>OY288108.1:25859603-26468232 GCA_958431115.1 Syrphus vitripennis
GATAACATTGCATAATCGGTACAATAATTGGGAATTAAATAAAAAGATAAATTTAATTTCTTTCAAGATTATTGGTACTTATATTTATTAAAAGCGCACGAGAAATTCTTAAAATATCATGCAATTCAATCTATAGGGCTATTTATAATAACCATATAATATCTGACCTTGAGATACAAAAATAAAAATTTCCATTGTCAAAAAATCAATTTTCCTAGATTTTTGATTGACTTAGAGTAAAAAGAGTGAAAAATTGCTTGAAAATAAAAAAAATTTATCAAATCTTATCAATTTTTTCTTACATTGTAAAAATTCGTTGACGTTGAATAAAACTTTTTTCTTTCATATTATTTACATGTGATAAGCCAAAGCACTTACCACAGACAAGAATTGTGTGCCGATTTTAAACCCGGCAAAATGATTTTTTAAGATTAATTTGATTTAATAACAAAGATCGCGTGATTTTGCTGTACAATTCTTTTATTAATGCTCAAATGTAGATCCAATTAATAATCTTATACAAAATAAAATTCACAGCTGCAAAAATTAAATGCAAAACTGTTTCGCACGTACTTGCTCTGTAGAAGTCTTTTTGGGCTAAGTATTTAATGTGGATCTTTCAGTTTATTTTGAAAAAAAAAATTGTTCACCACCGAAAGTAACCGTACTTGCCATACATATATATATTTTTGCCTTTTTAGAAAATCCGATTTGTCTCACTTCAAGTGAAATTTTTTTTTTAAATATGGGCGGTACCGTTACCTACTATAGAATCATATTTTTGATTTTCGATTTTTTCAAAAACGGTTCATCTGATTGTAATCAAATTTTTTTACAAGAACATCTAACATTTATAAAAAGTATTGAATACCAATCATGTAATTTTCAAAGAAAAAATTATGAGTTTTGAATTAAGAATTTGAACAAAAATGTATTTTACTTTCAAAAATAACGGTAAAAACCGTTTATTTTTAATTAAAAATGTCAAACCTCTCCAAAAAGGCGGAGATAATTTGGACGATTTTTTTTGAATATACAGTAGACTCGCGCTAACAAAAACACCGCCTTACGTGAACACGCACCGGCTAACGTGAACATAATTTTTCTTACACTGACTACTCTGTATCGTGAACACGGTAAATAAGCCCTATAACTCGAACAAATTTAAAATGTATCAGCATAGGAAAAATAGCTTTCTTTTATGCGTTTTGTCAATTTTCCGAATCATTTTTACTAAACGGGGAATCCCAGTTAATGCTATAACGTGGAAATAACGTGGAAAACCCAGTTAATGATTTTTCGTGAGTCCTGCTAGTAATTTATTAGTTTAGTGTGCGGTTCTGATTTGATATGATCTAATCTAAAGTTTTTCGTGAAATATGTCGGGAAAAATACAGAAATTCTTGTCTCTAAAAGAAAAAGTGAATGTCCTTAAACGTCTCCGCGAAAAGGTGTTCAGCAATTTGCAAAAAAAGAAAATTCAAAAAAAGATAACCCATTTTTTTCACTAATTTCAACCAACCTAATTATTTTTTCTTAACAAAACATTTATGAATTACGTTTGTACAAACTGAAAAACAAAAAAATTTATGAATTTGAGTTGAAACACATGTCTGATTTATTTGGAAAATTTAAAGAACTAGACCTTCGTAAACATGGACAACTTCGTAAACGTAAACGCGCTAGGTTTTTAATAGTTCACGTTACCTCGAGTCTACTGTACATACATATATATAATATAAATATGGAAAAAATTTAATTACGGAATTATTAACGACACCAAACCCGTTCTAAAAAATCTCAAATTCCTAGAAAACGGATACAAATTTTGTGTTTACACGTATTATTACTGCGACCTATTTTTAAACACATTTAATTTATTTGAAACAAAAATACGTTTCAATGCTAAAAAAATATCACGTTGCCAAATGGCGATACACAAATTTCAAAAAATTATTTCGATAAAACTTCTCGTCTCCAAACAAATTTTGAAAATAATTACCATAAAAAAAAATTTAAAAAAAATTTTTCAGGAATATTTTTTGAACCGCGAGAATAAAAACTGGTTTAAAAAAAAAATTGTGAAAAAAATTTTAATCTTCAAAATAATGGTTGATAATTATAAAATAAGTAAATGCAGTACAAATTTTTTTTTCTTAAATTATATTTTGTTGAATCGTAAAAAAAAAATTGATCAAAAACAAAATAGGTATTCGTAAAAGTTATCTAAAATTAATATTCCAAAATTTTCAAAAATCTCGAAAATTAAAAAAAAAGAAAAACTCAAAATATATTTCAAAAATGTCTTATTAAAAATTAGAAATTAGATTTAACAGCTTTTTTTCTCGAATGCAATTTATCTTGAATTCTTTGCAAACTCAATCCCTTTGTCTCTATAACAACAAAAACAACAAATAAAAATGCCAACACACAACAGATCCCGAAGAACCAAAAAGCATAGAATGACCCTAATGCATTTAGTTCAGGATACCAACGTGTCACGATAAAAGATACTAACGACGCTATCACCGACACGAATGATGTCGCTACTGATTTTATATTCGATGGGAACATTTCACCAACAATAGCCCATGGAATTGGACCAAATCCAAATGCATAGAATGCATTGAATGACAGCAAAGCAGGAATCGGAATCCAGAGAATGCCTGAGGAATCCCCAAAGGTTTGAACATAAAAAAATGTCCCCAATGCTAAAAGGGTCACACACATTCCAGTTGCTGATACCAGGAGAATCATCTTACGTCCAGACCATTCAACTACAAAAGGTGTAAGCAGATTGCCAGCAAGTTGAACTAGCCCCATGATAATTGTGGCGATAGCAGGATCCAGCGCTGATTTGGCACTACTAAAGATCGATTGGCTGTTGAATAAGACGGCTGTTGTTCCACTAAACTGTTGGAACATCAGTAATCCACCGCAAATGAGCAGAGCTTTCCTGTAGGCATAGTTTCGAAGAATGTCCAACAGTGTTCCTTTATTCGACATGGCTTCATCGACAGATATTTGGATTTGTTTCATTTCTTCTTCGACAGTTTGGGCACTCTGTCCACGAAGGAACTGCAGCGATTTTAATGCTTTCTTCTTTTGTCCCTTAATTGCATAATAGTATGGGCTTTCAGGCATGAAAACGAAGGTTGCAAAAAAGATAATCGGAATTACAATGCAGCACCATTGAAGTGTCATGTAACTAACGAAGGGTCCAATCATGTAAACGTATAGGATACCGGCTTTTGAAAAATGAAGTTTACACTTTTTTTTATTGAAAAATTAAGCTAAAAGAATTTTCTATACCTGCCATTAGTAAAGTCATAAGAGATCCAACAGCTCCACGGCAATCATCGGTTGCTATTTCTCCAATATACATTGGCATTACAGTAGCTGCTAGACCACATGCAAGGCCCTGTTTGCGAAAGTTATGAAAGAAAGCATGATATTGGGTTAGTTTGAAAATTGTAAAAAGCTTTACCTGCAGTAAACGTGCAACATAAACTGAGGGGATTGTTCCCCCAACCATTAGGAGTACATATGAAACTGTAAAAAATAGAGAACTTGAAAGCAAAGTCAGTTTTCGTCCAATCATTCCAGCTAATGGACCAGCTACTGGAGATGCTATTAAAAAAAAAAAACATTTCATACGAAAAATATATTAGAGTAGGTATTTCAAAAAAAAGTACAGTCTGTGTCTCAACTTGGGAATGAATTACAAAGAGTAAATTTTTTTAAAGCTTAATTTTTTGTATTATTGATGTACATTTTAAGTGGTATTCTTCTTAAAATAATACGAAAATCTTATTAAATTTAAAAAAAAAAATTATTTTTTATTAATCCATCCAATTATTCTGTGGAAGTATTTGGAAAATATTTCTTTTGTTGCTTTTAATAATATTTCATAGTAAAGTAGCTCAAAATGTGAATGTTATAGATCGGTAGCTAGCTCTAGCTCGACAGGGAGTGAAAATGAAGAGGAATTAAATTTATGGAGTTATAATTATTGTAATTATGTTTTTCTATTTACTCACCCATTAACGAACCAAAACACAATAAAGAACTAATCCATCCTTCTTCTGATGTACTAACTGGAAATTCCAATGGACTATCATCTGTGTGATCCCTAAGTTTTGGCATTGTAGGAGAAGCCCATCCGACAACTGTACCGAGCGAAAAATACGCCATGTTAGCTTTCAATAAATAGATATAAATAAGTGTAAATTAATTTTTTTTATAAAATAATTAACAATAATATTTACCACTTAGTGCAGCCAAGTAAATGCGATACTTTTTCACGGGATCCATTGGTTTTGAATCTGGCAACAAGGAGTCCCTTTTGTCCATAAACTGTTAAAATTTAAATAAAGATGACATGAAATTTTAAATTGGTTTTTTTTTTTTTGTGTTACATAGAATATAATTTACAAAATCTTGTGATATTTGTATAGTCTTACATACAAAATGTATAAAAAAGCTTTATTTAATAAAAGATCACGAACATAGGAACAATATTGCTAAATACGAGTATGTTTATATTTACTCGTATATGCAGTTGAAATTTATTTTCAATTAAATTAAATATTTATCTGATGTAATCGTTGCAAGAATGGATCGGAGGTTGTCTTCAGCTGTCTTTTTAAGTAAAAAATTCTCACGGAAATCACAAAAACAACTTATCATAAGTAGATACATACTCCAAAAATGTAGCAGCAATCGAACTCATCATACTGATCTCCCCGTTCTCTTTATAAATGATACAATTTATTATTAAATATGATATCTTTTTAATTAGACATCGCGATTAATTGAAATTTGAAGTGAAGTGTTTCAATTAATATACAATCATTTCTTTAAGTAGCAAGTAGCAAGTAGCAGTAGTTAATATAATATTTATTAAGTAATACCGTAAAAGTTAAAGAAAAGTGATTTAGTATAGGTTGTTGGTTTATTGAGTAGGTACATCATAATTCTAGGACATTAAACGACACCTATGTTGCACTAAGGACATCTGTACAAAAAACTTGGTGATTTTTTTTTTATATAAGAATCATATTCTCATTTTAAAACATCACTAAGTTTTTGAACGGATTTAAGGATACTCCAAAGAAAGAAGAATTTATTATTGATGTGTTTTTAGAAGCCCATATAGGTTTGTTAAAAAGATACTAAAAAAAATGTTTCCATGCAAAGTATCGATAACAAGTGTAAAAATATCGCTCTTGACCTATCTCTGTTGGGTAAAGTTAAGCCTAACTTGAATGCTTGAACCAGCCAGCATTGAAGCCCAGTGAATATCAATAACTATGTCTGGCAATACAGTGTTAATTGGTTGGCTCTGTTCTGATTTTCTTCACAAAATTTTATTTAAACTTTACACAAAAAAGCACACACCTATTGTTTAGAAAGTATAATTTGTTATTGACAAATTTACTTGCTTCGAGCTCAGATGTGGTATATTCGTTATAATTTTTAGGTTCAATACCATTTAATATTTACAAAAATCTGAATAAAATTAATTATAATAATTATTATTTAATACACCCACCTTTTGAGTAGCTAAAATTAACCGAAGGTTTAAAACAAAACAAAAATATAATAATTTGCTGATATTTAACTATTCGACTGTATGACGCTTCTGCTGCATTAAATAATGTTATCGAAACAACAATCATCGATGTTTTACAATTATTAATTTACTTTGAATAAGGGGAATGTCGGGTGAAGATTAATTTCACACCATCGAAAATGGAAAAAATAATGTTCATGCCATTTTTATGATTTATTGAGTTAGGGTAGTATTTAAATCCCAACGGATGCCTTAAATGTTATTTTGGATCTTTTACCACTCGACCTTTTTATTAAATATAAAGTTTCTTGCAGTTCGTTTAGGCTGAAGGAATCAAACAGCTGGTTGTCAAAACCATACGGTCACAGCAACATAACGAAATTAATTCCCTCAAATATTATCTCGGTAAACACTGACTACTGCACTCCTACTTTGAGCCTCAGTAAGGGTTTTAAGGTAATTTTCCCATCCAGAAAAGATTGGGAAATGCATCGTGACGATAGGTTTCGACACAACCATCTTTACTGACGGCTCAAAGATGGAGTGTGGTGTTGGTTCTGGGATCTTTTCTGAGTCCCTAAAAGTAGCTTAATCCTTTAGGCTTTCTGACTTTGCTAGGGTTTTTCTGGCTGAACTGCTGGTAATAAGGGGGCATGTAAGATACTTAAGCAAAGCCCAAACCAAAACCGAAATGGGGCTGTCTTCACAGACAGTCAGGCAGCTGTCAAAGCCATTAACTCGGCCACATCGGCATCTAAATTGGTCCAGCAATGTCGCGATGAGCTTGCGAGTCTGAACATTAACCTCCTTGTCACCCTGATCTGGGTTCCGGGCCATAGTGGTATAGAAGGAAATGAATGGGCTGACGAGCTAGCCAGGCAAGGATCGGCCCTCCATAGCTCACTTGCGGAAATGGTTAACATTCCTCTTGGTGCTATGAATGGGAAAATCTTTTCTATCTATCAATCTGAATCAAATCGAAGGTGGAGTAATTTACCCAACTGCATTATATATAGGAAGATATGGTCCACCTATAATAAAACCCGTACAAACGATCTTCTATGCAGGCCCAGTCAAGACATAGCCAGGGTGTTGCGGTATGTACAGAACATTGGCCTATATGAGTTCATGCAGAGAAGTTGGGCATTTCTCACAACACGTTTCGCCGTAGTTGTAGTGACCAACGCTAAAGGGAAGGTAATCCATTTCCTCTGCAAATGTCCTGCTTTGGCAAACATTAGAATACAATCCTTTGGAAAAGCATTCTTTCATTTCGACGAGCTATCTGAGACGAAGATCAGAGATCTAATCTTTTTTTCTCAATGCGACAAAATGGCTCTTACATATTCCGCTGTGAAGCTTCTCTGTAAATCTTTCCATTTCTATCATTGGTCAAACGAGTTATGGTATGAAAACGGCGCACTACAGCGCTAATTGGATCACAGGCTAGGTTGCCTTGAGATCGCCATTTCCACCTACCAACCTACCGCAACCTCATTTTAAGAAAAAAAAAAAGGTGAACAATCTTGGGTCTATACCAGGAAACAACAAGCCTATAAGTTTACTTTACATATCTTCACAGAAAACAGTCTAGCGGTGGCGGCGTTAATTCTTTGAGGAAAATTGATGGGTTTGAAACGTCAAATTATGCGGTCACCAAACGTTTAATTCAATAAACCAATTGTGGCATGAGTTATGTGACATTTGACGCCGTCTTATTGAAACCACAGCTCACATAACTACGGATTCCAAACAGTCAGTTTTTCCGGATGTAACGGTGTCTCAACATACACTTAAGGATCATGTTTCATCAATCCAAATACGGTAGTTTTGTTTCAACCAAAAGTAAGCTTCTTGGCCTAACAATGTTCTCATATGAAAATTGGGATCATCGGTAATCTTGTTTTGGGTCCATTCACCATTTATTTGAAAGCTTTGTTCAGGCGTCAGTCTATTTATGTAGAAATTCCAAACTAAACTTTACACAAATCATTTAACAGCTGTTAAAATGGCCGTCAGTTTAAAAAGTGTTGCCAATTAAAAGTTTTATTACTTTAAAAAAATACACCCTTTATATATAAATTTTATTTTTTTTTTAAACTCATTGTCTATTAATAAATCATTTTTTTAATTAAATTGGCAAATAATTTTTTTATAATAATTTACAAAAAAATCTTTAAAATTTTATCTAAAGGAGATTTTAATTAATGTGCGACCTAGTCGTACATTTTATACGAAACAAATCAGTAAGAAAAAAAAAAGGTTTTTAAATTATTTACCTCGATGTCATTCTGCATTTTGATTGAATTGAGTTATTATTTATGGACTGCAAAGATTATCTCTTGTTCTCTTCGATTACGAGATTACAGTAGCTTGTGTTAAAGAAAAACAATGATAAAAAACTCGTCTTTAATTTCTCCAATTATCTATTTTCATGATAAAATAATAAGTTTTAAAATAAATCGCTCATAAACAAAACAGCCATTTATGCATAAGATTTAACATGAATTATACGAAAAGAAGTTCAATCACTACCGGCGAAAACATTAAACTTCAACCGATAACTTTCATATGGCCAACAAAACTAATTTCAATAATCAATAATCATGATTGAATTCTGCAAATATATAATTTTGATGCGATTTTATTTAAAAATGATCATTGGAACAAATTTTAACCTTTAAAACACATATGTGTGTATTGTATATGCAAGTAACACCTTTTTATAAAAATTTAAATTAAATCGGGATCCATTTGAATGTTAATTAAACGAAATTATGAGAATACAGAGTTGCCATGTCGATGATTTTAATTGACTTTTACCTCGATGGGCATCATAACTAAATACCTACATATATAATAAACAACTTTGTAAGCTGTTTGAATGATAATAAGGCTAATATTCACCAATCGCTCTTAAGTTTAAGAACATTTTAGAGTTTAGACGCTCTTATAGTTGAGATCGCTCGGTGAATACCAACTATAAGATCGATTCAGAATAAAGAATCGACATTTAAAAAATAACTTTTTACCTAAAATGTCATTCATAAGAAATTCATTTATTATAGGTATATCATTTTATCCATAGAAACTGTTTTTTTTTCTCAATTTTTTATCAAACTTTTATCGCAATAATTCTGCATTCAGGTTTGAGTTATCACTTTGAAAACCTTTAAAAATTTCAATTATTATTTTCAAAGCGAAATAAGTGATCAATATATGCCACTAAATCTTATGAAGTTATAACCAAAATATTATTAATGTCTAAAAATAAACAATAATTTTAATGTGAACATAACGACTTTTATTTTTTTAATAATGAACTATCATTGAACATAAGCTTTGATCATTGAAATATTAGAAGTAAGACTATAATGCATATTTCAAGATAAAAGTAATTGTGATTTCGTTTGTAAATGTCTCAAAAATAACTACTAAAATTTTCATTATGAATTTCACACTAACTGAAGCTATTGCATTGCCGTCGCTCCTAAACATTTTTAAATGTTTTTTTAATTTTATTTGCAAACATTGCAGTGATTTTTGAAAAACATAATTTTGCAAAATAGAATAATAAATGCTTAATTTTGACAGCAGAGTTGAAAAAAAAATCGAAATGCAGTTAGAATTTTGATTCCAAAAAAATTGTTTTAGCACTACCTAACTTTTGTGGGACAAAAAATCTCTTTTAAGGCCAACCCAAACCCATGCGAAACCGGTGCGAAACGTGTTGTTATTGTTGTTTCATCGTAGTATCCGAATATTTCTCATTGGTCTTTGACTGTATATTATTTAGTTTTTGAGGGTGCTGAATCCTAATCTGATGTTGGACTGCGGGGTATTATAGGTCAATGATGAAGCTATACCGCTTTTCTTTTTGGCGACAAGTATGTAGTTCGGTTTGCGAAATTAATTTCGAAAAAAATGTTTTACGGTGGTATGCCTTCCTCCTGGACTTAAAAATAAATAATTTTGATGGTTTGCTTTAAATTTACATATTGTCAAATAGCTATAGTATAGTGGAAAAGTTTTAAAATTTTAAATTTCATCTGTTTAATCTAAAGATATTATTTAATATCGAAATCAACCAAAGTTTTTTACTAATAATTTTAAATTTAAACACGTTTAAAACTACCTTACCTTGATTCGGAGAAATACCTTATTAAACAATGCACGAAATTGATTTGAATCTTTGCTAGTTGTGCTGTCGGCAATACAGCTAAAAGCTTTTAGTAGGCGGTATGAATACTGAATACTTGGGCTTTGTGTGTTTATTATATAAAGTTTTTTTTACAATTAAGTATAAACATTGACAGACACATATTTTATTTAAATTTTAATTTATACCTACAATAAATTAGGCACGGACGATTTATATGTATGTTGTATATTGATGATTGTTGTTTTACTAAAAACATAACTTGGTACATAAAAAAAAATGTGTGAGTATAGGTACTTTGGGTTTCCTTCCTGTTAATTAAAATATATTTTATGCAAAAACAATTAAAAAACAAATCTAAAACAACTAAACTAAAAAATATACACTAATTATTAAACCGCTAAATATCTCAATTTTTAACAAAAAAACAGCAATGTATAACATAACATTTAAATTTATTAATATATTTTTTTTAACTGATCTTATCAATTTTTTTAAAATCCATTTAGAGAGTTTAATTAAAGGAATAAAATAATATTGTACTAGAAAATAAAACCTTGGTGGTGAAGAACACTGGCGATGAATGGGACGTTTTTCGTTTTTCATATGTTTCCATTTTTTTTTGCATTTTTTTCAATTTCAATTTTTAATATTTAAAGGATTTCATAGACTAATAGTGCTGTTAATAAAATATTTGAGAATATTGTGTTCCACAATTCTGTTCAAAAAGACACCTTCAAATCAGTATACTGTACGTTAATGGTTCATCGGCTATAATTAACCCTTTTCATTCAACCACACGTGCCTTTCAACAAGATAATCGATAAGAAGAATAGCTTTCTGATTTTCTTAAATGTTAATTTTGTAAACAAAACAAGTTCGAATATGAAAATTTCATCAATTATTTCCATTATTTTTACAATTTACTGTAAATACTTCCTACATACAAATATATCATAGCAGTAAAAAAAAAACCTATTCAATTTTAGCTTATCTCAATAATTAACCAATTTAAATTTAACCACTCGACGGGTAATGCAGTTTTTTTTTTAATCTTTTTGTCAAACTAAGGTGCGTTCAAAATAAAACAAAGATAATAGTTCGTATATGTCTATGTTCAATTGATCATATACATATGTACATATAATCATCTCATAACAATACAATAATAAATCATAAAGCGATTTAAAATTAATTGTAAGTTAAGATAGCAAAAATTCAATGTTAGGCATTTTAATCGGGTGCGAGTGAGCAAATCAAAGAAAGAACGTATATCACATTTCGAACCAAGAACGCTTAATTTATGTTTTGTTGACATTTCAATTAAGTGTGTTTGAAAATAATAATTGAAGTTAATTGTAATTTGTATTTATTTTTTTTTTTTGGAAATGTTTTGCCGACGCTAGTTTTATTTGCATGATCAGAAAAACCTACTTTTGTGTTCTATTCAAAGGATTTTAAAATTTAGTTTAGTTGGTAAAATGGACCCAGTTAGAGAGTATCGTATATATTTAGTAAGTGTAGTTGGTAAGTTAAAAACAAAGAGATTGAATAATATTATTCAAGAAGAAACAAGACATTCAATTTTTTTCTTTAAGCAAATTTGGCATATTTTTCGCTAGGAACATGTATAGGATGGACGTCACCTATTATTCCAAAACTTCGAGATAACACTGCTGACAGTCCATTGACTCAAAGTATTGGACAAGTTGAAGAAGGTTGGATAAGTTCGTTTATTGCTGTTGGCTCATTGATTGGTAAGTCATACGCTTCTGTTACTATCAACTGCTAATAAGACTGTAAAATTAGAAGTAAAATAGTCTGAAGATATCGACAATGAAAAGTACAGCCATATTGCACACAAGTGAAATATTTTTTTATTTTTTTTTTTGGTTTTACTTCAGTTTCACTTTCGATTATTTTTGTGGTGTGATCTTCACTTTGGAAAGCACTTTGGGTTGTTAAAGATTGCTATTTTTGCGAATGCATTCTTTAACAATTTTTTATCGAATTCAGCTTAAATTCCTTAATTTTTTTTTCTATTCTTTAATTTTTTGCGTTCTTTGAAGTTTTGGATTCCCTTTTGAACAAAAACTGAAAAAATACAAAAAAAATTCTTAAAAATTTGAAGAATGTGAAAAAAATGCGAAAAATTAAATGAATGCAAGGAATGCATAAAGTCTCAAAATATTGCAATCAGTTATATTGGCAATCTTTTCAACATTTTTTTGGGCTGAGGTTTTGGTAAGAAAAATCATTCTTGAGATCGTAGCGGTAACTATCAAAAAGGTCACTGAATTATCGAAGAAATCAATAACTTTTTTATATCTCCAATATAGCATCTAAATGTTATTGTTTTGATTGTTCGTGTTAACTTTATTGCCCCCTATCGCTCTAGATAAGAACTACAGAAAGTCTGACCTCAAAAGGTAAAAGCTGAATATTTTTTCTTCCTTTTTCTTTTTGATCAGGCATTGAAATAAAGGCAAAATGGGGTGATGGTGGGGAACTGATAGAAAATGGAATAGACGTTTTATTTTTGTATGATGGCCAATCCTAGTTTGATTGATTTTTTTAAATTTTAATTGAAATATTTTCTAGGATGCCCAATTGCAGGACCATTATCTGCTAGAATTGGAAGAAAATGGACTTTGCTCTCAAGTTCAGCATTTTTTTCAGCTGCATTCGTTCTTCTTCTTTCTGCACATAATATTTGGTTAATATATGTAGCAAGAGTTCTTCAGGTAAACCGATAATGCTAACAACTTCTCTATTTTTAAAAACCTATTTTCAGGGTACAGCAGTAGGACTTGTTTGTACAACTATGCCAACATATATCGGGGAAATTGCTACAAATAAAACCCGTGGTCCTGTTGGTTCCTTGTTGACAGTTTTTATGGTTTGTAAGTAGTTATCGACGATGAAACTAGTAAAAATCTTCTATATACCTAAATTTTTTTGTTAACAGGTGGAATTCTGTATGTCTACAGCATCGGTCCATTTGTAACCTACATGACCCTGCAATGGTGTTGTCTAGCTATTCCTATTATTTTCTTTGCATTATTTTCCTTCATGCCAGAAACGCCGTATTTTTACGCCATGAAGGGACTCAAATCTGAAGGTATTAAATCATTACAATTTCTTCGAGGTCAAACTGCCAACACAGTGGAAGATGAAATGAACCAAATTCAAATAGGAGTTACTGCAGATATGACCAATACTGGAAGCTTCAAAGAAATTCTTCGCAATCAAGGCTATCGAAAGGCATTCATAATATGTTGCGGTCTGCTAACATTCCAACAGCTGAGCGGTACCAGTGCAGTTGTATTCAATAGTCAGTCAATATTCACAAGTGCCAAGTCTACATTGGATCCCGCAATAGCAACCATAATTATTGGACTTGTTCAACTGGTGGCAAATCTTGTCACACCATTTGTTGTGGAGCGTGCTGGCCGGAAGCCAATTCTTATGACATCAGCTCTTGGTATGTGTTTAGCCTTGGTGGCGCTAGGGACATTCTTCTATATTCAAGCTTATGGCGATTCGTCGGGAATTCTATGGCTTCCAATACCTGCCCTCATGTTCTTCAATGCCCTTTATTCAGTTGGATTTGGACCAGTGCCTTGGGTTGTTATGGGAGAAATACTGCCATCGAATATTAAATCAACAGTTTCATCGATTTCGACGACAGTCAATTGGTTGGTGACTTTTATTGTGACACGTTGGTATCCAGAATTGAATGCTTTGGGTGCATATTATGCATTCTGGTTGTTCGGAGGATTGTGTGCGTTGGCATTCTTATTTATTCTTTTTGTTGTAACTGAAACTAAGGGATTGAGTTTGCAGAAAATTCAAGAAAAATTACAAGGAAATTAAAAGTTTTTGTAAATTTTTATTTTATAATTCATTTAGTTATGTATTTAGTATAATTTAAGTCTAAAAAATCTTTAGTTGCTTAAAATTAAGTTAAGTTTATTTTAACAAGAAAATAAATGTGAATACAATTATGGCACACAGTACCTGCGTATGTTACACAAATTTTGAAGAATTTAAATATGTACAAGACTTAGCTTTGCTGGGAATTTTAAAATTTCATGGTAAGAGCTGTTGACTGACAATAATGGTGTTGAAGAAGTTGCAGCCTTTCAAAAAAAAGTATTTGATCCTTCAGAATCTTGAATGAGTAAGTATGAAAACTATATTGAAAAACCATTTGGTAAAGAATTTCCACTTGTGGGATTCGCGGGACTAATCTCAGGAATCGTATACAGGCCTCCCGGTTTTGATTGTTCCATGCCTGAGGCCAAGCCAACTAAATGCAGGTGTCGCTGCATTCGTTTCATCTTGAGTCTGCCTTTCTTCCTTAATAATGTTGCAACGGCGGCTGCGTGTGCTATTGCCTTTTGAACTGCATTCTCAGGGCTCCTTCTTTTTACATGACAGTAGCAGTTACGTTGGTTATGCTGTACGTATTTTGTGCGAGATGGACCTACAGCCTAGACTACAATTCAGAATTCCGGAGGTTTTAATGAAAAATTTTTTTTCCACGAATTTTTTTTTGTAAGTAATTAAAATTTTTGGTCGAAAAATATTTTCTTTTTTTTTTTGTTATAATCAAAAAACCGCAATCAAAAAACCGTTCCGACATTATGATGAATGATTTGACGGATTGCAATGCAAATTTTTTTTTTTGATTTTTGAAAACAAAATCAAATTTTTTATCAAAAACCAATTTTTAAAAAATGGGTACCTAAATATAAAAAAAAATTGTATTTATACCATAAATAATAAAATAATACTCATTTTAATAATTTTTGTATTATGAAATTTTATGAACCAAAAATCATTTCCTGTTCAATTTCTCTTGTATTTCTACCAAACTAAGTCCTTTTGTTTCAATAACAAAGAACAGAACAAAAATAAATCCTAAACCACAAAATCCAGCAAACAACCAAAATGCATAATACGATCCAAGAGTATTTAAATCCGGATAGAAACGTGTCACTAGAAACGCTAAGAACCAATTCATTGTATTTACAAATGAAGAAACAAAAGCTTTGATATTCAACGGAAGTATTTCACCCAGAACCACCCACGTAACAGGGCCAAATCCAATCGAATACAACGCATTGAATATGACAAGTGCAGGTATGGGAATCCAAAGGATTGCCGAAGCATCTGCAAAAGCTTCAACATAAAAGAATGCTCCCAATACAGCCAATGCCAAGCCCATTCCCAGAGCCGATATCATAAGCAATGTCTTGCGGCCAGTACGTTCGATTATTAGTGGAGTGATGAGGCTTGTCACTAGCTGAGTAGCAGCAAGAATGATAGCAGCAATCGAGGGGTCTAAGGGCGACTTGGCACTTATGAAAATCGATTCACTGTTAAATGTCACTGCATCTGTGCCACAAAACTCCTGAAATATTAAAAGGCCAACGCATATGAAGAATGCTTTCCTATTTGGTGGGTTCCGTAATATATCGAGCAGTGTTCCTTTATGTGACATATCGTTGTTGACCGCAGACTGAATTTGGTTGAACTCATCTTCAATATCTGCACCACATTTACAACGAAGAAACTCCAACGACTTAACCGCCTCAGATTTTCGTCTTTTCATTGCATAGAAATAAGGTGACTCTGGCATAAAGAAGAATATTCCGAAAAATACAATTGGTACCGCCAAGCAGAAGATTTGTAGATTTATGTAACTCACAAATGCACCAATCGTGTAGACATAGAGAATACCAGCTGAAATTATACAATGTATTTATAGTTTTCCGAAAGGTTTGTCTAACAACCAAAGCTTATACCCAACATGAAAGTCACAATCATAGAACTCATGGGTCCACGAGTTTCATCAGTAGTTACTTCGGCAATGTACATTGGCATTACTGTGCAAACAATTCCTGCACCGATTCCCTGAAATAATCAAAGATCTTTAATTTCATAAATTTAGGTGAATACAAGTTTATCTTACCTGGATTAAACGTCCGACGTAAATATGCCAAATTGCACTTGCAAGTAAAAATAAGCAATATGCAGCTACAATTATAAAAGCGCTTATGAGCAAAGCCCATTTTCTACCAACTATGTTTGTCAATCGTCCGCCCAAGGGACATCCTAAAAAATTAAAAAGAAAAACTCAACGTTTAGAAATGTAAAAAATTATTTAAAAAAAAAATAGCCTTGATAGAGCTAAAACAATGTAGACAAACGATATTGTTATTATCAGCTTAGCGAACCTCCGTTTTTTTTGTTGAAAGAATTGGAAAATTAATTAGGAAATAAAAATTTTAAATATTAAAACATTTAACAATTTTTATATAAAAAATTACTAAAGGTTTCATATTTATAAAAAATTTTGACAAATAAAATGTAAAATGAAAATATTTTCTTTCCTAACATAATTAATGAAAATGAAAAAAAAAAGGTAAAAAAAATATGCTGTTCCGAAAATTTGGGGCGCATACAAACTAACGATTAAAAATGATTTTCTAACGAATAACATTAAATTTGCAGAATTTTCGAGTCCAACTTTGGTCAGTTTTAATGAAGTGACTTTAATTTCAACACCGTGAATGTATATAAAAACATTTGGTGTTATCGATTTTGTTCAACTCATAAGTCGGCCACTGAATATACTCTTACCTTCCTAACAAAATCTCAGTTATCGCTGAAAAACTAAGTCCCAACTATAAATTACCTCCCAAATTTATGACTACGGAAAGACCGATTTCGATACTGTTAAGGCTAATGGAAACCATAAATTTAAGATAAAAATGATAAAGTTCTTATCTGAATATTTTTATGCTGATATAAGCTTCTTTAAAAAAGCTTTAAGCATTAAACTTGTTTAGTTTCAAATTTGTTTTTTTTTTCTTAAATCTCATTTAGAGAAGTGGTTCCAAAAGATATACAAAACATGCACACGAAATTTCAATACGTACGAGTGTTTTGAATGTTCACAAATCACAATGCCCTAGAAATTTCATGTGTTTGGGGATAGAGCAATATTTAAAAAGAACAATGGAGTTAAAAACATTAATTTTTAAATGTTTTCTTAACTGATTTTTTTTGTAAATAATTTTGAAAATCTATAGGATAATTTTTTAATATTCGAAAATCGTTTATTGATTGGTATATTTTTGAAAATTAAAAACGTGCATGAATTATTTTAGTTAACTTACATGTTTTTGCGGTATATACAAATTAACTCAATATTTAAAAGATGAGCCGAATATTATTCTGTTTATAAATCGCAAAGATATTCTGAATTAGAGATTGTTGAAAAACGTTTTTACTCCTTTTTTTCTTGTTTTTTTTTATTTATTTCAGAATTAACTCCATTAGAAAATATCTTAAATTTTTTTTCTCCCTGACATTCCAATGTACAATATTTTAATTTGAGGTTAATTTATTAATTTTAAAAAGTTCATGCAAAGGAAGTATTCCTCTAAACAATTTTAACCCCAACCTTTGCGTCGTGATACGTACAACGTTGAAAAATATGATTAGTTTCAATTTCTTGAATTTCTTGACGAGTTTTATATGGATTCAAAAGTTTCTGATTTGCTCTTAAATTGTAATTAAAATTTTATAAAATTTATCTCACTAACCCGAATCTAGAAATTTTAAAACAATTCCAATCGTTGATTTCGAAAAGAAAGAAAGTAAAAATGAAAAGACAACTATTTCAAAGTTACCTACCAAATAAAGCTCCAATAGCAGTAGCTGAACTTATCCAACCTTCTTCTGTTGCAGTAACTCCAACACTCAATGGACTGTCTGCTGTAATATTTCGAAGTTTTGGCATAACCGGTGAAGTCCATCCCGTACATGTTCCAAAAGCGAAATAAGCAATATTGGCTAAAATAATATGATTTAAAAATTAAAGTGATACACTGATTAGTTGTTTTTAAAACTTTCCACTCAGACTGGCTAAGTAAGTATTAAAGTTTTTTTTCATTGGTTCCATTTAAAAAAAAAATTAAAACAAAGTACAAACACTTCTAGTATAGACTGAACGGGTACGATTACAAAATGGTTATTAAAAAAATCCAATATAAGTTTTCAAATTGAAAAACAAAGATTAGAAAAAATTGCTGGAAACTCACCTTATGAATGAGCACTTTGGTGTTCTCTATTAATCTTACTATTAAAATAAAACAACAACTTTTATGTTAAATTTTATCAAGTACTATGAAGGGGAAAGTGGTGTATATTGGCAAAACAGGTTAAAATTGACCACTTACCAAATAACGAATAACCAAACAGCGAATAGAATAATTGAAAAGTTTTATGGACACGGCCAACCGGTGAACCCATTTCTTATTATTTACGCTACTAAAATAGAAAAGTAATTGGCTTATCGAACTATCATTTTTCATTTTGAAAATTAAATAACACCTTATCCTTATTCTACTTTTGAATGACGGATTTTGCTTCGAAATAAAATATATTCCGCGGTCTCATCTCACTTTTCGATCGTGGCCTTATTTTACGCTGTCTTACTTCCATGCTTCGTGACTTATTATATTTTAAAAAAAGTACCTATTTATATTTACATTGAAATTAAATTTAGTTAAATGGACAATTTTCCCCATGTAATTCTCCGATGTCTGATTTGAAGTCTTTTGGAAACTTCGGAACATTTAAATATGGGCAATTTTTATTAAATTATTAATAAACATTGGTCTCGAAAAAAGAAACAATTATAAGGCCTAGGCTTGGAATTTATATTTTGGAAACAATTTAAATATTTCAATATTTAGTTGGTCCATTTTAGTCTACTTTCCCCTTCCTTAGCTATTTTGTTCATTTGAAACCAATCTTATCTAAAACTTACAGTGGTGCTACAAAATAACAAATATTTTAATCATCTTTGAAGTGACCAAGTGGACGTTGGAGGTATATTGTGTGATGTTGAGTACGTATATAAATCTTGTAAACTATCATAGAGCCCAAAGTTTTATTTTTAAATATTTTCACGATTCAAGGATTTTTTGTAGAAGTTTCCGTAATTTTTCATAATTAGGGTGACCATTATTTTCCAAACTTACGTTCACAACCTAAATTAAAAGCTTACACTCAGAGAAAATATGATGTAAAATCAAAAAGAATTTAACCAATTGCCATGTAATTATTTTTTAAGACGTGCTAAATGTTTAACAAGATACGAGGTATTGAAAATATTAAACATTAAAAGTTTTATGAACGCTCTAAAAATTGTGATTTAGCAATGGGGTGATAATGGAGTATCAAGGTTAATTAAGCTATTACCATTCATTAATATTTCGAGAAGCACTTTTAATATGAAAGATATTGTAATTCATTGTTCATTGGTAGTAATACAAATTTTTTAAGGGCTTGGAGTTATTTGTAGTAAAAAAAAACACCGACTTAAATTTACTCGAATTTTTTGTTCTAAAAAAAATAAACAAAATGTGGTGATTTCCAAATTTTAGAATTTAATTTGTCATTATACTAATATTAGGTACGAGTAAATAAGCATTTAATATATGTACATATATTTGTTTTGTATCATCTTCCGCTCAATTTCTCCTGTATTTCTACCAAACTGAGTCCTTTTGTTTCGACAACAACAAAAAGAACAAAAATAAATCCTAAAACACATAAGCCCCCAAACAGCCAGAATGCATAATACGATCCAAAAGCATTTATATTCGGATAGAAACGTGTCACTACAAAAGTTATGAACCAATTCAGTGTTGTGGCGAATGAAGAAACTGTTGCTTTGATATTCGATGGAAGTATTTCACCCAAAACCACCCACGTTATTGGCCCAAATCCAAGCGAATACATCACATTGAATAAAACAAGTGCAGGAATGGGAATCCAAAGAATTGCCGATGCATCTGCAAAAGTTTGAATGTAAAAGAATGCTCCCAGTACAGCCAATGCCAAGCCCATTCCTAGAGCCGATATCATAAGCAACGTCTTGCGACCAGTACGCTCGATAATCATTGGAGCAATAAAACTTGCCACTAGATGTGTGGCAGCAACAAGGATGGCAGCAATTGATGGACGTAGGGGTGACTTAGCGCTTATGAAAATCGATTCACTGTTGAATGTCACTGCATCTGTGCCACAAAGTTCTTGAAATGCCAGAAGTCCGCAACTTATGAAGAATGCTTTCCTGTTTGGTGGGTTCCTTAATATTTCAGGCAGTGTTCCCTTGTGTGACATATCGTTGTCAACTGCTGACTGAATTTCTCTGAGTTCATCTTCAATGTCTGCACCACATTTGCATCGAAGAAATGCCAGTGACTTGACCGCCTCAGATTTTCGTCTTTTCATTGCATAGAAATAAGGTGTCTCTGGCATTAGGAAAAATACTGCGAAAAATATTATTGGTACTGCGAGGCAGCAAAACTGCAACTTTATGTAACTAAAAAATGCTCCGATTGTGTAGACGTAGAGAATTCCGGCTAAAAATAGTTAGAATATTTTTTTTAATTGTTTTAAGAGATTTATCCGTAAACCGAAACCTACCCAACATGAATGTTGCAATCATAGAATTCATTGGTCCACGAGATTCATCAGTTGCTATTTCACCAATGTACATTGGCATTACGGTGCAAACGAGTCCTGAGCCGATTCCCTGGGAATAATCAAAGATTTATACCTAATTTCATAAATTTAGTTAATTAGAAGTTTATCTTACCTGGAGTAAGCGTCCCACGTAAATTTGCCAGATTGTACTTGCAAGCAAAAATAAAAAATATGCAGCTGCAAATACAAAAGCGCTAAAAAGTAACGCCCATTTTCTACCAACTCTGTTTGCTAATGGTCCGGCCAAGGGACATCCTGTTAAAACAAATAGAAAATAAATATCTGAAGGATAATTGAAGGATTTTTGGTAAGATCTTTGTTTTTAAAATAAAATTTACTAAAAACAATATAACGAATAAAACAAAATTTGAAAAGAGGGTGATTTGTTGCTGGATGCAAGTTGTATACTGCAAATTGCATATTTTAAGATGAATACTTGCATTTCGCATGTTCCATGTTGCAAGATAAACTATGCATACTGCAGCATGCAACTTGCACAATGCAAGATGCAATGTGAAATGCCACATGGAACATGGAACAAACAGCATGAAACAAATAACTTGCAACTTACAATATTCTACTTGCAACTATATTTAATTTTTTTTTATGGCCACCTTTAAGGAAAGTGCTTCAAAAGTGGCTAAAGTGTTTAATAAGAGTTTCCATTACCTTGGGAAGAAGTGTTGTTAGTTCAATTACTCTTGTTCAGACTTCAGACCTATACCACTATACGTCATGCTGTCTGATATGAACGAAAAAGTGAACAGAATTTCACGGTTTGTTGCACGAAATTAACTCACATTTTTTTTAAATTTCTTAAATTATTCACTATTGACGCGACTGCGGCCATGGTGGTCTAGATCAATACTGTCTTAAATGCTTAATGTGACACTATCATTTCGAAAGGTAACCAAAATGATAAGAAAATGATAAAGTTCTTTTTTAATTTCACTTCACACAGTTAGGAACTGTCTTAAAAAGCTACATACACTAGAAAGCTTTTTTTTTTTAAGTTCCACAATCATTGTAACCACAACACCGTTTGAATATAGAACAATTTAAAATCTGTTAGTTGTTGCCACGAGCTTGAAATAATTTGCTATCCGATATCGAAATTCGAAAAGGAAGGAAGCAGAAGCGAAAATCTCATACTCACCAATTAAAGCTCCAATAGCAGAAGTTGAACTTATCCAACCTTCCTGTTGATATCCAACGCTTACTTTCAACGGACTATCTGCTGTAATATTTCGAAGTTTTGGCATAACTGGTGAGGTCCATCCTGTGCATGTCCCGAGAGCAAAATAAGCAATATTAGCTAAAATTAAGGATTCAAAAATTATAGTGTTACAGTGATTAGAACTTTTTAAGACTTTCCACTTAGACTGGCTAGGTAAATATTCGATTTTTTCTTTGGCTCCATTTTCAAATAAATAAATAACACTTAAACACCTTTAGTAAAAAGTTTGTGATTCTAGACTGAACGGGTATCTACAAACACAAAATAGTCTTTGTCATCAAAAATCCAATATAAGTCTTTAAAATATACATACAAAGATTAGAAAAAAAATCTACCTTACGATGAAACAGCACGTTATTTGCTATTAATCTCATTATTTAAAAGAAAACAACAACTTGTAAGTAGAATTTTATCGACGACTATATTGATGATATTGTATCACAATTATTTCTTATCTAGAAATAATTATTAATCAAGTTTTTACCTATCCCAACATCTTCTGCTAACACAGATAACTTATTTTTTATCTTGTTTGTTTCTAGTAAATTTTAATAATCAGCTATAAAATTGATGTTTTTTTTTTTTGCATAACTTAAGGTTATTAAAAGTTTTATAAACAAATAACAATAGGACGATTATGGTGTATCAAGGTTGATTAACCTATTTTCAGTTGGTTTTAATGGTTCCATTGGTAAAGTTGTACACATTTATAGATGGATAGGAAAAAAAAATGTATTCAGAAAAACTCATGCAAAAGCATTGATTTCATTATTTTAAAATTAAAATAATTGACAATAAATTGTAAAGTTGCATATCAGGTTAAATTGTTTGCTCGTAATAATAAATTAAAGCTTAGCTGTTAGCGGTTACTGTTAAACAAGTCGCTGACAAAGAATTGTTTGCTGTGTCATACAGCAAACTCCAACAAAGTGATATGTGATTTCTGTAGCATTTATGTAGGTACAGGTGTCAGGTGCCCATATGTCTCAACACCATGCTTATCATTTGACGCGATTTATTGTCTTTAAAGTAAAGGGTGTTTTTTTTAGAGGTATACAACTTTGATATGGACAAAGAACAAAGATGAATGATCTTGGAGGCCAATTCATGGATCCGTAACGTGAAACTATGCGGTTGTAGTACGAGCTATGTGACATGTTGCGCCGGCGCGCGCCGTCGGCGTCGTCTTGTTGAAACCGCAGCTAATGCACATCATGTTTGTTCAATTGAGGAACGAAATAGTAATGTAAGGTTCTGACCAGCCACCATCTTTTTTAGAGAATCTAACAGTTCTCACGATTTCAATGAAATTTTTTGTTTGATAATACACAAATGTCCCATCCACCAATTCATTTGATGAACAATTATTTTCCAAAATATTAGGTATAAGCAAAGTGACACAACTTGATCTTGAGCGGAGCTCGATTTCAAAGATATTTATTATTTACCTGCTTACGTTGAAAGGTTAAACTTTCCAATACTCAATTCAATGATTTCGTTTTAAATTTTTTGTGGAGTATTTCAATTTATTTTCCCATTAAAACATTACTTATACATAATATAATTAAATTTAAAATTATTAAATTATTTTCTGAGTTCTTTAATTTTCGATTGCAATTTATTATTCTAGCTTTTAAATTTTTCCTGGATCATTTGTGAACGCAATCCTTTTGTTTCGATCACAAAAAAATTCAACGAAAACACACAGAATCCGCCAAAAAAAATTGCAATGGTTTCCAACCAATAACTTCCAAATGCAATAGACGTTGAAGTTAGCTTGATATCTGAAGAATCCGAAAGCAAAACAAGCTCTAAACATAATCAAAGCGGGAACTGAAAACCATAGGATATCTGATGCATTTCTAAAACCTTGAATGTAAAAGAACGTCCCTAGCGTCAATGCTTCATCTTAGCAACAAGCAGAATTTATTTTAGAAAAAAAAATATCAAAAATCTTTTTTTGGGCTCAAATAAAATATATTTTTATAACAAAAATTTGAAGGCCAAATTAATTAAAATTGAACGATAAAATTTAATAATTATTTTAATTAATAAATTTAACATTTTTTCGAAAGACAATTTCATCGAAATTTATACTAGTTTTTTTTCTTTCTTCTGATTTTGATAAAAACAAAAAGAGACTGCTTTATGCTTGTATAACACACCAAAATTTTAAATGCCAATGAAATAAGATGTACTTTTCAGTGCTTTTGTAAGTTTGCGAACATGTTGGGTTTACCCAGTGGGTATTAGTTTGTTTATTGTACATGTACAGCATTTAACAAATATAATAGAGCCGGTAGCGAGTTTTTTTTTAGGGTTGCGTGGACCCTTGTGGTGGCGCTGCAAGATTTGAGGTGTAAAATTCGATTTGGGGAGTCTTTAAGCTTCGAAAATTGGTGGTAGGGGCAAGAGGAGACTATTTTTTGGATTATTGCATCCAAAAAATATCAATAAATATCATTTAAAACCTCCATAAGCTCTCCGCAAAAAAAAAAAAGAGTAAGGGTTGCAGGCATACTTTAGATGTCGCCCCATTCGACTTCCACCATGATAGTACTATAGTTTTCATATACAAAGGTTTCATCTATAAAATTCCTAACAGACCTATTCGACCCTTTCGGTAAATGGATGAAATTATGGTGATTGGTCACCAGCTTTCCCTATCAAAAAACTTTTTATTGGAGAAATCTTAAGTCAGCGGTAATCTTATTACGAGTATATTATTAAAATAAATTTAATTATAAATTGTTCGTGTTGAAAGTAAATTAAAATTTTCATAAACAACTTTTCCCACAATCCCAATTATTTATGGGAAGTAAGTTAGCACATAAAAATAATTCTGCTGGAACTTGCAAAAATGCAAGCAAGTTTAAAAGAAAATACACAATCTCACTAAGTATTAACACATTTACCACTTTCTTATACTTATTTGACGTTGTGCTAATACTTGTGCTGAGTAGTGGTCCGGAAGAGCTTTTCAGTGAAGTTTGACATTTGTCATATTTTTCCTCTCATAACTTTTTCGTTAAATTTAAAAAACGTATATTATTCAGGGATTGTTAGCGAACATTAGGGGGTATTTGTACAAAACAGACAAATTTATAAGGCCCATAAATTTATGATTTTATTGAGTTTTAGGGCAAAAAGTGATTCAGGGACACCCATAAGGATGTGAAATTATTACACAAAGCAACACGCAAGGATTTAACTTATACAGTAACTATGTGGGCCCACCACCACCACTTTTGCAATCACAGCCTCAATAAGAATAAAAATATTTTTATTTACGCTTAAAAAAAACAACTTTGTCTATCCTTAAACCTTGAAAATAAAATTACAATTATTCATTAAAAAAAGGTTGAATTTAATTATTTTTTTTTTTAAATGTTTAAAATTAATTTAAATGTTTAACTGCATACAATAGGTACTTTACATCCTGGTCCTATGTGTATTTTTTACAAAAATTATTTTACTACCAAATTTAAATTTGAATACCCGAGCGAATTCAGTGTGGTCTGACTAGAATGCAATTAATACAACAACAAATTTATTTATTTTCTAAGATACAAGTACATACATAAGTATTTGTATACATTCAAATTATTTAGAGCTTTGTAACTTTTCTTGAATCATTTGTAAACTCAATCCTTTTGTCTCCATAACAACAAAATAAACAAAAAAGAATGCCAAACAAGAAAATCCACCAAATATCCAGAATGCATAATATCCCCCCAAAGCGTTTAACTCTGGAAAACTGTATGTTACTACAAAAACCGATGAAGAAATAAATACACACGATAAAGATGTTGCAGTTGATCTAATGTTCGAAGGGAACATTTCACCCAATATAACCCAAGGTATTGGACCAAATCCGAAACCAAAAAATGCATTAAACATGATCAGAGCCGCTATTGGTAGCCAACGAATATTCGATGCATTTCCAAATTCTTGAATGTAAAAGAAAATTCCTAAAGCTATTAAAGCTGCTCCCATTCCGATCGATGAAATAAGAAGAATTATCTTACGTCCAGCTCGATCAACAAAAAATGTAGTTAAGAAGTTAAACAGCAGCTGAACTAAGCCAAGAATTATTGTTCCAAAAGCTGGGTCCAAAGTTGTAGCAGCCCTCATGAAAATTGACTGACTGTTGTGTGTTATAACTGTGGGACCACTCATTTGCTGGAAAAATAATAGTCCACATACAATGAAAAGGGACTTGCGATAGACACGGTTTTGAACTAAGTCGATTAATCGGCTTCTATTGCACATGGATTCATCGACTTCTTTCTGAATTTGTATCCTTTCGTCTTCAACTTCTGTGGAATTTTTTCCTCGTAATGTTTTTAGGGAATTTATGAGATCTTCCGTTTGTCCTTTGATGGCGAAGTAATATGGGCTTTCAGGCATGAACAAAAATGTTACCAAGAACCATATTGGAATAGTCAAACAACAATATTGTAACGTTAAGTAACTCACATAAGGACCTATTATGTAAATATAAAGAATTCCACCTGTTCAATAAAAAAGTTATTCTCTTTGTAGTACAAAATTTAAACATAACGTACAAAGTGCGAAAATTGTAGTAAGCGAACCCAAAGCTCCTCTAGTGTCATCGGTGGCAATTTCACCAATATACATTGGAGTTACAGATCCCCCACATCCTCCACCGAAACCCTAGTAAAGAAATGTATGTATTTTAGGCACTGTATAGTATAATATGTTTTTTTGAGATTTATGAATATTCAGTTACCTGAAGAAAACGTGCTAAATAAATGAACCAGGTTTCTGTAGCAAGTATTAAAAATACGTACGAAATTACTATGAACATTGAAGACAAGAGAAGAACCTTCTTCCGTCCGATTGATGTTGCCAATGGTCCAATTATAATGCGACCTATAAAAGTAAAGGATTAAACTTTATAGAAATGATATATTTTGTAAAAGTTTTCTATATATATACTTTCAAAACATCTTTGATCTTAGGAATGTTCTAATAAATTTTCCAAAGTTTGCAATAATAAGTTTTTACCCTTTCAAAAAGGGTGACATGTTTCTTTTGGGAATAAAGCAAAATCGTACCAAGTATGCTCGGTTTTTATCATATTTGTAAACTTTGGCTACACTTGCAATTTTTTTTGAGCAATGCATACCTTGGTTTTATATTAGGCGCCAAGTATATGTCCAATAATTACGATAATATTTATCGAAAAAAATTCATAGATATTCGAAACTTCTCAAAAAAAGTCTTTTCAGCACCCATTTTGACGAAAATAAAAATTCAACTTTGGACGACTATTACTGTAAACGAAATATAAAAACAAAGCGCATTGATGTATCATTTTGTAGATAATGATGATTTTACAAGTTATTTTCTGGTAGTTTTGCTTAAAAACAAACTTCTCGGTAGATATTGACCAAAATCTAAATTTAAATCTTTTTTATTCGGATCGCTTAGCTGCTTTCCGAAACATATCTTCAAACAAATTCACTTATTTCTGAGATTACCAATTAATCCTCCAATGTAGGGCAAAGAACTAATCCAACCTTCCTGAGTGGCAGTAACTTCAAAACCCAATGGGCTTTCTAAAACATTTCGAAGCTTCGGCATAACAGGTGACGTCCATGCAATATATGATCCAATAGAAAAAGTCATCATGTTGGCTGGGAAGTTAAAAATAAAACAAGACATTTTAAATTTCTTTATGGTATTGTTATTTTTTAAATACCATAACTTACTACATATTGCAACTAAAAAAACACGATATTTTCCAAAAAGTCTGTTTATTTGCATTTTTTTTACTCTTAGCACTTTTCTGTTTGATTTTTAACCAAAATAGTATAACAACTTGCTGTTGACACAAATTACATTGATTTGATTATTAACAACACGCAAGTTCAACCAATTTTCGTTGCAAAATTATAGTCACCAACATGGCGTACTATGAACATTTGATAAAAAAAAACGATTGCATTTCCAAAGTAAAAAAATACGTAGGTACTAGGAAAACTTTTTTTTTTTTTTTAAATATAATTTTAGATCGTTACAGTCAAACTAGGTTAGATCGTCATAGAAATTTACAAACGTCTGTATTTATTTTTCTTAAAACTCTTAACTCTAAAACAAAAATATTTTTTATTTTTTAACAACTTCTTTAACTTATTTCAAGACTTGTAATTTATCTTGAATCATTTGTAAGCTCAATCCTTTTGTTTCGATAACAACATATTTAACAAAAAAGAATGCCAATCCACAAAATCCACCAAATATCCAAAATGCATAGTATGCACCCAAGGCATTTAATTCCGGAAACCAGCGCGTTACTACAAAAGACAACATATAAGTAACTGAGCATGCTATAGCAGTGGCAGTTGGTTTGATATTCGAGGGAAACATTTCACCCATCATTGCCCATGGTAACGGTCCGAATCCGAAGCCATAGAAAGCTCTAAACATAATCAGAGCTGGAACTGGAACCCAGAGAATATTCGAGGCGTCTCCAAAAGCCTTAATGTAAAAGAACGTTCCAAGCACCATCAAAGGTATTCCAATCCCGATTGCTGAAACAAAAAGAATTTGTCTACGTCCAGCGCGTTCAATGACAAATGGAGTTAATAGGTTAGCTATCAGTTGAACCATGCAAAGAACTATTGTAGCAGAAGCTGGATCCAAAGTTGAGCCAGCATTGATGAAAATCGATTGACTGTTGTGTGTCACTGCATTGTTACCACTCATTTCATGAAATACTAAAAGACCACAAATAATGAATAGAGCCTTTCGATAGGCTCTATTTCGGAAAATATCGATAATTCGGCTTTTATTGAACATTGATTCATCGACTTCTTTTTGGATTTTGATCGCTTCTTCTTCTACTTCGTATGCACTTTTTCCACGCAAAATTTTGAGAGAATTGATAAGATCGCCTTTTTGTCCTTTGATGGCAAAATAATATGGAGTTTCGGGCATAAAGAAAAATGTTACAAAGAACAATATTGGAACAACCATACAACAATACTGTAAGGTTATGTAATCAACTTGTGAACCAATTATGTACGTGAAGAGAGTTCCACCTGTTTAATAAAAAATATAGAATTAATTGTAAAGATTTTTTTTTTTTTAAACTAAGTTTTAACACACCAATTATGAACAAGGTCATAAGAGTTCCCACAGCTCCTCGGGAGTCATCGGTCACTATTTCACCAGAATATATTGCAATCACATTGATTCCACCACCTCCTCCAAAACCCTTAAAAAACGTAACTTTATATTATTTACGGTTTAATGTTGCGGTCTTATTTTATTTTATAAATGAAAAATAACGCCGCTTTTGAAAAATTAAATATGACTGCGGCCCTAATTCATTTTCAAAATAAAATATGTATACACGAATCTTTTTTTTGTAAATTTTTGTACTTACTTGTAAAAATCTGGCAACATAAATGTACCAAACATCGGTGGCAAGTATCAAAAATATGTTCGAAACAGTTATGAAAGTTGAAAGCAATAGAAGTGTCCATTTGCGCCCGATTTTAGTTGCCAGTGATCCAATAAAGAAGGGAACTATAAAAAAAAATAAGAAATTTCATTAAGTATCTACCTGTTTTAATATTTTTTATTTTAGTATTTTGTGCATCTTTTAGAACAATTTTGTTCAGAAGATTCAAACAAATTCAACGTATGCAAAAAGAATTCAAATAAAGCACCTTTACCTTGCATAGAAGCATTTATGTTTGATCTTCGATTTTCATAATAACGGTTCATTTTATGATATCAAAATGATCATTCAAAAGCATCTAAAATTTTTAAAAAGTATTCAATACTTAACTTATCAAAAAAAATGTTTAAGTTTTGAAAAAAACAACAATTAAATATTTCAAAAAGGGATCGATAAATATTTTTGAAATTTTGTTTTAAGCCACTTTTATTGTTTGTCCAATTTTAATTTTTGCGGTTCGAAAAGCTTTGTTGTTCGTTGTTAAATTTTGTTTTCTTATTTCTTGTTGACTTTTTTACTTTAAATACATTATTTTTACCAAATTTCTTTTCGGCTTTTCTTTTGTTGAAACTTATTTTAAAAGAAGCAAGTTAAAAACCTAGCACTATTTAAATTCACTTTTTGAATTGTTGAAACTTCGGTCATAAAAAATTTGTTGGCCAAAAAAAACAAGTGCCGTTACCACTCCCGTTCTTTTGATCAGGAATAGTACCAGCTATTCCTTTTAGTATAAAATTTCGTCCAGCTGACTAAACCTTTTCAATTTCCCACCAAAAACACATCTACTAACAACAATATTAATAAAACTATAAAAAGTGTTAGCTGATTCTTAAAACGTTAAAAAATTTTTACTGTAAATAATTTTTTTTATTGTATGAGAGATAATAAGGGCACGTTTAAAAGAGACTCATGTTTTTTTTATGGACCCGACCAACAACACATTTGAAGGCAATGATAATAATTGTAAGAATCTCTTGCTCAAATTAATAATTTATGATTTATCTAATAAAGTTTCAAAGTCACACGTGTACACTTGAAGTTTATTGGTAAGAGCCTGATTTAATAACTAGGCCAAATGAGGTAATTTCCTTGATGAATTCCAAATTAGCTCCTGAACTTTTTCATTTCCCTTAAAATGATCAAATTTATCTCGGAAATTAGTTGAACGTATGTAGGTAAAATAAATTTGAAAACTATTGAGAACCAGTCTTAAAAACTTTAAATTTTGAATGAAACAGAAAGAGAAAACAACATTGATCTATCAAATGAAATTAGCGCATTTATGACACACTTTTTTTTGCGAAATTTTCGAAATTACCTCATTTCGGCTTCAGTCAAAAACGTAATATAATATTTTAAAACTTGCCTGTTATAGCTCCAATTGACAGCATTGAACTTATCCAACCCTCTTGTGAAGCTGTAACTCCAAACTTCAATGGACTGTCAGCAGTTTGATATCTTAGTTTTGGCATCACTGGTGATGTCCATCCAATAAAAGTTCCGATAGAAAAACTCATAATGTTGACTTACATATGTTAGATTAAAACAAGTGTTTGTCATTTAAAATTAAGTCCATTATTATAAATTAAAAAAAAAAAGAAACCACTTACCACATATTGCAATTAAAAAAACTCGCAAATTTCTAAAACGTTGTTTTGGGTACATTTTTTTGTAATTTTAACCGAACTGTTTTAGACGAAGGTAAAAATAATAAGAACCACCACTTGTTTTGTTGAAACTTTGGGAGCTAATGTTGTACTCATCAAAAAATAATAATACTTATCAAAAACACACTTTATAGTATAATAAAATACCGCTGGTATTCAAGATGTCAGAAACTTGTAGATGTATACGAAGAGCACAGTACCTACATAAGCCCAGAGTTTATATAAAATTTTTTTATGAACACGTCTCTATAAAAGAATAAACCTCTTAATAGATGCCAAATAAATAGTTCAGGCACGGGTGCGGTAAAAAATTGGGTACATTCGTAAATGGATGGATGGATGAAACTCAGTTGATGGTCATTATAATATACAAAAATGACAGTCTTACAATCAAGTTCCAATGCTCATTTATTTAAAGTGATATTTAAAATAAAGACCTGGAGTGATCCACACATTTCGAACAATAACATGTGCTTGGGTTTTATTATACCTATCTTGACGTTGTGGTGAACGGACGTGTTAACTAAGAGTGTTGTGGGCGCGCACTTTTAATTATATTTTGTTCATCCGAGTTCCGTTTTTGCTCTTGACTCTTGAGTTCTTTTTATAGTTTATAATAAAAGTATTTATTTGTAACTACAAAATTGTCTAGAGCAAGCATCGCATGTAAAAATCCGCATATAAGTACAAATATTACATCGGCCGATCTCTGATTCGATTGCACATAAACGATTACAAAAAACAATTGTACACTTTAACAACAACTGCATTGTGTTTTTTTTTTTGCCCTCAATAACAGTGAATTCATTTGGCAGTGCTTTCTATCATGTCAACTAAGTCTAAGAGCAACAATAAACGAACCAAGCATGGTTCTAAAAAAATCACAGCTACACCAGACCCTACATCTGGCTCTGACTCAGAAGATGTCATTCTTCTCCCTAGCGGTCCTATAACCTTGGAACTTCTCTATGATGAAATTATCAAACTGAAAAAAATTAATTGTGACTTCCTCGCTTCTGTAAACCAACTTAAAGAGGAAAACAAAAAACTAAAAGAGAAGGTTTACAATCTAGAGAGTCGATTAAACTGGAGAGAGCAGAAAATTGTAGAGAATGCCATCGAAATAATTGGTGTACCTGGAGTTAAATAACAATAATGCTTTAGAGTGTGTGCAAAAAATATTTGACAGTGCTCTAAATTTGACAATCTCTGTGGGTGATATTCAACAGTGTTATATCAAACGTTCTTCCTCAAGCAGTGCCTCCAAGTCTAGCAGTGATCCTGAAGAAAACAAAAACAATGCTATTCGTGTACATTTTTCTACACAAGATATGAAAAAAAAAAGTAATGAAGTACAAAAGGTCTGCAGTTAAGAAGCTGAATTCATCACTTTTTGTAGTTGGTAGTAATAGTAGTATTTATATAAACGAATGTTTCACTGGTTATACCAGAGCTTTGTATATGCAAGCAAAAAAAATTAAAACTGAGCGTAATTATAAATATTTATGGTTTCAAAATTGTCAAATTTTAATGAGAAAAATAGATAAAGGGAGAGTTATTGCTGTACGTTCTTTTGCCGATTTAGAATCGTTGGTTGATTAAATTTTGTTTTCTTTTTATTAATTTCTATTTCTTTTCTTCTGTAATGTTTTCTAACCGTTTTTATATCGATCAATTTAGCAATACCCCTCCCTCTACTATTCGTAGTATTGATGACTGTATTTTTGAGGCGTCTAGCAACGCTTTGCAATCTTTTTTCGTTGTGCAACAAAACATTAGGAGTTTGAGACAAAACTTTGATTTGCTTGTGTGTAATTTGGAAGCACTTGTTTACTTGCCACATCTTATATTTGTAAGTGAGATATGGATACTGGTTATAATTTTTGTTGTTCTACAAATGAGTCTTATTCGGCTGGTGGTGTTGGTGTATTTATTCGTGACAATTTAGAATTTGAGGCTACCTGCCTTAGTTGGTCAAGCGCTGATGTATTGAAATTAAGTATTAATTTATGTGATACCATCTTTAACTTTGTTTGCATATACAGACTTCAATCCGTAAGTAGTCTTTTGTTCTTGGAAGAGTTAGAAAATTATTTATTTGCTGAAAAGGCTGAGAATTTAGTTATTTTAGGTGATATCAATATTGATATTTTGGTTTTAAACTCTATTTCTGATTCCTACTTTGCCTTATCGGCTCAATACGGTCTTACATCTTTCATAAATGATATAACTCTAAACAAGTATAACTAAACAAGTACCAGAATTAGGACTAATTCTGGTACTTGTTTAGATCATGTTTTAATTCGACTTAAGAATAATTCCCTTAATCAGTGTTATGGTCTCAATTTTGATCTTAATATTACAGATCACTGCATGACTGGAATTTTGATAGGTGATGTAACTACCAAGAGATACAATATACAAACTCACTTAATTCTTCTTGTAAGAAAGTAAGGTTTGACCTCCTTAACAATACCCTCAGGTTTGAGTCCTGGGAATCTGTTTACTGTGAAGAAAATGCGTCTTTAGCCTACGACTCTTTCATAATGCGCCTGCAAGGCCATATAGAATGTTGTCGTCGTGTAGTTATTCAAAGAAAATCGAATGTCAGACTTAAACCCTGGGTAAGCAATTACCTTTTGAAAAAAATAAAACTTAAAAATAAGCTGAGATCAAAATGTTTAAGGCATCTACGAAAAAAATTTTTCCCAGAAAAAAAAAGATTAAAACAAAAACCGACTTTTTTCAAAAATTTGTCTGTTTTAGGCTATGAAACAGTCCCATAATTCAATTGAAAAGTAATAAACTAATAACTATTATCTTGGTAAAATTAGTTTGAAAATTTACAACAAACAATTCTGAACTGCTTTCCATATAGGCATATAAAAGGAAACCACCTTTCTATATACGTAGTTACTTTAAAACAATCTTTTCATTCTTTATTCTTTTTTTTAGGTTATATTTAAAAAAAAAAGACATTAATGCCTTTGTTACTAATTGTATATTGTACAGCTCTCTTATTTCTTACACTTATTAATTATTTTGAGCGTTCTAATTTTTCCTGAATCTGTTGTAAGCTCAATCCTTTTGTTTCTATAACAACAAACTTAATAAAAAAGAATGCCAGAGAACAAAATCCACCAAAAATCCAGAAAGCGTAATACGCTCCCAGAGCATTTAATTCAGGAAACCAACGTGTTACTATAAAACTTACAAACCAAGTACATGAACATGCAATGGATGTAGCAGTTGGCTTGATATTTGATGGGAACATTTCGCCCAGCAGTGCCCAAGGTACCGGACCAAATCCAAAGCCATAGAAAGCGTTAAACATAATTAGAGCTGGTACTGGAAGCCAGATGATATTCGATGGGTTTTTAAATGCTTGGATGTAAAAGAAAATTCCTAGCGCTACCAAAGCTAAACCCATGCCTGTTGATGAAACGAGCAGAATCATCTTACGTCCAGCGTGTTCGACGACAAATGGAGTCAAGAGGTTAGATACCAGCTGAACTACACCAAGAATTATCGTAGCAAGAGCTGGATCCACAGTTGAGCCAGCACTGATGAAGATCGATTGACTGTTGAATGTCACTGCAGTGGAACCACTCATTTGTTGGAAGAACATAAGACCGCAAACAATAAATAGTGCCTTCCGATAGACACTATTTCGAACGATGTCAATTAATCGGCTTTTATTTGACATGGAGTCATCGACTTCTTTTTGAATTTTGATTCTCTCTTCTTCCACATCAGCGGAACTTTTTCCTCGTAATTTTTTGAGAGAACTTATTAAAGCAGCATCATTTCCTTTTATGGCACAATAGTATGGGGATTCCGGCATAAATAAAAACGTTACAAAGAACAATATTGGAATGGCCAAACAACAATATTGCAAAGCTAAGTAACTCACATTGGGGCCAATGATGTATGTGAAGAGAATTCCACCTTTAAAAAAAAAAATAAAAAACAAAAGTGAATAAAAGTCTTCTAAATTGATGATTGTAATCAAATAGTAAGGTTGACATACAAATTATAAAAATTGTCATGAGAGAACCCACAGCTCCTCGGGTGTCATCGGTGGCTATTTCACCAATGTACATTGGGATCATAGCTGCCCCTCCACCTCCTCCAAAACCCTAAAGAATAAAAATAATTTGTTATGACAAAAATTAAGAATGTATAAATATTTTTATTACCTGTAGAACGCGAGCCACATAAATAAACCAGATATTATTTGCAAGTATTAAAAATGCATACGAAATAGCTATGAAAAATGAGCTCAAAAGAAGTGTCCACTTTCGTCCGATTGATGATGCCAGAGAGCCAGCAAATAGGGAGACTTTGAAAAAAATATTCGAAGAGATTATAAATTAATTAAACTTTTTAACATATGTATAATTATATTTTTTTATTCAATATATGTAATTTTTCTAATATTATCCTAAATCCACGCCTGTCAAAAGGAAAACCTCAAATTTGTCCTTGTATGCGCACTACAAGACCTATAACGTTTTGCAAAATTACACGTTTCTAAGATTTCGGGAAGTCATAATCTCCAAGTCAGTAGTTGTCAGTCAGTCAATGACGGTTTTTTTTTATTTTTGAAGAATCACTAATGCTAAAAACTTGGAATTTGGTGAGGCGCCTCCTGTGCTAATTGAACTTAACAAATATTTAGAATTTGAAGTTTCTGACACTACAGGTACCCCCAATAATGTCTTAATGACAATTATTTTACTGTTTTATAATAGACCATGCTGATACTAGTACACTCAAATTGAATCAAAATTTTTGGTGCCGTTTTTGAGATACCTATTTGAAATTTTTGAAAATGGGTTTTTAAACATTTGTATGGAAGGTACCGTTATTTTCAAAAATAAAACTAATTTTTGTTCAAATTATTAAATAGAGTAAAAATTTAACTATTGAATACGAGTTTCGATGCTTTTGCATAAACAATTTGATTACAATCAGATGAACCGTTTTTGAGAAAATCGAAAATCAAAAAAATGTTTCTTTGGAAGGTAAAAGGTATATCCCACATTTTGGAATGAAAATATTCTACGTTTACCTTTTACAATTGTCAGAGTTCATTTTTAAATAAATATATTTTAGGGAAAAACGATGTCTACCATTTTGTCTAACACTTGGCATTTACCTTCAGATAAACCTAAAAGAATAATTTTAACTGCTGTCTGGTCCCATTGTCAGTGCCAGCTTGTTTCGGAAATATTTTGTAAATAGTTGCTTATTTAACGTAAACAATTGCACACTTAATTTTTCATCTATAAAGTGTCTCGTTGATATATGACCACCTGTAATTGTCTACTAAGTGTCAGACAAAGTGACAACTTTGACGTAAAGTAAGTTTGCATGATTTTGATGTAAATTTAACACTTGTCACTTCGATTCATACTTCGCAGTATTCATTTTTTTCAACGGTATTGATTCTATAAAATAACTAATGTCTGCCGGCTCTCTATTTTATTGTTCTACTTCTAATGCAATGTAACACAGGTTCCTAGATTTTAAAATTATTCTTGAAATTTAATTTTAGCATCGATATCTTATTTATTTATGAAGATCATTCAATGCTTGACAAGTCCATGCAACTCTGGAATTGGAATATAATTAGTTTAGTGATTTTGAAAACTTAGACAAAATTAAACGACACAATTATCACCTTTACGACTAATTAAGAAACAATTATCAATATATGGATAATTGTTTTGTCTCTACTTGTAGAGGTCTATTCTTCCGTACTACAGTAATATTTCACAAACATAATCACCAATTATAAATATTTTTTATTGAATTATTTGTCTCAGTAGGTACCGTGGTGGCCACATAAATAGCACACATTTTTTTTAACTTTGTACCTACCGCTTGTTAAATTTAAACAAAAGGAAACGTTGAAGTTTCAATTTTAACTAACTCTATTTTAACTCTACCTAACTCAGTGGTAGAGTTAAAATAGAGTTAGTTAAACCTGCAAATTAAATCTTGCATAACTAATTCCACAAGCTATTTTTTGGTCGTGGTGAATGACACGAAACACGGTCTAATTGTATAAAATTTAATAAAAGATAAAAAATAACAAATAGGTGTGCTATTTCTATGGCCACCACTGTATGTATTTTCTTATAGACGCATTGATGTAATAAAATGTTAGGTATTATATACGAGATAGATATTTGATTTGACCATTTACGAGTAATTGCAAGCACTTATTTGATGATTTACCGAGCTCCAGTAATTGAAATCGGTTTTAAACTTTTAAGTTCTTAAGTTCAACTTTTGCCAGCATTATAAATTAAAACCATAACAAAACAGGGTCTTGTGGAATTTTTTCTACAATTATTGTATCCTTCAATTTTTTCTGCATGGCAATAAAAAAAAACTAAAAACTACAATTTTTCAATAGAAATAATTATGGATGCAATGTAATTTAGCATGAATTGTGTATCACGCTTAACACAAAAATATAACATTTTACCATGGGTTGTTTTTAGGGTTTTTTTTAATCAGCTTATTTGTGAAAAATCGCAGTATTGAGATGATGCTCTTGTTTCTGGTGCAACAAGAAAATTTTTCTTAGTTGACCAGGTATAACTCATTTTTTAAGGTTTAACTTTCCATTTCATATTATTCACACAACGCGACCAACACAAAAAATATTTTTATTTATTTGTTATGCGCATATTTTCTTCCCAAAGCAATTAATCACACCTGTTTTTGTTAATCTAGAAAAATAAATTAAACAATAACAAATATGACTATTTTGTTTGTATGACGAATTTATATGGGTACACATGTAGCTACTTCCTAAAAGTGTAAATTTGATGAAAAATTGTTCATATTGTGACACATTCCATCGGAAGCATAGAGTTTAATGTCATGCTTCAATTAGCAATTGGCATGATTCGTTTAGCTTCTTAGACCAAGTGATGTATCAAACCAGGGTTCGATAATCGATAAGCCTGCAAAGCTGCAAGTCTGGTTAATTCAGAGTTAAGGATTTGTCTAGAACGAAACTCTACTAATATGAAATTTAAGGTGTATTATGTATAGCGCAAATGGTCTACGATATAAATAGGAAGTTACGTTCTAACTGTAGTACGAAAAAAGTAAGATTTTCAAAAAAAGTCATGTGTTGTTATAAAGCAGATGAATTAGGACTGTTTGATTGGACTTATGGAATTATTGATTCAAAACAGATTTTAACTTCCTTTAGTCCAAAAACCCTAGGTCCCGAAGTTCTGTCTGTCTGTCTGTTTGTGAGTACCACTACCTACAGCTTAAACTACTGAAGCAATGTTCTTGAAACTTAAGGTTTTTAGGTAATTTTCTTATTGAAATAGAAATTTTTTTGGAGCTCCAAAAATAACGGTACCTCTCATATGTATAACCGTTGAGACAAAAAATAAACGGCTTTTGTAAGTTATTTAAATTATTTGCTCGAAAAATATTTTTCAAGAAGCAGTTGTTAACAGTACCTGCCATACAACCGGATTTTTTGTTTTCAATTTGCTCATAAACGGTTTTACGAATTGCGGATACAAATTTTTATGAAAGAAATCCTATATAATCATAATAATATTTTATTTGATATAGGATATCATAAAGATTGTATAACGATTATATACAATTTTCAAAAACATTTTTTTTTTCAATCCAAACACTGCACCCGCGTAAATCAATCAAATTTTCATACAAATTTTTGTATGAATACTAAATAAAAAATTTGAATAAGACAATTAACACAGAAACTGCTTTGTTAACCTGAAACAAGCTCACACAAAAAGCTCTAACCAAAAGATATTAATATCTTAAACTTAATCATCTTTGATGTATAAGTACTGTCACTAATTACGAAATACAAAAAAAAAAACTTTTAAACTTACTTGCAAATGCTCCGATTGAGGTCAAAGAACTGATCCAACCTTCTTGTGCGGCAGTTACACCAACATTAAATGGACTGTCTGCGGTATGATCTCTAAGCTTTGGCATCACAGGTGACGTCCATCCAACATAAGTTCCAATACAAAAACTCATCATGTTGGCTTGAAGATAGATAAATTGAAACATTTTTCTTCTTTTTTTTATTGAAACAAGTGTTTTTGTTTATAAACAAATAACTTACCACATATTGCAATCAAAACAACGCGATATTTTCCAAAAAGTCCCTTTTTAATCATTTTTAATTTTTTTTTTATTATAACAGAATGGGTATTTAAATAAAGTCTGTTTCTAAATAAAACAGAATAACTGTTTTATGATTATAACACATACAATATTCCATTGCTCAACAGCGTGGAAGTAGGTATAATAACCATTTTTGTTGCACCTTGCATGAGAGGTGATGTAGTACTAATTCTCGAAAGTAACTTCGATAATATAATAACGTGCCGAGCCGATACGATATCGATTGCATTCGCGGTTTCAAAAAGTAGTAAGTATGAACTGGGTACTAAATTAAGCCAGAGATTACACTTTATATGTTTTTTTTTGTTTAGGTGGAACTTAGCCTAAACAAAGCATTAAAAAAAATAAAAATTGGCGGCGCGATTGTCCAACAAGAACCTAAGCTCATGAGTGGCATACAACTCTCAACCATTCCTGTGTGCGTGTTATAGCGAAATGGTTGTTACATTAACATTTTTAATATTAGCCTTTTTAAAAGGTAACATAAAAAATTTCGAACTTCGGTAGGTTTTTAAGGACTTGTGGATTTGTTAAAAAAAATACGAATTCTGGACAAATTGGTAAAAAATGATGATTGCGTACTAACTATCGTTTTTAAGTTTGAAAATATTGTAGGTGACCTATCTCTATCCGGGCTCAAATGAAGTCTAGAGAAATCACTGGGCTGAGCGAAGTCTTACTCATAAGGGCTTTAAAAACAACTAGTAGGTACCATGATGATAAGTAATAAAAAATTATAATAACATGAACGTCATAAAAAAAAATAGGAAAAGGCATAAAATTCATTATTCAAATTGATATTTACGGAAAAAGAAGTTTGAGCTCAAAACTGAAGATGTCATTTGACGTATCGTAAAACAAGGCATGTACCGTTAATAACGGGTTTTAAAAACCCCACTTCATTTTATTGGGGCACCCATTTATTTGGCGATTGTGAAGGCAAAGAGAGAGGGTAAACGCTTAAGTAAATTTGTTTTTTGTTTTTGTTATATTAACCACTCAAAATAGTATATCAATAATTTAAAACTATACCCGAACTCAGGAACTTGGAATATTAATCACACCTAACATTTGAATTAAAATTTTTTTTTTTAACCGGTGTATCCTTGCCAGCCGTTCAGGTTCTATTCCGCTTCTTCTATTTTATTTATTTTTATTTTAGTGTTCCTCGTTTCATTTTATAAAATTATGTTTTTATTTTATTTTATTTTATTTTATTTTATTTTATTTTATTTTATTTTATTTTATTTTATTTTATTTTATTTTATTTTATTTTATTTTATTTTATTTTATTTTATTTTATTCTAAATTATTTTATTTTAAACTTTTTTATTTTACTTCACAATTAAGTTAACTTAAATAAATGATTGATTTTTGACACCGTTATTTTTGAAACTAAAAATGCTGATAAAAAATCGAAGGAAAATTTATTTATATCAATATTTACATTGTTTAATTATTCAACAATATTCCTAGTTAAGTCCCTCTCTCTCTCTCTCTCTCTCTTTGTCGGGACTGATTCTTGTTGATAAAATGATTAAAGTATAATAAAACCTGAAGACATTCAACTTGAATATGCATTGTTTAAACAATTATTTCAAATAAATCCAAAAAAAAAAAATAACTCAACTTTGTTAACTGCATTTAGAGCGCAACGATAACGATAAGAAGCTATTGATTAGAATTGTCTAATTCTAAAGCATAAAATGAAAAGTTGTATTCTGTATTGTTGTCGATTTTCATTTTGTTGCTACATTGTATATACATGAGGAATATGGAAATGAAATCAGAGTTTGAAATAATGTAAACTGCTTTAAACGAAACTTTGAAAACCGTTGAAAATTTTATTCAACAAAAATTACACAATTTTATATAAAAAATTAACAAAATGCATTGCGGGATTTTAAAAATCTGTAGAAAGGAAGAGAGAGAGGTCTTTCGAGGCATTGCCATCATGTTCTGTTATTAATATTAACATTAAGAAGCTATTTGGAAAGTAGCGAATCATGTATTTTGGTGAAGATGGTGACCACCGACTACTTTTGGGAAATCACAGATCCAAAAGAAATCTTGGTTAGGGTGGGTTGGCAGCAATGCATTAAAACCTACACCCACAGCCTCGGTGATTTTACATATATAAATAGTAAATACCTCATTAGGAACAAATCACCATCAAGGGCTCTGCAGGTATTGTCGCAGTGATGCCAACCGATCCAACCAAGAAATTGAATGGAAATGTATATAATCGCTCTTCCCAATTCTACACGCGAAGCTGATTGAACTCCTGTTGCATCTGTTTGCATCAAATTCGCGGTCCTCTTTCCCTAATACAAAGAAAGGGAGTTCTCTCTAAGGCACTCAGCGATTAGATGTTAATGGATAAATTCTTTATATAGAATCAACGGTTTACAATTCTTGAACAACTTATTTAGGGTACTTCGACATATTCGAAACTCAGGCTTATAAGGAGCGTTGAATTCGTGAATCCATCGTTGGAGTAATACTGAGGATTCATTGATGACGAATAATAAGCATACGAAATTAATACCAATAAAAAAACAGAAATCAGATGAAACCCAACGCCTATGGGTATACACAAAAAAAAAACTTTAAACTGTGCGTATGAAGTTTTATTCAGATACAATTAATTGATTGCATACTTTTAATAGTCGGTAATTCCCTACATCATGTAAAGTGTAGTTAGGAACAAACACTAACAAACATTGAACTAAAAAAAAAACCTAACCACGATGCTCCTAAATGATAAAGGCCCAAGGCACAGGTTTTGGCTCTTAACTTAAAAAAAAAAACTGAAAAATGCCAATGGTTCGAATACAAAGAATTTGTTGCGAGGCACTTTGTGTGTAAACTTCCACATCCGTTTCATTCTATTTTTTTTTCAAGTGTATGGAAAACCAGGAAAACAGTATTTTTGCCCAATGTTAGCTAATATGTTGGCATATAACCTTTTCAAATAAAGCGTTTAACTTCCAGGCCCGAAGAGCCAACATGGAAAATATACATAAAAATATAGTTCAGATTTTTTTTCCATCTCAAAAGAAAATATATTGCTATATTGTTAATTCCTTGTAATCGAAGTAAAAAAAATGGGCAATAAATGTTCAACTTTAAAAATGTATTTTGCGGTGTTCCCCCTCCCAGCGATGTCAAATCCTAATTTGACTGTACTTGTGAATGATAATTTTTTTTTTTGGAGACTTGTCAACTTCCTGTTTACTTATTACAGAAATTCTTTGATGTTAAAAAGACTTTTTGTTAAATTTTCAATTTTTGTATCTTTTTAACATTTTTTTTTTTTGTTTAAATTTATTTCATTAAGGTTACATAGGGCAACTTCCTAGTCAAAGTTTTGAGTTTAGGAATTTGCCCAAACATTTCTTATCCTATATATACATTTCAAATCATGCATTTAATTTGTCTTGAATACTCTGTAAGCTTATTCCTTTTGTTTCGATTACAACAAACAAACTAAACAAAAACGCCAAAGCACACATTACACCAAAAAACCAAAACGCATAAAATGCCCCCAATGCATTTAACTCAGGAAACCATCGCACCACAACAAAACTTGTCAGCCAATTCACTGAACATGCAATAGATGTAGCCTTCGATTTAATGTTCGCCGGGAACATTTCACCCAATATTGCAAACGGAAGTGGTCCAAATCCAAAGCCAAAAAGTAAATTGAACACAATCATAGCCGGAACTGGAACCCACAGGAATTGTGACACATCACCATGTTTTTGAATATAGAAGAATGTTCCCAACGTCAAAAGGGCCAAACACATTCCGCAAGATGAGATCAGTAGAACGACTTTTCGTCCAGTTCTTTCGACAACATATGTAGTAGGAAAATTCGAAATGAGCTGAGCAAAACCAACAATAATGGTAGCAATAGCAGGATCGAGACTCGAATTGGCACTGCTCAGAATCGATTGGCTATTAAGTAGAACAGCTTTACTGCCACTGAGTTGTTGAAAAACCAAAAGTCCGCAGCCGATCAATAGAGCTTTTCTGTAAGCACGATTACGGAATATGTCAGCAATCGATCCTTTGTTCAACATTGAGTTTTCTACTTCCTTTTGAATGTGCTTCATTACAATTTCTACAGTTGCCTCGTTTTGGCCACGTAGGAAACTTAAGGAACGTATTCCTTCGGCTGTTTGATTTTTCATCGCATAAAAGTACGGAGTCTCTGGCATGAAGGAAAAAGTTGCAAGGAAAAGTACTGGAATCGAAATGCAAATCCACTGTAATGTCATAAAACTGACAAATGGACCAATACTGTATACGAATACAATTCCACCTATGGACAAAAACAATAAATAAATAGCTATTGCAACAAATTTTGAGCATGGCAAACTTACAACTCATAAAAAGTAGTATCAACGAACCCAATGCTCCACGAGTGTCATCCGTAGCGATTTCACCAATATACATAGGAGTCAAAGCAATAACAATTCCACCACCTATTCCCTGTAATAATGATTTTGGAAATTTAAATAAAATATAATTTCAATTAACAAAAAATATTCCGTTTAACCTGAATTATACGTGCTGCATAAATGATCCAAATGTTTCCACCAATCATCATCAATATGTATGAAACAGCAAATAAAAACGAAGTTGATAGAAGGGTTAGTTTTCGTCCAAATTTGGATGCTATCAATCCCACTGAAAGAGCTCCTTTAATGAGAAAAAACGGGAACACAAATTAATAAAATGTCCACAATTCTTCAAAGAGGTATAGGTTGAAGAAATTATTTACTCCATACTCTGAAATGTATTGTTAAAAAACGGTATTCCAACTTGTATAAATGTAAACATTGCTTTTTACAGAGGTATAGAACATTAGGCTGGCAACACTTTCATAACTGGCAGCCATTTTAACAGCTCAGTGTTTACACTGACGTCTGAACAAGCACTGCAAATTTTCCGATTTTCATAAGAGAATTTTATTTACTGATAGAACTCACTTTTGGTTGAATGGCTACGTAAGTAAACAAAATTGAATAATAATGCTAAAAGATTATTATCTTTCGTTCTATTCCATTTCAAAGTTCGTTATACCTCTTTATCAAACATCAGCGCTACTTACCAATAAAGGCTCCAACTGCTGTCAACGAACCAATCCAACCTTCCTGAACTGGACTAATGCCAAAGTCCAATGGACTATCAGGACTTTGATCTCGTAGTTTTGGCATCACAGGTGAAGTCCATCCTATGTAAATTCCAACAGAAGAAGTTCCCAAATTAGCTATAGAATCATGAAATAGATGTCATGAATCATGAATAAATGTTGTGTTTAAGATATATTTTTAGTTAATTTTTAAAGTGTATACTCACCACAACATGCTATGAGGAAAAGTCGATACTTTTTTACAGAATCCATTTTAAGTTGTTATAGATTTTTATTTATTAAAAAGATTAAAGAGGGTTAGCTAGAATATTGAATTAGCTGAAACGTAGTATGTTCGTCGTAGTTCTATGGCATCTGTACGTACGTCCTTCTGCGGGTTTGATTGTTTGAACTCCAGACTACCTACGATAGCTGGAATTTGAAAGCAACTATTAATCATGAAATGATCACACTTCTCTTTCCATTTTATTATAGATTAATAATATGAAACAATAAGTACTGAATTAGACACGACTTGCAGCACTCTTGCTAAAAACAAACAATATTTTATTATATTAATTTAATATAGTTTCTTTAAAATAAAATTTTAAAAAGTTTTTTATCCATCCATTTCAAAAATAATGAATGTTTGGAAAATGTTTATATGCAATGTTATTTAGATTATATGTATAATTATGATCTCTTCCATTGATCGCAATTGAAACTCCTTTTTTGAAGTTTTGAAAAAAAATTCAACATTTGTTTTTTTTTATTTTTTGAAAATTTAGCTTATTAAAGAAATCGATAAACCTTAGGTAAGGTTAGTTAGGTTAATTATGTACGTGCTTTGATAATGTCTCCACTATCAGTAAATGAAATCGATTGTCTTTTACTCAGTCTTTAGACAAGAATCAAGTATATATGACTTAATGGTGCATTTTATTATTGTTTTGCGCAATTATTTGACAATATTTTCGATTTCCCATGAAAAGATATCAATTATTTAATTTAAGTTATCTAAATTAATGTACGTTCTATCTGTTGAATGTGACTTTTAAAATTTACAACATTATAGCCAAACGAAATGGAAGTTGTTCTAACAGCGGCCTGTTTTTAGGTGAAGATGCAGCAATCGCAGTCAACAAAGTTGGATCATTTTCAACTTCTTTCTACCAGGCGCGCAGGATTTTCCTTTCCTTTTAGAGTGGCGCTCTAGGCAATTACTATTTCACATTCAGGTATGGTCGGCACCGTATGTTGGTAACATTTTCTTTCGACATGGTCTTTTTTTTTTTAGAATACTTATCGTTATGATATGGTTTCTTTTTATGTTGCAGCTGATAAATTTGACTTTGGACGTTTGTTGATTCATAAATATTTAATCATTAATTCATGAAATTTTATGATTTTTACTGACACAATAGAAATCACCCAAACATTATGTAGCCACAAAAACAAATTTTTTTTTATGAAAAGCTATGAAGTGTTATCATATCAGATGAAACCAAAAAGAACACAAATCTTTGAAGTGACTTAAAAGAAAACTGACATTACACACAAAGGTTTATTATCAATTCACAAATATGTTTTCACAAAATTTAAAGACGGAAAAAGTGCTTCGACGCAGTTTAGCTGATCCGAAGCGACGCGACGTTTCAACGAATATAAGTCAAATCTAATAAATAAGACTGCTTTAGTGCCCACATCATGTATTTTTTGTCTGAGGTGACGTATAGTGTAGAATTTTGGATATGTTTTGATTCTGGTTAAAGCCTTATATATAGTATACAGTAGTTCATTTTGGAAAAAAATATATGTGGTGGTGCGAAAAAAGAAAATTATTTTCGTCAAAAATAAAATGATTGCTAAAATCCATTTTTTTGCACAAAACAATAGCAATGACATCGTTGGCGCCAAATGCCGAAAATTGGATTTAAATTGTTAGCATCGTTTTCGTAAAAACAATATAAAATAGGAGGCCTGGATCCCGAAAATCCCACCTCCTACACTAGGTGGGATCACAAACATTATGCCCAAATCGGGCTTCAACACTTCACCTTGCCTCCATGTATTAAAACTTAATTTATTTATACGAAGCATGCACCTTTTGTGGTTATAGCGCGCAATTAAAAAACAAATCAGAAAATGTTAGTTGGCCTACATATAAATTTTCACTATCACTTACATTTTCCTCTTAAGTTCGAGTACTGGTGTGTCTCTTTGGCACTTGAAAATTATTTCAACATCAAACACTTATAGTTTTAAGATGTGTTTTATCTTTTTAACTACTGCCGTGCGTCGGGGGTAAACAATTCAAACTGACTTCAAGATTCAACAGACATTTGAAATTAGAAATTTATGGAAAATAGAATGTATTGGATATTATGGTAAATGATACAAATCTTATCAAACTATAAATCACAATTATTTGATTATCGTGAATAAATAAAATAATCAAAAAGATAAATTATAATTATGTATACGAGTATGGAAAAGTATCCAACAGTGAGACATTTTTTTTTTTCAAGGGACTATTTCATAAAAACCTGATTCAAGTATTTAGGTGATGTTTAATTTTATAATTAACTTCATAATTTGGACTCTTGCTTTTACTTTAAAATAATAGTTTAATGTTTACCAAAGGAAATCAAACCAACCAACTCATGTGACTTTAGTGAGACCCTTCATGTCCAAAAGTGAGACAGCCTTTTCCGTAACTTTCTGGGAGAACCATCCACATTTGAAATCTAAAAGAACTCTAGGGTGTTTTTCTTTATTACGAGTAGTTCAGAGCAGAGCCTGAACTGCCGATAAACCTGAAACGATTCAGGCTTATCGGCGGCGCAGACTAGTGACTTCACATATCCTCACAGAAAATAGTTTAACGGCATTAAATCGCACGATCTTCGGAGCCAATTAACGGCTCCCAATCATGAAAATATGAGGTTACCAAATGTTTCCATCAATAAATCAATTGTTTCCGAAAAGTGAGCAATCTTTTATTTAATACAACCTTCATTTTTATAAATTTTGAACAATATGTATAAATGTTTGCATAAGTGGTTGATTGTTTATTGTGGTGATTTCCTTACAAAATAACTATCATCCCTGAAAATTTCATTCAAATAGTTTGAGTGGTTCGTTTTTATGGAATATTTTCCACTGTCCCATACAAATGACCCCACAGTGCGACGGGCCTATGTTACTGTTATTCCACTTGGACTGGTCATTAAACAATTAAGAAACTTTTTTTTATTCTTGTTAATTTCAGTTTGTCTAGCGTGAGCTATATTCCACAAGATAAGAATAGCTTATCGTAAAAGTTGGTATTATTTGATGTCTGCCAAAATAATCGTTCAGCAATCTTTATTCCCGGAAGATCTTCTGCCGCAATTTTGTCGATTCACCCTTTCACACAGTAGTGGATTTTTTTTTCAAAAACGCCCCGAAAATATGCAAAATTAAAACATGTCCAACCCTGGGGGGTACTTGATTTTTTTTAATTAATTTTATAAATAAAATTTGTACAACATTTTGAAGTAATTTCTTTTCTATTTTGAATGCAGTTTATCCTGAATCATTTGAAAACTTAGTCCTTTTGTCTCGAACATTACAAACAGCACAAACAACAATGCCACAATACACAAAGATCCAAATATCCAAAAAGCATAATACGGGCCCAAAGCATTTAGATCGGGAAACCAGCGTGTCACCACAAATCCAGAAATGAACGAAGTTGCGCAAGCTATCGATGTGCCAATCGGCTTGATGTTTACCGGAAGTATTTCTCCCAATATTGCCCAAGGGATCGGCCCAAATCCAAAAGCATACAAAACATTGAACAGGATTAATGCAGGAACTGGAAGCCATTGAATGCTGCTCGCGTCGCTATAGGCTTGAATGTAGAAATATACTCCTAGAGCCACCAAAGTTATACACATCCCCATTGCTGAAATAAGAAGAACAATTTTTCGGCCACTTCGTTCCACCACAAATGGCGTCATTAAATTCGAAACCATTTGTACGACACCGAGAATAATTGTCGCTACAGCTGGATCTAAGTTTGACTTTGCTCTGGTGAATATCGTTTGGCTATTAAATGTGACAGCTGAGGTGCCGGTAAGTTGTTGAAGGGACAAAAGACCACAGCAAATAAAAAGCGCCTTCCTGTAGCCTTTGTTGCAAAATATATCAGTGAGCTTTCCTTTTTTGGCCATCGCTTCGTCAACGTGTGCTTTTATTTTGACCATTTCGTGTTCGACTTCTGAGGCTTCCACACCGCGTAGGAATTTAAGTGAGTTTATTCCCTCTGATCGGAGACCTTTTGTTGCGAAATGATATGGACTTTCCGGCATGAAGGGGAACGTTGCAATGAAGATAGCTGGAATAGCTAGACAAAACCATTGCAGAGCCAAAAAACTCACATAGGGACCTATGCAGTAAACGTAAAGTATTCCACCTTTTTATTTAGAATAGAAGGAATAATATACTTATTATGTATTTTATTTAAAATTGTATAATATTGTGTATTTTTCTTACCAACAATGTTAAGTGACATAAGAGCCCCTAGGGCTCCTCGAACATTATCTGTGGCTATTTCTCCAATATATTGAGGCAGAGCAGTTGCAACAATTCCTGCACCCAATCCCTTGAAAAGACAAATAATTAACAAAGCAGACATTTTGAGAATTTAGAAAAAATGTAAAATATAATTTTAAACATTGAGCTAAGTGAAAATCAAAAATAAAAATATGAAAGGAGAGGTGAGGTGAGAAAGAAAATGGAAGATTAAATTTTTATTGCATTATATTTTTTTTTTAATTTTTTTGATTATTTTTAATCTTTATTCCTTGATTATTTTAATTGAAAATATTTATTAGAAACTTTGAAATTATAAAATTGAGAATTCGATAAAATTGAAAATCAAAATAGATGTTTCGTCCACGAATGACTGTTTTGGGAAAACAAAATTAACATGTATGGAGACGAAAACGTAATTTTTGGAAATATATGAAAAAATGCGTATACGCCTGAGTGCCTAATTTTTTTGTACCGTAATACTTGCGTTCTTTTTTTTATTAATATTTGTTTTGGCTGGATTCATTATATCATGATGGTTTTGACTTGTACAAAATTTGCACAAAACATAAACGACTATATAATTTAAAGTTAAAAACAGATTATTGTTATAACACTTCTGTCACTTGTCACTCTAATCTGTTTTATTTAAAAGATGTTGGGCGATATGGATCATATGTAAAAGTAAAATATAAGAGTTGGGGTTGGAATTCTGTATGTGCCGAAATTCGGATCCCACAATTCTGTATTCTAAAATTCTAAATTTCAAAATTCTATGCCCTAATTTAGTTTTTAAAATTCTGTATTCTTAACTTCTTCAAATGATAAAAGAATTTCTTGGTTTTATAATTGAAAGAAGAAAAATGCGCACTTTTTTCATTTATGATTTACAGAATTTTGGAAAACCATTTTCATGCAAATAAATCATCAAATCCAAAATATTCGCTTTAGTTTTTGTTGGTATATGAGAATCCATCAATGGATATATTTCCTAGGACTTAAAATCACAAGTAGCTACAACAAGTTCAGAACAGGGAGCATATTCCGAAAATATGAAAAAGGTACTTCAAGTCCAATAGAATATTTGATAATGTTATACAAGGTTTTTTTATAGTACTTTGTATTGCAAAAGTAGTGTAACCCAAATTTTCTTGAACATTACATACATTGATCTTAAATTGGTCTTTAATTCTGCTTAACTGTCACGATTTTGGATAATGGTGACAAACTAAATTTTTGAAGCATACATTTAATAACAGATAAAACAAAAATCAAATATGTTAAACAATGGTTTCACAGTTAACAAGAACAACACAAGAAACTTCAATTCAGTTGTGATTTTTTGTATCATTATGGATAGTTATAACTTTTTTAATTATATTCTAGGTACTAGAAATTACTTCAACAATATTCTTTGTATATTAAAAACATAGTACTATCATGGTGGAAGTCGAATGGGGCGACATCTGAGAAGTGGGGGCAACCCTTCCTCAATTTTTTTTTGCGGAGAGCTTATGGAGGTTTTAATTGATATTTATTTATATTTTTTGGTTTTCATAATCTTGCTCCTACTATTAATTTCCGATGCTTAAAGACTCTCCAAATCAAATTCTACACCCAAAATTTCGCAGCGCCACCACAAGGGTCGGGGCGACATTAAAAATTACACGCCATGATAGTGCTTTGTTTTTCATTTAGGAAGCAATATTGCTTGCCACTTTTTCTTTAAGTCCAACGACTTCAAATATACCTGCATACATTATGTAGATACATATGTATGTACATACATATGTACTTTTGTTTTGAAGCTGTCACTACTTTCCTCCTAATACCAGAGAAAATGCATAGTATACTCGTAGGCGTTTTAAACATCATTTTAGACCCAAACCAAATACCTAACAGTTTGAGAGCCTCGTGCAAATAAGATTTAAAATAATTCTAACATTAATTTAAAACCCTTTTTATTTGCTCAATATTTTTCTATAAATCTTGTTAATTTTTAAAAAAATGTTTTATGTAGTTTCTATTTTTATGGTTTTCAGTTGGTATTAAAGAAAAAGTATATACTGTAGATAAGTATAATAAAATAGTTTCACAATCTGTGCAAAACGGCTTTGGAAACCGTTATGATTTAGAATGTTTGCCACCATCAGGCTAACATGAATGTTATATTTTATACAACACCAAAAATGGAAGATTATTTATTTTCCAGGTTAGGTAACTATTCGTAACTATAACTATGTATGTAACTGTTATTTTTTGGTTGGACTAGATTACTGAAAAATATTTGATTGTAGTATAGTTCACATTATGCCTTAAATAAAATTATGGATTTATTTGTAAATGTTTTATTTAAAATAATATTTTACCTGCAATAAGCGAGCTAAGTAGATTATCCAAATTTCGGTAGCAATTATCATTAAAACAAAAGATGCCAAAAATAAGAAACATCCAATAAGTAAACTCCATTTACGTCCGATAAAACCACCAAGCGTTCCACCTATGAGTGATGCTTTAAGAAAAAAAATTTTGTTAGCACTTTGTTCATAAATTTAGGAGCTGGTTCACTCACAACATTTTGAAAAACAAACGCAATGAACTAGATCCTAAATTAAATTTTACGTTACCAATTATTTTTTAATTGGGTCTTAGTTCATTTGGGACTTAGTTCATAAAAAAACTTATTCAGAACGAAGTTTCTATAACAGATAGCTATACCTTTGTATATTAAAACTATAGTACTATCATGGTGGAAGTCGAATGGGGCGACATCTAAAGTGTTCCAACACCACATACTCTTTTTTTTGCGGAGAGCTTATGGAGGTTTTAAATGATATTTATTGATATTTTTTGGATGCAGTAATCCAAAAAATAGTCTCTTCTTGGCCCTACCACCAATTTCCGACGCTTAAAGACTCCCAAAATCGGGGCAACTCCACAAGGGTCGGGGCAACATTAAAAAAAAACTCGCCATGATAGTACTATAGTTTTCATATACAAAGGCTATACCAAGATGTTACAAATCCTTAGAAGAAACTGTCAGTCATTCTTGTGACAGTTTCTACTGCTACATCTGACCTAACTAACTAACTTTTGTTATAGCAAGACATTTTTACCTCGAATTCATTATAAACGAACTTACAAAATAAAGCTCCTAAAGTAATAATCGATGCTATCCATCCTTCCTGTTCATTGCTTATTGCATTTTTCAACGGGTTCTCTTCAGTATTTGCTTTAAGTTTTGGAATAACAGGTGATGACCATCCTAGGCACGTTCCAAAGGCAACATTTGCCAGATTCGCTTAAAATATCACACAGTTAAAAATCACTATTAGAAAATCAGACTATGCTCATATTTTATGTTTATACCTTTACTTACCATTTAATGCAATTAATATAACTCGATATTTTTTATGACACATAATTTAATAAAATGGAGTTTCACTGAATTCTGAATTATAAACTAAACTAGTTGTAGGCACTTGAAAAATTCTAGAATTAAAACTAACTATTTATAATAAGAAAAAATATAAAATTTACTAATCTTTGTCAAAATTGTACACACAATTTTGTGTTTTTTCTTAACAAACTAAACTTAATGCAGCGCAAGTCTGCAGTTTAATGTGAATGTGAAAATGCATTGAAATATGAAAATGTTTTCTTATCAGTTAGAAGTACCTAAGACAATTGAAATTGATGCGCAAATTACACCACTCCTGAACTATTACGAACGTTCATATCTAATTAACTTTACTTTCAATCAATTCAATTTATAATTTTGGTTTCATATTGGATGTTAAATTGGTGATTTTGTATACAACATAATACAAATACACTTAATAAAAATCCTACATCTTACAGGGTGTTTCCCTTAGTTTCTACCGGCCGGAGGGATGGCGAAATTCCAAAGTTTATAAAAATTCAGAAGATTTTGTTCTATCTTTTCTAGAGCTGATAGCTCCTTAATACTTTTTTATATTTTCTCCACTGGCTATTGACTTTTTTTTATCAATTTATTTTTTTTTTATCTTTTAAAACATTTTTTACGCAAATAAAATTTTGAATTTTTTTTATTTTTTCGTGTGGCCATTTTTTTTTTTTTGTTTTCCAAACTTTTGGATAAAATTTATTTTTGGATTTTGATAAAATTTGTTTTTCCCAATTTTCTTTTCGGCATTAATTTTTTTTGTTTTTTTTTTAAATAGAGCAAGTTTTGTATTTATAAAAAAAAAAAAACAAACAAACAAACGACAAAAAATTGAATTTAGATTTTAGGGAACTCGAAAAAATGGGTCTCACAATTTTGCTCGTCAGTCTAAACAACGGTACCAATGTTATAACTTATAATCGTCTATGCAAAACTTATTTATTTCGAAAACGGCTCTTATGGTTTTGATTAATTTTTATAAACGGTTCCTGGCCATAGAGGTGGATTTTTAGTTCTAGATGATCTCATAAACGGTTTACGTATTTCAATCAGAATTTTTATATAACATCAAAATTTTCAAAAAAAAAATGTTTTTTTTTGGAGTTTTGGAAAAAAATTGCGTTTAGACCTGGAAGAAAACACGTGTTTTTATTTGGGTTTTTATATTTTACCAATAACCAATTAACCAATAATTTCCAAACAAGCCACATAATATTTTTGTATTGGCAATTCACTCGTAACGCGAGTCCAGTCTCACCAGGCCGAGACGAGACCGATATGAGATTTAGTCATGCGAGACCGAGACTAAAGATTGTTTTTAGATGCGCTTCAATAATGCTTTTCACGATGAATTCATGATGCGCTTCAATGACTGATGCGCTTCAATGCATGATTAAAAGTAAATTATTAAAAGTAAATTATTTCTTCTTGAACTATATGCTTAACAACTTTATGTAGGCTTTCAAAAATATATAGCATAATTATTTGTAGATAATTTTAGGACAACTATGCATTTTTAGTTTTTTTTTTTCAACTTTCCATCGACTTTTGAATCATGAAACTACAATTGAAAAGTGCTTTACCATGCACTTTTTAGCATACAATTTTTGTCCCACCCAAATATTTTATACTTCTAAATTAAGCTAGACTATTTTTCTCTTTTTGTATTCACATTGACCTTGAAGATTGAAGCCGAATATATAATTACATTTAGAGAGACACCTCGGACGTAATTTCTTTTTTTTTTTAGAAAATACACCTCCAAACAAACTCAGACTCTCTGGTCGGCGATAAGCCACTAAACGAGATAAGGCACTCGGAAATTAGGTCACATTTTTTCAAGAAAAGATCAAATTTATTTCTGAATCACAATTTTAAGAAGAACAAGAACATTTTTCGGAAAAGAAGCCAAAAATTTTGAAATCGTTCAGAGTTAAAAAAAAAATGGCAGATACTATGGAAAGAAAACTTTGAATTCTTTTCGTAAGAAAATAGGTCAGAAAAAAAAAATTAAAAGAAAGTTGAAAATAAAACTATGTAAACAGTGTTTTAAGATATTAAAAGTATTTTTGAATGTAAGCAAAAAAGAACGAAAAAATTCAATTCAAGCAAGTTGACAATTTTTTTTTACAAACATTTTGTTTAATATCCAAGGGTGAACGATGCCACTTGGAGGGGTCGTTATAACGGTGTTTTCTTTCTTTTGCATTATGAAGTGTTTTTATTTTGTTAAAAGTAAGTTAAAGAAGTATTTAAATACATTTTTTAGGTAATTGTATTCAAACGTTGTAAATTAATAGAAATTTAAAGAAAAAAAAAGTCTCATATACGAGTACAAATAACAATATTATAAAAATCACACAATCACATTTTTATTTAATATTTACATTAACGCAGTACATACAACTGTAGCCTTTTTAAATTAAACAAATAATTCTTTTATAATTTCACTTTTTCTTAAATACTTGCAATATACAAAAAATAAAAACAGCACATTATACCTTAACTATTGACTATCAATTTATCTTAACCAAATTTATCTACGATTGTTAAGTCTGTTTTGAATTTCCTGCAAACTCATACCCTTCGTTTCTATTACAACAAACAATGTGAAGAAGAATGCTATTCCACAGAAAATTGTAAACAAGTAAAAGGCATAGAAGGCTCCCAAAGCATTTAGAGCAGGATACCACCGAGTGATGATGAATCCAAATATCCAGCATGTTGATGCAACAATGGAAGATGCAATTGGCTTAACATTTCCAGGGAACATTTCACCCATAACAGCCCATGGCAATGGACCGAATCCAAGACAATAAACAATGACGAAAAGAATAAGCGCCGGAACTGGAAGCCACAAAATACCACTTGCATCTCCGGTATCTTGAATGTAGAAGAAAGTACCCAATGCTGCTAATCCAATGCACATGACACTCGACGACAACAAGAGAATGGCTTTCTTGCCCAATCGATCAGCAATAAGTGGTGTTACACCACTTGATACCACCTGAACAATTCCAATAATAATGGTTGCAATAGACGCATCAAGTCCAGTATTGGCTTTTTCGAATATATCCTGACTATTGAAGAGCACCACATTGATACCTGACAATTGTTGGAAAGTAATCAATCCCACGCTGATAAGCAGAGCTTTTCTATTTCCAGCGCCTTTGAACACATCAACGAGGCTTCCCTTATTGGCCATACTTTCTTCTACTGATGCCTGAATTTCGGACATTTCATCTTGAACTCCTTCAGAACTTTGACCTCGAAGGAATTGTAGGGACTTAATGGCATCAAGTTTACGACCCTTTTCAGCATAGTAATATGGACTCTCTGGGAAGAAGAAGAATATCACAGCGAAGATGATTGGAATGACAATACAGCACCATTGTAATGCCATGAAGGACACATAGGGACCAATTGCGTAGACATAAAGAATTCCAGCTGAAATTCAAGAAATGTTGCAAATTAGTCGTAACACAGGAATAAATGTTGGGTTGAATAAACTTACAAACGATAAACAGCTGCATGAATGATCCCAATGCTCCTCGGCAATCGTCTGTAGCGATTTCACCTACATACATTGGTTGAACGGTCATGACAAAGCCAACTCCAAAACCCTTCATAGAGTAACGAAAAAATCAGTTTTTTGTTTGTCTGTTTTATAAAATCAATGAATTGTAGGTACCTGAATTAGACGGGCTGCATAAAGTAACCAGATGTTGCTTCCAAACAACAACAATATATATGCAATGACAAAGAGGATAGAACTTGACAACAAAGTCCATTTTCGTCCAATCCCACTGGCAAGAGGTCCGGCAATGAAAGGAGCTGAAAAAAATAATTGAAGATTTATTAAATATTGTTGATTGTACTGTTGATTTCGGTTCCTAATATATGTATGCTATTGAATAAACTTTTAAGGTTGTTCACCGTGCATTATGTTAATCATGGATTAACCAGAATTTCTAAAACTTGCATCAAAAACTTAACCCACTGTGAATAATCTGGCCCTTTAATTTACAATGTTTGTGTGGGGATTAAAAATGCTACTTAATTCCCTGGAGAATGGTCACACTGGTTGAATTTGAGAATTAAACTTTTGAAGTTTTTGGACAGAACTAGGTTTACCATCGAAAAAGACGATTTAAAACTTAATATTATAAAAATCTTTAAGTATATTTTAATCGTGATTTAACTTTATCGCAACGTATCAAAGACAAATGTATACCTGTGACCTTAGGTCCTAAAGGACAAGTTTAAAATTTGTAAGAGATTATTAAATAAATTTTTAAATTATAATAACATTGCATAAAAACAACAAAGAAATCTTTCTAAATCAATATGAGAAACTTATTGAAAGTTTGTGTTTTTCGCTTGGAAACAACTAGGCAATCTCACTCAAAGTATGTGGAAATCTTTTTAAGCTTATAAGAAAAACGTATTCAGTTTATGTAGTAGCATTCAATTGAAAATAATACGAAAATATTGGAATAAGTGGAAATCGTAGCTTGTCGGCCATCTCCTCGTATGAAAACTCATAGCTAACTTTTGATCTTTGTGGAGAACTTCGATGATCAATCAGTTGAATAGAATCTTAAAAAGTTTGGCTGGCAAGAGGTATCTATAGACAGATTTGGTTGAGTTCTGAAGCCTCCTCCCCCAACCAGGTTATGTTAGATTAATACGACAATAAGCATGACATTGGATTGGATTCTAAATCTGGCTTTAGACAGCTATCTATTGATTTAATTTGTTTGTACAGATTTAAGGATTTAAGGCAAATAATGCTTCCTTAAAAATGTCAAAAATATTTAAATTAAAAAACTGTCTTCTATCTTCAAGATATATTATTAAGAATTTTGAAGATTGAAACAATTACTTAAAATATCGTTTAAGTTTTTGGATATTTGGAACGGTGTTTTTGGCAAACGAAGATTTATTGTCTTCGTAATTCTGTCAAATTTGAATGAACATTTGGCAGAATTACGCATTTCTTATCTTCAATATAATTAATATCCAGACCACCAATAATAAAATTTACTGTACTTACTAACTAATGCTCCCACAGCAATCAATGACGAGATCCATGCTTGCTGTTCTTCGTCAACTTTAAAGCCCAAAGGACTGTCGGGAGTATTTTCTTTTAATTTTGGCAGCATCGGTGATGTCCAACCAATACAGGTTCCACAAGCAAAACTCGATAAATTCACTGTAATTTTTAATATTAAAAATACATTTAAACATTTTTTTTTTATAATTAATTAATTTTTATTACCGCATACTGCAGCTAAATAAACTCGAAATTTGCTAATTGGTTCGACCCTTCCTCTGCGTCCGTGCTCCATTTCAAAAGGGTTTACTTCCGTATATCTGGTAGGAGGATGTTCTGTTGAATTCATTTAAATTTTAGTCATATACGGTTAAGTATGACTTGATATGAGAATAACTGTAAAAAAATTTAAATTTTTTTAATTTTCCTTCTATTTTTTAGAAAATTCATATATTTAAGTAAAATAACTAACAACCTTTCACTGTGGAATTCTTTACTTAAACTGATGCTCATAAGCATGTGAAGCTAATCAACAAATAAATTTAATTATAAAAATGTAAATCGATAGGTATAATGATTATGATAGTAGAAATCTTGTGCTCAAAAGTATAGGAACATGATAGATTGTTGTGTTTGGCAAATTAATTAATTTTAACTTAACTTTATTTGCCATTATCAATTTATTTCATTTTTTTTTAATTAGTTTTGTTGATTTATCTTCAAATTTAAATAGTTTAATAATTACTGATAAATCTAATCGTTTTGAATAATCATTTTGGTGTATATAAGCTTAATTAAATAATAAGATCTCCCATAACCAAGGATAGATTTTAATTTGATTGTTCTTAACTAATTTAACAATAAATAGCTAAGTGAGATAATAAGAAAACTTTAATCGTAATCCATTCAATATCTGAAATTAAGTTTAAACTTTTATTTGAGAGTTTTTTTTTATTTATAGAAATCGAATAAAATTGTAGGAACATAGATTTTTTCAAAATGCAGCGTTGATCGTATCAGGCGATTTAACATTTCGTACAAATCAACTTGTCGCTCGTGCAAGATTTTACCAAAGGTTTTCGTAACAAAAAATCAAAATTACGGTTTTTAAGATGTTGAATTCTAATCTGAAGTCCAAATTGTTTTCTCAAGGCAGATTTTGAAAAAAATCCCGCTTGAAAGTTTCAAAAAAACTGTTTTTGGCAATTTTAAGGCAATATACTCTTAGTGCAAAAAAAATAACAAATATTGCTGAAATATTTTCACTCAACTAATTATGTCAAAAAAATACCGTTGTATAAAGAGTGTTTTTTTAGGGGTATTGAACTTTAAGTTGGCAACACTTTTTAATTGGTGGCCATTTTAACAGCTGTGAAGTGATTTGTGTTTTGTTTGGTTTGGCATTTCGACATGGATGAACTGACGCCTAAACAACTCTTCCAAATTGTGCAAATTCAATTTGAAAATCGGTGAATAGACCCAAAACAACGATTTTAATAAGAGAATTTTGTTTAGCGATGACTACGTCAATAAACAAAACTGCCGTATTTGGAGTGAAGATAATCCCCAAGTCTATGTTGACACACCGTTACATCCAAAAAAACTGACTGTTTGGTGAGCTTTATGAGCTGATGGATTCACGATGCTGGTCACAACGTTACAGTCAATGGTGATTAATTGAACAACCATGATGTGCAGGAGCTGTGACTGCGCAACATGCAACGTTTGTTAACCGCACAGTTTCACGTTCGGACCCGTGCATTGGCCTCCAAGATCGTGCGATATAACGCCGCTAGACTATTTTCTGTGGGGATATGTGAAGTCGCTAGCCCAAACGATCGCGTTATTGCCGATATTCAACCACAAATGTTGGAGAAAGTGATCGAAACTTGGATCCCTATAATGTCCAAAAACATATTTAAATTATAATACCAAAATGTAATCTTTCGCATAAATTCAATTTCATGTCAATTTGTAAAATTCCTCTATGTTTTTTTTTATTTCAAAGTTCTATTCCTCTAAAAAAGACTCTTTATTAAAAAAATGGATTGTCAAATATGATTTTTAAATTTACAGGCATTTTTTTTCATATTACTATGGCCAATTTACCATGTAACAGAGCAAAAACTTAAACTTTTATGGGACTGAGTTTTTAGAAAATATTTTTTCCATCCACAGTATAAGATAACCGTTTTGATCGGATTTTGTTCATAAATTCAAATTTTCCCAAGACATCACATGACACTTTCTTAGTTTTATTTTGCTCTTTAAATTAAACTTTTCGATTTTTTTTGCAATAACATTCTTGTTTTTTTATTCAATTTTTGTTTTTTATTTACCATTAAGGAACATTTGAAAAACACAACCTGATAAAGCGTACCTGATAAAGCAAGTACCGTATTCAAATTGAATATGAAAAAAATCCATTAAAAATTAGCTTTGTGTCAAAGGTCTTGTTGACCAGTAAAATCAAACAAAAGTTTATATTCATTCAAAATTAAATTCATCCTTTGCGAACGAAAAGTATTTAACTTCTTTCGTTGCTCGAATGTAAGAGCTTTGGGATCCCATGTGTCAGTCACTTCAGAGTCATCTGAAATCAAAATACACACAATTTTTTTTTTTTTGGTGTGCGATAAGCCCGTAAAACGACTTTTAAAAAAGGGCCGTTGGTGACCGGCTGAAGCACAACACTAAGGTTATCCCTGTTCTTACAGTCAAGGACAAGAATGACATAAACTAACCTATTAGCTATTGCGTCTGATAGGTAATTGCTTTAAACTTTATCTCCTACAAATTAGCTATTCCTCATAATTATTATCAATACACTCATCAACCGAAACACAATAAAAAAAATTAATAGCTTTTTTGTTCAACTTACAAAAACAGCCTTCGGTTTTTTTTACCGCGAAATCCTCTAACGAATGCCCGCGATGTTCACAAACCGAATTTCAAGATTACAATAATCAAATCGAAGGTAATCAAAGCCAATTTAAAGACTTTTGAAAATGGTTTTCAACAAAACGCCCTCAAAATCAGCAAATCTTCCTGAGATTATCAATGTATTGAAGTGTTTTGTGTTGGTTTTTTTTTGTTTCTTATTATTTTTTTTTTTTTAAATAAATTGAATGATTCCATAAAAAGATATCGGATAATAATAATTGTATTGGATTGCACATGAACAGTAGTCATAGATAAGTATAATTTCAGGTGGTTTTCATAGTTCAATAACGTTTATCCAATTCATGCTTTAAAAACGTGAAGGTATCTTGAATGTGACGTCATTGGTAGACCTTAAAAATAATTAATCATCTATAACATATGAGTTCAATATCAATAATACTAATTTTTTTTTTTGGCAAAAACAGATAAGTTTGCAAGTAATGGGACATTGGGAATTTTGTTGTTTTTGTTGATAGCTTCAATTCACCGATAAGAGTTTCAATGTTTCTGCTCTTGTTTATATTAATTTGTTTGTACCTATGGAATTTTATCTGTATCACGCATGATAGCTGATGTTTTTAGCTGAAGTACACAATTCTTGGGACCTTGGAACTCGAAGTGATTAAAATAATGTCGATGATTGCAGTTCAGTGTGGACCAGAGCTCCAGGCAACAAGCTTCTTCCAGCCAACTCAGTCCCTAGCTGTGTTCAGATTGACTCCACGGTTTGCTTTTCCAATAGTTTTGCACTGTTATTTCAAGAACTATTTAAAATAGGTTTCTGCGAAATTTTTAGTAAACATAATGAAACAGGGTCCGTTGCCCACATATATGTTTTCCAAGGGAACCAAAGTTAGCATTACTGGTATCTACAACAGATCATTTCATTTGAAGCTCTTGGTCCAAGATTTTACGTAATGTGAATATTTGGAAGATGGCCGGTCGTAACGGCGACCGCGAAACGACCGTGAATTTTATATCACACAGATATAAAGTTGTTGAATTAGGAGACTGGTTCATCTTAAGCTGGTTCAGTTCGGAGCATCCTTAGAGATATAACAAATAAAGCTAAGATTCTAATTGTTGTTGGTTCTCCAATTCTAAAAAAACATATTGTAAGGGAAAAACCAAGTGAAGGTCAAAAATTAAGTTGTGAAAAAAACTATCAAAAAAAATTTTCGTTCTCAACAAAAATGTATGAACAAGATTTTTCAAAAAAAAAATGGTAAAAATTTTGAAATATTTCCAAGTGGATCAGTATTAGGCGTAGGAACTCAATCAAGAACAGTTCTCAAATTTCCAAAAACTAATTAAAAGAAAACATTTCTACATATTTTTTTCGATCACATTTATTTTGTAAATTCAATAAAACGTATTAAAACTTAGATAAATCTATAAACACATTTTGAAACCAAAAACTAATTTTATGAATAAATCAGCCATGAATATTTATAATAACCACAGCAAACAAAACACAAAATACTTAAGTATTAAGAAAATTGGCGTTAATATAACTAAAATTCAAAACAAATTCATCCTAAATAATGCAATGTATATAAGTAATTATTTTCCATTAAGTTTATCTTGAATTTGTTGCAAACTCATTCCCTTAGTTTCCATTACAATAAACAGCACAAAGAAGAATGCTACTCCACAGAAAATACCAAATAGCCAGAAAGCATAGTATGATCCTAGCGCATCAAGAGCAGGATACCATCTGGTGATAATAAATCCAAATATCCAGCAAGTCGATGCAACGATGGATGAGGCAGTGGACTTGACATTTGCAGGGAACATTTCACCCAGCACAGCCCATGGCAACGGGCCGAATCCAACACAATACACAATATTGAAGATAATCAAAGCTGGAACGGGGAGCCATAGAATGCCAGATGGATCTCCGTTGATTTGAACGTAGAAGAAAGCACCCAATGCGGCCAGCGCAAGGCACATAACACCCGCCGAAACTAACAGAATCAGCTTACGACCCAATCGATCAGCAATAAGTGGCGTCAGACCACTTGATCCAACCTGAACACATCCAACAATGATGGTTGCAATAGCTGGATCCAGACCAGTATTGGCTTTAATGAAGATCGTCTGACTGTTGAACAATACGACGTTGATGCCAGACAATTGTTGGAAGGATATAAGACCAGCACAGATTAACAAGGCCTTCCTGTTGCCCTTGTTCTTGATAACATCAGCAACTGATCCCTTATTGGCAATCGATTCGTCTACGGTAGTTTGAATCAATTGCATTTCGTCCTGAACTCCTTCGGCACTTTGTCCACGAAGAAATTGTAATGCTCTCACAGCATTACTCTTCTGACCTTTTCCAGCGAAATAATATGGACTCTCGGGAAGGAAGAAGAAGCAAACAGCAAAGATGATTGGAATAACCAAACAACACCATTGCAAAGCCATGTAACTGACATATGGACCAATCGCATAGGCATAAAGGATTCCAGCTAAGAAAAAAAATAGTCAGTCAGTATTTGACGCTTCCGTGAAAACTGGTGCAGCTTTGTTTAACTCACCAACAATGAACAGCTGCATGAAAGATCCTAACGCACCACGTGAATCATCTGTGGCAATCTCTCCCACATACATTGGTTGAACTGTCATGATAAAGCCAACTCCGAAACCCTATAGTAATTTTGGATTTTTAGAAACATGTAAAAAAAGAAACATGATTTTGAGTGTAAAGGTATACATACCTGAATTAAACGAGCAGCATAAATCATTCCAACATTTCCTCCAATCATCATAAGGACATAAGCGAGCACAAAGAAAACCGAACTGGAGATCATTGTCCATTTTCGTCCAATCATGTCAGCCAAAGGTCCCGCAACAAAAGGAGCTTTTCAAAAAAGAAATGAAGTTTTAGAAATCCGCCATCAAGGGGGGGCTATAAATTTATGGATGCTATTTGGGAAATAATGAATGGCGCCCAATGCAAGTTACAGTTTCTAAATGCTATGCTGTGAAACTTTAAGGAAAATTACACTAAAATCGATTCAGATTAGCACCCGCTGCTTATCTAAGTCCAATCATAAGCTAAATATCAAGGTTCTACGTACTACAAGAACGGGGCCCAATTTGGAAACTTCATCGGTTTGAGAATGGCGCCCAATGCTATTCACCGAAATGCTTTTAATTGAAATTGTATCAAACTTTTAAAGAAATTAACTTAGCTGCTTCATTACTATTAATTTATCACACCCTAATTTAAAGATTCCATTTGTTTAAGAATGGCGCCCAATGTGAGTCCCTGGATACATTTTTCCAAACTTCCCAAAAATGTATTTACTGCTTCATAAGTGTACAATATTACTATTCATCTATACACTTGCACAATTAGAAGTTGAAAGAGGAGTTTCTTCTAGTTTAAAAATGGCGCCCACTGTGAGTTCCTGAACGACTTATAGCCAAATTCATATCAAAATTTGTTCACACTTACTAACTAAAGCACCAATTGCAATTAAAGATGAGATCCAAGCTTCTTCTTCTTGGTCAATCTTTGTTGACAAAGGACTATCTGAGGTTGCCTGTTGTAATTTAGGCATAATTGGCGATGTCCATCCGAGACATGTTCCAATTGCAAAACTGGATAAATTGGCTAAAATAAACGAGAAAATTAAATTTCAAATACAATATACATGTTTTTATTTAAGATTACCGCAAACAGCAGCCAAATAAATTCGTGATTTTTTCACAGGTTCCATTCTACTTCTACGTCCGTTATCAATTTCAAAAGGACTCACTTCACTATATTTGATTTGTTGTTCGGTTGAACTCATTTAATGATAGTCATATGGCCTGTTGAGAAGGACTGCAAAAAAAGAAACAAAAACATAAAACCAACATTTATATTAAAGATCTCTAATAAATAAATCGTAAGAAATTTTACTATAAAGATCAAGACGCTTTGAAGCCACGCGACGATCTATTTTGGAAAGATTAAACAATCAACAGATTTCTTTCTCACAAAGAAGTTGTCAACTTGTAATATAAAGGGCGTAATGATAAAAACTAATTTTTGTATCCATCAACAATGGAATCATATCTTTGAGTGTAGAAGCTGTATTATCTGTAATTTTGTAAAATTTCAGTGCCGGATGAACTATCAAAAGACGAAAGAGATTCAAATGATGATCAATTGGGGCTCCTTTGGAGTTCCAGGGTGATATTGTTGTGTTATTTTCTTTTTATTTTGGGTTTAAACTGGACCAATTGAACTAATTTTTTGGTAATAATGATAAATGTAGCCCTAGGAAGTAGAATTCCAACTATCTTCGTTCAAACACCATCATTACTGTAGTCGATTTTCACATCTCCTATAAGTTTTTCGTGCAATTTTTTGTGTTTTAAATTATATGTTCACTCTTAGAAGCTGAAAAATGCTTTGTTTTACACGTTATGGAAGAACAAAATACTGGGAAGTTTCCCAAATTGTTTTCGTATTTTATCATTGGGAACCCTAAAGAAAGGAGTGGACTAATTGCAATACTTGTCCAGTCTTCTATTAGACTGGACAAAAATAACCTAACATAATATTCTTGATCCGATCCTGTTCGTTGTTTACAGCACCCGCATGATATGCGTTGAAGTCATGTTTTTTTCTGCAAGCTGATATTATATTGGATAAAGAAGAAAATGACATTGTTGAGCTGATAAACGCTGTAAGTGCAGTAAAAAGAACTACAAGTCTTTTTACTCAATTTAAATTGTTGTTTAAATTATGTGACATTTTATAATATTTCTATCGATAAAACGTACCATTAATTTAAAGAAGCTCTTTCGATTTTCACAACTAATTTTTTTAATCTCAACATGCACTTACATTATTTAAGTGTCATTGTAATTTTCCATAATAATGATGTGAATGTAAATTGTTTGCGGGGCGAACTTACAGTAGTTGTTGTTGAAGCCCTATATTACTAAGAAGTGAGTGATTCAGTGATTGCATAAATAAAAAAAAATTAAAACATTTTCTCGAATCCTAAAACCTACACAAATTTTTAGATTTATTAATTCCTGAACTGCTGATAAAAAGCAAATTTTTGAAACTTATTTCAAGTTCCTAGCTTAAGCTGTTGCTGAGTAAGGGGCATGTACTGCTAACTTTACTGAACTTAGCTGCTTCAAAATGATTTTATATTTTTAAATGAAGAATAATTATTAATGTTTTCTGGAATTGAAAATACCGAGCTTTATTCCAAAATTTTAATTCATCGTGAAGTTAGCAGTGCAAGCAATCACATCGGTTTGGTGAATTTCTAGGTGAAAAATGTTCTGCAAGAAAATCCGAGGAAGCCTTCACGAGAACACAGTTTAAAAGGCAATAGCAAACGACGTTAAAGCATTGTGTCGGTATAGAAAGGCTTGCGCAAAAACTCCTGGATGAAACAAATGTAACGACACCTACATTTAGTTCACCTGGATGCCCGTAGAGGTTTCTGAGGTCAACCCCGCGAACCTAACAAGTGAAGCCTTCAATGAGAAGCAGTAGAGTGGGAAAGTTGTTGTCCCATTTGAGAAAACGCGAAGCGCTAGTAAGTAAATTTGAGTTAAGCTAAGGTGGTGAGCACAAGCTTTTTTTTATAATTAGCGCGCACTCAAGGGGATATGTACCCTTTATATGTCAGAGACACAGTGCGAGCTTTAGGTAAGTAGGAGGGGATGTGAAAGGAGATGTCAGTGAACATTAGTCTTGAATTTCAGTATATCATAATGAGAGGAAAACACCGAGCGTGGAAGGGAATTCCACATTCGCGTAGTACGGCTAAAGAACGAATCCCTGTACTTGACAGTACGACCGAAGTTGAATTCAAGAGTAAACTGATGAGCATTTCTGGAAGCGCGAGTATTACGGTTCAAACGTTTAAGGGGAAGAATGCAACTGGCTATAATGTGGTGTTCAAAGGCTTGCCAGTTGTGGTCCAAAAATTGAACTGATTGAAAATCTTCACAGATTTGGAAAATAAAATAAAAAAGCTCAACCCTTAAATTAAATTTTAATCCGTTCTGAACTATTTTACCAAAGTGCAAAGCTTAATTTATATTTTCGGAACGATCAAAATTTGAAATTTTTCAAGACACATAGACTGTATTACTTAGTGCTTGTATTCTTACAGAAACGCTGCAAATCTGTTTTGAACCCTAAAAACACTTTTTCCTATTCGTATCAAACGACAGATTTTTTTTGATGCCGTGATTTTGGACATCATCTTCAAAATATATCCGAAAGTTTTTCTCATACAGCTGTCTAAGGCCTTTTCCAAACCAATGCCAAACCTTTGTGAAACAGTCAGTGACGACGAAGAAACAATAACAGCAACGTTTTACTGTCAATCATTTTCCTTGTTGTTTCCGGATGTTTGGGAATTAGTTTGGGAAAACCTAATGGCTCAAGTGATAACGAATATCACTCTTCAGAACAAAAGTGTACCCATATTCAGAGAAGTGCTCCAGTACAAAAAAAACTGCGATAGAACACAAAATATCAATGCATCTACTCTTATTTGAATTCGCGTCATAGCAAGACAGTCTTTTTTTTCATGAAACAAAATCTTCAATGATGACATTACTTTTTACAAACAATTTTAAGTAGCCTAGACTTGCGTTTTCTCATCAATCATACAATTGTCACTTAGAACGCGCATCGCATCAAAGTCTTACTTTTCCATCAACACTATACAAACATCTAACTAAGTGTAAATCCAGAGAATTATCCACTCAATTAAACTGTGATGGCTTTTGAAAATCACTTAAGCACAATAATTGAGCAATTTCTATATAAGTCTATGGCTCTTCATATTATGAGGTTAGCGTGTCTTGTTTTCAAAAAATTTATTCACAATGATTTAACAGATCACAAAGGAAAAAGTATTTTAAACAAAGTTCATAGTGTATTAAGGTTTAAGGAGAGACAAACTGATTTAATATTTTTTTTTATTTTTTTTTTCACAAAGGTTATTTTATAGAAGGACTTACACAATATTTCTATCTTACACTAAGACCGATTTTACGGTCTCACTTTTATAAGTTCCACGACGACGTTCACTAACCGTATTCTTTCAAAGGAATAGTTCAAACTTCAATGCATCGAAACCATATATAAGATTTCTGATGGTCTTTCAAAAAATTACATACAAAATGAAGAAAGTCATCAAGACCAACCATCCTTATCAAAATTGCACACTTCAGTTTAGATACTTTAACATTAGATAAATAATTGTGTTACATGTTTTATATTTAATTTTGTCCACTTCGGTAGCCTTATAAAACAAACGAATAGCCAACATTGAATTCGATAGTTGAACACATGATTGAAGATCGTGCAAATAACAGTATACCAACTACTTGTGGTTATGGAGATACGTAGGGTTACGTAGGTTAACACAAGAGCATTGTCAATATTATATCACATATCAAAAACATGTCGGAAACGATGATAAAATTTCTGACGTTAGTTTTTGCTTGCCTGGAGGGAATATTCAATCTTAGATTTCTTTGAAATTCGAAGAAATAGAATAAGAACGGTTGTACTATCGGAAATGGTTTATTGAATGTATCACAGGACAATGGCATTCAGAGAAACGTGGTTTCCGCACTGTAAGATATCTTAGGCGGTGACAATTAATATCGCGTTTTCGTAGAAAATTTTTATTTAAAATGGAAAACAAATTTACTCGTAAATACATAATGACAAAAATAATATGTTTAAATATTTTATATTTTGTTTAAAGCAACAGTCTTGTTTTTAAGTCAAATAATGTATTTCCATAATTTAATAAACGAATTTCAAACCTAAAATAGCGGAGTAAAAAATGAAAATGAAAAAAAAATGGTTTTAGCTTGATTTAAAGTGAATTTTAAATTAAAATTTGAAAACTAAACGATTGTGTATTCTTTTTTCTAGTTTTTGAGAAAATGAAGAACTTCTAAACCTCCTTTTTTATTTAATTATTTTTTCAAATTAGGGTATGTTGTTATTCTTGTTTTGGAGAGCAGACAGGCGCAAGTTTTTAAATTCATTTGATTAAAAGTAACTTTGATAGCCCGATTAACAGCTTCAAAGGAATTTAACTAAAGTTACAAAGTGATACACTCGCGAATTTTAGTCTGCCTCTACCTCCCCGTGTTACATTTTGGGTATCGCTTAGCAAATCTTATAGGACTATATTTTCATTAGTCTCTAGTAAAATAAAGAAGAAAATACAAAAATTGAAAATCTAATAAAAAATTAGTTTTTCAAATTTTCAATTTTCAATTCAACTTTGGAATTCGGCATTTTATTTTTCTGCTTTAACCGGCCTTGGTTATGGTTCAGAGCGTTCTGTCTAGAAGACAGGGACCAGGTCTTTTTGTCCCTGCCTTTCTACTGCAATAGTGTTGGAACATCGTGGTGTGCTGTTGCCTTTTGAAATGGGTTCTCAGGGCTTCTGTTTTTTACATGACAGAATAGAGAATTTGTCATTTTGTATTTTGACCAATACGTTATTTTTTGACGTGAATGCTTCCTTGCATTTTCCCGAAATGCTAGAATTTACCTGTAAGATGTTTTCAGAAGAAATTGGTAAACATTTTTTTTGTAACTAAAAGTACCTTGCCTGGTACACTTCGCAATTTCTAACGACTTTTCACTCGGATTTTTTTTTATTTAAGTGCACAAGTTACATACATGGCCTTCAGAGTGCGGAGGGAAATATCAAAACAAAAAATGTCTAACTTCTACCATTGTTGCTGAAAAATTCTAAGTGTTTCCGGTAAATTCTACAATTTTGGGGTCTTTACCATTTATTTTCATTAAAAAGAATTAAAAAAAAATAAAAATTAGAAATCTCGTGGATCAAAGAAAAAAAGCAGGGGCACCAGCATTTACACCCCGATTCTGGCAAAACTCACTGATACCTCAGAAGCCTCACAAAGTTGTGATTTGCCTCAAAGCAGGGCCCTATTTCATAAACATTGACAGGTGACAATTCTACAAATTTGTCACATTTGTATGACAATTGCTTGGATCATAAAAATAGACAAGTGACAATAATTGTCATAGTATGACAATGACAAATATGTCGTTTATAACAGTTTCAGTGAGGTTTGCCAGAATAGTGCCGTTATCCAATCCGGGAGGACAAGCGACGTTTTCTGAGGTCATCCGGACAAACCCCTCATAAGAAGCATTAAAGTGATGTCGGTAAAAGAAAAAGTTTCCCATTTGTTTACGTTTTAAATAAAATTGCCTCTCTTATCTTTAGTAAACAGCTCCACGCTCCCTTTCTTACAATGTTTTTTTTTGTTACCTTTAATTTAGGACCACTCAAATTTTTATACATACAATCCTAGGTTATAATTTGTTCTCTTGGTCAATATGCTATTATCTCTTCTTCGTAGTCTTTAGACTATTATAGGATTATTTCAACAAATTGGCGCCCAATGTGGGACTCCAACAACTTACCTGTTAGCAACCCTTGTAGGTATATGTACTTACCAGTTGTTAAATTTCAATATCGGAATACAATTTTTACCTAAAACTATCAAAAATAAAAATACAATTACATAACAGTTTACAATTACATTATTTTATTTTATTTATTTTAAAATATTTTAACACACCATTTTGTATTTGTAACAACTACATTTTTAATGATGACATACTTAAAAGTTAGCAATACTATATTGACAATCATTTTTCGAACAACAATTATACATATAACAAAACAACACTAAGCTACTTTCGATCTACATAATTCTGAAGATTCATTTTTAACTTAACTTTAAAATTCTATAGTATACATAATTCATTTAAAATTTAAAATCTATTCTTTGGCTTATAGGTTTTTTTTCTTTAAGGTTTATCTTGTTTCTTACAATTTAATTTATCTTGAATTTGCTGCAAGCTCAATCCCTTTGTCTCCATTACCACCAGCAGTACAAAGAAGAATCCAAGAGCACAGAATATTCCAAACAGCCAAAATGCATAATATGCACCCAAAGCATCTAAAGCTGGATAGTATCGTGTTATGACAAAACCAAATATCCAACAAGTTGATGCTACAATCGACGAAGCAATTGACTTAACATTACTAGGGAACATTTCACCTAATACCGCCCATGGAAGCGGCCCAAAACCAATACAATAGACTATATTGAAGACAATCAAAGCTGGAACTGGCAGCCAAAGCAGATCCTCTGCTTCATTTCGAGATTGGGCGTAGAAAAATGCACCCAACGCAGCCAAAGCAACACTCATACCAGCAGCCGATGCAGATAGAATCACCTTACGGCCCAATCGATCAGCAATGAGTGGAGTCAAGGCACTAGAACCCACCTGAACGCAACCAATGATGATGGTTGCTATCGCAGGATCAATTCCGGTATTGGCATTTATGAAGATGGTCTGACTGTTGAAGAGTACGACGTTGATACCAGAACATTGCTGGAAGATAATAAGACCGGCACAAATGAACAAAGCCTTACGGTTGCCTTTGTTCTTGATAATATCTGTTACGGTTCCCTTATTTGCTGCTGACTCATCAATTGTAGCTTGAATTAAGGCCATTTCATCTTTGACTCCTTCGGCACTTTGACCACGCAAGAATCGCAAAGCTTTTTCTGAATCTTCCTTACGTCCTTTTCCGGCATAAAAATAAGGACTCTCTGGCAGGAAAACAAAGATCACTGCGAAGATAATTGGAATGGCTAGACAGCACAGCTGTAAAGTAAAATAAGTGACAAATGGTCCAATGGCGTAGACATAAAGGATTCCAGCTTTAAATAACAGAAAAAATGAGTTCCAATAGTTAGTCTCTTGAGAAGAAAATAATACTTACAAACAATAAAAAGTTGCATGAAGGATCCTAAAGCGCCCCGCGTATCATCAGTGGAAATTTCGCCAACGTACATTGGTTGGACCGTCATTACGAAACCCACTCCGAAACCCATAATCAAACGGGATAAATAAATAAGTTCGACCTGAGTTCCGTAAATCATAAGAACATATGCAGCGACAAAGAAAACCGTACTAGATAACATTGTCCATTTTCGTCCAATGCAATCAGCAAGTGGTCCAGCAATAAAAGGAGCTGTTAAAAAAAAAAATTTAAATATAAGAGTTTGAAATATCGCAAAGATTAAAAGGGCTATTATTGTATTTGATTTTTTATAACTCCGGGCTCGCTAACCCCGAAGCCGATTATCCCGAATTCTCAAGTCCCTAATACCAAAATCCCCAATCTCTGCACGCGCATGCTAAATGCTTAAATACCACATAACTTGTTATTTGGGAATTTAGGAGTATCGCCATTCGACAATAAGTTATGGAAATCCGGGATTCTAATATTACTATCATTTTATGAATGTAAAGTTAGAGAAACAGAGCATTGAAATTAATAACGTTGTGACAAATTAGATTTTGTCGTTCTATGTTTTCCATGTTTTTTTCTTAGGCTTCGATAAATTGACGTTTAATTGGGAATTTGCCGTTAGCTAATCCTGTTTTAATATTGTCATGCTATGTTTTCTATGTTTTTTTTTAAGTTTGCTGTTTCACTTTTGTCATGCTAAGTTTCCTATGTTTTGTTGTTGTTTTTTATTACTTAATGAATGTAATAACTTATTAAAGCAAACATATTATGGCTTGGAAATTTTCCATTAGTTACTCTTGAATTATTAGTGACAATTCCCATTTTATTGTGGAATATTTTCTATGTTTTTTTAATAAGTAAATTTATATGGAACTAGCTGTTACCCGCCCACTTCGCTGGGCACTTTATAGAATTGTATTTTTAGATCTAGACTTGAAATTTAATTGAAGTATTGTTTTGACTTACACAGATCCACAGTAAATTCAAACATACCAAAAAAAATATTCTGGTCAAGTTTCTAAGTTTTAAATCTACAGATTAAAAGATACAATTTTTTTAATTTTTAACGCCCCCGCACAACCCTCTTAGGGTTGAATATCATAAAATTAGTTCTTAGTAAATTCAAACATGCCAAAAAGAATATCCTGACTAAGTGACTAAGTTAAAATTTGAATTTTTTTTAATTAACACCCCGCAACCCCTCTTGGGGTGAAATTTCGTAAAATCCGTTCTTAGCTGACCCCTACTCGGTGAAAAGAGTATTCCTACCAAATTCAAGCTCAAATTTTTAGCTCTAATGGTTCCAGAGATATCGTGATGAATGACTATATACGTGGAAATCTCTTATATCTATATAATATATATATAAATCTCCTGTCACGATAATGTTTGTCCGCGATGGATTCCTAATCTACTTAACCGATTTTAATGTTTTTTTTTTTTTTTTAATGTGTGCTTTTTTCCAACTTGAGAGATAGGATAGCTTAGATCTTTAATTAAAGTCGCAATTTTATTTTATTGCAAATTATTTGTCTATAATTAATTTACAGTCACAATTATATAATATATGTATATAAGAGATTTCCACGTATATAGTCATTCATCACGATATCTCTCGAACCATTAGAGCTAAAGACTTGAAATTTGGTAGGAATACTCTTTTACCGGAGAGGAAAAATGATTAAATTACTAAAATGGCTATTAAAAAATAGGAGTTGATCGTAGAATGGTGAAAATTGAGGATTGTATATATTTTTGTATGTTGTATCATAAAAAAATTAAATTAAAAATTAAAAAATAGATGTTGGTCGATTCTCATAGATACCGGATAAGCACAAAAAATTTCATCAAAATCAGTCAAGCCGTTTCGGAGGAGTATGGCAACGAAAACTGTGACACGAGAATTTTATATATTAGATTAGAGAAGATTCTCCTAAAAAAAGATGAAATTAATTTAAAGTTTTATAATTTGCGTTAACTTATCGTAAATTAATTGTGACAGTTTCAATTTATTCGTCCTATATTCTCTATGTTTTTTTGTTCTGGTTTATTAAGTGAGCGGGCCAGTCCCCAAAATGTAAGAACTTCTTAGATAGAATTGGAGTATATATAAATTTACCAATTAACATAGAAAATTTGTACAACAAAATAATAAACGTGTTTAGGAGTGACTATTTCATTTTTGTGGAATTGAAAATATTGCAATTTTCTGTGTCATTTTATTTGTTTTACTAATTATTATTATTTTTAACGTTAAACAATTTCTTTTAGTCTATTTCTTTTAGTATATTATTAGTACTAAACTTACCAACTAAAGCTCCAATTGCAATCAATGATGATATCCATGCTTCTTCTTCTTTGTTAATTCCAACATCCATTGGACTATCAATACTGTTTTGTTGTAATTTTGGGATAATTGGAGATGTCCATCCTAGACATGTTCCAATAGCAAAACTTGATAAATTGGCTGAAAAATCGAAACAAGAAAGAAGATTATAATATTTAATCTAACACATTTTTCGATTTCCTTAAAAAAAATCAAATCACTTTTTGCGAACTTATAACTTTTTATATGAAATTCCTTAAATCAAATTCAAATTTGATTTTTTTTAGAAAAATCGAAGTAAGTGATTTTAACTTTTAGCAACAGTAAAAAAGGTTATGCACAGATTACTTACCGCATACAGCAGCCAAATAAACACGTGATTTCTTAACAGGCTCCATTTTAGCCTTTCGTTCTGGATCTATATAAAAAGCTGTTTCTTCTGTATAATTAGCAGAGTTTTCCAACGGAAGCATTTGCAAAGTTTAAAGCTGTAAATAAATCAAACAAAAAATTGATTTTAATATTAAAAAACTAAAGAATAGAAATGCTTTTTAGAATGAATGATTTTTTTTTCTTAGTTTCAAAAATAAACGTAAAACTAATTTATCTCGAAAACTTAAATTATTTGTTCAAAAAGTATTTTTCAAGAAACCGTTGGTAATAGAACATACCATAGAACCCCGTATGAGCCATGTCTCGTTTTGCCGACAGAGAACGTATAATGTTCCATCAGGATCGAAAAAAATCTCACCGATATATTTGACACCAAATGAGATTATCACGAAAGGAGGGTGCAAAGCTGTTACGTCAACACAATAGGTACAATCTTTAAAATATCCGTCCAATTACTCGATATTGACATAATTGGAAGAACACAGAGTGATGTCAGAGGCGCGTTTTTAGTGGCATTGAGATGGAAGCGAAGAAGATGGGTCAGTGGTCAATGAGGGATGTCATCAAAAATAAACACTCAATTGCTTTATTGGTAACTTTTAATATATTCATTTTGACAACAACAACAAATGCCGCCTAATCGCAATAAGTTATGTTATTTGGCCCAAATATTGAAATCTGTCATAAAATCAGTTCTCGAATATTGTGTTATATTATCTACTTATGTATACCTGCGTACATATACAAATACATATGTACATTAAATTTGTTATCATTTATTTGTTCTTCTTCAGAATGTGATAAATAAAAAATTGGGTCTTATGTTTATTAATTTTATCACAAGTCATTTTTCTTTTATTAAAACAAATCTTGGAATTTTAATTAAGAAACTTATAAAACACTTGAACAAACAAAATTCCGTAATAAGTTATTGTGATCTAACTTGATTTTTTATTATTTGATTAACGTACAAAGTATAAGTAATGTAGGTACTTTAGTATTACAAACAAATTGACGCCAGTGATAGTAGTCACGGGCGCCATTCCTGCAATATCTTCCCCAATATTTTATCTATGTATACAGATACAACAAACTTAAATATTTTTTTATCAAATCCAATTCCAAAATGATAAAATAAATAGATATGTTGAAGCGGCATGTTAAATTGAATTTATAAAATTTAATATAGCTTTTGCCGGACTATTATGGCCATCTCTATTTGTCTGCTAGATGATAAGGAATTCTATAAATATTTGGCGGAGATTTATGAGTCTATATGGGCCCACCTTAAACGGCTTTAAATCCATAAATATTGTTCGCCTGTGGACTTCTGACCTTGTACTATAGTTTATTATATTCAGATATACCGAATCATGATTTTATTAAGAATGATTTGATTAAATTTTGGAAGTTCATTGAACTTTAGGTAAAATTTTCGTATTTGAGTGGTCGCCATTTTGAATGTCGAATATTTTTTAGAAGCGCAATAAATTATAAATTTCTTGTACTTGGTTCCAAAACATGTTGAGAAAAATATTTCCTATACTCAAAATTCATTGTTTTGTGTGTTATTTTTCGGGGTTTCAAAAGTTTACAATTTTTGTGAAAGCATTCTTTAATAATCATTAATTGAATTCACCTTAAAGATTACAATAAGTCATACTTTTTTGAAGACTGGGACTTAAAACTATGCAATCAGCATTCTTTTACCTTACGAAAATTGAAATCGTCAATTCTTTTACGTTAAAAAGATTGCAGTCTTTTGAGCATACATCTTTGCATTCTTTTATTTTTTTTTTATTTTCTTGCATTGATTAAGCTTTTGCATTCTTTTTCAATTCAAAAGAGTTTAAAGCATGCAAAAAGAATACAAAAGAGTGCAAAAATTTATTTCATTGTTTTTTGTAAATTTAAATAATAAATACTTTTTTTTGAAAATTCGGTATGTTGATAACTTTTTTTAAATTTAGTTATCAATTGTATAGTCTTTCAACTTTTAAATTTTTTATTATTTATATGTGAGAATTAATTTTGTTAACGCAAAAAAGGAACCTTTATCAAAAGTTTTTAAAAGAAATTAAATTTTTAAAACAGCTTCAACGATTTTGTATGATTTTTTTCATAAAATTATATTTTCTTAACTCATTTCTCAATACTTTTAAGTGTATTTAATCAAACATTAAAGCTTTTTGACAAGTGCATCCAATAACATATAACATTCAGTTGTCCATTTTATTGAATTTTTATTAATAAACTATGACTTAAACTACAAGCCCAAGTTACTTATTTGCCATATTTTTTTGATTTTTGGTTATTTTTTTTATATTTTTTCAATTATACTCGTATATACAGTAATACAATTTTTAATATTCAAAAACATTTCTAAAGAGTTCATTATGAATATTAATTTTGTCAACTTACCAAACATCTTGAAAGCCATTTTGAAAACCAATCTAACAACTTTTAAAAATTCAATAATGGAAAAAAACTGAATGTCTGGAGTACAAAAATTACTTCCAATCACTTCAAAACAAGTCTTTATAATAAATAATTCCTTGAAGAATCAAAAAAACGTGTGGTACATAGATTTTAATTTTTTTTTTTAACGCAAAACGTAGTATTATCTATTTAAATTTTTATATTCTTTGTATGTCATTGGACTCAAATTTAATGAACACTTTTATTCTTTTTTCGTGTTTATTGAAAAATAAATACAATTTTCGTCTCATTTATATTGATTCAAGAATTATGATAGCAAAAAAGTTATTCAGTTCATCTTTTAATTTAACCTCATAAAAATAAATTCAGTATTAGCATAAGCTAAATTACTCCAATGCCATATTTAGGTAAAACAAAAAAAAAATAGAAGCTGGGGCCTATGTGCATAAATAAATTAGCGCCCTTTTTAGTACAAGACACAGGCAAAGACAAAAACCTCTTAAATGGTGAACTTTTTTTCTAATTTTTGTAGAAGTTTTCTTTCACTCTGCTGATACTTAAATTAATGGTTAGTTTTTTTTTAGAAAATGATAAATTGAAATGTAAGTAGTAAAATTAAAATTCCAGGTAAATTTAAAATAGCCGCCTTATTTCTATTACTTCGGAAGCCTGGCATCTTGAACGGCCCTGAATAATTAAATTCTAAGTTTAGCAGATTTTTTTCTGAAAATCGCATCAATAAACTCATGTTTTATAGACAATTAAGTTTCACACTTGAAAAGAATCTTTTTTCAACTAAAAACACTTACTGAAGGTAAAAAGTTATAAAAAAATACTGACGGTGTTTTCTTCTTTAGTAAGTCTACGCCGCAGTAAGTTTTTATCTTTGAGTTGGTAATTAATCGTATCTCATATTGACAATATGAATTTCTGAATCTGGTAAGTTATCTTAAAAAAATCGTGTCGATTTACAAAATCTCCAAAATCTCATGATGTTCAATGTTATAATTATTAAGATTTTGACAAAAATTACAAATCAGTTGTTTGACCGTAAAGATTTTTGAGTTTTTTGAAGGCGTTCAATGCGAGAAGAACAGTTGGTCAAGCATTCAAGGTACCGGAGCACGAATTTGAAGTGGTGCAATCCTTTAAATACCTTGCGGCAATAGTAGCAACCGATAACAATATAAAAGAAAAAATTCTAACAGAGCCTGCTATAGTCTGTCAAAGCTCTTCAAATCCAGAAATCTCACCACACCATAACTTCAAAAATCGTATGGATCCGAGAATTGGGTGCTTAGCAAAAGACACCTTAGCAGCGTTTGAGAGAAAAGTCTTAGGGAGAATTGTTGGTCCAATATGTAAGGAAGGACGATTCCTGCACAACTGGATGGCGTCGGCTCGAGACCGGGATAGGTGGAGAGACTTGTTGAAGGAGGCCAAGACCGCATCCCGGTTGTCAAGCCGATGATGATGAAGAGTTTTGAAACTTGAAAAACTTAACAAGTAATCATAATCATAGGCCGAAGTACACTTCATTGGAACTGGTGCCACCAATATTCGCTGAAAATATTAATGAATTTCACCCAATTTCATACAAATACGTTGTTGAGTCCAAAAACACTTGGAAAACACTGCGGCCTAGTGCGGTCTTACCATAAAAGTTTTTGGAAACTCTGACAAATCAGATAAATATTAACGATAACGTTTTTTTCACTGACATTAAAAAAAAATTGAAAAATCTTAATTCGAATATTGTAGTGAAATAATTCATTTTGATTTTTTTTTTGCTAAAACTTAAATTTTGGGCCTTATTTATATTTTAGTTAAATTTGTATTTCTTAAATTAATAATTTAATTTTTTCAAAATATTTTGATCGAATTCTTCAATATTAAACACTTTTATAATAGTTTGTAAAAAAAAAAACAATACATGTATGTAAAAATCTGCTCTATCCAAGACTTTGAGCATCACTTTGCGACTTAGTATTAAATTTTAAATCAATTCAATAATACTTTAAATTCTTATTACTCATGATTCATCTCTATTTGCAAAAATTTTCACTTATTTAATGCATTAAAACCGCAAACAAAAGTCAAAATATTTAAACAACTAAATCAATATACCTCCCTACTCGTACTCATTGAGGCTTCTGAAATGATTTTTTTTTTGTTTTTACTGTCAAAGTTTGCTGAGTAAAGCTTATAAAGTATAAGCAAGCATATTTGCACAACTGCAAATCTTCCAGTGATATCTAACTGCTATAAAAATTACTTCACAACTCATTGGTCTTGATTTTTGAAATTCTAAAAACTTCCATCAACTGAGTAAATAAAGTTAAATTTTTAAAATAAGTTTGCTTGCTTAAATCAGTTGAAATCCAAATTTTACTTGACATATTTTTAGTCTGTATTGCCAAAATTAATTATATATGTAAATAAGTTAAGAAAGATATTCTGTTCAGAGTATGCCAAATTAGAAACAGAATTAAAAAGATCAGTCAAACAAAGAGTTTATTAATTGCCGCACCGAGTATTTTTTTTTGTTTTAAATCTCAATGCAAACATAACATTGCTTTGGCTTGATAACGCATTTGAAGATTTCAAACACATACCTATCAACGAGCCATCAGCAAGCTGTCACGCCGCCGTTTTATATGCATGTTAACTGAAACATTTCATTCTTTCGTTTTATGTATTTTTGAAAAAAAAATAATGTTAAATTTTGGAATCAAAAATAATTTCTACCACAAAAGTGGATTGTCACCAAAAAATTGGAAGAAAATTGTTAAGGACATTCGGGAAACATATGGACATAGTTTTTTAAAAATTCATCACTTAATATTTTTTAAATTAATTTGAAACAATTTTTAAATATTGAAAAAAAAAATAGAGTCAACAGATTTTCACTTTAAGCTGCCGATATGTGATTTCTAATTGGAAATCTTAAAATTGCTGGTACATTTTTCGAGGAAAAATGACGAAAAAAGTTGAAAATCGTTGATTACCGCAAAAAAAAAATTTAAAAAAAGTGTGAAAAAAACTTGTCGAAAAAAATTGTCCAAACCAACAAGTGCATATTTTTTCAACCTCGAGAATAAGAATTGGCCAAAAAATAAAATATGAAAAAAATGTTCGTCCTCGAAAAAAAAACGGTTGAATAAAATTTTCCAAAAAAAATTATAATTGTCGGAAGTTGAAATTGAACCGCCAATAAAATGCAAAAAAAAAAATTATTGAAAAACAACGGCAATGGTAAATACCATAAACTATTGCACCAGCTTTGAAAGATAAAAAACAGTTGTTTAATCTTAAATTTAAATATAATTACCCATGTCAATAGTTTTTATTAAAATCGAATAAAAGAAAATTCGACAATTTTTTCTTTAAAGTTAAGATCAATTTTTTTTCCAAAAGTATGAAATGAAGTTCTCAGTTGGTTTTTTCGCTTATTAAAACTGCAAATTACCCAAGGTGCGGTGCGTTGTAAATACAACTTTTCGATCAACTTAATAATTTTGCTCATCGATGTGAAACGGAGACAAAAATAGTATGTTTCAATCAATTTGATATTATGATTAGCTACCGTGAAAAGTGATGTTTACACGGCGCGGCGCTATAATAATACTAATAAGTATTATGAAAAATATACAAAAAAAAATTGATTTATATTTAGATATGAATAAAAGAAAAAAAAAACTAATTTTTCTTATTGTTTGTGTTCAAACTAAGCTCTTTTTATTCTTTTAAATTTTGAAATGTTAGCATGTAAATAAAGGTTATTATTGGGTTGAACTGAATGTTGTTATTTTTTGTGGATAAACTAATTCAATTAAAATTGTTTCGGTATTTCATTTCCACATTATAGGTAGATTTAAATTGTGTTACTTTGTGACTTAGGTAAATTGCAAAACTTCAAAATTCATGGTCAGAAAAACAACACTTTTTTATCTTGGGTAGTCATATGGAGATACAATCGTGTTTCCTAATTTTTAACCAATTTTTAAATTTTTATAAAAATTATAAATTAAACCCCAAGATTCAAAAAGATGAGAAATTTCTAGAAAAATAGTAAAAAATGATTTGAAACAAAATACCTTTTACAGTTTGCACATAGCTACCATCGTGTCTATTATTTTCATTAAAAATTTGAAATATTTTTTTTGGAACGTGTTATTTTTGTTGTTTATTTTACGTGATGTCTGTGTCTATGTTTTAAAAAATACATGCTTTTAAATTTTTACCTACAATACTCATTATCTAGAAATTACTTGTTTTGATTTTGTGTGAATTTTTGTGCAATAGAGTTGAATATTAAATTGAGGCATACTCAAACAAATGTCTTAAATATTCACGTTTTTTTTTTATATCAAGAAAATATAGATTCACCGGTCGTATATATGTTAAGCAACAATTTGTTCATTTCAAGTTCAATCTTATAATAATAATTGCCCAGCTTTAATATGTGAATGGAAAGATTTCCGCCTTTAGGTTAATAATTTGAAAAATTAAAATTAAACACTCGTCACATCAGTATAAAAGTGAAAATAATCATTTGATATCATCTTTAACAAATTTTAAAATCACAATAATTGCTCATGCCCATGATCATGCTCGTGTTTGTTTTATTTTTAAAATTTCACACGCTGTATTTATTACAATGAATGTTAATTGTTTTATCAGAAAAAAAAATTCTAAATGTATAAACAATAAAAAATGCAATAAAAACGTAAACAAGTTCGAAAATTTGTTCTTATCAATAATAACATTGGTCACAAATAAATTAAATTAGAAGACACATTATATTTATGTATAAATAGGTCGCATGCATTTGCTTTCAAAATTTTCAAATTTTCAAAATTAGCTGATAACGATAGTTAATTTTTTAGGTGCATTATCAAATTCTTAAATACTCGTATAGCTGTTCCAGTCTTTGTACCTCAGATATCGCATGAATATGAGCAAGTTTGATACATACTTTCAAATCTTAGGATTCTTTGGAAATCAAGTAAAACTGAAGCGATTCTAAAGTATACCTATTAGGGTGTTTCAAAAAAAATTTCAAAACTTTCACTTAAAAAAAAAACGCGTCTTCAAATTTTTCAGCTCATAATTACTAACCTTATTTATAAACCTTCCTCAAAAAAAAAAAAAAACAAATATGTAGATAAAAATTAATTTCATTTTAAAAAATTGAAATAATAAAATAGATTTGAAAAGTGGAATAAGGTATAGTTGGAAAGGAAAATTTGTCCTCTACAAATAAAGTCTTGCTTAACTAAGTTTTCAATAAAAGTGATAACTTATTTCTTTAACAAATATAATATATTCTAGGTATTTACATATATAGTCCAGTCAAAATGTTTCCGAGAGTGTTTCCAGGAAAAAATGTACTAGCTTTTTCTCATTAAAAAAATGATATAATTATGTAAAGCGTGTCGATATCTCTGTGAAATGAAATGTGAAAATTTTCTCAATTTATATATTTTTCTATCAATAAATTATAAATATTTCGGGAAGGGTAGCAACGCTAAATTTTTTTTTTGAAATGTCGACCTTTTCAAACGTTTAACTTCTGGATGCGAAGTAAAAATTATTTTTTAGATAAAATAAATATTTTTAGAAAGGTGGCAACACTCAAAATCATTGTAAATTTAAGAATTAGTCCCGTTGGTTGTTTTTACTAATCATTTTTTTAATTTGTAAAATCTCGTTTTTTAGAAAAATTTGAGAAAATCTTAAAAAACCATTTTTCATCGAAAAAAAATATTCCAATATTCACAATATAAGTATGCCTAAACCAGGCATGAATTTATAATTATAACAAGCTCTTCTGTTTCAATAGCTTTAGAAAGACAAAAAACAAATGATATTTCGTCCTATAAAAAAAATTTGAAGAAGTCATGAAAATTCACCGAAAATTTACTAAAATTAGTTGTTATTCAAATTTTGATAAGATTGGAAAACTTGAAAACTATCGCTTATTTTCTGAATTTAACGACACCTTTGAACTTTTTTGGAACTTTTTCCAGAGTTCAGGAAAAAAGTAGTTCTAAGTTCGACAAATTTTTCAGCAATATGTGTATGCAGAAAATCACCAAAAAAATTTAATTTAATTTTGAGCTCAATTTGACAGGTTTTGTCACAATTTAATCTAATTATTTGAATGATTTGAAGTCTATTTGCCAAGGGTTTTCATGACATTTGTTTCATATCGTCGGCTTAACTGCTTAACTTACTAACTCCACTTTTACAATTTTAATTCTTCGAAAATTGCTTAGCGTTTAGTAAAAGACTCTAAAATATAAAATCCTTTTTTTTTTGGATTTTTTTCGAGACATTGAGAAAACTTTCATTTCTTAGTTTATTTGTAAAATATCCAAGAAATGATTTAGTAAGATTTCACTTCAAGTCGACAATAAACTGCATTAATTTTCCTCAGAACTTTGACTTACATATTAAATGTATTCAATATAAAAAACAAAAATTAAATCACCTGGTCAGTTTCATATTTTCTAATTTTTAAAATGCCCAAATTTTTGCAGGTATTTTTTTTTTAATTTTGGCACATTTTTAGAAGTGAATTCTTTGGTTTTTAGAACCGAGGTTATGCAATATAACAAATTCCACCTTAAAGTTGAATTTTAAAATACAACAGTTACATTCAAAGAAGGAGTCAATAACACAGAACCCATTCTTGTCATTCAGACCAAGTATAAAATTACTAACTCAGTAGAAAAAAAAACAATGTCAACTTTTTTTATGTACCTACCAATAGTAAAAATAAATTAATATTATTTAAACTAAATCTTTTTGGTCACGCTTGAAAATCACGCCACTCAAGATAATGTTTTTTTTAAATAATATTCATTAGCAACACTTACCCATTTTGATGTTATCGTTGAATGTTCTATTATACCGAAAAAATTAGTAACTTTTTGTTTAATTAATAAAAAATCTTCACTTCTATATTTTTATTAACTAGATTTTTTTTAAGTACTTAATTATTTATTTTACACAATTAATGCAATTTTTTCACATAAAACATCGGCAAGAGAGAGGGACAGATAAAGAGTTTTCCTGAAATTGAATTCAAAATACAATTTAACAAGTCACAAGATAGAACCGCGGCTCGTTTAAATTCATGTAGTTCAATGGTTTGTGTTCTACACTAAGTGACTTGATAATTCATACTGCAGAATACTTAAACTATGATTATGTGACTGATTCTCGAAACTACAACAAAAATAATAACAAGCAATAAAAAAAAAAAAAAAAAAATAAGGAAAAGTGAGAAAAGCTTTAGGCACTGAAAGTATCTATAAAATAACACTAGTCAAGGCGCAACAGCGAATTAAGTTATAATAACAAAAATATATAGTTAGAGAAACTAAACAAGTAGGACAGAATATAACTTTACAATATGAACTTGCAGCTTAGACTGATATTTTTTTCTATACTAAGGACATAACATTGATTTAAATTTTCAACGAAAAATCGACATCAAATGAAAAAAAAAAATCGCAGTTTTTTTTTTTGAATTTTTTTGCTGTCACAAAGTGTGATACGGCCTGTTGCCTATTCAATAGACGAGGGGGCACGAGATTTGTTGACATTGGGGGGCATTGATGATACCAAATTATAATTAGTCAATTATAATTTTTTTGTTTTCATTTTTCTCGATCGCGGAATGATTGTTGTACAGAATTTTGTTGCTATATATAGAGATACCTATTTATAATTAGAGATTGAGACTTACTTACCTGAACAATTGAAATGATAATATAAATTATGTTGGAATTGTTTGAAAAATAAAAAGGACTAATTATTTTATATTGCAACCAGAGAATTGCGCTAATGATTGTTAAATGTTTAGCTAGCTGTGAAGTTGCTGTTAATTTTTTCCTGAACTGATATGTGTGTTGGACTTATTTTGTTTTTTTTTTTGTTTTATTTCGTCTGTCTTGTTAAAAAAATTTATTTATTTACCTGAATTTTTGGGAATACACCTACGTATTAATAATCTTCACAAAAATTATATCTAATGATGGACATAAATTAAACCGTAAGACGGGGTATAAATTAAAATATAACATTTATTTGATGAATTTAAAAAAAAATATTCTTATCTTCTCATAATTCTTCTTTTTTTTGATACATGTTTTTTCACTATACAAAGCAAAGAATAGGTGCTGTTTAGTGTAAGTCTAAATTATTAAACTTGTTGGTGATAATATACAAGATGAATAGATAATTATGGTACAGTTTAAAATTTGGAAGTAAATTCTTCTAAGTTTCAATTTTTGTTGTCAATAAAAATAATCCTATTTATAATTGTTTTTATTTCATGTGTCTTAAATTCCTACCATTTACAAGATAGTATCTAACAGATAATGGCTATAAATTATAGATAATGCCATTCGAAACCTTTTTTTTATGTTAAAATTTCTGTTTTCTAAGAATGGATCCATATGTTACTGTGAATTCCAGAAATGATTAAATTCTAGAATCTAGAATCTGTAAGACTTTTTCAGCAACATTAATTAAACTTTTCGTTCGTTATTTTTAAAAATACTTAATTGTCTGATTATGCGTTGGAAACCGCGAAGCGTTTTAGGCACTTTACATCAAAAAAAACTACTTACATTGGCGCCTGCCTGACTAATGAGCAACGGAGTTGTGTGAGCGAAACAGTGCCTACGAAAAAGGAGGACTTGAAACCTGCGAAACGGGCCAGACAATGTACTTTTAATAAAAAAAAAATATAATTAACTAATTTTTTCCCATAAAAAATATCTTTTACAATTTTTTTTTTCAAAAATTCAAAATCAAAACAAAAATTTGTCAAAACACAATTGACTAAAAAATAAGTCATACAAAAATTTTATAAAAAAAAAATAATTGGTAAAAATTAAAATTGGTCAAAAATTTGTGAAAAATTTTTTCGTCGAAAAATATTATCGTCCTCAAAAAAAAAAACTGTTTTCAATTCAATTACTGTAAAAAAAAAATGTTTACAGCTATTATTGAGTTAATGACAAAAGGAACGCCAAATTTTTAGCTTAAGTCGGTCATACAACCCCAAAAAGAATATTGAAATCAATAACTGTCAGGCAATTTATTTTTAAGTTGAATTATTAGTGCAATCACTGAATTTAATAGAATAAATTAATCCACTTCTGTCAATTATATGATTTTTTTTCTTAGTGTTATGGATTATTTTTAGATCTGGTTTATATACTCGTAAGTACATATAGCGGAAAAAAACTTATTTTTATTTGTTGATAAATATTTCAAGAGTTCGGTCATCTTTGGCCTCCTTATACTTCTTAAATGAGTTTTTGGTGAAGTTATTTTTGTTTCTTATAAAGTATTAGAAAAACTTGATTTTTTGCGATTGAAATCGCAGTTTTATATGGAATACGTTAATGGCCATTTAGAATAAATTGCACAAAACGAAATTGCTTTGTTTAAAACATTACAGAGATTTGATTAATTTAAGTGGGTGGGTCATTTTTTTATTAAAAATCGATTTAGCTAGTAAAAGTGAGTGAGAATGATTTTTTGTTCTGTTGTAAACGTATTCGTTTCTTCTATTTGTTTTCTAGTTCTTACGAATTTCTTTTAAATGTTCGAACATAAATTTGAATTGACCTATATCACTGAATAGCTAAATTGCATTTGCGGGTGAAGCGAGATGACTCGACGAGTAAAGCGAATCATCTCATTTCACTCTACAAAATGCCATTCGAAAAAATATTTTTCAATTCACAATATTCTTATTTTACTGCATTACTTTTTGTATTCTACTTACTTCCAAATGCCTTACCAATTGAACTTATCGATAAGAATAAAACCATTGAAAAGTACATCAACATTACCATCAAATGCTCTTAAAATGACAAATTGAAATTAAAAATTCTTCAATCAATTAATCGATGTATAAAATTTATTCAGGTACCTAACTGAAATAGAAATAATGAATTGATGTGAGAACAAAAAATTATCTTCATCAGCAAATTGGATTACAATACAAAGCATGACTACCAAGAATATCAATTAGGTAAACGGGCAAATTAAGTAAAGCCACAGTCACATTGGTTGTCAAAAACCTATTTCTAGAAATATGCATTTTAGGTTGATTGAAAAAAAAAATAAATAATTAAAAGGAAAAATCCTCAAAATATTCCTCAAATAAAAATGGAATCTCATATTTCATTACAATTTCGCAATTAGTTAAGTAGTTTTACTTTAAAAATGAAAACCTCTTAATTGTAGTTAATTTGAATTCAAGATAAAATCTTTAACATTATTATCTATATACGGGGACTTTTTAGAAATAAGTAATATCTGCGATCTGTGATAATGAGAAATTTCAATCTCAGTTGAGAGTCTCTAAGCATGCAATAATAGTTGTACCTTTAATATGTAGTTCTGTCACGTCGGGAAATAAGAGTAATTTTTTTTAATGTACCAAATTAAGCTTGTAAATCATCCCAATTTATCATAATAATGTGTGTAAGTTATTCAAATAAAATATTTTTTTTTTTTTTTTTAATGAGATCTAGATTAACATGAAATTAACCTTCTGTTGACAAAAACGTATGTGTGAAGTTCATTATGAGACCTTCTTGATTTAGGAATCAAAAAAAAAAAAGAAAAGATAGACTTATGGTAAACACAGAACTTAATTGAAGTGGCAATCATGTGATAAGTCTACAGTCATATAAATGACTTCAATAAAATATGTTTTTTTTTCTTGTTTGATTTGCAATGAAGTGATTTGATTATCTCGGAAAGATAATAATAAAAAAAACACCTAAATTAAGTAATTTAACATCATATCTCCTGCCGATAAATATACATACATTTTTAACACTCCATTTTAATTTAATAGGTTCACACACGCAGTTGTTTCGGTAATTAATTTTAAACGATCATTATAGTCACTAAGATTTTATTCCTTGATACCCACTGGTAATTATATAATGTTTACTTTGTGCACTGTGTTTTGTGTGCAAAACATTTTTGGGTTGATAGTATCGACTTTTGAAATATCGATTTCATAAGATCGATTTTCAAATTCCCGAAAAAAAATAATCTATTACATAAGAAAAAGACCGACTGATCTAAGTATAGACAAAAATTTTAACTTTTATATCGATTTTGCACAATCTCGATCATTATCGACATTTTCAAAATTGAGATTTTAACAATCTTGGTTAAATGACTTGACCAAATTGATCAACTCAACATCCTGCGGTGGATGAGCTTGAGCTTATCAAAAAAGCCGAAAAAATCGGCTTTTAAAACACCGAAGTGCGCGTGTTTTTGAGAAAAAGTAAATTTTAAAAATAAGATCTTATACACTTTGTGCAGCTTGAACGAAATAAAGAGTGGACGTAACGGTGTTGGTGAGGCTCAATTTTCTTAAGATATTTCTCTTGGCTTTTTTCCTGTGAGTTGATATTTTGTCAAGTCTGTTGTTTCAAATTTCGAGGTTTTGAGAGACAATAAAAAAAAAGTCAATATAAATCGACATTTTGACCAGTGGATTATTTTGTCGTGGATCAATCGTACGAGATCACTACGCTGAATCACTGGGCATTGATTCTTGCGGAATCTGTAAAGAGAGTTAGATTTAACTGCAGAAATTCTACACTTCAACATTCAATTATGAGTTTTGCAAACATATACATAAAATATTGAGTTTGAATGCTAATTCTTTCTAAAATTATTTGCTGAATCAACTTAATTGGAAAAGTTCATTTAAAAAATACATGTTTTGTTTTCAAAAACCTCGAATTTTGTATTTTAATTTTATTTTAATCAATTTTTATTTATGTAAAAACATCTAATCATAATTATGAACAAAAAAATACTTTTTTGAATTTTGAAAAAAGTATTAATTTTTTTTTTTTTTTTTAAGTTAATATTTCGGCTGAGTCGATTTTGTTTAATCGGACATATGGCTGCTTTAGCATCCTTCTGTAAAATATTTTTCTCTTTCCAATAAATAGTTATGTGCTTTTGAAATGTATGACTTCATTTTTTTGTTAATTTTTCTGTTAAATTTTTTAGAAAATCTAATTCTTACAAACTTAGTACCATGACCTAATTAAACTTTAAAACTATCTTTTAAAAAAAATGAAATAATGATTATCTATATAGGGCCTTGCTGCTCCTATCTGCCAATATATGTAGGTATAAATTGTTAAATTAAATTTAAACATTATTCTTCTCAATCAATATCTCGGACACTCGAACTGATCAATTGATCGTAAAGTAATCAAAACTTTTTCTTATCAGATCAAAAACACAACAAAAAAAAACACCTGACCATGTGGTGCTGAAATAAATGATAAAGCTTACATTTATTATTTTAAATTTAACAACATAAAAGTAAAAAAAAAAAAACATTAAATTAAATTAAAAAAACAAAAAACAAATCTTTGATAAGAAAACACAAATCTAAATCAAGGGGCGTCAATTGGACGGATGGTTAAACGATTTCACATTGGGGTCTATCCCCGCACAGGTTTAGTTCTTATCTTTTCAAAAAAAATTGTATTATTACGCTTTTTTGTATGTATATACTTACATATGTATATAGAGGTGTTCTGGTGAAGTACTATAGATTTATTGCGACGTTTCTAATAAACAATATTTTCATTTTCGAAAATGGGCAGAGCTGCAGCATGTGCCTATAAAATTATCTCATAATAAGTGCAAACAAATAAAACCTCTCATTTCGCCGTGAATATAAATCTGAAAATTAATTACCCCCTCCTAAGAGGGGGACATCTGAGAACTTATGAATTCCCTTTTTGATTACATTTTATTGATAATATGGTGATCGCCTTTCGGGTGATTAGACGTGGAGGAAAGTTCCATATCGGATGCCTGGAATGACTTTATTGACATTTCGCTGACATTCCAAACTCAAATCGGAAATGAACTTGGGAATGACTTTCGATGCAAATGGGTTTCACGGGCGCTTTGCCAATGCAACGTGATCGGACTTCTTTATTGCCAAAGATTAGTGTTTTAATTTCTTTTTTTTTTTTAATTTACATTTTTTTTTATTTTTATTATTCCGCAAATCTCTGCGATTAGAATGCAATACAAGCACTGATTAAGACGTACATACATTTTTGCAATTGACCTGTTTTTTTTATTATTTAATTTATATTTTTGCAATTTGATTTATGAGATTATTTTTTAAGGTTTGCTGGGAAAAGAACTTCTGATTTTTTTTTTGGAAAGCACGTTTAAAAAAAATTAGTACTCCTGGTGGAAATTTTCCATGTGCTTCAAATCGAGTATTCTTGAAAACAGCAAGCTAGGTATATCATTGATAACCAAAAATACTACCCATTTTAGATTGCGACAAGGATTCCTATCAAATTCTTATAAAATATCAACACGATAGATAAAGAACCTTCGTTGTACTTATTATGTAGTTATTTTAGTACGTATTGTGTACATACATGGCTCTTGAAATTGAGTGATTTGGAACAAAAAATCAAGGTCAGGTTTTACTTGAACGGCATCAATCGCAAGCGTGGTATTCTCGATTTTTAGCGATTTTTTTTTTTTTGCAAATAGCACTTGAAATTGGCGTAACATATTGGCGCCTTGAATTAGATAATTTTGTATAGCGTTAAAGATAATGGGATGTTTTAATATTTTATAAAATTTTCTATCAGATTTTGGAATTTCGTCGGGTGAGATATAATTTATATAGTTTTTAGCTTTGGAAAACAAAAACTAATGTAGGTATATACTTCGAACTACATATATACTGTTAAAAGTAAACTTATTTATATCAACGATTTTGATACACAAAAAATAGGTTGGGTTTTGTAAAGTACTTAAATATTTAGTCAACAAATATTTTTTCAAAAAACCGTTATTAACGGTACCTGCCATTGAGCTGAATTTTATCATTAACGGTTTCACATATTGCATTACAATAACTTATGAAGGAAGTCCAATATAAGTTTAATAATATTGCATATCAAAATGTTAAAAAAAATATATTTTCTTGGATTTCGAAAAAACTATTTTTAAAATATTGAAAAAGATATTTTGAAAATAGATGAATATTTTTTTTTAAGAAATTAAAGAAGTTGGGGATTATCTCATTCTTAAACGCAATTGCCCAACTTTGGAAAGCCTTAAAAACCAAATAAGAATCCAAAAAATTATTATAAAATTCAAAAATATTTTTTTAAAAATACAATATGTTTTTTTGAAAATTATGATATGCAATAATATTAAAATCATTTATGACCACCTTCGTAAAAAATTTTCTAACGGATTTTGAAAAATATTTTTTGATTAAATTTTAAACTGCTGACAATACCCCAACTAAAAAGTTTCATCAAAATCCTTAGAACCCTTTTCGAGATAAACGAAATTAAATTAAAAATAACGTATACGCCATAGTCTACTACTATTCTATTAGTGTTTTACATCTTGCTGACATTGTCAAATAATTTTTTTATTGGAATAAAACTATTTTTTTTGTTATGATATATCTATTACTATGATGCACTGAGCTATTTTACCGCAGAATTTATCATTTCTATATTTAAAACTTTATTACACACCAAAACCAACTGATTGATGTGTATTGGAAAATAAAAGCTCTAATTAAAAATTTGCGACTACATATATTTTTGTTTAAATTTTTTTGAATCAATGTTTTTTCAAAGTCGAAAGGAAAAAATAAAGTCTCGGGACTAAATATTTCGTAACTTGAAAGTTGTAAATAATTATGGATTCCTTTAAAAAAAAACACATCCATTATTAAATATATAACAATTTTATTAATAAAATAAAATTCTCTATAATATTGTACAATATGATACAGTAATATTTTGTAACAAAAATACAGATATAGGAAACTTAAGAATATTTAAATGTACATTTAATTTATTCATATTAATAATTATGAATCTCTTATCAAAAAAAAAAAAGAACTCCCGTTACTTTGCATATTTTATTTTCATTTTATTTTATAAAATCGAGAATTAAAAAAATAAAATAAAACAAATTATTATAACATTTTTTTTTTATTTGTATATAGTTTTCATTTAAGTTATCAATAAAATAAATTTATTAAAATTTCTCATGCTTATCAGTCTATGAAATATTTACATATATTCCACGAATGTGTACACAATTTATTTTTTTTTTTTTGTATTTATTATGTATTATATAGTTTTATTCAATTTATTTAAAATTACAATAAATTACAATATAAGTAATACAATATAATAATATAGGATCCTACTGACCTGACACATTCTATTTAATTTAATAATCTCTTTCTAATTTTGAAGAGTTTGATCAAAACTCTTCAAAATTTGAACAAAATTTCAAAACCTTAATTTACATTTTTGTTTTGTGTTTTCCTGCAAAACTCATTACCTATGTATGTACCTACTTGTCTCCTCCTAATAACATTTGAATTTGAGCCGAACTCTTGCCTTTTGTTTCGAACACCATAAAGAACACATACAGTGTTGCTGAAAACATACAAAATGCAAAGAACCAAAAAGTAACATCCGATCCCAGAGCCTCCACCATTGATCCGAAACATTTTGTCACCATGAACACCGAGAACCAATTTGACATAACTGTCAACGCAACCGCAGTAGCTTTAACATCTGGCGGGAAGAGTTCACCCATCATTAGCCAAGGAATGGGACCATAACCCAGAGAGAAGGTGACCATGAAGAGAACAACCGACAACAATGGCAACCATCCAATTTCGCTGACGTCTTTGCCACTGTCCTTCATGTCGAAGTAGATGCCGAGAACTGTCAAACAAATTAATTGGCAAATACTGCTGAAGATCAGCAAAATCTTGCGGCCTGCTCGTTCGATAAGGAATGAGGATGCGAGTGTCATGCTGACTTGCACTATTCCGACAATAATACTACATGCTGATGGGTTAAGTGTGCTTCCGGCAGACTTGAAGATAGGAACCGTGTAGAAGATTACAGCGTTGACGCCGGAAAATTGCTGAAAGAACATCAGTAGCATCGAAATGATCAGGGCATTTTTGGCGGCCTTGTTTCTGAAGACGTCCATAAATGAGGCGTCACTACCCGCAGCATCCAAGTCAGTTTGAATAATCTGGATGGCCGATCGAGAATCACAGTAACGACCCCAGAGCCATTTAAGCGAAAGTGCTGCATCACCACGTCGACCCTGAAAAGAGGTGAATACATGATTAATTTTTCATCCATTTAAGCAGCTATGATTCCGGTCTTACCTTCTTTAAAAGATAAACTGGAGTTTCCGGTAGAAAGATCATTCCGATAAACAGTCCAACAGGGATACACAGACAAAATACGCTCAAAGCTTTCCAAGAAACAGCCGCACCCACTAGATAGACCATAAGAATTCCACAACTAAGAGTAAGTTGAAACAGTGTTCCCAAAGAACCACGAATTGAAGTTTCTGCGATTTCGGAAATGTACATGGGAGCCACAACACAAAAGCTTCCCGTGGATATTCCTGAAAAATTGCATATTTTTCAAAAAATGTTAATTATTAAAAAAGTAAGTCTTGAAGACAAAAATATATGCTTACCAATAAGGAAACGGGCAAGGCACAACATTCCAGCTGATTTGGCGAAAATTGTCATTATCCATGCTACAATAAATGGCACGTCCATTAGAAGAGCTGTGTATCGACGTCCGATTGCATCTGCTATGTAACCCGTAGGCAGAGCTGCAAGGAAAGCACCAATAGCCAAGAGAGAACTAACCCAGGTTTCTGAAAGAATAATGGAAGGAAGAAAAATGTTATTATAATTATTAGAGTTGCACAAGAGAACACAATAAACACTTCGAAAACTCATATTGTGTGTATAACTGAATAAGATCAATTTTTTGAATAGGTAACTGAAAAGAATACTATAAGAAAGTACCAAGTTTTCGAAACGACTTGGCCCTGACAAACGCAAACATTTTAAAAATTTTGAAAATTTATAATATTACTGGTTTTAAGCTAGTTTCAGTATTTGGTCAGCATTTGTACTAAAAAAATTAAAAATGGAGGAGTATATTCTAATTTGCCAGGGACACAATAAACGGTCCACCGATAAAAGTATGCTGAATATTTCGAATCTGAAAAACCTTTAGTACGAGGTTGTAACTGTTGGTGTTGTTTTGAACACAAAAAAGATGGAGAAAGTATTGTAGATGGAAAATATTAACTTTAAAAGCACGCGGTAACACAAAAAATTAATTATTTATTAAATATACTTTTATTAGTCAAAATATATTTTCTGTGTACCGAAATTGATAGCGGAATAGGTGGTCACCCTCATTATACTTATTTAGACATTAAACATTTTTAAACTATTTTTTGCTCGTTAACCTCTTTTAGTTTGCGACTATAGGTACTATATTGAAAATTTTGGATTTGTTAAAAATTTAACTCGAGATATTAATCAAATTTTCTTCAAACCTTGGAGTTAGGTATGGTTTTTTGTAGATCCAAAAATCAACCATTAAAACAAAAATTATTTAAATCAAGGATGATGTTGAAATAATTTTGATTTTTTGTTTGCAAATCAGATTATTGGGTCAAAAAATATTATCCCAAAAAACTGTTATTAAAGGTAACTGCCATGGACCCGTATTTTTCGTTTTTGTTATACTCGTATAATAAACCGTTCATGAGAAGGAAAGTGTTAATTTATTTTTCATTAATATCTTTTCATTCATTTTATTTTTCGAATTTAAAAAAATACACTTTTTTGACAACTTAATATTTTGAAAACAGGGTTTCTTTTAATTTAGTTGAAAATTTTAAACAAAAATTACGAACAAAAACTGTAAAAAATTTAAAAAAAAATGTCTTGAAGGGGTTAATTTCAGTTATTCTTATACAGTATATTATATAGTTAAACAAATTTTATAAAAACAACTCAAGTTTGATAAATAACCTTCACAAGGTGGGCATATCCTAGGATATCCTACAAGTTCAAGTAGGTAAGTGTCTAGTCTATAGCAAAGTTAAGACAGGTAACACCTTTGCCCATTTCCGCTTAGAAAAAAAACATTAACAGGATTGAATTTTGATTGATCGCTTAGAAAATGTTATATTTATAGCAACCCAGTATTACAATATATACGATACTTCTAAACAGGAAGCAAATATTCCTTAGATATTCATATTCATTCTCTTTAATAGAAAAAAACTTTCCATATAGTCTTATAATCCATTCAAATCAACACTCTAAGGATAGTTTACAAACAAACTTTGAACGCGAAGGAACTTAAGGAGTAACATTAAATCAACTAGCGTTGTTTGGTAAATAGAGGTGCAGCCTTTAGTAGTGGATATAAGCATTCACCTCTCTAATTTACATAATGCTGGGGTATTCCCTGAAAATCTTATCCTTAGTGCGAATAGCTCTGAAAGTGATAAATTATCTTTTGTAATTGCAAGGCAAACAGTTATTCTCTTGCATATACATACATTAGAATGCCGCTACGCTACACCACTGGGAACTGTGGGACCGGCATTCATTGCATTGCATTTGTTTACTTAGAAAGTTCCTATTTGCGTTTCGGTCGTAAGGATCATAACATTATGAGGTTGGAATGAATATGTGCCAGGAGCACGTGTCTTGGATAAATCGTAAATTTCTTGAGTTTATATTTTTTCATGGTAAGTTAAATCAATATCTTGTGACCTCTTTAATATTTACAGGTCAATCAATTTCAAAAAAGATGTCTTCTTCATAAATTACAATAAAAGAAGAAGTAGCAAACAGGAAACTACATACTCGTATGTACATAGTTGACTTAATCAATTAAACTAGAGACATCTGTTGTCAATCAACAGATGTCCCTTGATCGTCATAAGAGAACGTTTATTATATCTCATAACAAATCGAAAAAATTTTTAAAGTAACTGAAAACAATTATTAAAGTGAACAAGAAAACTGCTACCATTATTCGTATGGTTTATGATTGATTAAAATTTTTATTGATTCATTGAATCTTTTTTATTGATAAGAAACACTTTTTTTATAATTTAATACTAAACAAATTTATTTGATTGCTTGACAAACAAAGAGACACATCATTCAAGCATTTTGTCATTTTATAACAAATAAATATATGAAATAAAAAAAAAACCACTTCATAAATCAAACAGTAAAGCGCACTAGTAAACAGAATAATATTTTATGGATCTAATAAAAGTGTCAAGTGGTGCGTTTTATAGTTTGACAATAATCAGCTTTTAAATGCATTCAAGTGTATTGACTTGACTTAAAGTATAATAAAATATTATATGGCAGCAGTAGTTATAAAGGCTTTGATTACATTTCAAGTTCAATGGATATTCATTTATCTAAGAATGATTACCACAGCTGGTTGATTCGAAAAAATAGAAAGCTAAATTCATAGTCAATATTTTAAGAAAAGAATCAATGAACGGAGGAAGTAAAAAAAATCAGAAAATATCTAAAAAGAATGTCAATTGATGAGCCGTACAAATTACTTATGTATGTATATGGTGACCATCTGTTCATTTTCATAGTAAACTGTTCATAATTTAAAGAAATTGTTCATTATAAATTGTTTTGTTTTCAAAACTGTAAAAGCGTTCATTATTTCAAACGCTGTTTATTATTTATTCAGTATTTTATTTAATTCTGTTCAAACAAATACCAAAAACTAACCAAATTAGAATTCCTTAAAAATAAAAATGAATATTTCATTTTCATTTTTGGAACTTCAAATTATAAATTAAATCAAAAGGTTTTCTTTACGTGCCTTCATATATAACTGAAGAAAATAATGAAAACTTGTTCTAGATTTATTTTGTTATTGAGATAAAAAATAAAAAATAAAAAATAAAAAATAACTCATAATCATTCTTCATTATTTGGAATTTAAAAATATGGTCACCGAATTTAAATATGTAGTTTTGGTAGTTTTAATTTTTTCTTTTTTTTCGCTTTGCAGGAATTTTTAAATGCAACTCTAATATTATACTGATTAATGGAGCATCTCAATATCTCAATGAAGACACACTACGACACAAATCAGTGCCATTTCCATTCAATCTACATTTTACGAAAAAGGCTCTAAGTAGAATACGAATATAACTCTCGTAACACATTCGAGGCATATAAAAGATATAAAGATAGCAATTGTCTTTTTACCCCTGAGAATCTGGCAATCTGGCACAAAAACATTAATCAAAATTTCAAAAATGCTATAAAATTTAATTGTTTGATAATAATTATTATTAAAAGATGGAAGTTACATTGGGGCGGGTTAAATGTAGTTAAAATTATAAGCAGTTAACAAATTACAAGGTACTTAATGACTTATTCGCATAAGAGTATGCATATTTTAAAAATTAATAGTTTTATAAAATGAACGAACCATTGTGTAGTTATTGTTTCGTTCTTTTAATTAGTAGCTAGTAATGAACAAATAATTGGTGTAAGTACTTACGTTCACCCACAGTTAATCGAAGTTCATCACTGTTCGTTGAATTTGATGTAACATTCATAGTTGGATCAACACTTATTTGTGGGAGTACAGGTGATGTCCAAGCTAAGGCGGTTCCAGCGGAAACAGCACCAAGGCACACTATAATAGAAACAAAATTGGAATCAATTGCAGCTGCAACTTCTTAATTCTATGATTTGATTCTTTATAACACGAAACTACAAGAAGGGCTACAAAGGATGTTTAAATAAAATCAACGCACTTACCAACCAAAGCAGCAACATACTGCATTTTTGTTGATGTCCTAACCGCTCCATCCGACAGAGGATCATACAACATTGGATTTCTGGCATTTTGATCTGCATCTTCTTGGCTAACCGTCTATAAAATGATTAATTACAATTAGTATTAAGTTTAAAACATATATTTAGAAAAAAAAAAAAAAACATTTTTAAAAACAAGCTAATGATGCCTTATATAAGATTTATGTTTATGTAAATATAAATGTAGGATATGAATTGTATATTATGAATATTTCTTTGAACTCACTTGATTATTAAATTATAGCAAATTGTGTAGCATAAGCTCAACAAAATCAACCCCTTGAACTATGTGAATCAAGAACAGAGGTTTTATCTTAATTTAGCTTAATGAAAAATAAAAACAAAGTTTTATTTAAATCTGCATAAATACCAATTACAAAACAAAATACAAGAAATTTGATTCGTTTCGTACATTTCGTCTTCCTGATGATGATGTTTTAAATAAACCATGATGTGCCGCGCCTTCTAGTTCTAATTCGTATTTCTCTCGCTAAAAACAACAAGAAATGAATTTTAAATAACTTAACTAAATTTAATTAAAAATTCACACGTGCTGTGTCAGCCATTAAAATGCCAAAAACTTTAGTGGCGTCGTCATTATAGGAGATAGAAAGATCCCAAAACAACTGTTAGCTGGCGCATTGCAGCGCATCAGCGCAGCGCACATTGTTTGTTTACTAAAATAAACTTTGCTGAAGCTTGTAGCGGCATAATTAGATATTATTATTGTAAATAAATGATAAATATTTATTTGTTGTTACTTTTCTTTTTTTTTTTAGTAAATACACAAAAAAAGAAAAGAAAATTAAATGAGAGGCTGGTCTATTTATATAATAAGAAAACGCATTTAATTTGTTATTTTGCCAATTATATGCAATAAGCAGTAGTTGTATGAGTCTTTGTACATCCTTATGTTTAGTATATTTTTAAAATGTAAAGTTTCCCTGACGCAATTCGCAGATACATATATATTTTTAAACATTTTTTTCCGAATGGTCACACGTTTTGAAGTTCAAACTCAAATAACCTACTTAGATTTGTTTCGAAGTTTAAAACATAAAAACATTAAAAAAACTGTCAGCTTCCAATATTGACTTTGATTTACTCAAACACGGCTACAATTAGGCTTCAACTTTTTTTTTTAATTCTTTTTGCAGGAAAAAAATGAGAAAAAAGTGCCATGGAAACATTGAATGGTAGGACTTCCCTAAACGACAATTTTGACCAATCACCACCTGAGTTTTATGTTGTTTTATGTAAATTTTTAGTAACATTTGGTGATCTCCATTTGGTTACATCTTTTTTCATTGTCAATTTAATTGGATATACTCTGTTTAAAAAACCATTTATTTTAAAAATAAAATAACTAAGAAACTATTTTTTAATCTTTTCATTTTGTGTCCATAAACGAGTTTTTCAGAAATATTTATAAACGTTAATTAAAGTTTTTATTTAATTTCTTCACCCGTACTTTTTTAAAATACATTTTTTGCTACTATGCATATTTTTCAAAATATTAAAAAAAAAATACATTTTTGCATTTGATTTGGTAAAAAATTTTGACAAAATAAAAATATGAACAAACATTAAAATTGGTAAATATATTTTAAATAGAATATTTTTCACACAATTGCATCTGCACAAATTTTTCAAAAAAAATCTATTGCTTTAACGAAAAAAATTCTCCTAATATTTGTTTCTGTAAATTTGTCAAAGCTAAAATTTTGGGGTTATTTATTTATTTTGTAAAAAAAAATGACGAGCTTCAAAAAATTTGAAAAAAAAAATGGATTTCACTAAGCTTCAAAAATAAAAGTAAAATACACGGCTGGATTGGAATTAGCTCTCATGTTAAAGTACTTTAGCATAAACAAAAAATATACAAGAAAATATACAAGTTGGAGTAAATAAACTATTTTAATTGAATTATCTAATCAACCTATTTTTGTATTTTTCCTTAACAATATTATCTAGTTTTTTTTACACCTTCAAGAATTTTGAAAACGTTAAAATGATATTTTTTGAACAATTGAATCGAAATAATAAATTTTAGAAATAATTTTATCTGTAGATAAATTATGGTTCAATATTACCTCCTTAAATTATATTCACGCAATGTACGAGTATATGAGTTTACTGCCTGACATGTAAGATAAAAGCATTACGTTAGGTTTTTGCAATGCTCGCCTACAGTAGTGCCATGTGAACCTAAGAAAGTATTTTCGTTCGTTGCATTTTCAAATCAAATTGAATGACTTTTTCAAGGGTTGTTTTCTGTTCTTAGAAATTGAATTTTTACACAGCGTATAGGTAATTTTAACTTTACTTTTGAAAAAAAAAAAAAAAAATTTTGATAAAATATCTTGTTTTTGATTTTCAAGTGTTGGTAAAATTTGTAAAACGTTAAGATAAATACACTGTATTTGTGAAATGTCAGGCTATTATATTTAAGAATTTAGTATATTATTAATACTTATCATCAGAGTAGTTTTTTTTAGAATTTCAAAAAAGTCAAGAAATTTATTGTTTTACTTTTTTTAATGAAGCCTACAGTTATATTTAAGGTACACAAACTTTAAGAATCGACTTAAAAAATATTTTTCAAAATTTTATTATTTTCCTAAAAATGAAAGTGAACTTTTAAATGAAAACACCGTTTAATCAGATTTAAAAGTTAAATTGCTACTACTTTAGGTGAGCGTTGGAAAATTCCAACGTAATGCTTTTATCTCACCTGTTCGGTTCTATTATAAAATAATATGATTTATTTTTCGTCAGAGTTTTTATACCGCTTATAAATTTATTTTATTTTTCCCAAAACGTTGATTTAGAAATATGTACGTTGATTATGTGCTGAATGAAAAAAAAAAAAACATTGCTTGGAAGCAAAAAACACTAAAATGTCTAAGTGATTCCATTTAACAAAAAATATTACGTATACGCCACAGCACCCCGAAAATAAACAAAAAAAAACAAACCCCTCTTACAATTCATATGTATTGTCTCTTTGCCAACCGTATTTATTATAAAATGCAGTTTAAAATGCCGGAAAATGAATGAGTAAATAGAATTTATTAATTAAATGTTTTCTTAAAATGTATTTATCCGTAAATTCCCCACAACAATCTTCAAAATTTAAAAATAAACTCATTTTCTACATTTTTGATATCTGCCTACACACCAGTTTAACAAAAAAAAAAAACCACAACAAAAAACTGTGAATTTTCTTAATTTATCGACGTCGCAAATCGATGCGATCGAAATGACAACATTTTTGCATCCGTGTCTTATCTAAGAACAAACAGTTTCATGAACTTGATTCCGAAAATGATTTGTATTTGAAAAAAACTAAAATAAAGTTTTATGTAATGAAGTTATCGACAAGGAGTGTCTTTTCGATAGAATATATTATGATCATTCAAAAATAAATATTTACCTGCCACCAACGGGCCATTGCTTTCACAACTTTATCAGAATCCATATTTATTAGTTTTGAATTTTCTTCTAAACAATTATATAACAACGAAAATTATTTTGAAAACAAAATCACTTAGAGGTCACAATAAAAATTTCAATATCCACAAAGATATTCAAAATTTGTTTGTTTTTTAATTAAACTTTTTTCAGCTTTTGTTTATTTTTATTCTTCGACACAGTAAATATCCCGATAAAACTATGAGTTTATCCGGTTTGGGAAATGAATCCCTTTTGGGAAAACTTTTTGCTCACAAAAAAAAATATTGATAGCGAAAATCCTTTCGAGAATTTATTTTATTTTTTCAAAAAAACGTCCGTTTTCTTCGAAATATTTACCAAGACTGCATCTTTTCGAAAATCTCAACACGGACCCTACTCGATCTGGTCTGAGAGCAATCGTCAGTATTTTTGTTGGGGTTACATTTTTTTAATTATATCTTTGTTTTGATTCTGTGGCTATTTCTTGATTTTTTTTAATTTTTACTTTCTTAAATGAAAGAAAGATACAAATAGATACAAACAAAAAAACTAAAAAAAAAAAACAAATTCGTACTTTAGTACTCTCAGTTTGACATCAATTAGAACTCTTTCGTTTTTATTTCTTTTAGATACATGTAGTTGGAGATTCAAATGCAGACATACATTTATGTGTGTCTGTGGTTTTTGACGTTTTCAAAAGACATTGTAGCCAAGATGCAAACCAATTAAAGAAGACTGATTTTCTCTTTTTGTTTTGTTTGAGTGAATATGTACATAGTTGAGAACAATTAAACATTTCAGAACGTAGACTATAAAATTCATTTAAATACATAGCAACTAAAATTTATCGAAAAGCACAATGTGTAAAAATGCTTTATATATGTAAACATACATATATGCAAATGCATACATTTGTTTATTGGACGTAAATTGACTGAATGCCAAAAAAAAAAAAATTCACGTGAGCAGCATAGATATAAATTTGCGGTGGCAAAAATTTGATGTTTGTTTTTCTTGTGAATAACTCAAAACAAAACATGTGGTGGTTCAGAAAATGGAACTATATTCAAAAGTTCAAATTAATATATAAATGTAAACGAGATTGACTCTTTCCATAGCAGGGATGGAAACAAAATTTTATAATTATGTAAAATTTCATCAAAATCTGTGTTATGGTTCACATTTAACAATTTTTTTTTTCCACAGCACTGTGCGCCATCAAAAAAGAATTATAATTTAAAAAAAAAATTATAATTTACAAAAAAAATAATCTGTTGCATTTTTACTGCTGAGTGAAATAAGGCTGCGGTTGATTTTTTATGGCGCTAAATCGCGGACTTATTTCATTTTGAAACTTAAATAAGGTAGCATTTCATTTTTCTATTGCGGTCTTATTTTATTCAGCCGTAGTGATGCGATTTATTTTTTTTGAAGGACATAACTGAATTTTTTGTAAAATTTGAATAAATCATAAAATTAAGTTAGTAAACCTTAAACTTGGTGTTTTTTTAAGAAATTTGGACACACTAACTTTTTTAATATTCTCTTCTCTTTTATGTAAATATGTATGAAGTAATAAACAAGCAACATATGTAAAGATACAAAATGTATTTAATTTATTTAATGACATAACAAGATAGAAAGTGCTTTTTAAGCTTAAAATACGATAGTTAAAAGGTTAAAATAAAATTATAATGGAATTTTGAAAATTTTACCATTTTCCCCAACCTTAATAAAATGACGTAATTAATCAATTATTTTCTCGACCCCGCTGTCTGATACCATCTTCGTACAGCTTGGATGTCTGCCTTTTTGATATGTTATATAAAATAGTAGTTTGCATCATTTTACCAAAAATCAGCTTTGATGAAATGATCTAATATTTTTTAACCCTTTAACCACCTGCCGACCGATTCTCCACCAACGGATAAGACGGATAAGATGGCAGACAATTCATTTAATGTTTATTTATATTTAGACTATACAATGATACCCCCAAAGTAAATTATTGTAATAAAGAGTAATGGACTCATGACGCTTCCCTGGAGCACTCCTACTTTCCTTGGGAACTTTTCGGTGATTCAGCATCTAAACTTTGTTTTAACTTCCTCGAACATGTCCATGATCATACACACATAGACTTCAGGAACTCTTTGCCTGAGTGTAACCCATATCATATCTTATGGTGGTTGATCGAATACTTTTTCAAAATGAACTAATCATGGCACATGCAAATCCCTTGAGTTGTTCCGATATTTTTCCACTCTGATTTTAATCTCGATTGCATCCGTGATTGATTTACCGGAAACAACCCTTAACTGGTCCGTATTATTTTCCTCAGGCCAACAGCAAATTTTTAATGTTTTGTTTTCATGTCTTAATTATGTACATATTTTAAAAACAAATTAAAATAATAAAAAAATAGTAATTCCCATTCAAAGAATTATAACACCAGGTCTTGATATAATACGAGAACGAGTATGAACATAAAATTTAAAGTAATATTCAAAATTATAAAAATATTTGCATAATCGTTTATTTCTTATTCTATAAAAAAAAATAATTAAATTTTATATTCCTTTTAAAACAGAATAAGATTTTAATGTAAATTCTTACAGCAAGCTAAATTAAAAAGTGAAAATCATTAGAATTGTATGAATAATTTTTAGCACATCGAATATATTTGATTTAACGGTGCAGAACCGCCTCGTTGTGTAGTGGGGCACGGTGCAGGGTGGTGGCGTTGAAAACAGAATAATGTCGCCTGCCACAAATAGCTGCGCCCCAATTACAACAAAAACAATGACAAGTGCATCAATGTAAGCTATAGCTGGCTGCAAAACTCATCGAGCCCGTAGATGTCTTGGATGTAAATTGAAAATTATTTATTTGAGGCAAAAAAAAAACAAAAGCGAACACACACTCTTTTAACACACCCTCTTTTATATTGGCCCACGTCACAGCTACACGAGACCACACCACACGAATGCTGATGAAGGGGCACAAAATGCACCAATTTATTTTATTTTTTTCATTTAACATCACACTACCTTACCATGAATGAATAACATTGGATTTTTTTTTGGCGAACGAGTGGGCTTGTTCGCATTTAGTTTATTGGAAGCCACCCATAATATTGCGGGAAATTTCCCAAAAGTTTTCAAGGGCATGTAAATGACGTCTACATGCACGTGATTCAATTGGCACTTGTTGGGCGCCATTTATAAAAACAATGGAATTTTTAGAAACTAATCAACTAATGTTGCAGTTGATGAAGCATGATCATGATCAATATTACTCATTCGTAAAAAAGGTATAGAATTGTTTTGTTGTCGCATTTTTGCTTTAGGGCCAAGAGCAAGACAAAACTTTAGCGGCGAATTTAACTTTATTTCCGTCATTGAAAATAAATTGATGGCTATTGCATTTAAGCATGCTTAGGTATATGAAATTGTCTCAGGGATCTGATGGTGGGAGAGGAGAATCAATTTATCTGATTTTTCGAAATTGATCGTCCAAGAATAGAGATGAGTCTGATGAGAGTGAACAGAGTAGAATTTGAGGAAATGAGACATAAGCAGGTGACTGACTGATAGATTGCTTAAGACGGAGTCTGAATGTTTAATTGATAGGAATTTAAATGATTTTTATCCTCATGATGCTTATGATGAAGCATCATTGAATTGTTTTGAATACAAGTAATGTGCTTTTTTCGTGAGCTTTATCGACGTTTATTTAATGTGAAACTGGTATGGTAAAGTAGGAAGTTTTCCAATTCAAACCGGAATTTCAATTACTGAATTTGTTTCGAGAAGAATATTTCAAGGCAAAAACTGACGATTACCGTAAATATTTTTTAATGATTAGTCAAAAAACGTAGAGATTTGAGTAAATTCATTGTTGAATGGTGGTGCATTAAGACCAATTCAAAAAACAAAAATCTTGAGGAGATTTTTTCGGAACATCACCACAGGTAAGGGTTAAAATTCGAGAAATTACGGTTTCTGTTGTTATTTTTCTTTTTCCTTAAACAATGATTGCCATGATCTGTAGTCCTAGTCACTTTACTTCGACTACATCTCTCTTACTTTAAAGCGCAGCATTTAGGCTCTACTGACGGGGACTGTCACTTTTTTTTTAGATTCCTTACAAAAAATTCAAGGCTGGTAGCCAAGGAAAATTAAATTATTATATTTGAAAGAAATTCTGAAAAGGTTTAAATTTGAGCAGAGCTTTTTGTTTTCGAGTTAAGCCTAAAAAGTATTCTAATTTTTGACTGGAGCTTAACTTTAAGGAGGTAAAATTAGATTTTTTTTTTTCAAATTATTCCAAAACTATAAGATTTTTGGGCACGAGTACGATAACTTGGGCGCCAAGAATTGATAACGGTTTTTGGTAGAAGGGTCCAAAACAAGTATTTTTTACTATGGGAGGGGGGGTCTATCTTGCCCCGTTTGGGCGGGAGGGGCAATTTTATAAAAAAGAACAAAAATCGGAAAAAAAATAATTAAAAAATAACGGTAATACTTACAATTAAATTTAACACTTTTTTTACAGCCAGTATTCTGTACTATAAGCCACTTTTTAAATCAGGCAAAATGTATGCACAGTTTTCGAAAAACTGAGTTTTGAACTCAAAATTCGAAAAAAAAACACACAAAAAAAAACTTTGAAGTGTAATTTCTCACAACCATAAAATTTAATATAATTTTTTTTTATAGAATTTGATGCTCTTATTAATTTCTAATTAAAAACTGAAAACTAGATGATTTTATGTCTTCTAGTTCTTGAGAAAATTAAATTTTAATTAAATTATTTTTTCCTTGCTTGAGTATTTACGTAGTCTTATTTTGATAGTAATAATCGAATATGGATTAAGATATACCTAGGATGAATTAGTTTTTATTAAATTCAGCTTATTTAAATGCCAAAGAAACTTTGCGTGCACCCCACCTTGCACCCCGCCCACCTTGCACGCCCCCAAATCCTATAGCGAGCCCAAGAAGGGGGGTTTCACCACCCACACACACCTCGGTGTGGCATACACCCAAACTCGCACCTACCCCAAATCCTACAGTGGGCCCAAGCAGGGGGGTTGCAGGGGGGCAGCATGCCCCCCATACGTACATCAGTACGTATTTTTTAAATTGCCCCTCCCGCCTAAACGGGGCAAGATAGACCCCCCCTCCCATAGTAAAAAATACTTATTTTGGACCCCTCTATAAGAAACCGTTAGTTATCGTACTCTCCCCGATTTTTGAAAAGAAAATTGTATGTAGGTACATGTATCAATTGTTTTTCTGTTATTCAAAAAAGATTTTGAGCTTTTTTCGTACAGTAAATGGATTTTGGGAAAAATTATGCAGTCAAAAAATATTAAATTACAATGAGTATGGTCCCTTTTAAACCATCAACTTAAAAAAAAATAATTTTCATATTATTCAATAAATCCTGAAAATCGTATTGGTGCAAAAAAATTTGTTAAGGGCACAATTATCGAAATGTAATAATGACGAGCTCTGTGGGTTAATGTGTTTAAAGAATTAAGAAATTGTGTACATAAAAAATTAGTTTTTGAAAATACCGCTCAAACGATTTTTCAAAAAAAAAATCTTCATATAATTTTTAAATAATTAATTTTTTTTTCTAATTTTTTTTTTTTCTAAAAATAAACCAATATCAAAATTCATAGAACCCTTTTTGACGAATTTTGAATTTATTTTATTGTTTTTTTTTATATTTGGATGATTCGGGTCTAAAAAATATAAAAGATAATTTGGTGACAAACTTAAAAAAAATTCGATGTTTTCCAAATTTTGAGCTTTCAACAAAAAATTTTTTTTCAGTTATATTAATTATATTCAAATTAAAAAAAGTGTTAAATTTACTAACTTAGTAGTTGATTTTAACAGATTTCAAACTCTTCAACTCAAATTGTAAAGAGTACAGCTTTCCTCGTCCTTGCAGAAGCGCAATGAATATCTCTAGACAAGCGTGCCGAACATTTGGTAGTCAATCTGTATTTGTTTTAAAATCTTTTGAACCTCTTCTGAGAATTATAAGATTTTTATATATATTAATTTATATTTATATTATATTTATTTAAGGTATTTTTTAATTTTTCGTCATAGGTATTTTTTTTGAAGTTAAAAAACACTGCAGATCTAACTATAACACACAAACTTCCATTCCCTTTTATAGCAATGCCAAGTTTGACCAAATTTTGAGCCCGAAAATTTTGTCGCATCAGCTCCAAAACTAATCTTTAAACAACTAATAAATATAAAAACTAAAATCATAAATTTGTACAAATAAATTCATAATAAACAATAAACCAAAACTATACTCCCAAAAACTGAATGTCTTAATTTTCTTATTGTTGAAGATAGGGATAGACCCTTAACCCCCATTGTATTAAAAATTATAACATTGTAAATTCTTCATAATTTATAAATACGATATTAGATTTTTGTTGTTTATAAAATGTTCAATATTTTATTTACTATTCTTTATTGTTTATTCATGGCAATCGATAGAAACCATGCCAATGAAATTCACATCATATAAAAACCACCCGATGCCACATAAAGAAATTAAAAATATTCCATATTTCCCACGCCCACCTTTGGCATATCGTAGATTTACCATCGCTGCTGCCGACTGGCCATTCAAATATTTACATTACAATAAGATATCTTCATCAAATCCCCATCGCGTTTTTCAATTTTAAGAATAATAAACATATTGACATTATATTATGGAAAAATGAATTAAAATTTGATAAATGCTGCCACAATTGTTTGGCGCTATTAGGTGATTTCAATTTTTTTTAAAACATGTGCATCTATAATTTTAACTTCTTTATGGTCTAATGTCATTCTTTACGATTATTAATGTGGATATAATATTTTGAAGAAGATTATATTTTTAATTGTATTTTATAGATCTTTGAATCGTAAAATTAAATGTTTATAGTTCATTTAGATACCACCACTCTATACAGCTCTAGTCTCTGACCAATCCAACAACAATTTATTATTTGTTGATATGGCACATTACTTTGACTTCACGCAATGACTATGGCTACTGTTTCATTGTCAAGGTCTTAAGTGTTAATCAATACGTTATATGATATAAGTGCTTATGGTAGGTATTCTACGTACGGTACGTATGTACAAATGAACATTGTTATGTGGGAACATAAACATTTATCGACAAATCGACATTTTTTTGTCATTTAACGCTGATCATCATCATTACTATTTTTTTTTTGTCATAATTGTGTATGACAGAGAATGTAATGAAAATGCATTCAGTGTCATTCCCGCTAACAAACACTAATTAGATATACCAATTATTGGGCATAAATTAAATGCCACTTCACATTCCCTGATTAAGAATATGTATTATGAATATGACATCGCATCGGATACAAATTGGAAAAGCAAACAACAAAATAATTAATCCATTCAATTTCTTTTCTATCAAAAGAATGAGTCGTCAACGTCAGTCGAGTTGTTGGGTGAGTTTGTTTTGTTTTGAACTAAAAAAAAAAAATATTGAGGTAGGTTATTATGACGAATGAAATAAAATATCATAGACTGAATTTTATTGTTAAACAACACGCATCTATTAATAAATTGGTGTATGCTTGATTTAAATACTAAGCGATATTTAATTTCTTTTCTTGTGTACGTTTTACGTGCATACATAAATATTTAAGTATGTATATAGGCATGCTTTTTGATTTTAAAACTAATTCAATAAAATAAATATGAGTGTGTACAAATTACAAAAAAAATCGTATGAAGAATGGAAAAGGATGGGAGGGAACAAAATTAATTTTAAAGCCAGAAAATGATTTTTTAATACTTTCGTAAACAAAATTTACTGTCAATCGAACCAAATTTTCAGTCAATCTCATTGCATGAACTATATTAAAGTGCTTTAGAACAAAGACAAAAAATACAAAAAATTGATTGTCAATTATGTCAAAAAGTTCATTATTTGAAATAATCCAAAAAATAAGTTAGAGCGATTTTTTTTTTCTAAAAAATATTTTTAATATGTAGGTATGTATATCCACCGCGCTTTCAAAAACTCGAGTTTTCAAAAAAAAATTGTTATTTGTTTCATTCGAGTTATTGTCTTATTAATCACTAGTTTGGATATTATTTTGGATATATTATTTCTTTTTCAAATTCTCGATGTTTTGTTAAACTTTTGGTTTCTTCTTCTTTCAATTTTTAGTTTAAAATTAAATTCAATTTATTTTTATCGAAGACCGGTGCTGGTGGTGTATTTCAATAATTTTTTTAAAATTCAATAAAATATCGAAATATAATGTTCAATCCAGCAATTGTTTGGTTTCATTTAAAATTTTTTTTAGAACTACTACGTTTTAAAAGTGATGTTTGTTTCATCTGAATTGATACCCATACCCATTTTTAGAGAATTCTGCATCACTTTTTTATCTATGCGTCAGATTAGTTTTCATCTTAACTTCTCATCATTCGATTGGCAAATTGTATCACGATTATTTCATTATCTGTATTATAAAAGACAATAACATTTTTTAATAGGGTTTTCTCAAAACCTTTCATTAATTAAGGATAAAGAAAAATTATATTTTGTTTATAATATCAAAGCTAACAAAAGATGACACCCTTTCTTTGATAGATAAATATCATCTTAATTATATTTAACTCCCTTGTGTTTTACTGTGAATTGCTAATTGAAGGCATATGACATCTGCTAGAACTTTTCTCATAATAATTAATTTAATTCGATTTGAATTGACTTGAATCACTTCGATAAATAATGATAACTTATTTCGACCATCAATGCATAACATGCTTAAAGCATGCATCTGGTCATTGTTTTAATAGCTATCGTATTAAGTCAGCATTATTTAACAAAATCTTTTTGTTGATTATATGTAAGTGTTGTTTTACAAATAGACAAAGCGAATGACACAACATTATTATCGTAGTAAATTCTTTAATCAATAAGACACTGTTATCATTGTGCTGCTATAAACGTTGAATAATATAAACAATTTAACTTGCATAGGAGGAAAAGATTCTCGTAACTGTGACTTTTCTTATGTGATATTGTACAAAAATATTGTATTTTGTGTGTTAGTCACGTCAAGGGTCTGGGGTTCATTTCCAGCATTAAAACAGATTTTTTTTCGAGAAACTGGAAAATTCTTCAAGAGTCTTATCAAAGTAGGGTTGATTCTGAAATTAGACTATGTGGTCTTGTTGAATGGACACATAGTACTTACATCATATCTATATTAGGTTCCTTAAGATAAATCCGTAAGTTGTTATAATTTATAAATTATAATCTGTGGAATTGAATAAAATTAATGTAAATTAAAACAAAATTTAATTAAACTTTACTAGGCGTTCGGAATTGACATAAAATTGTTCCTGAAAAACCAGAGGAGATAGTGTAAGGGTAATTCGTTCAGGCCCTGGTTCTTAACATTAGCTTATAATAAGTATTTCCTTTACATGAGTTGACTACTTCATATTTTTATTACAGCACAATTATATAAAAAACAATCTTAGAAACTATTTTTTCAATACTTTCAATCTCAAAAATCTTAAATACCTCATGATAGCTTCAAAATATTTCAATTACACAGAGTGTCCCAGTAAACATAGTCCAAACTGAATTTGTTGGTGGCTACGTTTTGACCTCCCAAAATTTGGTTCTTGTTCAAATCAAATCATAATTGTTTTCGAGTAACGACCATATCCATTATTGGTTTTGTTTTTCAAATAAAAAATGAAAACGTGAATTTTGGTGGGAGTTTCAAGCTGTTTTTTAAAAAGTACATTTGGAATCGATCTTAAATGAAATAGAGCAAAATTATTTTTTTTTCTATAGATATTTCTTTTATATAAATTTTTTTTTTTGGAAAAATTAGATTAAAAATTTCAGCTTATAAATTTCTGCAAAAAAATATTGTTACACTTTTTTTCTTTACAGCTATAGAATTTGAGAAAAACATGGACAAATACCAAAGTAGGTAACATTATTTTAATGTAAAATTTTTTACACCTTGCGACGGGTTTAGCGACGGGTCCAAATTTCAAAAACCAAAAAAAAACAGCAGTTACCGGAAAACTGTTATGATTCGGTATGAACAATACTAAATTTAGAGAGGTTTTTACCTGGTTTTTATATAGTTAGCACCATATTATTAATTTTGGACGATGATTACTGAGATGTATTACCATTCACTTTAGAACAAAAAATTAAACAATTCCGTTCAATTCGTATAGCAACCATTCGAATAAACCCTAAACATACATATGTAGTTTACGTGTTGTTTTATTAAACTTTTTGTATGTACAATGTACATAATATCTATAGAAGTACACCAATAGTAACATATTATTATTCTTAAAGTAAACTACCATTTACAGATTAAAACACCAGCACCTAGAAGTATGTTTGCAATAATAGAAATTAGAAACATTACATTGATAAGAAGTTTTCCCCATGATAGGCTTTACACATTATACAATTTTATGAAGCACGTAACTTAACATGGTTTCTGGAAATCTGAGATTTCCCAATTTAAATTCAAAAAAAAAACTAGCAAACATGTATGTTTCTGGTTTATAAACATTAAATTTTCATAATTTTTCTTAATTGGGGACCGAAAGACTTTCTTAAAGTAACCCCCTGAATGCAATAACCAGGGAGCTGTCTTTTGAAAAAAAGAAATGTTAACCTAGCAATATTCTTAGATTCCTGAGGATGATGACTAGCTGTATTGTATTGTATTGTATATTTTATTGTAGCAGTAATTATTTACATTTTTTCTTATAACTATATTGCACAATTTACAGAGATTTAGTATAACTCTACTTTACTTCTGAAAAATATAACATTTTTATATAAATTATCACAGTTTAAAAAAAAAATGAAAAATAGAAGGAAAAAGCTACAAAAAAAACCTTCTTCAAATTGTCAGAAACATGTTATCCAAGATTGGAGAGAATAGGAGGCTAGAAAATTGCTAAAAGCGCCAATCTCAAAAATGCTTTACAAGCAATAGCTAAATAAATATATCTTACTAAAGTAAGTAATTTCAATAATTAAATAAATAAATAAGTTAATAAATATAAATAAATAAATAAGTAATTATAAAAAGTAAATAGATAAATAAATCAGTTAATAAATAAATATACATATAAATAAATAACCAGGTTAATAAATAAGTAAACAAACAAATAAATAAATAACAAATAAATAAATAAATAATTGAATATATAACTATGTTAACAAACAGATGAATAAATAAATAAACAAACAAATAAATAAATAAATAAATAATTGAATATATAACTATGTTAACGAACAGATGAATAAATAAATAAACAAATAAATAAGTAAATAAATAAATAAAAATAAATAAATTAATAATTGAATAAACAAACAGATAAATAAATAAATAAATAATTAAATAAATAACAAATAAATAACAACAAATATAAAGCTTTAACCATTTTTTTTTTTTGAATTTTATTTTTAATGTTTTTTTTTTTTTTTTTTTTTTTTTTTTCTTACATAGCCAAATTTGAGATAAGGTAGTTATCGGAAAGACTGCAAGATGTATTATATCGCTCAAATAAATTAGTTATTCTAAATGAAACTTTTTCGATGTTGGCCAATGCGTGGAGATTTTCCGTTGAATAGTGCCATGGTAAATTTAGTATCATTTTGAGAACTTTGTTTTGGGTTCTTTGCAACCGAAGTATATGGCTGTTAGCACATTTACCCCAAACAGGCGATCCATAAAGCATAATGCTTTGAAAGATGATGACTAGCTGTTTTTGTTCCTTACTCTTCATAAACATCTTATATTTTGATAAGATAAAGGGCATAGCAAATTTTTCATGACAAAGAAAAAATATTTTAGAGGGTCCTACATTTACCCCCGTAATGCGGGAGAGGTGATTTTCTTTTATACAACATAGTAATGCTATAAATATCATGCGATAACTTTTCTTAAGTCAAAAATCCATTCTTTTCCATGGTTTTTATATTAAATTGTTTTAATTTTCAAACTCCTTTTAAAAAATAAACTTAATTTTATTCTGTTCAAAGAGATTTATTTTAAAACTGCGGCAGGGGGGAGAGTACGATAACTTGGGCGCCAAGATTTTATAATGGTTTCTTATAGAGGGGTCCAAAATAAGTATTTTTTACTATGGGAGGGGGGGGTCTATCTTGCCCCGTTTAGGCGGGAGGGGCAATCTAAAAAATACGTACATCAAATGGAAAAAAAATAATTAAAAAATAACGGTAATACTTACAATTAAATTTAACACTTTTTTTTACAGCCAGTATTCTGTACTATAAGCCATTTTTTAAATCAAGCAAAATGTATGCACAGTTTTCGAAAAAGTGAGTTTCAAACTCAAAATTCGAGAAAAAAAACACAAAAAAAAAAGTTTAAAGTGTAATTTCTCAAAACCATTAAATTTATTATAATATTTTTTTTATAGAATTTGATGCTCTTATTAATTTCTAATTAAAAACTGAAAACTAGATGATTTTATGTCTTCTAGTTCTTGAGAAAATTAAATTTTAATTAAATTATTTTTTCCTTGCTTGAGTATTTACGTAGTCTTATTTTGATAGTAATAATCGAATATGGATTAAGATATACCTGGGATGAATTAGTTTTTATTAAATTCAGCTTATTTAAATGCCAAAGAAACTTTGCGTGCACCCCACCTTGCACCCCGCCCACCTTGCACGCCCCCAAATCCTACAGTGGGCCCAAGCAGGGGGGTTGCAGGGGGGCAGCATGCCCCCCCATACGCACCTCATTGTTGCATACAACCAAACTCGCACACACCCCACTGTTGCATATACCCAAACTCGCATCTACCATTTTTACCATCAAAATAAGACCACTCAAACAAAAAAAAACATAAAAAATTGAAATATTAGTTGTGGTTATTTTCAATTTTCTCAAAAACTAGAAGTCATAAAATAATCTAGTTTTCAGGTTTTGATTAGGAATTAATAAGAGTATTGAATTCTATAAAAAAAAATTATATTAAATTTTATGGTTGTGAGAAATTACACTTCAAAGTTTTTTTTTGTGTGTTTTTTTTTTCGAATTTTGAGTTCAAAACTCAGTTTTTCGAAAACTGTGCATACATTTTGCCTGATTTAAAAAGTGGCTTATAGTACAGAATACTGGCTGTAAAAAAAAGTATCAAATTTAATTGTAAATATTACCGTTATTTTTTAATGATTTTTTTTCCGATTTTTGTTCTTTTTTATAAAATTGCCCCTCCCGCCCAAACGGGGCAAGATATACCCCCCCCTCCCATAGTAAAAAATACTTGTTTTGGACCCTTTGGACCCGCGGCAGGTTTTAAATATTTTTTATCAAAATTCAAAAGAAAAAAATGTTTACATTGGCGCATGCGTAGCGAATCAATAATCCAATTAGAGTAGGAGATTGCATACGATCTTTTCCGAACATAACCTTCAAATACTCGTCAGAGCGTAAGCACACAAAGCTGCAAATGGCCCAGCGTACAGCAGTTTTGGCCACTAGGTATAAAATTTCAAGAAATTTTTAGTTCAAATGCCAGATGGTAAATTTGATGGGAAAGAATGTTAATGACTGAACGCGTGAAGTGCAGAAGCATAACAAAGATGAATCGTCACTGTTAACTGGGGTTTGTTTACAATTTTTTAGGTGCTCCTATTTGTCTAGAAAACAAATCTACATAACTTTTCTATACTTATCTCAACAAAACAAAAAAAAAAGATAAATAAATTTTTTAATAACAAAATGTTAATGTTAAAGAAGGTAAATTTTATTTCTCTCTAACAAAAAAAAATTACACATAATTATGGCTAACTAATAACAAATAAAAAAATACAAATTTCATGTTAACGGTTATAGATAAAGAACCATGATTGTTGAGATAACTTCTCCAGTATTTGTTAGGGTGTATGTTGGTTAATTTGTACAATGTTCCAATATATTACGTAGTTTGGGGGCTATCAGTTGTTGTTTTATATATTCTTTGATCTTTTCCGAACATGACTTACTTATTCATTATGAATGCTCCAATTCAAATAAAGATGACATGCTCGCACACACCTAGGTATTATTATCCAAACATTGGGGAAATTAGCAATGTTCGCTTTGGAAGTTTATTTTAATTTATTTTAAGGGATTCTTATCTGATGACTGTGACACTGGTAGAATGTTTTCGCCATGATGCTAAATGGTTTCACATGACATATAGTCATCATAAGCATGGGCGCCTTTATTTATGATAATGATGGCTTATTAGTGACTAAGTTATAACTTTTCATTAAAATTAAAGTGAACTGTAAAAGTGTTACATTTTTTGTGAACATTTAAGTACGTTAACTTATACGCAGAAAATTTAAAGCAATAATAGATATTATCAATAGAAAATTAATTTTATGTTCATTGAGTTTGAGTTTAAATAAGACCAAGGTCGGCAGACTAAGGGCCATTTGCTGAAACGAAACTTTAATATTTATGTGTATCAGCAAATGGGCCTAAAAGGTATACATTTGAATTAGAATTCAAAATCGAGGGATGTGGAATTATCAAAAAGTAGTTGGTAAATGGAAAATTTAGCTAACACAAAAAATTCTTCAAGTTGATTGTCCTCGATAAATGTACCATTTTCTTTTTAAACCTCATAAGAACATCAAAAATAATCAAATACATAAATCAATTATAGAACGATTTTCCTGTTCTATTTTCCCTTCCGCTATAATCGACCAATGTATCAAAAAAATATGAATTTTTGTAAAATACAAATTATTAGTGTTTTTTTTTAAACAGTTCGATTTTGAATTTTTTTAAATAAGTAAAAACTTTGTTTCAAACAAAAACCGGCTACAGTATTCTTCTTCCATGAAAAAAAAATCTTATTGTTCATCATCATGAGCTTCTTTTAAATTAACTTATTTGAAGGACATTTTAAATCTCACCCACCTTTTCACAAACAATTGTTGATATTGAAATTGCTTTTTGTGTTGTTGTCATCGTTATTTATTTCAAATACTCAAAATTGAAATCAAACTCACTTTTTTTTAAATTGAAAATTTTTCACATCACTTAAAAATTAATCCTTCAAATTTCAAATGCTTCCTTTACTGAAGACCTTCAACTGTTGAACATTTAATTTGGCACTCTTTTTTCACATCAATAAATGTATAAAAATTTTGACAAAAATTATCAAAAAAAAAAACAAATGGACACTTAGACGTAATTTGGTTTGAAAATAATCCACAACCAGAATTATTATTAATTAGAAAAGAAATATGAAATAGATACTTTTATTATTATTTACACACGCAGCAATGAGATGTGCGGATTGGGGCACTTCCACTTCTTGCTGGAATACTGTGTAATGCGTGCGCGGAAGCTGAAATCGGACTGATTTTTATCGAAAGGAAACTTCTCCGTAATTCCGAGCCCGAGCGCGCAAAGTCATTGTCAGTTTAGATAAATAACAAAACTACCTGTAATTATGGCAACTATATATTATAGATATATCTTCTTCTTTATACAATAGATACTTTCCGCTATTGATATTCTTCTGAGTTGATTCAATAAAGCTTCATAATATATATATATTTCTGTTCCGTTTATGATTATAAGACGTTATAAGGGCATGCTGGAAGTCTCACTATAGCTAAGTTTATTTAAATTTTAAACGATGATAGTGATACTCTGGTAAATAGTTGGCGCTGGCTGTGAAGAAAGGCATGACGGGCAAATGACTATTGACTAAACATTACCACCCACTTGGGTGTAAATTCAAACAGATATGTGGAGTGAGGGTTTGTTGATTGTTGTGACGTAGTATGACTTGGTGTCGAATTGAATTATATTGTTGCAATGGCATGTTTCCAAATTTATTTATTTTAAAATTTTTATATAATTCTTTTTTTCAGAATTTATAAAATTAAAATTGTGAAGGTTTATATTAGAATGAATATCCATAAAATGAGTTGCAATTCTATGACTGAGTCGCTTTTGGCTAGGTTCATTCAAACCTATATTTTAGTTAAAAATACAAATGGACTGCTTTTTCTCTTAAACTAATAATGACATCTTTCAACTCTGATATGCGAAATAAAAATATCGGATTGCTTTACTGATCAAAGCTTATGAATCATATGTATATAAAATTTAACTTCATCTCATCGATTCCAAAATTTGTTGTGCATAGATATAACTGATGAAAAGATATCGTTAAACAAATATATATACCGATGGAACAAAAAAAATTATTTTTATTTCAGAAGTTTATTAACCTAAACAAAACTAAGCAGAAGGCAGTCAAAATAATATCTTTACAAAGTGTACATACGTCAACGCTCTTCATTCCATTTAAAAATAAATAAACTGCCAGAGCTTTAAGCTGTAGACATAAAAGAACAACAAGTAGAGCTAGTCAATAAAACTGTTTGATCATTTTAATTTACATAAATATGACCTTCAAAACTAAAGCAATTATAGCATACAGCTAAATATATCAGACCGAAAATAAATTTATTGAGTAATATTGACAAATTGACAGACAATACAAATTCTATTATATTTTAATAAATCAAAAAAAAAATCATTTCTTTTGACTTGCGAAATAGGAAAGTTATGATTAAACTTGCCCTTATATTTGTCTGTTCTGGCCTTGGCAATGAATCAAATTTAGTTTCGACTCAAACATTTCAATGAAATACAAAATTTGTCATATAATTGTTTCAGAAAATTCTTATATTTTGCAAAAAAAAAAAAAAAAATAACTCCGCCAGATTTATACCATGGTCCTACTTTTTGAAAAATTAGTTTCTGAACTTACAAAATAAATTAATTAAATTTTATTTTAATTTAATAGCGCAAAATTTTAAACAACTTAAAACATATATGTAATAGGTCTTTGGCAATTTCAACTTTAGAAAAATATTAACTCATAGAATAATGCTAAGATTCCTTATAGTTAGCAAATGACTATTTATATTTTTTTATGTATAGATAAATCAATTTGGGCTATTCAGTTGATTCGGATTGGCAATCATAAAAATTCAAATACAATTTGTAATAACAGATGTATTAACTTAAGGTTGGCTGAGTGAAAGTTTCATCTTTAAAGTGAAAGACCCCGAGGTCTAATTTTGGAGGAGGAATTTATTCTTCGATCGTGATGACCACTTTGGACAGATTTTTGAGTGGGATTTCCAATTGTTTTACTATACATATACAGGTGGCTGGCTCCAGCTTTTTTTCAATTCAATTTTTCTTCCAATTTTAGCAAAATACATTTAAATTTATTTAAAAAAAATAACAACCTTTACATCTCGAAAACGAGAAAATTACATTTTGAGTAAGTTTTCGACTTCAAGTCCCTGTCAGAAACACATGGCTTTTTTCTGCATCGGTGCTGTACACTCTGTATATTTTGCATGATATGTTTTGCTAGCCTAGATTTAAACTAACAAAACTTCAGTTTTGAGTTTGCAACAATAATCAAAATAAAAACACAAATACTTTTTAATGATTTTCCAACTGAATTAAAAGATAACGAAATTCCTTAATGAGCTTTTTTCATCGTTTCTCGATTTTGTAGGTAGATGTTTGAAAGAAAACAAACAAATTGTATTTTTATTTTATAATTTCTCTTCAATCTCATTATTGGTGAGCTTTAACTATGATGTTACAAATTTTATCGATTGCTTTTTCAAGGGTAGGTGACATTACTTTTCGCAAAATTTCCTTTAAATACTCTCTCAAGTGATAAGACATTTTCTAAAGAAAAAAAAGCATAGAAAATAAAAAAGGAATGCCAAATTATCTTAGGCCGTATATGAGTGAATTGTTTTAAAATATATATGTATATCTGAATACTTGCACAACTACATATAAATAGTGAAAAAAATACGTTTCGGATAAATTTGACGCGATTTTAATACAATTTATGTATACGAAGCCCTTCAATCTTACTTTTATGTCTTCTTGTTCAATATTCTTGTGGAAATGGCCAATGGCAATAGGATTTATTATTCCATTAATTTGTGTGATACCTTCTAATCCTTCAAAAATTAAAGTTTTCAATGTTTCAAAGACCTTATATGGATGTTCGTGCAATGCTCTCATCTTAAATTGTCCATGTTCATTACGAAATTTATCCAGCATTTCTTCATTTACTGTTAAAAATCTTTAAATAATAATTTATCTAATATCAGACTTGTATTAATAAAATAATAACAAAAAGATACTTAGATGATATATATGTAGGCACCTCAATGATTGTTCAAGTGCATGATTTTTTTCTTCTGAACATATCACAGCCCAAGCATTTCTAAGTGAACGTTTCTCTGCGGCCGTAAAACCAGTGTCATCGGTATTGAAGTTAAGGGAATGTAAACAAGAATTCAAAATCATTTCAAAGGAAGCTGTTTATTTTTTGGGCCTAGAAATCGTACATAAGGATAAAAACATTAAAATTAAACAAACAGCTCATGCAAGAAAAATTCTCGAGAGGTTTAACTTTTCCCAATGCAAGACGATTTCAACTCCTATGATTAAGACCACAGAAACTGCCAAATTAGGGAAAGAAGAAACAGAGAAGAATCTATTTCCATACAGGCAAGCCGTTGGTGCATTAATGTACCTAATGCTTGGTACAAGACCTGACCTTGCATACAGCGTGGGATTTCTTTCAAGGACACTTGAGAATCCATCCACTGAAGATGTAACCAGAGTCAAGAGAGTGTTTCGATACATAGCTGGAACATTAGACTCTGGAATAACATATCAACATGACGCAGAGAAAGGAATTCTGGAATGCTACAGTGATGTAGACTTTGGGGGATGTATGAAGACAGGACGTTCAACTTCAGGAGTCGTTATTAAATATGCTGGTGGTGCTATTTCTTGGCTTAGCCAACGACAAGCTATGGTGGCTACATCGACAACAGAAGCAGAAATAGTAGCGGCAAATGAAGCAGCCAAAGAAGCCATATGGTTAAAAAGGCTATTTAAGGGTATTTTCGAACTCAAAGATGTGCCAATAATCCAAGTTGACAATTCTGCGGCTGTGAGACTTTCGCAAAATCCGGAATTTCATCGAAGGACCAAACATATTGCTATAAAACATTTTTTCATCAGAGAAAAAGTTACTGAAGGACAAATTATGGTTCAACAGATTGCAAGCGAACATCAAGTAGCAGATGTTATGACAAAGCCATTACCAAGCCCGCGTTTGAAAATCTTATGTAGACAAATGGGACAAGATTGTTGAACAAGACTTTCAAGTAACAAGGGAAAGTATTGAAGTTAAGGGAATGTATGTTACTTTTCAAGTTACTTGTTATATACAACACTTTGTATAAATTTATTAAGGAAGTTAATAATTTTCTATTACTGAAAATTATTTTTCATATTCTTATTCTTGATCAAAATTTCAATTAAAACAAATCTAATTTCTTAATAAACAAATTTTTCATTATTAATTTATAACCAGTCTTTTAATAAATACAATAATCGGGAATACTTTCTAATACAAGTTCTTGTAAGCTAATGGAATTTGGAACATTTCTAATTGATTTTAGTTCTGCCGAGAAAATCAAAAACTCATAAATAAATTTAAGTAGTTTAAAAATTTAAATGCTCACCTGTTTTTTATCGTCCAGTGAGTTTAACGGATATCTATTTAAAAAATAAACCAATTCAAAACATTTTCTTCAGCTGAACGCACTCATCAAATACCATCCCCAAACAACAACCTCATATTTGTTTATTTTGCGTCGCACCGGCACGGTAAAACAATGCCCTCATGCACAGCTGTTCAACTGTCACTTACTTAAAGTGACAACACGTCAAAATATTTTCGTTTTTCGAGTGTTCATTTTTATTTTTCCAAAATTGAAATTTAAAAAGCCAAAAAATCATCAAAAATAGCATAAAAAAATGCAAAATTAATTTGAAATCATAAAGTTTGTCATGGATTTATATTAAGGTGGTGAAGTTTTCATAAACAAGAACCCACATCATCAATTTTTAAAAATGTTTAAATTGGAATCGTATATAACTCCAATAATTCTGAATCATGTTGCCAAGTATGTGAAAAATATTCGTCCCGAGGACTCACAGGTTAATTCGAAAGAGTTTTTATTCATTTTTTTATATTGATATACACATTTGCCCACATATATGTAGGTGTCCCTGTGGGAAGGTGAAGTTGCCTTTCAGAATCTTGACCTACGATTGGACGTTCTGGAAGAAGAACTCAATCTTCCCTTCGAATTCTTATCAGGTCATGTCCATGAATTGTCTATTTTAGTACCATGGATGAAAATAACTTCGGAACCAATCAAAATCACCATTAACACAATTGAGTTTGTTCTTAAATTGAAAGATCCAAATGCAGAAGCATCAAATTCATCACCTAAAAAGACAGAGAAAAAGAAAAGAATTTCCAAGGTCGAAGGCGATAGTACTCATCAGCAACAGCAAGGCTACATGCCTGGATTGGTCAACAAAATCATTAATAACATGGTCATTAATTGCCATAACATTATCCTAAAGTATGTCGAAGAGGATATTGTGGTTTCGATGAATATACAGCTGTTATCGTTCAGTTCAGCCGATGAAACATGGAAACCGGCCTTTACTGACATCCATCCGCTGAGAGTTTTTATGCGAAAGTTAGTTCAAGTCTCAGATTTGACTATTTGCTTGGATAAACGCAATGCTGCTGGTCAGATTGATGTCTGCCAGGAACCTATTTTGTATCGGTAAGTAGGTAATCAATTTAAAGCTCCCATAAACCATTCAGCTTCGGGATCATGACATCTTGCTTGTACGTTTATGAAAATAAAATCTCATCTCTTTACAGATGTTCACTCGAAATGCGAATTGTTCGCAAATACAACGTTAACACTTTCCACCTTGGCAGTATAACAAAAATTGCAATATTTACCAAACTTATGGAAATGAATGTATCATCGTTGCAATTTCCAATGGCAATGCGATTATTTAAACTATTGCTAGCTCTTAAAAATGGCGAATTAAGATCTAAGTCTACAGCAAATTTGCATGATGATGAGAACGATGTCCAAGAAGGTGCGGCATCAGCATCAAATTCTTACCTTAACTGGGCATGGAATCTTATACCAAGTTTTGGTTTAACCGAAGACGAAGAAGAACAAACCGTTGAGGAAGAAGTCACAGGTCAGCTCTTAGACATTGGAATCTATGTTGAAGCTTTAAATTTCACTCTCAAGAGTTCTGAGTTTATAACCGATTCAATTGTTGGGGCAACTAAGAAAATCCGTTATTCTCCAATTGTCAAAGTTATTCTTGGAGGTATGTATTCTGAAACTGTGATTATTTCCGATAAAAATTGGTCAAACACAAAATCCGGATGCTCGAGTATTGCTATTGAGCCGTTAGATGGGTATAAGGATGATGAATCGGATATGATCTCATTAGTGACATCATCTCCATTGAATTCAAAAGCATTTCTTGACAGAAGTCTATTCGATAGTAGCTTTGTTGAAAAAGACTGGAATATAATAACTATTGATGAGTACAATGCAAAAGTAACTGAAGATTATCTTCTCTATCGCAGTCCAGCCATGGCATTTGATCTAGTGCAATATAAGGAAGAAACAGATGATGAAGCAGGTACTGCAAAATCTGACGACGGTAAAATTCGAATAGTGTATAGAATACTAGCATCGTCCATGACTCTGCGACACAATCAAACATACTGTCGAATTGCAGGTGTTTTAAAAGAACTCATTTCTGCATATGATTATCCCCCATACATCGATGACAAGAACGACGCGAATGCTGGGTCGCCTAAACTTCATCCACCACTTTTAGAGGACTATGATTCTCTAATGACTGGAATTCCCTTACGAATTTATAAATTCAACCTGAGTGCAATAAATATTGAGTTCCATCCGAAAACCGAACCGCTGAGTATCAAGTCGTCAAAGAAACTTCCTCTTGCTTTGCGTCGGAATCTGCCCCATTTTAAGCTTTCATTTGAAAATGTCGAAGGCCAATGGGCAACACCTCTTGATCCCGACAAACTTGTCCATACAACATGCCAGCTGCCTGATAAACCAATCGAACTTTTAAATGCATGCTATGCTAATGCTCAATTTCGATTTAAGAACGTTTCACTTAAACTAAAACAACAATTGGAGAGTTCAAAGATATTTAGTATTCCCAAAGGAAATATTTACTACGGAGATCTGCTGCAACCGATTTTGTGGAAAAATGAGGAAGTTCCATTGCGTAAAATCGACGTGGCATTTGAAAGTTTTGCTATGGAATTTTCAAAAAATGAATTAACTTTAGCTTTGCGATTATGGAATACGGTTAAAGAATACGACAGTCAGATAATTCAACAGATTTCAAAACAAGCTTCTTCTCCCGAATTGAAATCAGTCAGAGTAAGAAGTCAATTTAAGAAACTGAATGTAGAGTTGAAAAAACATAGCACAACGATAATGTACCGTGGAAGTCTTAAACTATTGCAGTCGCATATAATACGTCCTAGCATGACAGATGGACATACCAAAATCAATCTTTTGACAACAACTGGTGGAGGTCAGCGAAATAAATGGTTGGAATGGTATTTACAAATGCCAAATGATTTTGGGAGCAAAGATTGTACAAAGTCGGTAATGGCTTTGTGGATGGAGGAGTACAATTTGGTTATTGATGAGAATCTGGTGGATTTTTTGGAGTTCATGGAAAGCGAACCATTAACTTTTCAAAAAGGTTAGACTAAATTTTAAATAAGTTGTATAATATAAAATCTATATTATAAAATCTTTTATGTTTAGAGAGTTTTCAGGTTTAAAGTGCAAAAGCGACGTTACGTTCTTTCGAACGTGGTTTATTTTCCAGAAGTATAAAAAAAATGCTGACAAATACTTCCAATGGGTTCCGCACTAAGATAAAATTCCAACTTCATTTAATTTCATTTTGGCTTGGCCCGTGATTATTATTTTTGAAACAAATAATTTAAAATCAACTTTGGCATAGAAACTGTAAAAATCTGGATAAAAAATATCATTTCCAGCTACCAGTGTCCAGACGTGCATACATTAGGGTGCTTCTTTTTTGCCAAACTTTTTTTAAATTTAAAATGAGGTTTGAAAAAAACACTTTTGCCCTTTTGACAGTTAATTTTGTATACCTAACAGTATTTTAATTATAAAAACAAAGTAATGAGAAATTTGCTAAATTTCTTTTTGTATTAACGTTCAGTGACAAACAAATAAAAAAAAACAATGTTTTATAAGACAAACTTTCCAATGAATGTGGAAAAAATGGTCTGATTACTGTTTTTTTTTTACTCCTTAACATTCTTAAGAACAACACTTTTCTTGGTCTTAATGATCATTATCAGAGTTCTCTAAAAGTAATTAAAGAAAGGTTGAGATAAAATTTCAATATCTGAATTTTAATATTTGTTTTTGATTTAATAACTTTATTTCAACGAAATCTATATTTTTTTATTGACCTAATGAACAATAAGCTTAAATCAAAATACTGCAATAATAATTTAAAATTTTTCAAGCATTTACCGAACCTACCCCAGAGGCAAATCCATCGACACCACGGGTTCCATTAACAAAACAATCTTCAAAAAAATCATTACACTCCGAAAGACTACCATCACGAAGAATAAGTTATCCTGAAGAAACAATCCATGTCAGTTCGGAAAGGGATGAAAAAGCCAACATCGAAACAAGTCGAGAAAAGGAACTACGAGAACAGTTTTCCTACAGTAAAATGTAATATTTATCAACTCAATAATCATTTTTTTTTTTGACAAATTTTTATATTTTTCTAGTCTTCCAACTATCAAGAGTATGGTTGTTAGAATTCAAATAGCAAAAGGTAACGTTCGCTTAGCTTCAAGTCAAAATAAAAAATCGCCAAATATTGCCAATTGCACTGAAATAGCGTAAGTATAACATTTCATAAATTCATCACAAATAAATAAAAAACCTATGTTAAATGCTTCATTTACAGACTGCCAAAACTTTTATTTAGTTCAGCTTCAGCTGAACATATTGATCGCTTTAACGTACAAAATGAGTTTAAAATTCAAAATACTAATAAACCATCCAAAGATACATTCCCCTGGACTTGTAGCATTTCCGATTTTGGCATTCAAAGTTCATTGGATAACATTAAGCAAGAAATAATACATCCAATACAAACATCTATTACCATTGCTATGACCCACAGAAAAGAAACACTAAATGTTTCAAAAACTGAACAGCAACAACAACAAGAGCCAATTGTTATTGAAGAATCAAAAGAAAAAACAAAACAAAGTGCATCGTCTACTTTGACAACTGTTGATAGTGGATTCACTCCAAGAACATCTGAAGATTTTCACCGTAAGACAACAGCTAGTGGTAGCGTATCGGCCAATGGAAGAAGTCAGTCGTCCGAAGAAAACGGCCAAAATAGCATTGAATCAGAGAAAAGGAAAAGCTATCTACAGGAAGCTGTAGAGATTGTTTTCTCCGGACGACGAAAGTCTCAGACAAAAGATATCGTTGCAATTAGTTTACACATCGATACTTCACCTATTCACGTTGAATTCGGGTCGGAGAGAACCCAGCTTATGCTCGATCACTTTTCATTTTTGTCAAAAGTGTTTTGCTTGTTAAAAATGCCTCAAGACAAGACATCCACTCTAGAAACCAATGAAATCCTAATTATCACTAGTGGGGAAGAAAACTCCAACATAAAACAATTTCTCGAAATGGAAACTAATTCCGAAACATCAATGGCTTCGATTGAAAAAAACTACAGTAAATTCATGGCATCGATTCTTCTGCAATGGACAATTACAAAATTCACTGCAGAGTTAGACGCTTCCAAAACATCCAAATGCAAACTTGTTCTCGATATGGAAGATCTTATATCATCGGTGGACAAACGGGAAGACTTTACCAAATTTAGCAGTAAAGTTGGAACGTTGAATGTTCGATTCTTTGAAATGAGCGCAGGAAATGAATTCGTTCTTTCTGATCGTTTGCGAATAAAAATGCAAAATGATTCTTATCTGCGGTCTCCTCTCTTCAATATGGTCATCACGACGGTGAGTGTGAAGAATTTTTTCAAAAGAATAGGAGCAAAACGTAAGGAAACTGACACTTGCCGTGCGATTTCTGAAGTAATTGTGAAAATGGAAGCAATAGAAATGATATTTGATTTGGATAAAGTTGCTATTCTAGCTCCAGCCATTAAAGCACTAAGAACAGCAGACAAAATTGTCAAGACGTCTGAGACACCTCCTACAGCACCTTGCACAGCATATCAATTGCCAATGGTACATTTCGAAAGTCGAGGGTTCACTGTGTACATTCCAACAGAAAGTTCAAAGCCATGGTGTTCTGTTGCAATGTTTAAGATCTCATCTATAAAGGTTTCTCCCCATTCAGAGAATCCCCTTCAAAGATGCCCTGTCAGGGCCGATGTATTTCAAAAAGCGGCGCAAATGGGTATTCTCGGGACGCCCGGTTCTATTATAGAAGATCGTCAATATGAGATTAATTTGCTTAATATGTCAGCAGCAACTGGTAATTGGAATGAAATCCTTACCCATATGAAGGAACATGCTGATAACTTTCACAACACCAATCCTGCCTTTGAGTGGAATAATCAGAGTCGTAAAAACTCACTTGAGCTGAGAAAAATTTTCAGCAAATTTACCATTAACACCACCTACGCCCCATGTATTACTTTCAACAATGTGCTTGTGTGCGGTCAAGCTATCGAGTTCAACTGCATACATGACTTGGTTGCTGATTTGACTATGGATCAGTTGAGTTTGTTCAGTTGCATTGCGATCAAGATGGAGAATATCATGAGACCGACTGCGACCATAAGTTCGAGCAAGGTTTCGAAAAAATCTAAAAAATCTTCATCGCAGACGTCTTTCAAGGAAGAACCAGCCTCGAGAAAAAAATCCAAAGTTTTCAAATCGTCTGCTTCTTTTCAGTCCTTGGATACTCTAGATACAAATAAGCGTTTGCCTGAAGATTCATTTGAAAAGCCAGTCACTGATTCCGGGTTTTCTTCGAGCAAACGATCAATGTCTAAGAATATAATCAAAGACTCATCTCTGAGCAGTCTGCAAATAAGCGCTAGGAGTATGCCCCACACAACATCGTTTGTGTCTGGAATATTTATAATAAACTTATATGACTATTCAAGATTAGAAAAACCAGATTTGCCAGTAGTTGAAGAGCTCAAGCCTCTTCTAACCATAAATCTTAACCAACCAAGCTTTTTGATCTCACAATCGATTTTTGAAGTTACCAAGAGGTATTCGCTCTTCAATTTTTCATTTATATTGTATCATCTACCAGAAAATAATGAAAGTAAAAATGGAAATGATGAAACTGAAGACGAAGAACCGATTCCAGAAATCCTCTTCGATACAAAACGAGGAGAAGTTGGTTCGTCAGGTATCCCACCGCCTCTATTTGTTCTTAAATCGCACACTACCAAATCCAAGAAGCATGAAATGGATTTGAGTTTTTCTAAGCCATCCACAATTAGATTGTCGGAGATGTCTATTAAACTTTTGACTCAGCACATGGTGCTGTTCTATGAGACATTGCTTGAAAATTCTTGCTTTAATGCTCGTTCTGAGAAATCTATCTTTCGAGCAACAAAAATTGAAATGATGAAGAATATGTTCCTCAAGGCAGATCGTTTTAATTTAAAGATCGATATGGTTTCGTTAAAATTTTCGGAAGATTGCAAATATAGCATGAAAGTGAGCTTGGTCGATTTTAGACTCGCAACCAGATTCTTAAGCCGACCAGAAAAAATGAACACCAAGGGATCGATGGGTGGACTTTACGTGCAATCGAATAATAAAATCATCATACACCCGATTGGAGTGAAGTTTAATTTTGACATTGTCCAAGAATCTTGGAACCGATTGCCAATGGTGACAGCAAATATGAAATTTAATGTTATTCATTGTGATATTGGGGCTGAGACAATCAGTAATTATTCGGATGTAATGAAAGCCTATAAAGCTGGTATGGAAGTCTCAAATAGTTTGTGGGAGGACTTCTTGAGGAGGAAATGCGGAAATGCTGTCGAAACAAATCGCGAACGATTGCAAAGAGTTTATTTGCCAGAATTTGAACATAAAAAGACTGCTGATCCGAAGGAGGAGTTCTATCAAGATGATCTAAGGTATTTTTTTTTAGTTTTACCTAAATGCATAGTTTTGGGTATTTACTCTTTTTAAATTTCAGAGCTGGTGCTTTTCAATTTGTGGAAATGGTAGCCGATACTTTCCTTCCGTTGCCGTATCAAATTCAAATAATCAAAAAGAATTATGGCATAATTTGCTGGCGATATCCACAACCAAGAAAAATGGCAAAGATTCACATATTTCCAGTACCAATGGCGGTATTTAAAAAAATATTTTTTTTGAAGGATATATTTTTAATTAAAATATCTTTTTCATTTAAAGGTTCCCAATCCAATTCGCATAAAATGCCGAATGGAATACTTTAGTGAAGCACATGAGAGTTTCTTGCATTATTGTGACTTTTGGCTCTCTGAAACAGTTTCGTTGTCAATTCAGCTTCCTGAACGAGAAATAACAGCAAATATTTGGCGAGTTGTGATACAACAATCATTGGTTTCAATTAATCGTGAATGTTTTGATACCAGTGAAGAGGATGAGGAACTAAGATCAGTACGTGCAATTTCATTTTTAAGTCAACGAGCTTTCTTATACCTAATTCATTTATTTCTTTCTCTTTGTAGATTGTCAGCATTGGCATCGATGAGATTCTAAACTCCGCTAGAAAAGAGTCAGATTTTATACTGCATCCAAAGGTTCTAGTTGGTTGCATGCGCATAGATACAATATTCCGACCTTCTACAATACCAAAATTCCAAATACTTTTAAACATCAACGAAATGGAAATAAACTTGCAGAACCATCAAAGTTTAGATTCTAAGCTGCCGGCACTACTGAAAAAGTTCAAAATTTCCGAAAATAGTAAACCAATAAATCAGACATTCGCCCGTGTGGGTTTTGAGAAGATCAGTATTCATGCATCGTTTTATACGTTAAGCAATTATTCAATACATTCCGAATTGACTTTTGGTATTAAATGCCTAGACCATGGCTATTTAAACCTTATTTCCATGATTGAACCTACCGATTTGAGTGCTTATTTTAGAATAAATAGAGCTATTGAAAGTAGCATTGTAGCCGATAAACTCAGTCTTAATCTAGGCCCGTCAATACTACATAATTTGATTTGTGCCAAACAAAATTGGGAAGCGTACTTCCGAGAAGAAAACGAACGTAAGACTTTTCTAATTAGCAAATTTATTGTTGCAAATCGAGCACATACAAGTTTGAGCTTCGGACAAAGTGGAACCGATGAACGTATTCTGTTACATCCCAAGGAATGTTGTAAATATTCTTTTAACAGTGATTGTTTTGGCCAGGAGTTAAGTTTTTATACGTTCGATGGAAAGATTGAACATGCCAGTCATTCTTTAGGAATAACACTCGATTTCTCAGGGTCGGCTGAGAGTACAGTCAGTCATGTACCAATCGATGATAAGTGTTTGGTTGTAAGAACGCGAAAATTATCGGCAACACAGTATTATATTTTGATAAAAGGGCAAATTGAGTTGATATCAATGGTGAATGAATCGTTCCAATTGGAGTTTTATCGAGATGATAAGAAGACTGAAGACAATGAAATCCATTTGGATGGAAAAGATCGAGCTACGTTTTTACAGCCGGTTATGACTGATAGCAATATTTGTATAAGGTAATTTTTTTTTTTAAATAAATATTAATATTCTATAACTTAGCTAACAAGTAAATAAGGAAATTGTTTGATTATTCATTTTCCAATTTTGTACTTTTGGTCTTAAAAACTTAATAAAAAAAATCCCCCTGTTTTTGACCACTTTTTGAGTTTGCGTTTAATGAAACGGGGTAAAACATTCACACGCTGAATTGATATTGAAAAAAATGTTCCTCATACGCCACCTCTAACCTTCAAAAGGTAAAAACCACCATATTTTTTATTGATACCTCCATTGTTATGATATGAAAGCTCGAAACTAATATGAAGGAGAAGTGAAAACGAAGCAACTTCACTTCTTGCGGGTATGAAAATGAGTATGTCAAATGACCAAGGATAGGGAAAAAAATGCAGACGATTGAATAATATAGTTTGTTTCAAAATATAAGTACTACAAAAACAAGTTGTAGTAGTTGATTGCATATGTATATAATTACACACTCTATTGTATTTCCTGGGCGTACACAATCACTTATTTTCTTATTCTTTTTTTGTAGACTGAAAATGGGAGGCGAAAAAGGAAAAGGTCAAACTGGAAACATTCCTCTTAAATCAAACAAAAGCTATCCTTGGCTTGTTAAAGGTAAATAATAAGGTTACTTTTTCTAAAAATTCTAAAATTTAATTTAAATTTTGCTCTTGCTAGTTCCCGTAATTGGTCCTGATAAATACATCAGCTATTGGATTCGAATTATTCGCGAATCAATATCAGAATTATCAACAGAAACATATCATCCAGAAAAAATTCTTATTTGTATTTGGCCAATTTTTGAAATCCGTTCAATGATGACCTGTCCAATGACTGGTATAGAGAACTCAACAAACAATAAATTCACCATTGCTCCTGAAGGTAAATATTATGCACTTAGTGTTCCAGCGACACATCAAACAGATCACAGGATAACTTTTATGGATGAGTAAGTTATACATAGCATCTTATTGTCATATCACAGTCATTTCAAAGAAGTTATTTTATTTCAGTTTCAAGTCAGCGCCTGATTTCAATCTCACACTCAAAGCTATCGATTGGAATAAATTCTTTTGGTATGATGATAAAATCTGGACTGTTGATAAATCGCTTTCAGAACTAAGTAAACCAGCACCAATCAAATGGCCAATAAACGACGAGGAAGAACTTCGAATACGAAGACAGTGTGTGGATAGTAAAAACACTTCTCTGTTATATAAATGTGCACCGAGCAGAGAATTTTCATGTACTTTAACTCTTGAGGTGGCACCATGGGGAACAATAATAAATTCTACTGGACAAAAAATTGCCGTGCAAAATTCAAAATCAAAAATTTTAATCGAAATTGCATCAAATGCAATTGGAATGTTACCAATGATAAATTCAGAATTCACATTGGCAATTCCAAACGGGGAATCATGGATGTCTTCGCTGCCAATTATCTTTGATAAAAGTGTTGACACATCAAAGAGAAAATGTTATCGTCTAAACGAAAACGATTCTTCAGACATTGTCATATTGAGAGATGATGAAGTATTTAAGTTCTACCTAAAGTTCTGCACGGAAAATGAGAGAAATATATTTGTTTTGAAACCAAAATATGTAATAGCAAATATGAGCAAACAACCGCTTGTAGTATTGCCATTCTGTTTGGATCACAAAGAAACCACTGGCCGGAAAAATATTGAAGATCGAACGGCAGCAAAGGGATTGGCATTGTCAATTGATACGACTTCTGAATATAGGTAAAACCCTTATTAATGAAATATTTCCTAAAAAAATAATATCTTTTTTCTATAGTATTGGGATGTGTCTCGATGGGTTTAAAGATTTGAATATTCATAAGTCTTCAAGATCGACAGATACAGCTTTTATTTTTTTCGTATGCGTCAAGACATCAACAAAATCTGATATATCCATACCAATAGCATTGATGCATCCTTTTAATCGTAAATGTTTTAGTGTGCAGCAAAACGAATCATCTGTATGTCTCCAAACAACTTACAAATCCATTTAAATCATATTCATTTTGATTTAGGTTCCACTCTCGGCATCGCTCATAGAAAAGAATGGCCAATACTTTTTAAGTATTTTTGAAGATATATCTCCAATGATATTATTTAAAAATGAAACTGACCTGCCTCTTATTGTTGGACAAACAACAAGTTCTGAAAATAGTAAAGTTTCAAATACAATACCTGAATACGATGGTAAACATTGTGAATGGTATCAAATATCTAAACCACACAGTTGCATGTACTATACCCCACCAACGTCGTATGCAAATTTTCCAGATGTTGAAATTTCCGTCTGCAATATAACATTTGCTTTGTATACGGGTAAGTTTTATGTGCATCGCCATATTTTTTGTCTAAGTTATTGATTTATTTTTATTTTTCAGAAAATATCACTAAAAAAACTATAAAATGGTCAAAGTCAATTAAAACAAATGCATCGTGGGAGAAATTCCTTCATATACCTGCACATGGTGATGTTAAAGTAATAGTGTGTGATAAACATCGAATAATAAGAGTTTCGATATTCTACATTGCACAAGTAAGATAATTGTGTATTCTTCCATTTAATTCTTCATCGCCCTAGCGGCAGATAAAATATCTTATTAGTTTTCTTTTACATCAAACTCTTGTTCTTTCTTTTTCTAGCAACTCGAGTTTTCTGTAAAAGACTTGCGTTCCCGTCTCCTCACGCCACAATTAAACGACTCTCCCGAAAACACCAGAACCTCAAACGCACAAAACATCGACACTATATTAAATGACGAACCATTCCAACGACTAAAACCCACAACATCATCACAATGCATTCATCAGACATGTGATCCATCGTCGATGCCAAATGCTCCGCTTAAAATTTTATTCTCTGTAAACGAAATCAATGTGAAGATATTTGTTGAATGCAAAAGCGTAGACTATTTGAAGAAGGAAATATTTGCGCTCTACATTGATGATTTCTTACTTTCATATAACAACAGCAAAAGAACTTTGAATTTGCAACTAACTAACCTTCAAATTGATAATCAGCTATTTTCTTCGGGAAATTATGATTTTCCAGTGATTCTTTGCTCGCAGGAACTTTACAAACGTTCATCAAGTTCGCCATCCGTGTATTTTATCAATAGATGCCAAGAAGAAGAACGTCGTCCTAGTCCAATGGCTGATATTACGGTTGTTTTCTATGATGACGAACCGAGAGTGTCATCGGTTACTTGTCGGTTCAGTCCCATTCGGGCATACATTGAAGATACTTATTTGAATGAAGTTTTGGACTATTTAGTAGAATGTGCTCCAGGAAGTGTTGTTTCGCAATCAAATTCGTCCAACTTTTATGTAAACTTGGCTGAAGGAGAATTTTTGATTCCAAAGGACATTGTTGCCAAAGCTCTGTACATTTCCGAACCGATGAAAATGCAATTCTTCCGAATTGAATCGATGAATGTCTTGCTTTCGGTTCATACTTGCGTCCGTTTGTACATAGCTCTTGACCATAGTCCACTGCAATTCTCCTCCTACGAACGGCAGGACATACTCACACTTCCGCTTCGGTTTGGCCATACACTTGGAATGCACTATTTATCTGGGGCTCTTTTTGGCGCAGGTTGGGTTGTTGGATCTCTTGAGATGCTAGGTAGTCCAAGTGGTTTAGCACGGTCATTCTCGATGGGCCTGAAGGACTTTGTATCCATGCCTGTGCAGGGTCTTCTACGAGGACCATGGGGCTTTGTTGTTGGCGTGACACAAGGTTCTGCGTCACTTCTGAGAAACGTAACAGCGGGTACTGTTAACTCGGTCAGCAAGCTAGCTGCTTCTGTATCAAGAAATTTAGATCGACTCACTTTAGACCCAGAGCACATTCAACGTACTGAAGCTTTAAGGAGATGTCGACCACAAGGATTCACAGAAGGTTTTACTCAAGGAATCACCGGTTTGGGCATAAGTATTTTAGGAGCCGTTGGTGGAATTGCTAGACACACTTTAGAAGCTCGTACTACATCTGAGGTTATGACTGGAATGGGCAAGGGAATTGTTGGTGCATTTACCAAACCAATTAGTGGAGCTGCTGAACTAGTTGCTCTCACCGGACAAGGTGTTTTGCATACAGTAGGTTTTAATGCAATGCCCCATCAAAGGTCGCCATCAGTACCTCGAAATATTGCATCCCAAATATCTGAGCAAAAAGTTTGGAACTTACTTTTGAATATTCTTAAAACTGTTCTCGAAAAGGATCAGATACTGTTCTACAACGATGTCACTTTGGTGGTTGATGGAAAGCTTTGTTCCGGATCTGTGTTCCTAACATCCACAATATTTGCTCTCTTCGAGTCAAAAAGTAATAAGTTTTCGTTTATCAATCCATCGCAAAGGCTTGAAATTTCTTTTGATGCCAATGACAAGACACTATTGAATGTTTCGGTTAAAAAGCAACGAAATGAATTTGAGGAGGTAAGTCAGATAGCTGTAGTAGAATAGATCTTGGGTATTTTATTGTTTACTTGAACTTTTGTGAACAATTTATTAATTTATTTTTCTTTTAGGGTTCCTCCTACACGAATCAGAGAATAATGTCATTTCTTCAAACATCAGGTCATCATATGGGAATGAGTATGACAACGGAATCATTTGACGACATTTTGAAAAAGGACTCATTACAAAATAGCTGTTCTTTTTATTTAAGTGAACACTTGGGACAGTATTTAATTGAATATTTGAAAATTATCAATTTGAATAATTCATAGAACCCACCCACACACAAAAAAATATAAATTAATGCAAATTTTTTAAACGATAGTGATTTAATTGTTTCTTTTATTTTCGTTTTTGTAATATATATATACATATGAGAATGTACATGTTGATATTTTTTAAGCTTTTTGGTTGTTTTTGGTAACGAAATTTTTAAATTATAGGCCAAATAAATTGAAACCTAATTTTTAGTTAAAATGCGAATTTGTTTGCGGACTTGAAATTGGCAGCTATTCAGCTCACGGGTTTGTTGAAAGGGTTGTGGGTAATATTTAAGTTAAAGTTAAAGTTAAAGTTGAACGAAAGCAAATGAAAATTTAAGGATTCTAAGAAAAAAAAAACTAATTTGCAGTTTTTTAGACCAGAAAAGTAAATTGTCAATAAAATTTACAGACGGATTTTAATGTTTATCTAAAACAGTAATAGTAACAGAAATGTAACCCCTAAAACGATCTAAAACTTCGATTTATAGTGCGGAATATATAGAAAAAGCAATATTTTGTAATTTTAAAATGTTGACCAAAAAAATATACTAATACCATCCATATTCACCTGGGCCCAAAAGACTGAATCTTGAAAGTAAGACTAATATGTTTCATCTTTTCTTTGTTGTATCTGCTTAATATACATAATGTTTTGCTTTTCAAATATGCGTATAGGAATTTGGCCTACCCTTTAAAAAAATAAAAATGAAAATGCTGCAAGAAACGACATACTTGAAAAGTATGCTATTTCAAAAAATTCCTTTACTCAAAATCATCACAAAGTTTATAGTTAAAAATCCTCAACGCAGCTGCTAAAGTTTCAGTTTAAAAAAAGAAGATCCTTAGTAGATTGACATAATTTATAATGAAATCTAATCTCTGAGCGTACCTGGCAGTCATTCACTTGTACAGGATGCCGTACAAAAATCTCGCTGGCCTCTTAAAATCTGTAATATCACCACCGAATCTGAGACGATCTATCATGCAACTTCCAGGCCAAAAACATAGGCATTTGAACTACTTGCGTATGTAAATCATATTGACAGTTCTCATTCGGCCCTATCGAAGTAACCGTCAGAGCGGAACTTTCTTCGCAACGCATCCTCCGTCGGAGATTCAATTTCGTTTCGAAGTAGCTCTTATCGGAAAAAAGGAAAACTTCCGCGCCAAGAACTTGTCGGAATACCAAAATAATAAAAATCAAGTTTTACATTTCGTAAAAAAAATATATTACACTTAAAACACAGATTATACATGTTAAGTTTCGAAAATATGTTTGTATTTAATTTTGTGTCAGCTAAAATAAATTTTAAAGAATATCTATAATAAATCTTTTTAAATTGATTTCCTCGTTCGGGACCGGGCTCAAAATGTGTCTTGAGTCCACCGAAAACGAATTCATTGTCTATAAAAAAAAAATTGGCAACTATAAATGAAAATAAAAATTGTGACATTTGATTTTTGTTAATGCAATTATTGGCAACTTGTTTCTCTTTCTAAAAATAAGCAAATTTCCAAAATTCAGGTCAAACACTTAACAAACATATACATATATGAGATTGCCAGAAAAAAATAATAAATCGACCGTTTTCGATATGTTCTGCTTTTCTTTCCACAACAATATTATAATTTCAAACGTATTATTATTATGATAATTATTATCATTATTATTCTTATAATGCTTTTATACTAAAAAAAAAAACCAAGAGAGTATGATCCTAAATAGCATTACATAATACTACATTTTTTCTTGGCTTGTGATTCTGTTGCAGTTAGGGTCTCCTTGATTTTGATGTCATCAATTTCTTCAACAACAGGGTTCTGTGAACATTTAGAAGCTTCCTCGCATTGTTCATTAGTGTCAGCAACTGTGCTGTCGGGATTGAATGTTTGCTCTTCTGTTGTGGTTAGCTCTTCTTCGACAGCTTCTACTGCTATTGCTGATACATTCTCAACTATTTCCTGTTCAATTGGATCGACAATCTGTTTTTTCGGCGTCGATTGAACCGATGCTCGAGCAAGACGTGCGCGAAGCATTGTTATTGGACTGGCCATAGCATTGAAGAAACCAGACATTCCCATATCGATTCTCGCGCGCTTAGGGCTCTTGGGACTAAGCTCATTCTGCACTTCCATGGCTGATTGGTGGCTTGGCGATGACCGATCTCGTTTACGTGATCGCGAGAAGAACGAAAATGACTCGTTGTTAGGCACTTCAGACCCTACAGTTACATTCAAACTGGAGCTGGTGAAGTCTAGCTCAGTATTGATCTTCCTATAAGACTCACGTATTTGCAAATTTCCGCTGAAAGTGTAGTCACCGATCGGACGAATACTACGTCGACCCGATATGGAAGAAAAAGTTCTCGGGCAAGATTTACGATCGGGAGTATGTGTCAAGGGTGCTTTGGTTGGTTTGACTTCAGATTTTGGAGATAGTTTTGATGGTATTTCGAAAAGATTTTGAGCTTCTTTTGGACTGTGTATCTTAGCTGGTGTCGAAACTGCAAAAATGTTGCAAGAAACTGGTTCGTCTATAAATTGCAAAGGTTCCATCATTACAACATCTTCTAGCAAATCTTCTGGCAATGAATTTTCCAATTTGGGTGTTTCCTCGTCTTTTTTCTCTTTGATTGGGGTCTTCAAAACTGTGATTTCTTCAGTTTTTTGCATTTTTAAAGGCGATTTTGGTTCATTGCTTTCTAACACTACCATTGTAATTTCTTGTTCAATTGCATTTGTTTCGATAGCAGCTGCTGTCTTTTCTGGAGAATTTAAGATGGTATTTTTCTCTTCTACTTTCTCATCGTTCTTTTTCTTTTCAGCTACAATCTTAGCTTCTTCTTTTTTTTCCTTTGTCTTTTCCTGTACTATGTTTATAGTGTTTGAAACATCAACGGCCTTTTCTTTGATATTCTCAGCAGATTTATTCTTATTTTCTTCAATTTTAGTTTCCTTGGTCTTTTCAATAAGCTTATCCTTGTTGTCATTTTTCGTTGCAACTTCTACCACTGCATCCTTTTTCTTTTCAATTGTTTTCTGGGAATCCTTTTTGGATGTACTGCCATTCGATGATTGTTCTGGCTTATTTTTAGGCACACCTTCATTTGCATTGGTCGTATTGGGTTTGTCTTTAATGTTATTACCATTGACACCATTTTGACTTTTCTTGTTATCCTCACTTTTATTGATTTTATTATTACCTTCGAGTTTCTTGGAATCATTAGATGATGTTGAAGAGGATCTTTTTGACTCCGTCGAAGATTGTTTTTTATCGACAGAAAGTTTTCTTTCTGGTTGGGAGTCTTTTTTAGAATTTTCAGTCTTTTGGTTGTTGGAAGTTTCCTTTTTGTTATTGTCATTCTTTTCGTTGGGTTTGGGTGGCCTAATTGATGAACTTAGGGATAGGGGAGTACGTCTTGGTGGTTGTTGTTGAACAGAACTGTTTTTCGCTAACATCTTAAGCTGGTTTTTTTTTCTGAAAAACAGACAAAGAATGTTCAAAATTATATATTTTTGGTCTAAATTTTTATTTGTTAATGTTTGAAGATGTTGAAAATATGTTGACGTTTTTAAGTCAATAAAATTATTTAAAAAAAAATATAAGTGCATTGGGAAATTTGTTGGAAAAACATGGCAAGTAATTAAGATTTTATCTTTTTTTGTTGAATTTTAAAACAGGGCAAGACTAATTTATAAAAAAATTATATCAAAATGTTGTTCGAACCAAAGAATAATTTGAATCCAGTCGTGTGCAGCTGTAAACACAAAGGATAGATCCTTCCTTAAGTTATAATGCAGGTGTTTCTTTTAATTCCACAAACTATCTTTATTCAAGCATATAAAACATGTTATCTTGTCATAGTGTTGGATTAATAACAAAATTCTGAGGAATGTTCATTATTATTTTTTGTTAAGTATTCAAGATTATTTTTTAAACAGCATCACACCCATTCAAATTAAAAACACATACGCCAAACAAAAAAAATAAACAGATATTAACAATAATACACCACACACAAGTAATGTCTCTTCTCTTGGCAAACCCGACAGTATTCAGAAAAAAAGAGCGAAGCAAAAATTCCCCTCAATCAACAACGGAGAGACTTTTCAATTTTTAAATTATAATTATTTTTCTAGTATATTTTTTGTAAGTCGAATATGTGTGTATGTATGTTCACGAGTATAATCTCAGTCCCCATCAATTTCTCCAACATCCAAATGCATCAACAAAAAACTATCATTTGCTATAAAAAAAATGCTAAGATACCATGACTGCTGCCGGAGCCAATGCCGACAGCAATTAAGGTGTACAGTGGTTCTGTTGTACGCAGAGGTGGTCTTAAATTGAAAAAAATAAAACCAAATTTGAACTATCAAATTAAATTGTCAAAAAAATTTATGTGATGAATGTCGGTATTCCTTGCTATCCCAGTACATTTTAAATAAGCGCATATTGAAGAATATATAATATTTTGAAATAACTCAATAAGGTTCATGGAGGCTTCATTTTCATTAAGTAAAATTTTCCAAAAGGATATTTTTAAATTGTCTTTTTAGCGAATTCTTCTTGAATGTGAAGAAATAAAATATGTAAACATTCTAGCCATAGTTAAACTATAGCTCATTAAAGTAAAAAAAAGTAAAGAAAGCGGTCCTCGACGTTGTGACAAAAAGGTTTTTTTGCTGACAAAAAAAAGTCGAAGACAAAAAATATACAAATTTAGAAGTTTTACCAACTAATAACTTTTTTCAATTTTATATAAATTGAAAAAAGTTATTAGTTCCCACTCATTTTGAGTAGAATCAATTTCATCTGATTTTCTCAGGTTTAATTTGCTTTGGTTTGTCACCAAAACACGCCATATGTGTGCACTCGTATATATGCATAAATACCAACTTTAAAAACTTCAATGGCAAACCCCTACTTATTTAGCATTCGATTAAACATTTTTTATCCACGATTGAACCAATGTACCATGTTCTCTCACTCGATCATTTGGAACAAGGCGACAAGTTGAAAATACAACACACACCCTTCCATGGTCTTTAGCTTTTATTTATGTTCAAACTAAACTCACAGATATTCTCTGTTGTTGTTTATAATTTAGTTGTTGTTGTTTTTTTTTTTATTTATTTATATCATGAGATGTGAAAAAGTACTTCAGATTCTTTTTCTTGCGGCTGCAGCCTATAGGATATTTATATAAATTAAACACTAGAAATGTGTTAGAAAAACGAATCGTTGATAAATTTAGTTCGAGTTCAAGAGCGGCCATTAACTTTGTCGACATGTCGAAGAAATTTGTTTTTTATTTTTTTCTGATAACTTTACAATAGATTTTTTTATATCCATCCATGTAAAAAGGGTTCCAATTGAGTACCCATGAACAATAATTGCGCAGTTAGATGAAAAAAAAGGGGAAAAAACATTGCAACTCAAAAATAAATTTCATGACACAACGTATAATGCATACACATTATAATTATTATGAATGTGCAATTCTTTTAAAATTGGCAACATTGTGTATGAGCCCTATTAATGACTTGTTTTAATACTAGTTTAACTACAAAACTAGTTTATTAAAAAAATAAAACTGCCTCATTACAACAGTGACTTGTCCTAAAAGATCATAGCAGCAGATCGGTATTAATAAAAGGAGGTGAGGGCAGCTTATGCGATAACATAACACATCCCCCACAAGCATCACATCATGAACAGTTCGCCTTGATTTGAGAGACCCTAGCAATAGATATTTAGCCGTATAATCCGGTGAAATTCTCCAATTAATTTTAAAATTAATTCTTATGGGCTTTCGAGACATTGTGTCATGTCTGGTTTTATTAATTTCGAGTTTTATACAAAACACGTTTTTAAATTTTTTAGTTTTAGGCCTCAAAATATTTATTGAACAATTATACCAATTTGAACAAAACTTAAAAAAAAAACAATTTTGAAACGACTGAATGACACGGCAATTTTTATTAAATAAAAGTTACCAGACACCTTTAAATTTAAGTTAATTAAAGCAACAACACATTCCTCACAATCTAAACTAGCATAGTTAAATTATTTATTATAAACTTTACTTCAATACTTATAATTCATACAATTTTATATGTATACTAATAGCGATGTCACACACTTTGCTCAAGCACCCATAATCTAAAAACGTTTTCAAAGGTGTTCGACTTATCATATCAACCATTCTTTATTCTGTCCTCTTTTCTTACTTCTTTTTTGTTTGTTCAAATGAATTTTCTATTACTAGAATATGCAGTGAGACTGTGCAGAATATACAAAAAAAAAAGTAAAACTAAAAAAAAAAAATTGCAAAGAACCTGTATCGAATGAAGTGTACCTACCAGTTTACTTGCTTGCACTTTCTACATATTTCTTGCAGCTAGATAAAAAAGAAATCATCGTCGCCTAGTTATTTCTCTTCTTACCTCTATTAAGTGCATTTTATTATGCACATAGTAGCAAAATAACTTTACGAAACCGGATACTTTTTTTTTTGGCAATCCCTTTACTTGAAAAACTAATGACCCTTAAAATTGGAAATAGTTGCTACATTAATTAAGACCAAAAGCCTGTTAGGGCATAGGATATACTTGTATGTAGTCTTCCATATCGTAATCGGCTTACCCAGAATAAAAGAAACAAAGAAAATTGAGGTACATAGGTAGCACGCTTTGTGGGAAACGTAAATTGTGCAATAATCAAAGTATTGATTTTTATTTGTTTTATTCTACAAAGAAACCACATCGAGCAGTGATGCGTTTCATTCTACAGAAATTTATATTACCTATTACAGACACAATCGAGTTTTTAATATCAAACCTAAAAAGACTTTGTAGGAAATACGTACTCGTATAGTACCTACATATATTGTAATGCACTTTAGAAATATGTTTATGTATGCCTATGTTTATAGAAACTTGCATTTATGTTTAAAACAGTAATTTGACTTAACAAAGTCTATAAGTTGAATTCAGAATTCAATACGCATCACCCATTGTCGAAAAATTCAAGTTTTCGTACGTGCTCATGCATTTTAAAAATTAAGAATATTTGTCTCGCTATCAAAAATATTACGCTCGAGCGGCTTCAAAGAAAATAAAGTTCTTCATTTTTCATGTACCTACTACATACATACATAATTTTTATATTTTCTGTTGTAAATATAAACAAGTTTTATCTTTATTCTTATCTCTATCAATTAATAACATTTCTTAGCTGAAAAAAATACAATCATATTAAGCTTTTAATTTCAAAATTAAACAACTACATAAATTTATAAAAAACAGCCCTATGTTTGTGGAGTTTTTAATCTGCACAGAAAATTTGACAGGTGTCTGTGGAAAAGATGGTAGCAATTTTGATTTTTGATATTTAACGAAGTGCGTTCAATCAATACTCTTTTTAAAAGTATTGTTTTCTTTAGTGAGTTTTTTTTTATTTCATCTTTAAAGAAAATAGGGTTTGTTAAAAAAAAAGCGTTTCCATATAAAATATCGATAACAAGTATGAAAATTTCGTTGATGTTCCAATGGGCTAGGTTGTTGTTGCATTTAAAATGTACATTTAGCCCAAGAAACCCCATTTGACTTTAAGTGACACATCTACTATATCTCCTTTAAAAATAAAATTTATTTAGGTATGTTAAAAGATATATTTGTGTTCAGCAACTTAGAACTGGAAAATAATTTGCTAGAAATTTCAGATCGATCTCTATTAATAAGTTTTATTTAAAATTTGTAAGACCTTTTTTAAATGCATTTCTCTTTTGTAGACTTTTCTTTAAAGCCATTCTACGATGTGTTACGTGATATTTCAGGCAGATTTCAGGGTTTTGTCTTTCTTACTTTTTATATTTAAGCGATTGTGTATTTTATGATTAGAATTTATTGATGTGTGGGCAGGCAATTTAAAAACAAAATGGCGATTTGGAAAACGCTTTTTATCAAATACATAATATCTCCAAAACCAAAAGTCCCACAAGGCATAATTTTGTCTGTGTATAATGTAAAATGTGTGGCGACAAAATAGATTTGGCCAACGATATCTGAGACGATCGGGGTAAGTGATTACCTACTTGTATTCCTTAAATGGATTGCATATTAAAAAGCAATCGGTGTCATTACAGGACATTGTCTAATTGGGAAGCACACAACAAGGCTATGTTTTCTCTCTAACAATTTTTGCGGAATCTGTATGGGCAAGGAAGAGGAGTTTTCTAACTGTCCTTAATTACTGCCCACTAATTTAAAAAATAACTGAAATTTCAACCTCATTCCCTCCGAGATTAACTGATGCATGGATTATTTTTTTTAACTCAATCGGGACAGAAAACAATTGACTTTGCGTTGAGTCGAGAAAATTCTTAACCGATGGATTAGTTAACCTGTGAATAAATAAGGTTTGAAATGCCAATTGATTTTTTTAATAGGGCAGTAAGAATTCAGGTAAGTACGGTTTTTTTTTTGAGAATTTTATACAGAAAACCACCCTATTAATATATTATATGAAGTGATCATATCAATTGGATCTGTCTTCGTTTTACACTTAATCTTACAATCTTTAACCCAATAGTTGTTCGTGTACATACAAATGTGCCATAGCAGATTAACGTGAATAATTTTGAATTTTCAAGAAAATGCTTGTAAACCAAATATTTATAACTATAGTACGAAATGGGGCATATACATAGTCGTCTGACAAGTTGTTTCTTTGTCTCTTCTAAGCTAACCTGAAGCTTATGTTATTCATAGACAATTTAGACCCGGGTCCAAAAGATAAACTGGAGCTCAAAATTCTTCTATGAATATGCCCCAATGTACGATTAGTTTTGGGCAGGAAAATTTTTATTCTAATCCAAATTTTTTATTACTACAATATTGTGTACCTACCTATAGATTATTTTAAAACATCTAAAACTCGAAATTAGTTTTGCTTGAAACTAGAAATTCATTAGATCACTAGTTTTAAGAACTTCAAGTCTTTTTCTATTATTCATCAAAATATTAAAATCCAAATAAATAAATTATAAAACGTTATCAAATAATTCGTCACATTTAATTATTTTGACGGTGGTACCTACGCACAAATGAACTTTTATTGTCTAAATATTTGTACAACTGGCCCTTTAATAAATAAAAAAAAATAATATTTCTTACAATATACACTTATGTATGTTTGTATGTAATATCGAGATTTTTTTTAAACAGCGAAACTGAAAAATAAGAGCCAGTATTTGTAGGTACGTTTGGTGCCATCCTTTTTTGGCTAAATCGGTTTGTAATTTTTTGTTTGTTTGTCTACCTACCTGTGCCAGTATCAAAAATATTTATGATTATTCTGTTTAAGAAAAATAAAATCCAAGATAAGAAAACATTCAAGGTTGAGGCAGACGTTTTTTAGGTACGTACATATTTATATAAATGTAGATACATAATTATATAGCTACTTATACATTATAATTATACATTCTCGCATACAATTTTCAAAACTATTTTCTTATCACCGAACATCGAGTAAACCGGTCATAGTAATCAAGTTTTTGTTTTGATAAGAAATAGTAAAATTTGATAAATTTGAAGAGTATGAAACAATTTACTTATTATTAGCGAGACATGATGCATTTTACATTTTTCTCATTACTTTTCCCTGCATTCGTAGTTTCATCTTCAGTTGCATTTCAGTAATTTGCATTTGCCTGCTTTTTGCATTCGCTTGTAAACATATTAAAACAAAAAAAAAAAAAGCTTCACCCTTGAATTCATTTCCTCTAAACAGAAACAATGAACTTTTGAGAACAGAAAAAAAACGGAAGGGGAAATTAAGCAGGTATAAAAAAAAAACATATTTGCACGTACATATCCACACACACACCATTCCAATCCTAGAACACATTCAAATTGAAATATGAGCCTACTCAAAGCCAAAAACAAAAGTTGTTCTTTTTGTCGAGCCACCACTGTTGTATAAGGAAAGAGGGAATTTCTATTTGAAAAAAATGGCGGTTTATCCCGGGTAATTGGAAAATTTTCTTTGTTCAATAAAAATGTATATCCACTAATTGAATTCCAAAACAATTTACCCCCATTTTCACTTAAATCCATTAAATATATCCTGAAAATAATATTATTTTAACTTAGGAAGACGTTACTTAAATAAAAGGGGTTAAATTAACCGAACTACCCCAAGAAAACGCCGCCGCCGCCAACACTACCGATGCTTTTTTTTATGCAACCAAACCACGCAAGAGAAAATTTCATGCCCACCGACAATAAATCCTTAAATATAAGCAAAGAAACTTATTTTATTTTGTTCTAACCTTTTGCAGAATTATGTAGTATATCCTTTGATTACGATTATTCACACAAAAACACAATTAATAATACAAAAATTCTTCACAATTCAAAATAAAAAAAAAATATTTTTCTTATGCTGCTCTGAATTCTGAAAATACACAAACAACGGCAACGGCCCGACAAATTCAACTGAACTAAACGCAACGAATAACAACATTCAAACGCAACACAAAACAACATTCAAAAATACGAAGCATACTTATTATAGGGATTTTTTCCTATAAAATAACGAGATTCAAGTTATGAATTTTTGAAAAGGAAATAAATTGAGGGATGAATCAGGATGAATTTGTTGGTGTTATTTTAAAGGTGAGAACGCACTGACTAAAAGTTGGTTTTTTTTCAAATTGTTTAGTTTACCAGGATACTTGACTATTAACTAGCTTCTATAAACTCATAACTAGCTATTTGCAACTGGTTTGCCTTTTTCGAATCCAATTGAATAGCTAGTGATTTGACAAGCAATTATGTTGACAAATAACTAGCTAGTCCTAGCCCGTCCCCGTGTGGTACCGGGGTTAGGAGCCATACGAGCAGCTAGTTAACGACATATTCCTTTGTATATGTATAAAAACTATAGTACTATCATGGCGAGTTTTTTTAGGGTTGCAAAGGTTCTGGTGGTGGCGCTGCAAAACTTGAGGTGTAAAATCCGATTTGGGGAGTCTTTAAGCGTCAAAAATTGGTGGTAGGAGCAAGAGGAGACTATTTTTTGGATAATTGCATCCAAATAATATCAATAAATATCGATTAAAACCTCCATAAGCTCTCCGCAAAAAAAAAGAGTAAGGGTTGCAGGCATACCTTAGATGTCGCCCCATTCGACTTCCACCATGATAGTAATATAGTTTTCATATACAAAGCATATTCTGCTTGCCAAACAAATAGCTTCAAAAAAGGTAAGCCAGTTGGTTTGCTTTCGATCATTTTGTTTTTGTATTACGTGTTAAAACAAAATCCAGATTATATCATGTGTTTGGTAAAAGTGGAACTAATTGGAAAACAAAAAATATTTGTGGAAGACCTACTATATTGTTCATCAACTTCCGAAAAAAGTGACTAAACGCTCGATTTCTCGATGATGATTGTCACAGATCCTTCACTTATGGATTAAGAAGAATCCATTATAATTCAATTATGGGGTTTTCCATGGGTAATCCAGATTTCGATCAAAAAATTGATTTTTTTTCGTGGCCCATGAAATACAATTGGAATTGATTTTTTTGGCATTGTATTGGTGTAACTTTGTGTACGTGTAAACGAATATTTATTTACAAAATCCTTCACAAAATCTGGAACCCGATTTTTGTTTTTTTTTTGAAATAGAATTTTCATCACATCAAAAAAATCTTCACCGCTTGATTTTTTTCAGAAGAAGATGAAGTTGACAAATCTACCAATTCATTTAAAATTGCTTCCTTTTTTTGTAAAATTTATTTGTTTAATAAATGAAAACTCAAACAAAACCAAAACTAAACAAAACCAAAACAAATTACGAATAAAAAGAAAAACTTGTATCTGTCAAGCTAACAGCGAAAGTTGTACATAATAGTATTAGTTCCAAGAGGGGTAAATCTGCCGAAAAATCCAGATCTGCAGATTTGATTTTAGATCAAAAAAAATCAATTTATTTTGCCCCATGGAATGCAAAAACAGGGGAAATCTGATTTTTGACTGATCTGGATCAAAAATAAATTGATTTATTTTACCCATGGAAAACCCCATTACAGATTCACCTCCTATTCTGGTGAGTCTCACTGATACCTCACAAGTCACAACAACCTCGCAAAAGTTGTAACATCCTTCGAATATCAAAGTTGTGATCTCCATCAGAGCAGATCAGTACTTAATGCTTAAAAAAAAACTACTAACAAAAAGGTGTGTATCCTGCTTTGACTCCTTCAAATCACAACTAAACCTACTGTAAACAAACTGGCCATAACTATGTATGTTTTTTTTTGTCACGTGATTACAAAGATAGGCTGAGTGCATAAATGTAAAAATGCTGCATTCATGCAAGATTAATTTGGCGTTCATAAATGTAAATACACTGCATAATCTTTGCATCACAGCAGTCAGTAACTTTGTTCATGGCATGGCATGTGCATTCAATGTTGCAATTATGAACTCAGCCATACTTTTCATTGGTTTCCGAGGCTAGCTTCCGACGAATATATTTCTTCCTTGAAGATCTTACTCAATAGACAGATAGAAGCTGCTGGATGGAAATGAGCAAATACTACGAAATTAAATGATAGGCCTATAATATCACTTTACTGCCTCTTATTAAGTTTCGAAGAAATCTGTGTGTGCATTCGTAAATTTCATAAGGCAGTGTTTTCAAATTCGATTGGATTCAAACATAAGTAGAAATCCAATTGAAAGCTACTTTCGTTCGACATAGTTCTTCACTTTTGCACATTTTCCCACTTTTAGCGAAGAGTAATGGGGTTTTCCATGGGTAATCCAGATTTCGATCAAAAAATTGATTTTTTTTCGTGGCCCATGGAATACAATTGGAATTGATTGTTTTTTGTCACTGTATTGGTGTAACATCGTGTACGTGTAAACGAATATTTATTTACAAAATCTGGAACCCGATTTTTGTTTTCTTTTTGAAATAGAATTTTGATTTTTTTCAGAAGAAGAAGATGAAGTTGATGAATCTACCAATTCATTTAAAATTGCTTCCATTTTTTGTAAAATTTATTAATTAATTGATGAAAACTCAAACAAAATCAAAACTAAACAAAACCAAAACAAATTACAAATAAAAAGAAAAACTTGTATCTGTCAAGCTAACGGCTGAAAGTTGTATTAGTATTAGTGCCAAGAGGGGTAAATCTGCCGAAAAATCCAGATCTGCAGATTTGATCTTAAATCAAAAATAAATCAATTTATTTTGCCCCATGGAATGCAAAAACAGGGGAAATCTGATTTTTGACTGATCTGGATCAAAAATAAATTGATTTATTTTACACATGGAAAACCCCATAAGTGAATGTAGTATAAGCCTTTGGCTCATGTAACGTTTGCGTTATAAATCCCATTCAAAAAGTAACCATAATCATCACTTAACGAATGCCCACAATTTCCAAACGCTCTCCAAAAAAAATTTCCCATTCCAATATCAATAAAATTCCCACATCCTCCCAAACTTTCACATTATTCATTTCCAGTTGGTTGGATCTGTGCTGTCAAAAAAATAACCAGAAAACTTCTTATTTCTTCTTTCGTGAGTAATACCATTAAATTTTTCTATTCTGCACATTTACGGAAAATTATAAATTAAAATATTTGTAAGTACCTTAAAATCATCACTTTACATTCATAACTTTTCAATAAACCATAAATTTTATCAATACCATTCGCACTTATTGTGCAAAATGCTAAAAACATTTCATGTGTTTCTCTTCGTATAATTTTTTTTGTAAAATAACTTGCCGCACCTACACGCGATTGATTTTGATTCCCTGCAGGCAAATAAACATTTTTTTTTTCCTACAGAATTATTGTATTAACCTTCGTCAGTTTGAAAGAAGTACACGTTTTTGTTGAACCATGGCTCATATCCTAGAAAATCAGCTTATGAATGCGGCTCAGCATATCGAACAGCAATTAGACCAGCAATTAGATCGTTTGGAAAGTCTTGGAACCGATGACCTGCAAATGATTCGAGAACAACGTATCAAAGAAATGAAGGAGCAAACTAAAAAGAAACAAGAATGGTTGGCCAATGTAAGTTGTTGACAAGAATATTTTATTTTTAAAACATTAACTCAATTACTCCAAGAAAATTCAAAGTAACCACATTCTTTGAATTTTATTGCGACTCCGTTGCTAAAGGGAAACTAGTAATGGTTTATTTTGGTACCATTGTGGAAATTGTTGAAATGGCAAATAAGGAAAAATTGATGTTAGCGTTGTTATAACATGTCCAAATATATCGCGGCACGTAAAAGGAAAATCAATGACTATTGATTAGTCTACACGAAGAGGGTACTTCCTGTGTTTAATGCGTCTGCTTTGAAAAAACGCTATATGTAGATAATATTAGGTACATCCTGCTTAAAGTCGTCTTCCATCATTCAAGCTAGAAGACTAATTGGTCGTCAACTTTGTGCAAAGCCCTTTAAGACTAAATTGAGTGTAGTTTCCATTAAACGAGTTGTCTTTTGAATTTTCGTACATTGACTAGTAATGTTTTATTTTACAGGGCCATGGAGTGTATTCCGAACTAGCCGATGAAAAGGAATTTTTTGAAGTATCGAAAAAATCACCAAATATTGTATGCCATTTCTATAGAGACTCAACCGAAAGATGTCGCATAGTTGATATGCATTTAAAAATACTCGCTGCCAAGCATGTCGAAGCAAAGTTTTGCAAAGTAAATGCTGAAAAATCTCCATTCCTTACTCAGAGACTGAGAATCAAAATTATTCCCACTATCGCTTTAGTTAAGGATAGTAAAACAAAAGACTTTATTGTTGGCTTCACAGATTTGGGCAATTGTGATGATTTCTCCACAGAAATGCTCGAATGGAGAATAGCACAATCAGGTGCAATTGAATATAAGGTTTGTATTATTTTCATTTTCCTTGTCAATCTCAAACATTTTTTTTTTAAAAATATTTTTTAGGGAGATCTGATAAATCCACCAGATTCAAAGAAATCTACCAAGAGCTATATCAATCGACCAAAAAAGACAATTCGCGGTGGTTATGATTCCGATGATTCTGACATCGATTTTGATGACTAGCGGCAAATTATGTAAGCGTGACTGTATGTCCCTTCCTAACGTCACGCCAACTTAGCGATATAGATACAATCTTTGCGATTTTTCTTTTAAAAACAAATTAAATGCTGAAAATTATAAGTAAGAACAAAAATTAATAAGAAAAATCTTGTCTCACACAATAGTTTAAAAACGAATAAGAGATAGAAACTAAAAAGCAAAACAAAAACTAAAAACAAAATCTTCTAAAAAAAGTGCACAAAATTGTATTTCAATTTCTCTCTGATCACAAACAACAACAAAAAAAAAATTACAAATTTAAAAAGACATGACAAATTATTAATTTGTCCTTATTTTTGTTTACGTTTTTAATAATTAGCAATATAGAATTTTTTATATATTTCGTTGGTAAGATGTAGCAGATGCAGCATTTGTTTATATTTAAAAAATGTCAGCAATTATAGTATTTGTTGTTTCATAAACAAAAAAAAAATTAATAATAATAAAAATATTATGTAATACTCTTTTGTGTAAATTATTTTATTTTATTTTTTTTTAATAATTAACAATTTTTTATTATTAATATTTTATTAAATACATAAAAATTCTTCACACTGAAATTTAAGTTCCCTTCATTTATAATTTATATAGATTTTTGAATTTCGTAGCCACTATTTTTTTTTACACTGTGACTAAAATTTAATAAAAATACATATAAAATTATACCAAATGCTATAGATTTTTTTCTTGTAATGTCATATATGTATGTAATCGTTCTAAGGTAAAATTCCTCGATAATATAAGGCACGAATTGGAAAAGATAATTTTAACATCTGAAAAAATGGATTGGATTAACGAACGAAAGCTTTTTTGTGAAATCAAGTCATCTTTGGGATTTGAATCAACGGTTCTATTTCTTTAAAAGAAAACGGTATCATTGTGGCTATTAATGTCTCTATAATTCTAGTGGAGAAAATTAGAGACAGCTATCGTTTGATTTTTTTTTCTTTTTACGTAATTAGGCCCCAGACCTTAAATTACGATAGTAGAGAACGTGAACAAAAAGAGGTCCCGAAATTGTGTATCTACCTCGAACCTTCTCCAAAAACAATAAATTGAGCAAGAATTGTGAAGTACATGCAACACCTTTTGCAAAAAAAAACATACCTAATCGATTTTGAAAGAATGAGTTTTTTGGCTTGAAAAAAATTTAGTCAGTTTTTATTTTATTCTGGCGAACCAGTTTATAATTACTTTAAGTAGAAAATACAACGAATGAAATAAACTTTTAATCGTTTTGGTGAGCTTTTATGTTTACTTATAAACTTTGTGTGTAATAATTTTGAAAGTTCACGAAATGTCTCATTTTTTGGTTTACCTTAAACTAAAATACGAACAACGTATTATTTAATTGATTTAATAATAAAAAATTCTATTCAATATGCATATCACTAGTTTTTATAAAATATAACAGTTTCTGATACTGGTTTTGCCTGAGTACATGTGGTTCACCTATCGATTTATCTCTACAAATATAAATTACAGATTTTCAAAAATTGTAGGTGGAGTCCTGTTACGAATAAATGAATGCTCAATCAATTCTGCACAAAAAGAATATAATAATAAATTATTAGAAATGAAAGAGAGAGCAGTTCAAAATGTTGCGCCTAAAATGGTGTTTTGTAGTGGGAAGTAAAAGTATCTTTTTTTAAAAAAAGTATGGACATCCTTTTTTCAATTGTAATAAAATTTTAAAAAAATAAATAAATATAAATTTTTGCTTTATCATGTTTATCATTCGGTATTTTTATTATACAAAACCGACGGAAATTATGCGGTGCCTTTTTTTTTAGCATGAAAAAATATTTTTATTTTCAGTTCCATAACAGTTTGATATTCGCTGTGTTCATTCTTATTGTGACTCCACCACATTTATTTCATGTCACACTATTTTGCTGGACCTGGAGAAACGAGAAACGTCAAACTTTTTTTTGACAAAAACAAAAAAGTATATACTCATACTCACCCTTCAATCGAGCTCACACCACACGACTTCGATATTTCATTATTCTTCATTCGATCCGACCGATACCAAGTGAAAAAAACTGAGTTGTGTGTTGAAAATTGAAATCAAAATCCATTGGTGACCACCGTGCCGTCGACCGGTGCTGAATTTTCGAATTTATTTTGTTTTTGCACAAAAAATTAAAGCTAAACTGCGCAAGTTTAACAAAAACAAAAAAAGAAAAAAACTACCAAAACCCATACGAATCGAATGTATTACCATAGAATTTAGAATCGCTGGTGAAACTCGAAAACTCAGAGGAAAAAACAGGTCATCAACGTCATTCGAGGTGAACGTAGTCCACTTTTTCCGCAAAGAAAAGAAATATAAACTGCCGCCCCATCATTTGCCATAATTTATCATCAATTAATAAATTACTTCCATTGATTGAAGACGGATGTGTTCTAGTTATACTTTAATAATAAATTTTGTTTGCAAAAAGTTTATATGAAATATAGTTGATTACATCAAACTACCCCTGGAAGGTCTTTTTTTTTTTTTGATTTTATCATTCCACCTCCTGGAAGCCTCACCCCTTGTAGTGATTGTGCAAAAAATCGAAAACTTTTCTCGCTCGATATAAATTTTACTTCGTTGTTCTCGGGCATAAACAAGTGCAATAAATTATTTTGTGCAAAAAAATAAATCGAGTTATTTGAATACAAAATACCTACCTACATGTGTCTATAAATAAGTATTAAAAAACATTTTGAATAACTCAGTATTTCACTTCAAAGCTAGAATAAAAAAAAAATAAATAAACCGGAAAATCATGTTTAGCCACCACAACTAGAAGGTGATTGATTATTTTTATTCGCAGAGAATTCTGGTATTTTTTTTGTTCGTCTTCGGTGTGCTTTCGATTTTTCAATCCAAATTAATTTTTCGAGAACTAGAACCTTTACCTTTTTGGGTTTAAATTTATTATGAGCCAAACTGAGCCTCGTCAAGAGGAACACAACTCTCAGCAACAAACATCAGCTTCAGCAGTTCCTCCAGCCCCAACAACTGCAAATATTTTTTCTTCAACCAGCATGCTTTCGACCAGCACTCCCATTCGCATTGGTGGGTCATCCGGGGAACCACCTTCCCCTGGAGCTAGTGGTGGTGGTAATTCCAGTGGCAATGTTATGGCGAGCAGTGTTCCTGCGGCAACCGGAAGCAGCTTGCAGAGTCAGCATCAAAGTTTGCATCAAAGTGTCTCCAGTTCGTATGTTGGGTCAGCAGGGGCTGCGAACCAGTCTATTGGTGTTGGTGGAACACCTCCCAGCAGTGCTGGAGGGCGACATTCAGCAGGTACCTAAATTTATCCAATAGTAATATTTTTGCTTTAGCTACGTACAAGTTTTTTGTTTATTGTTGCGTTAATTACCTATATGAATTATCAGTTAAATAAATTAAAAACAAAAAAAGTTATTAGTTACACAAGTTTATTTTCTAGGTACCTATTATAATATGACGGTTTTTTTCATTTTTGTTTTTTTATTAAAAAATTATTTCAATTTAAGAACCAAATACACACTCAATACCTTTTGCTCTAAAATTTAGTAAAAAATAGTAAATTAGTAAAAAATGTTGAAATCTCATTCAAACTCATTTGAAACATTTTTGTATGGATTATACATTTAGGGTGTCCCATAATAAATAATCTAAATTATAACGAATTTCTAGTTAAAGCTATTTTAGTTTTTAAATAGGTATCTACCCATTAAAAAAACATTTTGAACAAGTTTTCTTGCACATAACTGATTTTTCGAATTTTAGAATTCTCAAAATTGAATGTTGTTTCTAAATATTTTGTACTGAAACGAAGTAGAAGTTATTTCAGATTAAAAAAACCAAGTTAGTAAACTCTAGTATGTCATAAACTGGATGACCTCTAGCCTTTTAACGTAACACAGTTTGGACCATTAGAGCACACTCTGCATATGTACATCAAGGTGTTTTTTTGAAACATGTTGAATTTTTATGATCATAGCGGGTCATTCAATTTGAAATAAATCAAAATAAAATATTCTCAAGTTTAGAATCTATCTTAAAGCTTGTGACCAAACAAATTTTAATGATTTTGTAAAAAAAAATATGTATTGATTCCGAATTCGACGTCAACAAAACTCCATCACACCAGTTTTGTAATGTAGAATTCTTTTCTTAAGAAGGAAATTGCTTTTTTTAGCAAGATTTTAAAATGAATCCCCCCACAGGCTATGAATATTGTTTTGAAATGTCCGTTTTCCTCAATTTGTATGTTTACCAATTTTTTAAAGATTATTGGTAATAAATTTTTAATCCCTTTCGATTGACAAATAGTCGATTCCTTTTAAAAAATAAATCGATTAACGTGAGTTCCACATCATTTTTTTTATAAATAAAAAAAATTCATATTTGTTCAAGAAATAAGATAACTTTTTAACTAAAACTGTTTTTGCAGTTTCTGTTTTTTTAATCATGTGAATTATGTACATTTACGTTTCTAAGAACACCTACCTATTCTAGAAAGCTCAGGGATAGATTTAAATATCGGATTTGTTTTTTTCTATTATCAAAAGCGTTTCTTAGATTAAGAAGTGTCATTATTAAAGAACAACTTTTCACATCATTTTAGTTTTTGGTAATAATCAAAACCGAATCTGGTGCAATTTTTTTTCCTTTATGAATATGCTCGTCATTCCTCAGTGCTATTTTTGAAATTTCCTACTGGGTTTTGGCAATAACACGAACAACGATTGTGTGTAACATGTACAATATGTTAACAATTGCATTTTGTTTGGAGGGCAGGGTTGGGTAGATCAAAACTTTGATCTAGGAATTTCATATACTTATGATCTTCTGGCAGCACATTAAATTCGTCAGGAATTATTATAACGGAAGGTTAATGTCGTAATTTGTCGTTTACTTAACCTCATTCTTATGTAAACAAAGCAAAAAATCAAAACATTTTATAAAATTTATTTATTTTTGAACATGTATTATGCAACACAAAATTATCAAAAGAAGTGAAAAAAAAAATAATTTTTAAGCAAAGTCCTTCGCATCCACTACAGGAAAACGCCCAATGATTATGACAAAGTTGGTACGAAACAAAGCGACAAATTTTTTAATACAAGTCTATAATATGTTGCTTATACTTTTAATCGTATTGCTGATAATTGTCAATACATGTCGTTTTTGAAATAACAATTGATAAAGATTTTAATTAATAATAAAATAAATAGAACAGAATTATATAAATAAAATTTAATCAGCAGATATTTCAGCGATGTTCTTGATAAACAAATATCAGTTAATAGTTTCATATTCAGATTAAAAAAATATCAAAATTTTGAATTTTACTTGCGACTGATTGCAAGTATGTATGGGCTGTATTCGTAAAAAAATTCAAACGAGATTTTGATCTAACTTGACATTACTATGATAGGGAAGTCAAAAAAGTGGGTATCGTAATTCGGACTCTGTTGAGGATGGGTGGATTTTCTTGAAAATTATTTTGTATCGTTTTTTTTTAAGACCAAGGGTCTCTTGTTTTTGACTCAAATATTATAGAATGTTGCTAATAAGAATACTGTATTAGACAAATTTCAACGTCTATGGTTTTTTTTCATAAAGTGGCCGATAGCTAAAAATAATCCTAAAATAGTTTTTCAATCTCGGATGAGCTCTGTATTAGGCATTGTTATAAACTTTCGAATAACAGTTAAAAGCACATCTATATCTGTGATGGCTATGTCATAAATACTTCCATAACTAAAAACTTTGCTGCAAGCAAATGCATCAATCTGCTTGATAGCTTTGATTCAATTTGTTTCTTTTTTTGTTTGTCTTGCTTTTGTTCCGAAGTTTAAAACTTTTCATCTCTCCTGCAGCCACTTAGGTTAACATTTCTATTCATGAGTATTTCAGAACGAAAAAAAAATGATTTTACTTTTAATAAAAGTTTTATGAATTACCTAGAAATAAAAGAACAGTATGATTTGCCAACATCTCTACCTACATACCTCACAATTTAGAAAGGAATTTCATATTACCTGAAGCACTTTTTTACATTAAATACTTTTCCAACTTTTCATTTGTCTCTCTTGTAGATAGTTTTATTATATCTTTTATTCATATGGTATAGGGATATGTTGTGACATATAAAAATATGTAGATATCAACATGCGGATGAACTTTGTTGCAAAAGCTTTTTGGTATTTTCAAAGTTCAAACAAACTATTATGCACGATTACATTAAAGGTACTTGTTCTTATGAATCAAGCACAAGCCGTAAAATAGTTTTTATAGATATAAAATTACATTTTTAGCAAAAAAGTTTAAAAATGCCTAGGAAAGCAATTTAGTTTCCGACGAGGTCCAAGGTATTTTTGCAGGAATGGTGGCTAGGTTCTATAGTAAGGAAAAGTTACAATCAGTGAAATATTATGATCATGACTTTAGTTTTAGAGTTCGTTTGTATTCATTGATTGTTAGGTTACAATAAAATTATTATTTTTTAAATATTTTTTTAAACAAAAGCCCATTTGCTTAAACAATTAATTTCTGTACATACCGACTGACAGTTAAAAAATCACTAAAAATAGCACGAAAACGAAACAAAGTCAAAAAAATAGCCTATAATGATGCCATAAAAAAGTTTCCGTAATCAAGATTGACATGACCTTTCCTAAAAGAACTCTCTCTCTTTTATTTTTCCATTGTTCTATAAAATTGAAAATGATACCGTAGCTATATTTACCACCGCAAAAAACGCCTCTATTCACAATACGTTGGTTTGGTTTGCTTTGCTTTGGGGAGGCTAATCAATTATTCAAAGCTGGTGTCTCAGTTCAATTAGCTAATTTACTTAATTGATATTGTATATACCGGCTGAACTTCCCATCCAAAAAATCATGTTTGAAAGGTATGGTAAAATTTACACTTACTCAAAACTCTGTCTGAAATAAGGAGAGTGTATTAGATTACTAGATTATAATATTAACTAAATAAGTTTCGTAATAAAATGTGCAAAAAAAACACAAGTTCAAGACGAAACCACACCCTTTCAGATTAGTGCAGTCAAATGGAATCAAAGGCTTCGTTGGTCTCTCTTCCCATCAGTATTAAGTTTTTTTTTTTTCTCTCAACAAAGACCATACCTTTATATTGTCCGGGCTTTGTTTCTGGTGAAGCTACCTATTATTTCCATTAATTAAACTACTGAGCACTTTCTCAAATGTCAAGCGTTTTATTTTTAATAAATTACTGTGTGGTAAGAAATTATGTTTTTTACTTGTTTGCTTTGTGAACTGGTTTCGGCGAGGTTGAATGTTTAAAGTGATGTCACATAATCAAGTCAGCTAGACATATTAGTGTCATAATTAATCTTATTTTGCATGGGAATAAATAATAACCTTGAACGAAGTATTGTTTGTATTCAAAATTATTATGTAAAAAAATAATATGGAATTTATGGTGAGAAAATTCAATCTACATTATTTATGAATTGCTTTTAAAATTACTGACTTGTGATAAAAGTTGCTAATTGAACAAAAATTCGGTATGGCACATTGACACGCAGAAAAAAAACCTTTTTTAAATCTTCGATTTTGGTTCTACACTTTATAAAAAAAGGTGTGATTATTGGTTATCAATAATTGACATTTATCAACGATTTTGCAATAGTGACGTTGAGTACAGAATTATAACGCTAGTAGCCTTTACGGAAAGGATTTAAATTTGTATTAAAACTTCTTTTGAATACATTTATCAGAAATTTAATAATAAACATTATTTTTGGAATTTGGGTTTTTTAAATTAAAAAAAATTGTTGAATTTTATTTGGTGGTTAATTTCAGAGCTTGAAATGTCTACTTTTGAAGTATTGACAGTCTTATTACCGTTAAAATCGATCATTTATAAATATTGATTGATTAAAATTAACTTAAGCGCCGATCAAAAATTCTTTTATAATTTTTAAATTTGCTTTCTGCATCATTCTCTGAATAGTTTTCAAGTATCGAATTTTAAAATTTATTAACGATCAACTTTATTATTAGTATCTAAACACAGTTTTCGAAGAATAAACTTTCAAGCTCAAAACTAAAAAAAAAAAAATTCCAAAATTTAACGTTTTCAAGCTTAACTTTAGTTTTCTGAAGGTGAAACAATATTGCATATGAAAATTTTCAATTATTTTCAATTGGGTTTTTTCCAAATATTTTAAAAATTCGATACTTCAAAACATAAATAAGTTATAGTGTTAAAGTTGTTTTATCAATGTTGGTTTTTTGATTGATTTAGGGAGTAATGTATCAAACTTTGTCTTACACTTAACAGACACATACAAAAGCCAAGCACCTAATAACAAAGTACAATTTTCATTAAAATGTTCTTTCAACAACATAGTCAGGTATATTGATAATGATCTCTGCAGAGGTTGTGGCGACGAAGATGAGCGTGAAGACACAGCTCACTTTCTTTGTCATTGTCCAGCATCTGCCACACAAGGAAAAAAACCCTAGGCAACTACTTCTTTAACGAATTAGAAGAACTATCAGAACTCTCAAGCAAAAGCTTACTGAACTTCGTCAAGACCTCTAAATGGCTAGACGAACCATCGGATTCATAGGTTAACACTTCAAGAAGTTATAACACTTCAGGGTATCACAATGGATCTACATTGATCTAAGTGTGACGGTAACAATAGCAACTGTCAGCCCAATCAACCTTACCTAACCATATTGAATTATACCTGAGGTCAAATTCCTCAAAAAACTTCGTAAATAATGAATGTAGAGAATTCAATTTTCTTTTTTTGTGATCAGATCATTTTTTCGATGTTGTTAGTATTGAAACAGCACCAAACCAATAAAGTTGGAAAAATTATTTTTTCAAGTATCTTCGAAAATTGCGCACATTGTGATAACATTTATTGAAAAATATAAACTACCTACAATTCTGTCATACAATTTTCTCTGCCTTGTAATGAAAAAAATATTACAAAAAATTTCATTAGTAAACATTTAAAAAAAAAACGTTTGATGCATGTATCGAAAGAATACCAGTTTTTATTTTTTTTGTTTAAAAAATGTTTCATCGTTTTGTTTCAAAAAAAAGTTCTTAAAAGTTTTAAGGAAAAAAAAATTGGTTCCAAGTTTTAGGTATTTTATAATAATTTTCTTAAAGCTAAAATTTATATTGAATTTTCAATTTTTTTTTTCAAAAATTCAAAAAAAATTTGTTTTTGAAAAATTTGATATGCAATATTTCTAAGATTATACTATAAAACATTTTCAAAAATTTTGATCGTTAACCATCAAACCGTTTATTAAACCCACAAATTTGGGTCTATAAGGTCTTTTAAATATTATTTTCTGTCGCAATTATAAAATTTTTTTACAAAAATACACAGAAAAAACTTCACCAAAATCATTGTTATCGCCTGATGATTCTCCTTATTCGCCTTTTCCATCATGACACCACCAATATTTAAAGTTCGTTTTTTTCACGAATCCTGAACTTGCCCTACCTTTATTTGCATGTAAAACACAAAAAAGCGCAAGTAAAGAAAAACAAACCAAAAGATTATAAAAAAGAAAATAAGAGAATGCACTCAAAATTAATTTTTCAAAAAAAAAAAAATAATAACTGAAGAAACAATATCAAAAGTGCCCTTTTGAAACTCAGACATAAAGGTTAACATTTTAAATGAGTTCAACAGAGTTTAATTAAACCGATTTATTAACAAGATTGCAGCTTTTTTTTGTAGAATGTTATGAGTTATCAAGATTTCTCGAACTCTTTTATTTTTATTTATCATACCCAATCCGAACATTTCTCTGTTAATTTTAAAATTAAATTTTTTAACTAATGTACTTCCACTCGATAGCTAGAATTACTTATATAAATCTATATAGATTCTAGATGTCAAAAGCATTCATCCATCTGATAAATAATTATAATTGTTTGTGAGTTTAGATAACACTTATACAATAATTGTTATCTTTAATTTTATATTCGAAGTAAAATTTAGAGAGAACTGTAAACGAGTACATATACTAACTTGTATGTATGATAAATAATATCTGAATGTTTTTGATTCGATATAATGTTATTACTTTTATATCAGGTAGTTCGGGTTTACTGTTCGGTTAAGATGTTTTAAAAAAATCAAAATTGTTTAAATTACAAAATTATTGGATTGTTTTTTGTTGTTTTATTTTCAATCTCAATTCTTCTTTTACAATGGAAAGTTTAACCAAATTTTGGAATAATCCATTCCCAAAGCTAAGTGAGTTTTAAGTCTGTTAGAGTTGTTTTTTTTTGTGATTAGATATGCCTAGAAAATTAGCGAAGTAAAATAGTAGTTTTGCTGAACAAAAAAAAAAAAATATAAAAAATCACCAACTCCAAAGTTATTTTTTATTATTATCGTTATTGTGAACTGGCCAAGTGAGAATTTACATTTTTGATTTATTTCTGAACTTAAGATTCATTCTTTATGGAATGTATACATTTTTTATACCTTTTGACTTACGAGTATATTACATTGCAATGAATGAAGTGATCAAGTGTAACTTAGATATCCTTTAGGTGGTTTTGATATTCTCACAAATAAATAGAACTTTCTTTTTTTTGCTACAAAATAACAATCGTTGTTTTTCTTTTCAAGACAGATGATAAATGTGCAGTGAATAAAAAATCATGCGTAAACAGTGGAGGGCGTTCTATAATAAAAACACTTTTTTTGCGTTATCTGGATGCTGTGTGTACGTACAACTTTATTATTTTGAAAGAAAAAAAAATATAAGTGGAATTTAAGCAACAAAAGAAGTTCCATAATAACAAAATTTCAAGGAAATTTGTTGAATTTGAGATTTTTGATTTGCTATTGACCGAAGACATTGTATATGAATTTAGATAGTACTATCATCAGCACGTTCCACACGCGCGTCGTCCCCCTGGCGATCACACAACTAACTAATTTTCTGGTTGCTGTTTCTGTGTATATACAAGTGCGCCCCCAGACGACCACACAACACAACTCAAAAATCATCGTGATGATAGTACTATAAGTTTTATATACAATGCCGAAGACAATATTTTGTGTCATTTAGTTAGTTCAAGTTGAAAATAAAAGGTTTGAATTTAACAACAAAAATAAGTTTCCATTCAAAAACTGCCATATACCTTACTTGATAATACGTTCATTTCGAAAACACTAGTTTACAATATTTTGGGTCACCGATGTTACCCAAAAAAAAGTTTTTTTTTTTAATAATTTGGGGTCGCTGAAAACGAAAATGAAATTAATTTTTTTTTCAAAGAACCGTTTTCGAGATATGCGCAAAAAAAGGGTTTTTTGGTCTATTTTTTAAACACTGGTTTATATTTCTTAATTGATTTTTTAAATTTACATATAGTACATAGTAAATATTTTTGGAAAGATAACACTTTCTGCTTTCCAAAGATATACTGTTTGTTATAATTGGATGCGAATTCATTAAGTTACAAGCGATCAAAAATTATAAAAAAAATTCTAACTTTTTTGAAAATTTATCATTTTCAATTGAACCGTGTGGATAAAAAAATATAAAAATATTTATTTTGGGTTAAATTAAATATATTGTATAACTAAACCTTGAAGATCAAATTCATTAAAATTGAACGATAAATGTAGAAGCTATGAATTATAAGGAATTATAAAAAATGTTCTTATTATTGGAATAGCTTGTAATTAAAGGAAAAAAAGCGGTAAATCCAACAGGAAAATAGTTAATGATTAATTAAACAATACGTGTATATTGAATAAATAGTTTAAGAGATTGATGCCAGTATTTTAGAACCAGGCAACAAAATTAATTTTTGGCACATATCTTAAAATCAGTTCTTTGAAAAAAATAATATCACTTTCAATTCAAGTGAATTAGCATAGAAGGCATTTGCTTATGTCGATGACCCGAAGATAATTTTCTTTGCCGATCATTGAAATACTCTTAACTAATTTTGAAAAATAAATCAAAAATATTTTGTAGTATTTCGATAGATCAGATGACTTGTTTAGTTTGGATTGTTTATTTATATGGATTTTAGCAATTCAAATAAAGAATGTTACAATTTTTCATATTTTTCTTTCATGAAATTGTTTTGTTATAGTTTTTAAACATACAAAACTTAAACCATGATTTTCAAAACACTTGCAATAAAACAAACTTATTAATCATAAATACTGCAGCCTGGTATTTATAATAAATAAAATTTTGACATTACATTAGTACAATTTTTTTTTTAATTTCGCATTAAAACTTCAAAATTTTATTTCGATTTGTTTTATTGTTTTCTAACAGAATACCAAACAAACTTTTTTCTTAAAGATGCGTAAGAAAAAAAGATACTCGTAGCTACATACATACATATGTACATATATAAATAAAAATATGAAATTCTTTAATCAAACAAATTCCAAAAGTCTTGATGATACATTTTCGTCTTCGTCGTCTAGTCAAAAACTAAGTTTTATACACAATGTACACATTTGTGACGCAAGTAAATATATAAACTACCAAATTCTTGAGATATAAAGATATATATTTATGTGGCTATGTACCAATACATTTTTCTCAATTGAGAATAGATATGTACATTTAGATTGTTAACTTAAAACTAGGTCGATGGAATTGACTTGGGGCTAGATTTTATGGTTAACCATGCGAAAATAACATTGAAACTTTTATTAAGTTTAAAGTGGATATTTTTGTTGTTGCCTATACTTAAAGTTTTTATTTATTTTGTCGATGACTTATAGGAGATGGAATTGTTTTAGAGATTTTTTTTATGAACTTGAAAAAAAAAACTTTTATGGACTTGTGCAACTTCGCAATTCGAAATTAAAACTCTGAGTCATGAACATTAATTCTCACCAAAACCAAGCATTTAATTGCAAACCATCCCACCACCTGAAGTCAACATTGCTATTGAACGATGATGTAATTTTCTGATTCTGATAGATTTAGTGATTAGGTAATCAAAACAAAATTTTATATTAGTCAACATCAAATACTGGTATAAAATATCGCTTGTTTGAGCGAGAAAATCAATACTTTATAGTATATTTAGCTTGCTGACATTAAGGAACAAACAAAAGAAGTGAATGTGTTCATTAAGGCGCCCGACACATCGATTACATCATTATTGCAACAACAAGCACACTCACTTTTGTCCTCAGCAAGATTATAAAGCTGGATATCTAGCCATCCTCATCGTTAATTTTTTTTTTTGTATATTGAAAGTGATGCGTTTCTGTTGCCAAACACAAAGTTTTCATTTTCTTGTTGAGATTTTCCTGTTCGATTAACAACAAAAGCTAAAACATCCAAGCATAGAAAATGTTCCCTTTCTTCTCATTTTGCAGTCAAGTGGATATATGTGATAGTAAAAGGTTGATTTGCAGTCACATATGCACTAGTTAGAGCTCTGGCCAAGGACCTTCATGGGAATACAAATTTTTTATTCGAGAAGGTTTGGTCAAACTCATTCAACAACAATAATTTGTTATTTACAAAGTGTATTTTAGCACAGCTGATTTTTGTACCTAGATTTCATAATAGATAAAAACGAATAAATATTGAGAACCTTGAATCCGGGGATAATAATAAATTGTAAAAGTATTATTTTTTGTTGAATCTTTAAATTGGAATTCAAATTTGAAAGGCTAAAAAATTGGCCAAAACTAAAAGTTGAAGAAAGATCGTTGGTGAAAATAAAAAAAAGATTTGATGAAAAGACGGAGCCTTGAGGCAGACCGGGAAGATTTGTTGCGATAGCAAACATTCACAGTTTGCTTCTTGTTTTGTTTTAGAGCAAACGAAATCGCGGTTTTAAAAATAATTAACATTCATTCAATCTAACAAAAATAGTTTTCTTGTTACTTGTATATGTCGTAATTCCACAACAACTCTATTACTTAAAAGAATTCGATGAAATTCTTTTTTTTTCAATTTCCACAATATGCATCGTGAAATTTAAAGTTCAACTGCATATCTGCCCTTGAATAAAATAATATATTTATACAATACAGCTATGCAAGGCATTCCTTTCGCATGGATATTTAAGGGGTGCATTCTTATTTCATATGATGAAAACCGGATACGGATACAGCATACAGTAACGATGAAAACAATGCAATGGGGCGCTGTTGTAGTTAAAAAGTAAAAGACCCATATTTATCTACTATGCGGATAAATAGGAATCTTTGCTATCTAATGAATAATCAATTATGCTAAATAGAATAAGCAGAACAAAAAAAAAAAAAAAAACAAAAACAAACATATTCAGTGAACAATAAACTGAACTATGTAACTAATATTGATTTAACTTAATGAATGTAAACATAAAGGATTATTGACATGAGGGTTTCAAACGACCGACGACGCCACGAACAATTTCTCCATTAAATAAAATAATAGTAGTATCATTTATGTTAAGGTTTAAAAACTTAAATTCCTGAAAACAAATTGGCCGTCGCGTCTAAGTACTGATGATTGTCAGAACTGTCTGCAATATCTGATTGAAAGTGTGAATTGTATGAGGAATGCGAATTGAGGTTATTCTGAAATACTGTCAGATCTGCCAGTCCAGATTTTGTAGCTCAAAAAATAACGGTACCTGCCTGTCATATAACCGTTAAGACAAAATATATTTATCTCGAAAACGGCTCTAACGATTTAGATCAAATTTGTTCAGTGGAGTTTTCCAAATAATTAAAACTATTTTATCAAAAATTATTTTTCAAAAAAATGTTATGAACCGGTCTTTTCTCACAAACGCTTGGGCAGTTTGCGATAAGAATTTTTAATTTGTTTAAAGATATTAAATATTTGTTTGAATGGTTCGTTTGAGGTGACGTTATTTTTCTGATTTTTTCTTTCATTCTAATTTGCAAAATTCTTAAAACTCACTTTAAAAAAAATAAAACTATCTATGGTTATTCTGTTTTGTTTTTTTTTCGAGATTTTCACAACACTTGGCATTTCTCACAGTTACTTTGACATAAAATATTTTTACATATAATTGCCATTAGTTTTCCTAATTTGCTAATTTGGTTAAAAAAAAATTAAACAGGTTTCCGTGATCAACAAAAAAAATTGTCATTATTGAAAAAGAATTTCCTGTTTTGTATTTTCAATATTTAATACATAAATGAAGAATGCAAGTTAAATAAATATACAAAATTCTAGAAATAAAAAAAACAGAATTTTGGAAAGCAGAATTTTGACTAAATTTCGAATCGTAGACGCCGTTATTGAGGATCTTAAATAAAGTTCCGCGCACAGGGCATCGTAGACTTATTATTTTTCAAAAATGGCAGTATAAAATTCTTGAAAACTTCTAAACACCTGGCTGTGATAAAATTAACTAATAAAATTCAGCCCTTATTAATTTTTATTTGTTTAAGTTCACTTAAATCGGTCCCATCTTAAATTGATATTTATTTAAACAAATATATTCAAATAAACTAATACCATTTTCCATTCAATAAATCACTTACGAGTACTGAAGTTAAACAATATTCCCCAATGATACTATGTTATACCTTTTATTCGATTAATTTAAATCTATTTATTTTCATTTAAAGTCAATAATCAAGTAATAAATCACTTCCAAAGCAATGTGATATAGATAATCTGTTATTGTATCTTTCTTTTGTACATATAGTATGTACTGTACATACATATGTATGTCGATTTTTTAATATAATTTCTTTTCTTTTTTGATTATTGAGTTTTTACTTATTGTTATCGAAGAATATTTATTTTTCTACAAAATTGGGCCTTGATATTCTCTTAAAAAATAAAAACTAAAAAAGTCCTACAGATAAATTATTCCCGAAGTTAAAGTTTTATAATTTTTTCACTTATTTTGATCAATTTAAATTTCTTCCCTATAAATAAAATATTTAAATTATAACTTTAAAAACGATGTTAAATTTCTTTAAATTCCTTAAAGAAAAATCTGAACAAGGCCACTTAAAATCCTTCCAAAGGCGTACTTTACTTAAATGCCATCTGAATAAAATAAGCCATCTCAATATAATCAGCAGGAAACCTTTTAAGATATGAATTCTCGAACATAGCTATATCGATTGAGTTTTCGAAATGTAAGAAAAAAAGAATAAAAATATGTATAGAATGTACATGTGACTACAATGCAACAAGAGAATTTCTTTATAACACACCGCAGGGAATATTTGTGATTATTTCTATTTGGTGGAAATATGTAGTAGTTGATGGTGTCGTATTACTTAACTTGTACTTGCTGTGAAATTTTAAAAGAACAATACAAATTGTTAGCAGTAAAATGAACACAAAAAAATCAATAATTTCTGTAAATACAAGGGAGAAACACGTTAAAGTGAAGTTAAAAAAGAATGTTCTTTAAGATTACCTGAGGGACTAAGACCCTCAATATGGGTGTTTTTTTTTTTTTTGCAAATCCGGGTTGAATCTAATAATGATAATTGCTAAGGTAACCGTTAGCTTTTCCTTAACGTGCAATTTAATAAAGCTTTGCACATGAACTTTTGCTATATTAGTAATTATAACACTGGTTTGGATTGCGTTTTCAAAACAGTCACAAAAAATGTCTTTAAAAAGGTGTCAGTTTATCTATACTTACGTATACCTTTGTCCTGGTCTCACTTCACGCTCAATCAACATTCGACACTAGCTTGTTGCGCGTTGTAATCAAATTGTAATTTATTTCTCTTATTCAAATTGAATAATTGCTTACCTCTTTTCTTTTGGTAACAGTGTTTTGTTTTCTTTGTCAGTAATAAATTATGAGGGACATCACATTAAACTACACTTAAGTTAACATAATTATAGCTGAAAATTTTGAATAAGAAAGTGGACAGCTAATATCCTGTGACACTTATTCGATTTTTGTTACCACGTAACGTAATAATTCTAACCTTACTTTCATATTTTGCTAACGGTGCAACAACGATAGGAATATTTTAAATCATGTAATTCAATCAACTTCGTTCAGACTTCATTCGATGTTCGCTTCAATTTAATAAATGCACGATAAAATTTTCAGCTATATGAAGCAATTTTATGATATCTAACATCATCTCGACACAAATCATTATTGATTTTTAGTGCGGAAGCGAGACAAATTGGTTTCAAATTTATTATAGAATTAAGCAGAAAACGTTTCGAATTACGCAGCGAAAAGGAGATGGATGGAAGGAAAATAGCTGTTATAAAGAGTGTTCCGGAGTTAGTAATAAAAACAGTCGTTTGCTAAATTTGTCTGTGCTTTGCTTTATAAAACGGGTTTTTTTTCAACTTTTAGTTTCAGCCTAGTGATTTTGTGCAATTTAACCGTTAATATTTAACAATTGGATGGATTTGAACTTACATTCATTTGAGATGAAAATATTATGGAAAACTAATATTTAGTTGATTTTGATAAGATTTCATAGAAAAGTAGTAAATCATAATATAGTGCACGATCCCAGAGCCGGCAGTTTACTTTAATTTATCACTGGTGAATTTTTTCTGTGAATTAAGCATACTTACGCTGTTTTATTAATGTTGAATATTTGACTTGTTTTTGAAAACTGTCCAACATTTGGCAGAAGGGGAATGCAAATACGGCCGCGTGAAATTCGGTCGCCATCGCCTTATTTCATATTAAAAAATTAAATAAGGTAGCGATTGAAAATTGAAATTTAGGTCGTGGTCGAAAAATTAAATTATGCCGCCTGGTCGTATTTCATTTCAGAAATGATATAAGGCCGCCATCGAAAAATGAATTAGACCGCTCAACGATACGATCTTCTTCAAAAAAATTGATTATTGATGGGACTGTTATTTTAGGCGGCTCGGACTAATTTTGAAAATGAAATAAGGACGCGAACGTAAAGTGAAATTAGGCTGCGTAGGCTCATTTTGTTTCTTAATTGCCGCCTTATTTCGATTTCAGAAGGAAATAATGTTAATGAAATGTCTTGTAATTTTACAGCGGCCTTATGTGATTGTTAAAGTAGTATCTTAAGTAAAAATTACAAACAAAATAAATATTTTGGGACAAAATAAGCAAATTAATTTTTTGTTTTTTGATTCAATGCTGGGTTGCAGTTTATGACTGCTAACTTAGGTATGTGAAATTGAGTCACACAAATTTTTCAAGTAATTTTTATTTGTTGACAAATTCAATATGTGTCAGGTTGCCAATTTATAAAATTAAAAAAAAGACATCCGGGATTTACAAAAGTATATTTTCAAGTAATTTTTGAGCTCGTTTCAAGCTACTAGTACATTATGCACATACCTCCCTTTTTTAGAGGTACGTACATACATTGTAAAGCATTTAGAAAATAAATATTTGTTGTATTATATCTAATCTTTGACTTTTTAAAGACTTTCTATTTTTATCAATCAATAAAATCATAAAAAAAATGTAACAACCAAAAAGATTTTTTTAAACGTTTAGGAAGAATTACCTTTTTTTAAACTATACATCATTTTGTTTAATATTTTAATTGGCTGCTTCTTACATTTAGTCTATATTTTTTTTTGAGCTATACTTTCTATTTTAAGTAAAAAAAAAAGATTGTTTTAAACCGTTAGAAACAAATATGTTCTTTTTTATATTTTAATTGGCTGCATTTTAGATTCAAGCCTCATTTTTTGAGCTTTTTAAGCTACCTTCTAATTTAAGTAAAAATCTACACATTTTCAAATATTATCAAAAACTAACATTTTCACACATTTATATTCCTTTTATGAAAAATAAAAACACAACTTTCTTATCTGAGTAGTTTTGACATATCACTGGAGTCCAATTATAAATAATATCTGTATGTATATAAAGTATTTATAAATATATAATTATAAAAAATACATAAACAATGTATCTGTGGTGTTTGGTTCACACACATGATACCTTCAATAAAAATTTTTTTTTTTCAGTAAATGCGTTTCAATTTGCTTTTAAAAATAATAGAATTATTTATTTTTAATTCAATACGTATGTGTACCAAATTTGAAGCAAATCGGTCCACCCGTTTAGGCTCTAGCTCGATTAAGGTGGGTTTATTTGTTTGAAGTTATCACATGTTTTAGCCAAACATCGCAGGTACAAATCATCCATTTATAATTGACTGTAATTTTCTTTTTGTTTTTTAAATTATTTGTTGTTTATGCTATAATATAACTTCTTAAAACAAAAATCTTTTTTTCCATAAAAAACTTATATCTACATCTGTCATTTTATCTGCGACAACAAACGAATAAAAACAAAAAAAAACTTAGCCGACGAGAAAATACTTCGACGTACATCAATGCAAGTTCTTTTGCCAAAACGTCCTTCAACTGACAGTTTAAGCAACAGTCCAGGTCCTTCATCGCCAGGTGATAATGAAATCTAGTAGTTGGCTTTTTCTAACAAACTTTAATACATTAATATATTTTTATTTATATGATGTACATAAGGTATCTGAATTATTTTAATGTTTTGTTTTTATTGTTTATTATTAATTTTTCGTTTGCCTGGTAGATGTACGTGCATAATATTTAAAAAATACAAATATAACGTTCGTTGAACAAATAAATAATGTGTGCAGAGCTTTAAAATTAAAACAAAACAAAAAAAGTTCAACCCACAACAGCCCACACAACAAAATTGAAACCATTCAGAGATTGAAAAGGGAAAAATGTTAGGACACATACCTACTAACAAAACATGAAAATTCCTCATAACATTTGCATTATGTGTGTCATAAGTGCACTGCTGCACAGAAAGAAAAGTTTTCGCTGACTGTCGTTGTTGATATTTTATTTATATATTTTTCTGTTCTTATTTGTCGTTGGTCTGTGTTTATATTTTAACTGTCATTCATTATTGTTTGGTATTTACATAAATACGTATATATGTTATATTCGCTGTTTTTTTCTTTCTATAAATGTCATGGTGGTTAAATTTCTATTGATTGTCTTTAATGTCATTTCCATAAAAATGAATAGGTTTACGCAGTATAAAATATCTTACGGTAAGTACCATACGAGAAGATCTTTTATATATGTACATATTGTCATATTTTAATTTCTATGGAAATATAAAGTTCATGTTTTGAGTAATGTCAACGTATTGAAGCCGAATACTGAAAACAAGCATTTAACCTTTTATATAATTGAAAATTGTTGGAACTCTTCATGCATGGATTTTTTTTTAAATGTCAATGATTTCTAAAAAGAAATTGAACTTTGAATAAAAGTAGGTAGGGTATTATTAATTTCAAAAAGACAAAACGCATTCACAATTTGGAAATTCTTTCGCGCTGAAATATTTTATAGAGGAGTTCAGTTTCTTTTGGCATAAAAGAAAAAAATTTCTTACCTCTAAAAACTGAATACTACCCCTAATGATAAAAAATGCAGATTTGTTTTTTTATCAACATAAATATTGATTAAAAGTTAATACATGATTTTTTAAATGTCAAATATTCGAAATGGCACTTCAAATGAATGCGTCCAGCACATTATTCGAAAAAAATATTTTACAACAGACGGGTATTTTATTCAGGCGAGACACGGCCGTCCTTAAATCTAGCTTTAAGAGCACTAACAATGGGTACGTTCAGGAGAATTAAGGGACTGCAATTGGAATGAAGGGAGATTTTTCTTCCCTTACTATAAAGTCAAAAGTCACCTGCATTTGCAGGAAATTTTTTGACAGCTGGCCAAGCAGAGACAAGAAAATTGCCTTTGCCTTGCAGTCCCTTCGTCGACTGAACTCACCCAATAAGACAAAATTGGTTAAACTTATGGAGGACAGTTCTTTGGAGACAGTGGCTCGAAATTCTGAAAATGCATTTTTGAATAACCTAGTGAGATTTTTGGGAAGACTTTTTTTGGAATTTTAATTTATAGCTTTTTCATCAATACTTCGCCAAGCCTTAAGTAGTGAAGATTTAAAGAAAATAGCTAACATTAGAGAAAATTGTGAGCATATGAATCAATTTCAATTATTTCTTGTCTCACTTCAAACCTATAGACTATACACATTATAAATACATAGTTTTTTCTTGAACTAAAAAAATAATATTCAATTTTATATTCCCATCACTTAAACTTACAATTCAATATTTTGCATAACATATTTTACAAGCTTCGTTACCACCTTGTTCTACATTTGCAAGCATCACCCTTTATATTTATCGTTTCCTTTTTTTCTCGTTTTTTTTTCTATTCAATGTTAGTTTTTTTTTTGCTTGACTTACTCAAAACAAAACGCAACCTTATCTTTTTCGCAGCATAACTTTTGTGAAGGTGAAATTGTGTGAAATATTCAACCTACATATTTTGTATTGGCGATTTTAGATTGCTGATATATTTGAATATGAATTTTGTATGTTTTCGAATGAACATGCATAATGGATGTGTGAATCCTTGGGATAAATAATTCAAATTTCAATGTTGGAAAAACAAAAAAAAAGTATTCACACAGTCGCCGTGATAGTTGAGTGTAGAATTTCCTGCTGGAATAAAGATGCTTTTTTTCTAACGAAATTGTTCTTTTGTGTGCTTATGTATATCTTTAAAAATTCTAAGACCATCTGGTTTTCAGTGTTTGACTTACAATTGATAAAAGTATTGAAATAAAAATCAGTAATTTATGTATATAAAAATTAAGAAAAATCAAGTCGAACAGATAATTTAAAGCTTTACTTTTTTTAATTTTGATTATTATTTTTTTAAGGACTATTTTTTGATACAACAAATTGATTTTAAAAATAATACAAAGAATAGATTATTGGCTCGTCAAACTGTCTGCACATACCATTCCGTAATCTGGGCGGCATTTTCCATCGATTTTCCAAATTTAGCGCGGTTTGAGGCAAACCTCGATTTTCGTGATTGTGTTTCACCTTTTCAAAAAAGTATACATATTTATTTAAAGTGGTTTCATCGTAAGTGCGTAAGGCTGCCATGACGCAAATCTGATTCACAGCCTCCACATTCTAAAAACAAATATGTCTTTTCCACGGGCTCCTACCTCTTGCTATAGAATAGACTCGTTCGGATTCGCCATAAAATTGAAAGTCCTCTCCATTCTTGCAAAAACACGTTTACAGAAATTATTGAGAATTGTGATTTGGAACTCGCTTAGGCTTTGGTTCTCAATAGACTGTCGCTCCACAAAATTTATTTTCTATATTTATTTATAAAAAAAAATCAAAAATGGAAGCTTTTCGAGTGCCTTTAATGAACTCAAGAAGTTTGTATATTTTTTTTCCGATTGTTAGCAGAATCCCGAAATTCCGTTAGATTTTTTTTGAAGCCCAATCAATTTCATATATGTACATATGACATTGTTTTTGCAAAATGTTCACTTGCTCACATTAGACGAAAAATTTGCTATTCAAAAAACTTATAAATTACAGCAGCAAATAACACCAATCAAAATATAAAACATATAGAACTTTAATGTTCAAAATACATACATACATAACTACAAAAAATGAGTTGTTCAAAGTCGTCAATTTTAATTTAACTTCCTTAAATAAATTTTCAGCAGCAACGGAAACTTATCTCCCTGTCATTAAAAATTAGTTTCACTTAAATAAAAATAATAGTCAATTAAAATACGTACATACGTACTTCTGAAAAAGACTCAAGCTATTTGACGACAACATTCCACAGCCATTAAACATGTTAAAGTTCAATGTAATGTCGGTTTAGTTCGACTTAAAACATAAATCACTTAAATTGTTAATTAAGGCGTTTTATGGTTTCTTTGTATACTCAACACTCATAATACTATTCAACTATTTTACCATTTATTGGCAACTGAGTGTTATTATCCGAGTTTCTTTAATGAAACATAGATAGTCCCTAAAACTTTTCTATTTTGTTTTGAATTAAAATGGCAACGCAATAAAACGAATACTAGAAATATTTTTGCATGTCATTAAATTCTTACAATTCCAACAAAAGAAGTTATTTTAAGGAAATTATATTTTTGAGTTTAGTCATACATAGTATAATAACCAACAAAAATTCAAAATATAAAAAAAAAATAGAAAGACTTGCGTGATTTCTGGATGATTTATTATTTTCGCTATAATATTTAAAATACTCCTAATACTTAGAGCTATGGTTGCTTTGCATGTGTCTTTTGTCATCATTTTTTATTCATCATAATTCCTCTTTAAAAAAATTTATTCGCCATGGTTATTAATCTTTTTTTTTTACTCACAGTATGTGTGACAATAACAGAATAAACGAGTGTAGATTCATTTCCGTTTGTAGTTCAGAGCAATTTTTTAATTTAAATTAAAAAAAAAAAAACGCATCAATTCATAAACCTCTGTTCGCTTACTTCTCAAAACGAATTCTACCTGCAGTTGATCTGACAGTTCGCTGGTCACTAGCTGAACTTAAATTGTAATCTAGTACTTTATCATATATTAGAGCCAGGAAATAATTTGTAAAACAATTTTTTACAAAAGAATTTTGACGTTTGAAATAAAAAAAAAATTAATCAAAATGAGACGAACATAGACAAATTAGAAGCAAAGAATTATGTCGCTCCAACTTCAAAATTTATCGAGACTTTGAGCTAGCGATTATAGAGAAAAAGTTTAGTTCGCCTTGAACTCAAGGCTCAAATATTGGTTTGCTTAGTCACTTTATATCCCTGAATTATTTTTATTTTAATAATTGATAGTCTGTTGCAACACAGACTGTTACACGCACGTTTTGGCTGTAAACCGTTTTCAGAAATTTGAATTGATGTGCACAAAATGTGGAATAATAAAAAAGATCTGTTTCTTTTATCGTCCGTTGCTCAGTATAATCACGACTAAATCGACGACGACGACCGACGCGACCCGGCACGACCGACCGAACGTACGGCGCGGCGCGACGTGATAGCTTCACTAAATGGGTGCGATACTTGAGTCTGCTGACGTTCTATGTTCATGATGCTGCTTAATCATGCGGCAATGACGTCAGATTTCTTTTCATCTCTATTTTATTCATCTTTTCCCGCATTAATATTTCAATTGCTCCCTGTTGTATTTAAAGAAGATTCCATTGTTGAATAAAAGTTTATTTGCTTGGGTTGGTGTAGGTATCTATCTGAAAAATGACAGAATAATATTAATATATCAAGTAAGTAGGATAAAATAGCAGCTAGTCAGAAAGATAGTCAAGGGGATTACAGGGCCAAAGAATAAAAATTGCCATTCATAGTTTTATGTATAGTAAATCAGATTAACATGTACAACAGTACGTAGATGTTCTGTTCATGCTATATTTAAAGTTAAACATGATTGTTCTACAAGTAGTAATAATAAAAATATACATTGGATGAAGGCGTTTTGTTTATAAAAATAAAATGTACTTACATACAACCTAAGTATTAAGTGGATAAGTGTCTCACTCTAATAGTGGTGCAATAGATAATAAAGGCGCTTCAATTAAGTCGTCAATTCTGGAATTGTATTGTGGCGTGTCTGATGTTATTAATTTTTGTGTATACTTGTTTTGGATAGACTAAAATGTCATGCTAAATAAAAAAGCTTTAGTAGTTTTTAATTATTTATAACTTAGAAAGAGTAAGTTAAGAGATTTCTGAAACATTTATGATATACATAGATATTATGTAAGTTCAAATTAAAATAATAGGCGTATTTTCTTGCGAATATACAATATATTTATGAAAGGAAAAAGTGAAAGTGAAATCCTACTGCGGATAATTAAAATCACAAAAAAAAAAACGTTTTGCTTATTATAAAAGATTTTGAAAAGTACCATATTTCGAATAAGAAATAAAAAAAAAAATCACTAAGGATAAAAAATTAAAATAAAACGACGCGACGAGACGAGACGACGTTTTTTTTTTATTTGTGACAAGTAATTGACGGAATGGAAATTGAAAAAGGTACATACAATATTATCAATGCCAGTAAGTTAATTTAGCTTGAATTATAAATGCCCAAATTTTGTTATGTATTTAAATATATTCATATAAATATTCATACTGCCTGTAGAAGATTCCAACAAGAATTTAATTAACAACGTTAGTATGATACTAAAATGATTAAAAAAAAAACTTTTGGCGATTTTAATTTTAGTATCATCTTTGTATATAAAAACTATAGTACTATCATGGCGAGTTTTTTTTCATGTTGCCGGGACCTGCAATGTGTGGTGGCGCTTCAAAATTTGAGGTGTAAAATTCGATTTTGGGAGTCTTTAAGCGTCGGAAATTAGTGGTAGTCGACTAAAATTTTGCGCCATTGTTGTTTCAAGTTTTTTAATTTATTTGATTTTCACCAAACAAAGAAGAAAAGCGGATTGATTGTTAGCTAATGATGTTAGGTTTGTTCAAATTAAAATAATTTTGCTTTGCTTTATGAAACGAAAACATTTTGTTTAAAGTAAAATAGGATATTTAAAACAACAAAAACGTAGGACGATCAGGAAAGTAGGTGAGAACGTTTAATTTACTAAGTTATTGAAGAATCAAAAGGGCCTTCAAAAATATTTCGCTTGGAAAGGTGTTTTTTTAGAGTAAAAAAGGAGAAGTGATTCCCCTGCTTTCCCTATCAAAAACCCACTTCCACCTTTGATCATTTAATGAATGCTTTGGAGTATTTAATAACTTCTCTTACTTCATCAAGTTTCTTGTTTATAATATTTTTGTGTACAAAATGATTTGGTTTTGTGGTGGAAATTCTTCACAATCAATAAAACATAAAACACGAGATCTTAAGTATATGACACTTTATTTAAGAATCGATACAATACAGCTATCGACAGTAGCTTTTATAACATTTAGCATAATACGGTACATTATATATGTAATCTTGAAGATCATACGATCATTATCATTGAAATCAAAGCATCGGAATCGGTTTCTATTTACTTAGCTTGACGACAAAATATTGCAAGTATAAGAAAAGAACAGTATGGCTTGCAAGAACAGTGACTACTAATAAATTATGGCCCACAGATCGGCCATCCTGATCGTGAAATCGTCCCGATTACATAATACAAAATAAAAATAAGATAATATCGATAATAAATTCTTGAGAACCTATAAAATCATTTGACATGTCAATCGTGTAAGAACTTATAAATTTCGTGTAAATACATAGAAAATGTAAAAAAGAAATGAAATTAAATGAACATTTAAATAAAGAAAATTACAAATCACATTCAAAGCAATTAAGAATAAAAAGTTAAATTATAAAAAAAATTATTTGTCGATAGTAAATCCATTGAGATTATTAGTGCAGGCGCATGATAAAATGAATAAGCTTTATTAAGTTCACTTTTATTCTTAAGATGCATTCATGTTATCATGCTTCAAGTCAGCGTTGGGTACCGCATAAAATCTCATATTGCCCGGAGAGCTTATACCTTTGTAAGGTAGCCGTGATAATTGTAAGCCGTCGATGTCACCAATAGCATATCTGTCATTAGGTAGGACGCTTTTAACCTCATATGGTCCTCGATATTTGGCCAACAGTTTTTTGTTTATTCCCGGAATGGTGACGACATTTTTTACCATAATGTAATCACCAGGTTTATATTTTGTCGGACTTTTATGATGATTGTCATAATAAGTTTTATTTCGTTTTTGTTCCTTTTCAATATTGACTTCAGCTTCATCCCTAATGTCTTCCAAACTCATTCCTTCAGAGGCTACGTTTTCAACTAAATATTCTCTGACCCTGTCACAAAACTCTCCTTTCTGATTTCTACCAAATAATAAGGTGCTTGGAGTAAAACCGGTGCTTCGGTTGACACTGTTGTTGATGGCAAACTCAACTTTATCCAAATGTTTGTCCCAACCACTGTTCGATGAGGCTTCACACTCTTTCGCAAGCATAGGTGTTATTATGCGGTTAAGGCGTTCAACCTGACCATTAGATTGTGGGGAGTGAGTTGCCACTTTAACATGTTGAATATTGTTGGCTTTCACATACTCGGCAAACTCCTTTGAGGTGAAACAGGTTCCACGATCTGATATTATGCGATTTGGTCTTGAAAAGTTGGCAAAATATGTTTCTAAACAAGATATAGCTTCTTTACTCTGAGTGCTTTTAGTCGCATATAACTTTGCAAATTTGGTAAAACCATCAACTACCACAAGAATATGTTTCTTGCTAGAACGGGAGTTAGGAAAAGGACCAAGATGGTCGATATGTATGGTATCAAAGGGAAGCGTTCCTTTAGGTATAGAGTGTAGGACTCCTTCGGTTTTCCCTGATCCAGGGGAGAAATAGATGCATTTGAGACACCCTTTAATAAAAGTCTTGATCTTGTCCTTCATTTTAGGAAACCAATATAATCCGGACAGGTGTGCAAAACATTTCTCGACCCCTAAATGGCAAAGCGCTTCGTGGTGTGTTCTAATGACCTGATCCTCCATATGAGATGGGACATAAAAAACTATTTTATCTTTAATCTTTCGATAAATCAACCCATCAACCATTTCATACAAAGGGCTTTCAGTCTTACTCAACTCTGCAGCAATTGAAATTATCTTAGGGTCAAGTTTCTGGGCAGCGGCTAGGACAAATTCAAAAGATTCATCGTCTATATGCATGATATTAAAAGATCTGCTCAAGGAATCCACATGTGACATGCGATCACTTTTCCTATGCTCGACCGAATACTCGTACGCTTGCAGCTCCAACGCCCACCTTGAACTACGAGGATTCAACGATTTTTTGCTTAAGGTCTGCACTAGAGCCTGGCAATCGGTCACAACCTTGAACGGAATTCCGAGAAGATATATTCTGAATCGCTTTAATGCATATATTATAGACAATGTTTCCAGCTCGTAGCTGTGGAATTTGCTTTCAGCAGGTGTCGTACGCTTGGAAAAGTAAAATACCGGATGGAATCTTCCATCACTTTGTTTTTGAAGCAACACCGCTCCGAAGCCTTGCGCACTTGCATCACAGTGCAACTCTGTGATGTTATGTGGACTGTAAATTGATAAGACTGGGGCTGAAATCAATTTGTTTTTTAACAATTTAAAAACTTCTATTTCCCTAAAACCAAAAATGAATGGAGCATCCTTTTTAAGTAGGTCGTATAGAGGCTTTGCTATGTTTGCAAATCGATAAATAAATTTTCTAAAATAAGAACACAGTCCGAGAAAGCTATGAACATCTTTAGTTGAAGTCGGTGTTGGAAAATCTTGAATAGCTTTGAGGTTTGCATCGTTTGGGCTGACACCGGCTTCGGTTATTCTGTAACCTAAATAAGTAATTTCTTTTTGTAAGAAAAGACATTTGTCCAACCTGAGTTGCAAACCCTTTTCAACGACTATATTTATGACTTCTCTAAGAATCTCCATGTGCTCTTCAATGGTTTCGGTGGCAATAAGTATATCATCTAAATAGGTCGTGATTTTTGATTGTGAAATCATTTTCCCAAACAAATACTTCATATATCGTTCAAAAACAGAAGGAGCATTTCGAAGCCCGAAAGGCATCCTTGTGAATTCGAACTGACCAATGGGAGTAGTAAATGAAGTATACTTCATTGAATCATCTTCCAGCGGAACGTGATAAAATCCGTTCCTTAAATCTAGGGTTGTATAAAACTTTTTATCTTTTAACCTGTCAATATTGTCCTCAATCAGAGGTAACGGGTAGTTGTCACGCTGAGTAATTTTGTTCAACTCCCTAAAGTCAACACACAGCCTGAACTCTTTATTTTTCTTTTCGACAAGCACGATAGGGGACGCGTATTGTGAATTAGATTCTCGAACTATGCCCTTATCTAACAAATCTTTAAGAATCTTTTCAAGTTCAATTTTGTGTGCAAAAGGCAATCTCCGCGGAGGGCAATGAAACAAAATATCTCTCGACAAAACTATCCTCATCTTAAATTGACTTTCTTTCAAACAAATTTTATCAGAACTCGGGCGAAAAACTGGTCTTACTATCTCTACAACACTTTTCCGAATATTAAAAGGTAAATCTTCATTCACTTTAATTTCAAACTCTGAATGCTCATCACTGACGTCAATATTTAATATTTGGGAAACAAAATCTACATCATCATTAACATTACTTACAGATCCATGCAATTGATGACATTGACTCGACGATATTACAGACTTATTGACAACAGCATGCGTTTGTTGACAATCACTTGACGTAGACGGCAACGACAGACTTGAAACACGATGACTCTGGACATTGATAGATTCTGTTGATAGTTCATTCTCTTGACTCTCAGCTACTTCGCTGGTTCTTTGCAGCACCATACCAATCTTCTCAATGAAGTTTCTACCGAGCACAACAGGATAGTTCATCGAATGATTTTTAACTACAAGTAAAGAGAGATTAGTTGGAAACTTATCAAAAAATATGAGAGAGTTAACACTTCCCAAGACACTAAGTGGGCTGCTGTTGACGCCGCAGTAGGAGCGACTGTTTGGTTCCAACGGTGAGATCATAAACGGTGACAAAAATTTCTCTTGAATAAAACTTATTGGACTCCCCGAGTCCAAAAGCGTTGTTAAAGTAGTGGAACTTTCTCCATGGCCATGTACAAACTTATAAAAAACATCTTTCTCGAAATCATTAGCTGCTGACGAACGTTGTTTTCCAGAACTGCTGGATGCATGATGCGAAACATTGTTGTTGACTGCTGGATTCATCTTGCTGCTATCATCTTGAAGTGTCATAACCGGTTTCTTGCTGGGACAGTTGTTGGCAATGTGTCCCCGGCAACCACACTTGAAACAAGTGAACTCTTTCTTCTGATGATAAGAGCCACTAGCTGGAGCAACATTTGCGTCACGTTCTGTTGTTGTTGGGCGATTACTTGTCCGAAATGTATTGTTTTGTTGTTTGCTGCGATTGTACACTTGATGTGATGTACTGGGCTTTGCTGGCAAATTGTCACGACTGTTGTTCTTGTATTTCTCATACTTTCGTAACGCGAGCTTGAGCTGTTCGATGTTGTTGGCGTTGTAAAGAATGCTTTTGTTGACTTCTGTATCGGCAATGCCTTTGATAATAAATTGGATTAGGTCTTCTTCTTCCACGGGATTATGGGATGCGATTTCTTGCATGCACAAAACATATTGTTGAACAGTTTCATCTCGTCGTCGTTTTCTTGAGCTAAGTTCACGAAAGATATCAGCTTTTGTTACATAACACTTAAACTCATTAACGAGTGCGTCTCTCAGTTCTGTCCAGCTTCGTAACTTCAGGGTTCTCACAAAAAGCCTTGCTGTACCACTTAGGAGTCTCTTCCCATATATAAACTTTGTGCGGTCGTCTAAATGAAGAATTTCTGCATACTCATTGAAATGTTCAACCCACCGATCAATGGGAAAGTTATCATCTCCACTAAATGGACACAGTAAATCTTCCATATCCTTGAAATTATGCGAAGCATGTGACTTTTGGTTTGAGTCTGCGTCGTCCATCTGCAATTGTCTAAGTTTCTGCTTCAGTTGAATTATCTCCTCTTTCTTTCTACAAGCTTCTCGAAGAAGGTTTAGCTCCTCATCGATCTCCTCGCTATCATCATTAGACACGTGTTCCTCTTCCATGTTCCTAGCTCCTTCAGGCCTATGTTCTTGAACCAATCTTAAAAGATCTTCCTCTTCATAGCCTGCAACTGCTTCCTCTACACGAAGTCTTAACGTCGCTTTACTACCATTAGTTTGCATATTCAAAGAACGCAAAACATTTTTGAGAATAGCAACAGTTGCTACTTCTAGGAACTGATCGAATTCTTCTGGCATATTAACTTGTTAAATATTCTCAAAATTTAAAAATTAAACTTAAAAAGGCACTGTGGTTAGATTTCACTTCTGAAAACTGTGGTGGAAATTCTTCACAATCAATAAAACATAAAACACGAGATCTTAAGTATATGACACTTTATTTAAGAATCGATACAATACAGCTATCGACAGTAGCTTTTATAACATTTAGCATAATACGGTACATTATATATGTAATCTTGAAGATCATACGATCATTATCATTGAAATCAAAGCATCGGAATCGGTTTCTATTTACTTAGCTTGACGACAAAATATTGCAAGTATAAGAAAAGAACAGTATGGCTTGCAAGAACAGTGACTACTAATAAATTATGGCCCACAGTTTCAACCTTAATCCTACGCTCCTAATGCGAAACGAAAAAAACCTTACAAAAATGACGAAACGAACTCGTAAACTAAAAATTTCGTTTTGGTTTTCGTTCAGCAGTAGTGGGCGAAATAATATTTAATACATTATTTCACAGATAAATTTTGGAATTTGAGTAAATATGACATTAAACTATATTTTTTTAATATAATATGTCACTACTTTTACTCTTGTACTTTGTATAAATATGTATTCAAAATAATTAATTTGTAACCATTGGCATTGTATGTAACAAGAATAAAGAATTAATGAAATGAAAATAAAGGAGAGATATTTCCTTTGAACTTTAGTCAAATTTCAAAATTTCTCTGTAACAAAAATGTTAACACATAATTTTGCGTTTTCTTTTGAAAGTGGCGAAGTACTTTTGTGATGGAATGGAAAGCATCGAAAAAATATTTCTCTGACTTTCATTTGTTTTTCATTTATTCTTTTGAAATTTTAAATCCATTTTTGTTTGGACTAATTAGACGTCAAGCCACGTCATCCTGAACTTTACAGATGCCCTCTGATGGGACTATGGTACGTAACTACTCTGCTCATCTACTTTCAAAAGAGCAGATGACAGTGTTAGATTTAAGTTTTCATCTACTCAAAGGAAAACACCTTATAGAGGAGATTTAAAAGTACTAGATTACAATTTGAGCTAAGCTCGTAAACAGCGTACTGTCAAGTCAAATTTCCTAGCTAAAATTTATTTTAAGAGGAAATTTGTACATTTTAGCGCGATTTTCTTACTAAGCTTAATCGCAGAGTTGAGTAATTTTATTATTCATGTATAAACAAAGTTTATGTGTAGTTAATGCATAAAGTGGTGGGTGACACACTCGTAACAAAAGGCGAACAAAAAATGTTGGTAACACCTATACATATATCACCACTACTTTAAAAGAAACATTTAAAACGTCAGTCGGTTTGTCCGCCTGTAAGCCCCCTGTTTATCAAGCTATAGCCCAGGAGCTTGCTGATTAACTTCAAAATTATCACAACAGAAAATAATTTTGGTTTTTAAATTTTTTCGAAAACCGCTCCAACGATTTGGGTAAAACTACGTAGGTACCTATAATGTTCGAAATGATTTTGTTTAAAGTTTGAAGATTATCGAGATATTTGGTACCTATTTATGCCAGTTTTCACGTATTTCTCGGTTGTAGCTTTACTTATTTTTTCATATTTTGCAGAAAAATACTGCATCTAGAATTCTTGCAATTCATTTCTTATAAAAACACAAAAAAAAACTTTTGTTCTATATTTTTTTTACAGTTTATGCTTATGCAATAAACTAAACCACAAGCTTATGCAATAAATGGTTTAAAAATTAATTTTGCTGTAACAAACGTAAAAATTAATTTTGCTGTAACAAACGTAACACTGCTGGGAACACTCTGAAGCTTTTTTTCACTGCTAAAGATTAAATACGAAAACTGATATTTTAAACATTTGACCTTGAATGTTTTTTCTTTTTGGCTTAGCTATAACATTTCACAATACATCTTAATGTACTAAATCTCGTAGTAAAAGTAATATTTTTCTTCAGACAATTTATGGCTAAATCTATTAATTTTTTTATCATAATTAAGTTCAATTATGTTATAATGACCGTCAAGATAAAACAATAACGATCTATTTCAGATTAATAATTCACATTTTACTATTCATACTCGTAGGTACATATATTTATAGCAAATAATGCATTTTAGCATTACCTATAATTTATTATTTATATGAATACCTATAAAAACCGACATCTTGACCTTGCTTTCGCTTTTAAAACACAAATCACATACTGCATAGTAAAACTAGCCATTTTTTTTCTACGATGTTTGTTTACTAATTTTCTTAATGTTTCCTTAGAAAAAAAAATAATAAAGAGGAAATAAGTTCAATATTAGTCATCGAGCGTGCAAACAATTTTTAATTAGATTCCAAAGTAAATTTAGTTTAATTGCGTTATTATCAATCACTTCTATTAAAATTAAGCTGCCAACTTATAACAACAACCTGACAGAAATAAAAAAAAGTGTTCTGCCACATGTCTGTTAACTAATTACAACTGAATCTACATTCACATTATTTTCTTTCAATGTTTTCTTTAACTTTTTCTTTTTATTCATTTTTATCACCTGATGTTCTGTTTATCATTAGATCCAACCGACTATTTGCGAATGTGCTTCTTAAGTTATTTGATACAAAAACGTTAAAACACAAAGAAGAAAAAAAAAACACTAAGCAAAATTAAATAATGCCTGTACTTTGATGTATCTTCTCTTGCACTTGACCAAAATACAAGAAAACAAATTTATAGTCCCAAGAATACAAAACATTCACGACAAGAAAGAAGATATGAACAACAGTGCTTGGGGGTGATATTATTAAAAAAATCCCATAAGTTATTTCAAAATTTCCTATTTGTCAAAAATTTAAATGTGTGAATCATCAATTGGGGTTTTGACAGGACTTTTGGCTGAAATCGGCAGAAGTTGTCACTTTTGGAAAGTAAACAAACAACGTTTGTGTTATTTGACAGATAAACGTCACAAAAAATGCTTTATACCTCCAGTCGATGCGAATGGAAAAATTAAATAACATTCAAGTTGGGGTTATTGACTATTTTCAATCGGCTTTTGAGTTATTTACTTTTTTGAGAACGCTCCTTATTTCAATTCTGAATCAAGAACAAATCGCATTCAAGTGAGAGGCCGATAGGTTATCTGGATACCTTTGCATACGAGAACCCCTGTTGGCGTTGGAGTGAATGTCAGTTATTCCGAAATAACTGACATTCACTCCAACGCCAACAGGGGCAATAAAAATTTTTTTATTGTGGCGCCATTTTAAAAACCATATATGTTATTTTGCATAAACTAACACTTTAATGACGTGATCAGCTGAAGTTAAAAAAAAATTAAGAACATCTATTGGTACAAGGGAAATGGCTCAAAAGATTTCATGCAGGGTACAAAAAATTTTCTTTTCTTTCGAATCATGTGAAACGAGTTCAAGTTTTGTTAAATGGCATTAGGACTTTTCACACCACCCTACAACACTGGAAACTCATAGTCGTACTTGAAGCGACGTTGACTGGCTTTTCATGTTTTTTTTTTTTTTAATTTTAATGTTAGCTTTTTTTTTGCTCATATTTTTGTTTAATAATTTATTGATATTCCCTGTTAGTTCTGTGTTAAATAGACTTGCTGGTCGTTAAATCATTTTAATTGTTGTTATTGTTTTTTTCCTATTGCAAATTGTTGTTCTTGTTTTTTTTTTTTAAATTTGTTTACTCACTTCAACTCATTGTGCGACACATTAGACAGTGTGTTTTGTATCTTAAACAAAAATAAATGTTTATATCGTACATTCTGCTTCGGACTCTCTGTGATTAGTTTTCTTTTTGGTCAGAAAGTGGACAGTAGAATCTTTGTTGAACTATACCTACATAGCAAATAAAAATAAAAGAAAAAAAAACATTAAGTAGAAGAATAGTCCTACAGAAACAAAACAAAATAAAATAAATTTATACAATTATTTATAAATGTAAAAATAGAATGCGCATGTTTTTATAAATCTACCTTGAGATACATTTTTGCTCGTAAAGTCTTGTATTTTTGAATTTTATGTTAAAGAACAAAAACAAAATAGATAAATAGATAAATAAAAATTGTTTTTTTTTTGTTGTATTTTTTTTTAATGTCGAGATACGGTGTTGTAATAGAGTGCAGCAGCAAATTTTGATCAAATGAATTTTTGATCTTTCAGTTCTTTGAATTTTGGCTAATTTTGTGCAATGAAATTCTTTCTAGGCATAGCCAATTGGGGAGACAGCAGCTCAAAGTTTGATGGCAGTTCGACAGATAAAGTAAGTTGGTGTTGGTGTTTTTTTTTGCAGTTAATTTTTTATCAATTAATTTTTTTTCTATTTTTTTTTTAGCAGCAGCAGCCAACTGATACATCGAAGCTCAATCGCAAAGAGTCATACAAAGCACAGAGGAAAAATTATCGTCGTGAGAAGAAGCGCGTTGCGTCTGAATTATTAAATTCACTGCAAGATCCAGCTGTCATCGTTCTCGCAGATTGGTTAAAGGTACATATTTATTATTTAATTGAATTACTTAAAAGAAACATTATTTTATGGGTGGACAAATAATAATTATTCTCTAGTTGAAGTGTTTTGAATTTTGATTTGTTAATTGGGAGGTATCAGTATTGAATACTTACTTTGTCTTAATTTTTCTCTTGAATTTTTGAGTACCTACCTACTTACATACATACATACATATATCTTTAACTATAAGGTATTTTTATCAACGTTTTTAAAATAATTGATTAAATTTATCTGTTTTATAAATATGTATGTTTTAACAAATTCGTAGAATTAATTGGGTTTATTTTATCTATAAACATATTTTTAAGGAAAGATAGGGTTAATGCCTGTAGTCAAAAAAATTTTCACTATGCAAAATAAATGCTTCTGTTGTGCATTAAAAAAAATATTTTACATAATTCAAAAAAAAAAAAAAAATGAAGTACCTACCATTTGGATTAATAGGAATTGGAAATTGGCATTCCTTTCATTTAATGAATTTACGGGTTAGATGTAAAATTTTTCGTTTTGAAACATCGAATTTTTGGTTTATCAATGATCAATTTTATAATTGCCAGCCCTAATAAGGATGTCAATCAAAATTTAAGTATGGTTGCATTTAAGTATAATGGAACATTCTGACCTTACGGCTTGTATTATAAGGTAACTTTCAAGAATTGCTGAGACGTTCGGAGCACTGTCAGATTCAAAGGAGGAGTTTGCATACCTGTTTTCTGTTTTGTTACTAAAGTTTTCGTTGCGTTAATTTTTTACCTAATGCATTCCTTCAAAATGTTGGAATAAAAAATTTAGACGAACCCATTTCCTTAAACAGTTAAATCGCTTTTTCGAGAGAAGTGAGATGGGTCGGCGATAGAGGCGAGTCATCTCATTTCACTTGCCAAAATAGCTATGTGCTCATTTGTATGAGCTAATGAGGGAGAATTTATTGAGTTATGAGTCTGAATAGCACCCTTAGTGGCTTTTTAAATTTAAATTCAAACCAGGTGGTCCTAGAACTTGGTTATATGTATTTTCTAAAATAACATATATTTTTTTTAAATTTGTATGAGTTTTACAATAAATTATTCTAAATTTTTTTTGACTAATTCACGTCACGGCTAACCACGGTTTCTTACTGACGCAATGCCTCGAACTACCCTACCAGCGCTAGCCGTAACTGCGTCCTAGAGAACTAGTTACCAAAAACTAAAAACTTAAATAAAAATTAATTGGAAGCGAAGCTATACCTAGCTTCTTATCAAATATAATAAACATTTTCTGTTTAGTGTATTTTTTTTTAAGAAGATGAAAAAACACTTTTTCATTGGCAACGATGTTTTAGTGAAAAAATAGAGCAGAATAATTTTCTATAAAAATTATAAAGGAAATTGGAATTTGACAGAAGATCTTATTTCAAAGATTATATCTTTATACACACTTATGTAGATAAATTTAAAAAAATTATATTTTAATCAAAAGCCGACTGATTAATTTAATATCAACAACGAACCTATCCATTTCTATTTTTATAATCTCTTCGATTGCGGTCGCCGATCGGCACTCGCCATTCTCACTCATGAACAGAAAAATAAATAATGATAAGTATCAAACATTAAACACCCTTTGCTTTTTATTTTTTTGTTTGTACAGTGATCGTAGTTCGTAATTATGTGGGTATTGTTAAAGTGATTTGATTCTTCAAGCAGAAACAACAACAAATTTCATATACCTGTGGAATGTTTATGCTCTGTACATTGTAGGTAGAAAAAGGTGTACACGATAAAAGATCTCAAAGCATATGAGGTGATACATTATGCCATCGAAATGGTTTACTATTTCGATCACTGTATTCGATCTTTTTTTCTCTTCTTAACCGAAACGGACAACAACAAAGTGCCATGTTTTCTTTGTGACTTTTTTTACAATTCACATTTTGTTGGAACCATGCAATTTATTAGAATGAAACTGAAAACTGTGTTAAGCATACTTACCTGGCGTAGGGGTTACCGTGATCATGAAGGCGGTTCCCCCGGAGTGAGACTTGGCCATTGCACATTGGGTTCGGTTGACCTCCGCGATTATTCCTAATGCGAATAACTCGTGCGTGTAATTTTTGGTAGCCGGGGATGGCGTTCGCGCCGCCCCGACATTTAAAAATCATCATTATTAGTTTATAAATCAAAATTAAATTAATAAGCTATCATTTATTAACTATAGCTCCATTCTTTTCCTTCCATATAGTCTAATAATTATTTGATATTTGTATTGTGTTGGGTACACGGCAGCCTGTTCCTCATGTCAAAAAATGAATAATGTGCATATATTGCTTGCAATCTCCTTTCTGGTAGAGCCTGAAGCTATGAAGTTTCAATTGATAATCTCTTATTAGGATTAGAGTGTGAGTCATCTAAAATAAGTTTTGCGGTGTTTACCTACCTATGAAAAATAACACACAAATTTCAAAGAGTTAAGCTTCGGTACCTATAAATAATAAAAGCAAACATACGCTCGAGTGTCCCTTTATTATTAATGTTGTTCCATAACCTAATTTTTGAACCAACTCGTATGCAAAAGTATCCCAGATACTCCATCGGCATATCGCTCGAACGTGGCTATTAATACGATCTGAAAGATATCTGTCAATGCAGCCAATTGAGAGTTTTAAATCTTTTCGATCTGGGGCCAAATCAACGCATCAGTGAGCTTCTCATATCACTGAATTATTTGAATTGGTATTACTGTTTGCAATGTGTCAATGTGTCTTAGGAAAATAACAGGTCTCCTCACAGGCCACTGTAAACTGAGAAGACATCTCAGCATCCTTGGCCTAGTGAGCAGTGCTTCTTACAGATTCTGCAACGCTCATGAGGAGACACCGGACCACATAATAGGTAAATGCGATGCACTAGTACATTCTCTGAAAATACCCCAAATTCTTAAATTTCTAAAAGGTACGAATCTGGAGGTTGAACTGTAGATGAGAAACCTCATCCGGTTCAAAAGGGGGGCACAATAGATCTTAAGGTCGCAGTGCAAATATACCCACATAATTCATTCATTCATTCACTGTTTGCAATGTATTTTAAATGGCTCCTGGTGATTAAGTGGGTGATCGAGTCTCTCTCTTTTCCGCTACACATCCGTTTTTGGTTTTTACAATTCGTTTGCAAATTAAAGATATATAATGTATACCAAGATATGACATACATATAAATTAATACTTTAATCTAAATATTTTTCTTTTTAAATTTCAGGTTCGCGGTACACTTAAATCATGGACAAAATTGTGGTGTGTTTTAAAGCCCGGCCTGCTTCTTCTCTATAAAAGTCCAAAGGTAAAAAGCAGCCATTGGGTCGGAACAATTTTACTGAATTCTTGTCAAGTCATCGAGCGACCCAGCAAGAAGGATGGTTTCTGTTTCAAATTATTCCATCCGCTTGAACAATCAATATGGGCACCAAGAGGACCAGACAAGGAGACCATAGGTTGGCTTATTTATCTTTAAACAAACATGAAAAAAAAACAAAGAACAATAATATATTATAAAATTAAACAAATTATCTTATGTTAAAAATATAGGTGCAGTTGTCCAACCTTTACCAACTGCTTACCTTATCTTTCGAGCTCCAAGCCAGGCTGCTGGTAAATGTTGGATGGATGCCCTAGAGCTCTCCTTGCGCTGTTCGGCATTGTTATTACGTTCGAACAGTAATTCAGGTGGTGGAACAAATGCGACCACTGATGGAAATGTATCGGCACAAAGTTCCCATGAAACACAGTGGTCCGAAGCAGATTACGAGAAGCATTTCAATGATCAGGGTAAGGATTTATATTTTATGGGTTTATTTTTTTTTTCTATACATTCAAAATAATTCTAATACTTTATTTGGCAAACAAAAATAAATAAATATTGATCAAAGAACAAGGCATAGGGACTAGGAATAGAAATCGCATCGAAAAACAACATTCTTTTGGCAATTTTCTAACTGTAGAAAGTGCTGCAGCAAAACTAACATCGAGCTCATTGAGCTTAGCTAGATCACCAACACCAATATTTCAACAATTATACGTAACAATGACCAATTGGGAAAAAATGATGGCCAATACGCCTGATTTTCAAAAAATACGAAAATTTCGAAGACAGCGACGTCTTTCGCATAAAGAGGGTGGCGATATTAGTGATGTGTCAAGTGGGGTTGACTTCAGTCCCCAAAGGAGACGCATTCTAAAGAAATCTGTGTCGATGCAATCATTTGGTCGAACAAGTCAAACAAGTGACGACGAAGATTCACCTAGACGTCTTAGTACACCTGGTGTATTTTTGAATCCGTTTATTAGCGGTACCTAAAAGGCTTATAAATATGATTTTTTTGCATAAAAATATTATTTGCATTACGAGAATCTAATCATTTAGTTTGGAAGAAGACGGTAAAATTTTTCATTCAATTGTAGATTTTATATTGAGCTAAATACTCCAAAACAAAAAGTAACGCGTAGTGTCAAACTCACTTTAAGAAAAAATTACTTCATCCTTATTTGACATTAAAATTAACTCAAGTAAAATAGTTTCTTCCATAGTATAATTATACATGCCAAATTCAAAGAACCACATTAGAAAAGTTGGAAACGTTGAACTCGGAGTAAATTTATTGATGACTATTATTTTCATCTCAGTTTTCGAATCATGCAGTTAAACAATTTTTGTTTTCATACTTGACTCATCCTCTGCTCTCGCTAAAAAAAAAAACTTGAAAGTGATATCAAAACCTCTCAAACTGCAAACCATATTTTGCCGATTTAATTCCTATTTGAGATTCAGTTCAAACTTATCTTAAATTTGAATTAATGTTTGAATTTAAACTTAGGTTCAACTCAATGGCGTCATCTGATGCTCAAAAACAACAAATTTTTTGCTTTCAAACATTACTTCACGATTTCAGAATTGCTAGACACTGGTTCTTTGTAAAAACACATTTTAAAAACATCTGTATTGTTGATATCCATAGTTCGTAGGCTATCTTTTAACTTAACAAATCATAAAACAAATAAGTTAATTTTTAACATTTCCATTCTAGATCTTGACGCTGACAGCCAGAACGAAGGAGCTGCAGCTGTGATGTCAGGACCAGATTCTGAATCTGATTCTGACATTGGTGAAGGTCCTGACCAAATGAGTGACGATCCACCAGAAACACCATATGTTCCATGTCCAGAAGAAGAATTCGGAGATGTAATTTAAATTAAAATTTGTTTCTCTTTTTTTATCTAATCGATTTTTATTTTCAGGCCGGAGAACAAGTCGAGGAACTTGCAGAAGAACATAAAAGTCTTATTTGGTTTCTAATGAAACAGGTCCGCCCTGGAATGGATCTGAGTAAAGTAGTATTGCCGACGTTTATACTAGAGCCAAGATCTTTTCTAGACAAACTTGCCGATTCTTACTATCATGCCGATATTCTTTCAGAGTAATTCATACTAACTAATTTAAACACAACACTAAGGTAAAATAATGTTCTTTATAATAAATTAATTTCAGAGCTGTTATCGAAGATGATCCATTTACCCGAATGAAAAAAGTCGTTCAATGGTACTTGTCGGGTTTCTACAAAAAACCAAAAGGCCTCAAGAAACCCTACAATCCGATCATAGGAGAAACTTTTCGTTGTTATTGGCAACATCCGAATGGTAGCCGGACTTATTACATTGCCGAACAGGTGTCTCATCATCCACCAGTGTCGGCGTTATATGTTACCAATCGTCAAGATGGTTTTTGCATTACATGTAGCATTTTAGCTAAATCCAAGTTCTATGGTAATAGTACTTCGGCAATGCTTGAGGGAGTTGCCACTTTGACACTCTTGCCACGTGGTGAAAGTTATACGCTAACAACTCCGTATGCCCACTGCAAGGGTATCCTTATGGGAACTCTGTCAATGGAATTGGGTGGAAAGATTTGCATTGAATGCGAGAATACTGGCTACAAGACCGAAATCGAATTCAAACTGAAACCATTTTTGGGTGGATCAGAGTATACGAATTTGGTCACAGGAAAGGTTAAATTGGGTAAAGAGACTTTGGCAAACATTAACGGACATTGGGATACGGAAATTCGTATTAAGGATAGCAAATCATCTGATGAATCAATTTTATTTAGTGCTACACCAGAGACGAAACAAAAGAGGCTCATGCGATATTGTGTTCCCGTCGATCAACAGGAACCAATGGAATCTGAACGGTTATGGCAATTAGTTTCGGCTGCCATTCGGCGTGACGATCAGATTGCTGCTACAGAAGAAAAAACTGTGCTAGAAGAAATGCAACGAAATGCTGCTAAAGAAAGGAAAGCTCTTTGCACAGAATGGATACCATCGCATTTTCAACAAGATTTAATTACTGGACAGGTAAAAAATTAAAAAAACATTTTAAATAATATAACTTTTTTAAACGTCCATATTATGTATATTTTTCAAGTGGATCTACAAATACGCCGACCTACGCCCATGGGACCCACGCAACGATGTCAAACAATATGAATCAGAGTATCAGGTTTTAACAAAAACCTGTCATAAAGCGCCAATGGTTCGTACCGGTAGCATTGTTAGCTCTGACCCACTGCATGTTATACGCGCAGAATCTAGACAATCCCTGTGCGCTCTAAAACCACCCAAACGTAATGCTATACTTGCAAGCAAATCAATCACTCAACTATCGCACGATCGGATGAACATTCATTCAGATTCTAGTCAATCAAATGAGGAGTGTGTAAAGAAAGTCATGACTGGGAAATCTATAAAAAAGTTAGTTAATTTTAATTTTTATAAATAAACATATTATTTTACTTTTTTTCTATCTTCTCAGCATTATGACTTCAGTGGAGCAAGTTAATAAAACTCTAGAAGAACATTCGAGACAGCTTAAAAAGATACAAGCCACACTAGAACGTGTGCAATATGCTCCGGTACAACGTCCTTCAACACTTATGTCTAGCTCAATATCGCAATCAACGGTAATTAAGTGCCTGGTGTATTCTTTTGTGGGAATTGCGGTTAGTGTTTTTCTTAAGTGGTTATTTAAGTAGACAATAGAATTATAATTAGAATATAATATCTATCTTGTGTAATTTCTTTCTAAAAAAAATTCGCTCCTTCCAAACTGTGCATCATTTAATATTTGTTTTTTGTTTATTTATCGTACATTATTTATATTAAAACAGTATGGTTTAGTGAAGTGTGATGCTTCTTTAATTATTCGTATCTTACAGTGACAGAAAAACTTCTAATATCACAGACTCGGTTACGGAATTAAATAGTTAAAAAAGTTTTATGTTTGTCCAGACTTTCTGTGTCAAAAACAAGTTTATAAATTTCATGTCCATGATTGAGTTACTTATAAGTCTTCTTTGAAGATCATAATCTATATCTTCTTGAACTTTCTTTAATGGAAATTTGTGTAATTTCTCGCTAGAGTTATACGTACAATAAGTTCTAAGCGATTAATAAAAAAATTTATGAAAAAAAACATAATTTTTAAAGGTTAGGTCTTTGTCTGTAAACGGGATTAAAACAAAAATTTTAATCGTTTGCCTTATTCATCGAATAAGCAACCTTGGATAATAATTATGCATTTCCAGCAGCACTTATCCTCACACCATTTTTATTGGATTGGAATTCTTTTTTTGGACTTATTTATGTATTTGGAAAATTAAAATAAAATACCATTTCACTCATTCTTTAAATCAACACGATTAAAATTAAGAAAAGTCTAACACAATTAAGGATTGAAGGCAAAATATCTAGCGCTTCGGTGGGCAGAGTTTTGAATTATTTGAAATATAAGACACTCTGTGGGTAGATAATTTAAAATATTCACTATAATTCGACGACCACATATTTTTTGTTTAGTTAATTTCTGATTGTAATTACCATTCAAATTTAATATTCTAGCTTCGCAGTGTCTTAATTAATAACTTAAGCTTTGGCAATCGCTTTGGCGCATACGTTATTTGCCAATCCTTGGTATTTAAATAATTAAGAGTAATTAAATATGTAATATCACTGAAATGCAAACACACTCGTACAGTAAAAATATTCATAAATTTTGCGTAAGTGAAGCGTAAAAAGTTATACATTTAATAAAACTCAAATCAACATAAAAATGCTTTATTAAAACAAGAAATAAAAAAAAATTAAACAAATATTTTATTATTATAAATACGTAATTATAATCACATTTCTATATAAATACACATAAATGTTGTTTAAAAAAAGCGAGTACCTCTCTATTTGTCCCAAGCTTTATATTTAAAAAAAAAAAAACACAAAAATAAATAATATATTATATTATATTTATGAAACAAAAACCTATAAACGTATTTTAGTCATTTTTACTTGTCTCGATTCAATCAATTTTTTCGCAATTTTATGTAATTCTTAATATGGTGGTTATATAAAAAAAATTAAATATTCTTATAGCTAGGAAAAATATAAATGCTGCTATTAAATAAATGTTAATAAAATGAAATAGATGAATACAAAAAAAATTAAAAAACAGCAGTTACACCAAGCAAGTGTCGAAAAAGAAAGAATCATGTCTGTATAACAGTGATATTAATAAATCGACATTTTGTGCAAAGTTTTAGTGTGTTTTAATTTTTGTTTTTTTGATAATTAATAGTAACCTCCTTGGATAAAGAACAAACCATACAATTTAATACAATGACAGACATTATTGTTCGTTAGTAAATAAAAAACAACTAAATTTCACTTCTTCACACACCCAGAATCGAACTATGTTTGTTGTTGTTGGTTTGGAAAACATTGCTGCTGAAGTTTCGTGGTAAGTAATGAATTTAGAGGATGAGTGGATTGACCTAATCTAAATTCAGTACAGAACTTTTTTATATGAGTAATTCCCTTGAAGAAAAAACATTAAACTAAACTGTTGGTTTAGCCCCCCATGCAACGCTTTTTAATCTCATACAAATTTTGGAGATTTTTTATATTTAATACCAATTTTAGATTTTTGTAATACCTACGCCAATTTGCAACAAAATACACTATGACAGGTACCCGTTTACCTAGCGCTCATAAGTTTAAGAGACTTTTAATTCAAAAATCCCTAATAATTAGCACGTGAAAAAGCAATACCTGCGTAGGTATTCAAAGATCTAATATAGGTATTGGAAAAAGAATATGCCAGTAATAGTGTTTTAAACTGAACACACATAGCTTGATCATGACCTCTCAGAACTGAAAACTTGTTTATACCGAATCAAATCACGGGTTTCGAGTAACGACAGTTTTTGAAAATTTGGAAAAATACCTTCTTCGAAACCACCCTATTTAAATTTAGACTCGCACGCTTGATTCAATGGGTGAAAAAAGTCCAAATTACAGTTTTTTTTTCAAAATTTCTTGAAAATTTAATCTTTTCTGAAAAAAATCAAAGAAAAATTGTTGCCAACAAAAAATAAATAATAGTACTAACTCGGGTGGCATCCAGATGACTGCTGCTCACGCATTCCTAGAGAACGCTGAAGGTAACGGAGGTCAAAAAGTAAATCTTATCATATAATATCGTTTTGACAATTATTGATTTTTCTATTATGGAAGTAGAGAAAAAAAAAAAAGACTAGACTAGAAAAGCAAGAATTAAAGTGATACCGTTTTTTCGCTTTCAAAAGGGCCACCGAATTCCTACTTTCAAGACTTATAGGCCGCAACAGCTGCCCGCGTCACCCACAGAAAACAATTCTATTACAAAATTCACTAATACGCCACTACTTTCTGAACACATCCGTAAAAATGTGAACGTCAGTCAAACGTCATATTTATCTGATTTTTGATTTTATTTTGTATTAAAGACGAAAATATTACAAAATTTATAAACACGGCTTTTTCTACGCAATTAATTAAAACTGCGTGTCGTTTATTGTCCCTAGATATTCGTTTATCTTTACCAATCATTATGGACAAGGACAAACTTCAAGAACGTCTAAATGGTAAGCAATTTCTTATTGAATCTCCAAGTGGAACATTGATTGATTGTGTTCTGTGCTCTGTTTGAAAAGACACAAAAACAAGAAGTACTTACAGTAAAGTCCTTAAATAGTTGTCTAAAGTCAAATTACTTATTGGATTATGGATTTTATTTTTTAGTGGAACCAACAGTTGATGCAATACAAAAGTTCTTTGCTGAGAAGCTGAAATTCTCCAGCTCATCCGATGACCAGGTTGGTTATTTCTTACATTCCGAATTTTGTTTCTATATAGTCATAATTTCAGGAAAAAGTTATCGAAGATCTAACATTCGAGGGTTTGACGAAACATTGGAAGGAAAAAGGCTTCAAGAACATCATCACTATGGTTGGAGCTGGCATATCAACATGTAAGCTTAGTCCACCAATGTTTTCTATTAGTTTGTATAATCCAGATTTTTCCTACTTAAAGCTGCAGGAATTCCTGATTTCCGTACACCCGGCTCGGGTCTGTATGATAATCTGCAGAAGTACAACCTTCCTCATCCAACTGCAATATTCGATATGGACTATTTTTTGGATAATCCTCAGCCATTTTTCGCTCTGGCCAAAGAGCTCTATCCGGGCACGTTTAATCCGACTCCATCGCATTATTTTGTTCGGCTGCTGCACGATAAAGGCGTTCTCCTTCGTCATTATACCCAGAATATAGATACTCTTGAAAGAATCGCCGGAATACCTGAATCCAAACTGGTAGAAGCACATGGAACATTTTATACCAGTCATTGTTTGGGCTGCCGGAAAGAACACTCAATGGAATGGATGAAGGAGCAGATATTCGCTGATACAGTGCCAACTTGCGCCAAGTGCAATAGTGTAGTTAAGCCAGATATTGTTTTCTTTGGCGAGAACTTGCCGGAGAAGTTCTACGTGGCGCCTGAAAAGGATTTCAAAAAATGTGATTTGCTCATCATAATGGGAACATCACTTGAAGTGCAACCATTTGCTGGTCTCATCGATAGGCCTGGACCAAATTGTATGCGATTGTTGATTAACAGGGATAAGGTTGGTCGTGGAGGAGGACGATCTTGGTATTCCTTTGGACCTGGGCTGATGTATGGCAAAGAGGACAATAAAAGAGATGTGGCGTACCTTGGAGACTGTGATGAGGGTGTCTATGCTGTCGCTGATGCTTTAGGCTGGGGCGATGAGTTAAGGGAATTAGTCAAGTCGGAACATAAACGCCTAAGTGCGGAGAATAGTTCGGAGGGAAGCTCTGAGTTAGGAGAAGGAGAAGCAAGTGCAATAGAGTCTGAGAAGAAATCTGAAAAATTAGGTTCAGAAACGGAGAAGAAGGAGAAAGATAAACAGACTCCATCGGAGGAGAAAAATGACAAAAGTGATAAAGTCAAATAAAGGATGACTTTCTCGTAGCTAAAATAGATAGAAATATATGGAAGGGCTTATTGTTGATGTGATTATTTTATCTTTAAGATATTCAATAAAATTTTGTGAATATATATCACAAAGCGCAACAAATTATTTTCAATTTTTCATTGTTGTAAAAGTTTCATTGATATTCGCTTCGCTTTAGGATTCGTTTGATGTTGGATTGTTTTGAACTGTTTTCATAGCCAGGATCTTCTGTATAAATCTTAACTTCTTCAATCCAATTTATAATGCATACAAAGATTTGCAAAAATTACTAGATTTTTATAAAAATTGGGATAACAAATAAGATGAGTAAAGAGAATTTAGTGAGTAGCTAAAAAAAAAACTATTTTTGTAATTGTCCGTTGCAGAAAATATGATTAAAAAAATGACTTCAAAAACTCTAGAAACTTTACTATACGTTATATTTTTATAAAAATTTAAATCATATCCAATGTAGAACAAACAACCATGTCATGAAAATATTGAAGAAAGCAATGTTTTAAAAAATTGCCAGCATGTAGAATTATCGACACTTAAAGGATAAATTAATATGATAACAAATGTTCAAAATTTGCAAGCTATATAGTTCTTGTCTGAACACTTTTTCTTTTCCATCAAAAGGAATTGAAGAAATCTATTCCACGCAATTCATAAAACTCATATCGAGTCATTGCGGTACAGATCTATTCACTTTGCTCTGGTCTTCAGGCTGTTCCTTGGGCTGATTTGGCAACTAAAAATATAACTTTGAACCGGTGTACATCTGACGTGATTTTCTATGGATATTTGATAATACCATGTTCTTTACATATATATCTTTGACTTTAGTCTAGTTATATTTTTTTTTCTTGATTTAACCTACAAACAAGCAAGAACAACATGTTTTTCACGTTTGTCACTGTTTCACTTCGGTTTGAAAGAGCCTACAGGTTGATATGCGAAAAACATTTAATATCGATACAATCTTTTTGAATTTATATTTTTCATGGAAAACAATGCAATCAACAAGTTAAGCTTATTTGACAACTTCGTTAAAACCGGTTAATTGGCCTTTTAACGCTATATTTGAAACGCCTATATTTTTTTAACCGACAGTGTGAAAAAGTGGAAGATTCCGTCATAGGACGACCTTCCCTTATGTTGGATTTGATGAAATTTTAAATTTGAATTGGGCATATTATAGGGTTAACGTAGAAAAAGGTCGACAACATATTTTCCAAATGTGATACAATTATTTGGTTTTGAAAAAAGATAAAGCTTTTTCAAAAAAAAATAAAATTTTCTAACGTCAAAAAAAAAGGACAAATCGAGATTACAGACAACTATTACCTACCACTATTTCTTTAGAAAATAGATTTTTTTTTTTTTTATGTTTACCTTTATTTAGACTCAGAACGCTTTTTGGTGTGGATATTTCTTATGCCAAAATAAAGATATATTGCATTTACAAATCCTCACTTGGAATTTTTCCGTAGATTGTTTTTTTTTGTACATTTTAGCTAGACTGGAAATTGTTTTTTAAAACCTTACGTCTAGAGTCATATTGGGCGCCCCGTCAAGCTTTAAGTGCTAAGTCTTCGGCCTTCTGCTTGCATAGCGTGTTATAAAAGATTTGTGATTCTGCGATGATTCCTTTACATATACATAGTTATAGTTTAGGAAATGAAGACTTAAAATTTATTGAGAAACTCTATTTTCTGATATTCTTTTCTAAAGTTTAAGTTGATTTCTCTGATTACTAAAAAGTTAATACTTTTTAGTTTTAAGACAAAAATTAGGTATGAAAACAATTTCTTTTTAAAAATAATTAGTGCAAAAAATTTCAATTTATCCTTAGCTATAATGTAAAATGTGAGTATAAATTAGTTCACGGTCATTGTGATGTCGATATTATTATATGCGAATGAGAAGAATACCTATGGCGAAAGAAGGTGGTAAATTGAGAGTGAAATTGAGAGCAAAAAAAAAAAATTGTTCGACACGTAATTTTTTTCAAAATGTCAAAAAGGCTTTTAAAAGCAGAATAGGTATATGAACAAAGTTTGTTTTTATATATGTATGTACATAGATATGTGAATATATTAGAGAGGTTATTTCATTGATAAGCAAACCTAACCTAAATTAATTTATTTCGTTTTCCAATTTCCTACAATATTTTTTTTAACAAATAAAATTTTCAACATCCAGTGCTTTGAGGTTAAGTGATTTTCAATGTTTATCTTTTATACTAAAGGTTCTTTATTCGGTTCATAACAATTCATTTGCCAATGTTTTTTTTTTTTATTTTGAAAATAATAATAATAGCAAAATTTACAATTTCTCTTATGTCAATTATATAATATATAACATTTTTATTTAAATTATCAACAATTGTAGGCTAGATCTGAAAGTGGCGCTTTAGTTCCTTAAGTTCTATGAAAAACTGATAAAACGCGTCTTTCAAAATGGCGCCCAACGCACAACACTGATCATCAGCTGACAAATTCGATTATTCATCAGTTGTAAAATAACTATCACGAACAAGTAAGAATATCAACTGAAGGACCCTAATTTTAATGCTAACCAGTCGTATGCAATTTCGAATGACTTTCAATTAGAATCGGAATTTGACAATTTTCTCCACTAAAAGGAATCTATTTTATAGATTTTTGTTGGCCTTTGTCCTATCTATCATCAACAACTACTGAACGCTGAACCTTGTTTTTATATATATGTATGTACATTCTACTTTTTTTTTATTGTTGTTGTCAGTTTTTGTTTTTTTTCGCGCTCATTCAATGCATTGTTATTTTTCGGTCCATTTTGAGTTGCTGCGCGTAGTTAATTAAGAGTTGTTTCCATTGACAATGCCAAATCATTTCGGTTGGCCTGGTCATAGGAAGGTTTTTTTTACTTTCATATACATATTTATAAAACATGTTTAGATTGGGTTATTTTTTGATTATATAAATAAATGCATGTCAACATGTAACATAAACACAATAGGAAATTTAACGTTTTTTTAATCAAGTGAACTTCAAAGACAAAATAAGTTGTGATTAAATTTTGTGATTGCTATAACTTTGATAAAAAAATTAAATCTAGGCCGAGACTCTTGTTCATATTACTAACAATTGATTTTTTTTGGAAAAAATTAAATCAAAAAAAAAAAAAAAATTAAATAGGGCAAATATTAAATTTTAGAAATTTCTGTTTAAATTAAAAAAACAGGTTCATCACCAAAAGTGTAAGATCACGCAATATTTTCGAAAAGTTTTGGCACAAAAGCAAACGAGACTTTTAAAATATCATCAAAATTGAAAAATTTCAGCTTCGTCTCGGTCTCGTATGACTAAGTCTAGTCTCGGTCTCGTCCTGGTATTAACTCAGAATTTCTCATTTTCCCTAGCAACAAGAACATTTCAAGGTTAAGCATAGATTCCCAAATTTCCTATATTATTAAATATGAATTTTATTTAATGGAAAATCTAATCTTCAAGCAGATATAATTGTATCTTTTGCCATCATCAGTCTCGTTTTCAACTTCGAACTATAACTTTCAATTAATAACAAAGTAATCCTTCATCTTGCCAGATAAATATGTAAATACATTCATTGCAAAATTTCCATACGCATACATAAATGCAATAACCTCAAAGGACACTGCATTCACCTCAAATATCAACCAATGGCTTGATTTTAATTCACAAACACCCTCAATTTAGTCTTAGTTTTTGCACCACCTTCTAAAGTGGTCACTTGATAAGATCATTGTTTAAAATCTCGGTGCAAAAGTTCCTCCAACATGAACCATAATGAAAACCAGAACACTCCCACATATGCAGCTAACATATGGAACGATATATAAAATAGAATTTAACCGCTGAAAGGATGATGTGGTGTTTTGTTTCGAAACCATATGTCTTGATCTAATAAATGTTCCATTAGTTTAATTACTCTAGCAATCTCATTGCAAAATAGAAATGCAATATCTACCTTCCTACTCTTCGCTGGGTGAAACCCAGCCATCTCCCCTTCTTCCTTCCCATCAAACATCAAGCTAAATGGTTGGAAGGATGTGCACTGACATCAGCCACTCTGAGTTTAGATATATGTATGGATGTCAAGCAAAAACAAGGATTGTAGCATATTGTATTTTAAAATTTATTCACTATGATTGCGCTTTGTTTTGCTTGGTTTTAATTAGTACCGCCGTGATGTGCTCAAGCTTACAACAGTACTTTCGCTGGCCCTGGAGCTAGTGGGTCGTTAACCACAATCATCTAACCATCGAGCAACCAACCAAACAGACATCCGACAAAATATTCCATCCATCTCGACTGTACGCATTCATCGCATCGGGGTATTGCAGATCAATCAGTTATTGCGGTCGGTGTAAGGCCATAGGTATCGTTAGCATTACCGTTATACCGGGACCAACCTACACACATAATTCCTTTCTGTTCGGCTTGGCCAAAGTAATGATGGCTTTCATTGATGATGATGATGATGACTATGATGATGATGATACATACATCTATACATACTTGATAGGTGCTCGAGCTCGAGGAATAACAACTTTTGTTAGCCGAGCTTTTGTGCTAGTCGCTCTTTTTGTATTTCGGATAACCGAAAACGGAATACGAATGGACGAGGAGTGCAGGATGATGGGATGTCCAGGTTCGAGTGTTTTTTTTTCCATAGTCGTTTTGTTTAGAAATTCTTTTATGTCTTTTTTTTTTAAATAGTGAAATCATGTGCGTGGGGGAAGAGACGGAGGAGGAGGAGGAGGAGAAGGAGACAGTCCGAGTTGGTAGCGGTTGGGTCTCGGTAATCCTTGAACAACGGAATATATAAATTGTGCTCATACGAGGACTAAACTATGGGAAATCCATTACTATGATCGCCCTTTGGGATGACAGCTAAAGGTTTGTTGCAGCAGGTTAGCATCAAGCAACAGTGAGTGAAGGACTCTCTCTGGATGGAATAGCCAGTAATATACGTAGGTAGGTACACTGCGGTTTTATCATTTTTTTCTTCTGTTGTTGTGGTTAGAGGAACCTGCCGGACCTATGTGCGGTGGTGCATGGTGTATCTAAGCCAAGGATGAGTTGCAGAATATGACTTTTGTTAGATGGGGTGCCACATACATTCGGTGTGTGGTTGGATGCATGTGTTGCTGTGTTTCTAGCTTTGAATCTAGCAGATGTCACTTTTTGTGGATTTTACTTGCAAATGTCATTGGAAATTCGTTTTTTTTCCAGTTTGATGTTTTTTTTTTTTGCTATTTTTGATTTAGTTCACATTTTACGTTTTAAAGGTTTTGTGTGTGTGTCCTTGGTGAACGAAATTGAATTTGCCGAACTAATCGAGAAAATGGATACATTCTGGCGAAATCGGGCTACGTGATATGATTGAGGCGGAGTGTTGTAAGTCGTATAGCGCATAGTAGGTAGGTACAGAGTATCAGGTATATGCATCATATTATGATGTCTGACCTATTTTTATAAAAATGCAGCTATGTATTCAGCTACTGTATGCATGCGATTTCTGATGGACAATCTGCGAACTTGTGCTGTTTGGCATTGTGACTTCAGAAGAACAGAGGGAATTATAAATAGTAATTGGTTGTTTTTTTTTGCTGCTCTTTTGCCTATGGATATATGTATGTATAGTTTATCATGAAATTCAGATTTAATATTGAGAATATTTATTTAATTGGAATTCTGTAGAAAAAGTGATATAGTCATAAACTTGCTTGGAATAAAAATTTAAATAGGGATGGTCAAAATATACAAAACTTGAATTTCGTTTGAAATCCATAAAGTTGTTGGGAATCAAAGAAGACAAGTGTCCGCAGGTTGTTCAAGCTTATCTGTGATAGGCTCTTATAGAATTTTTCCGTGGAGGTTTTTTTTAAAGAGTGGGAAAAACGTAGAATTGAATCCTTTTTAAAAATACTTTTAATAAATAAATTACAATATACATTTTCTTAAAATTTAAAAATAATTGAAACCATAAAAATATTCTATAATTTTAGTTTTCTTTCACGCCGCAAATTGAAAAAAATGCATAACGTCAAAACCAAAACAGTTTCAATGGTTGGAATTTTGCAATAACTTGCTCTTGCTAGTGCTAGACCTGATACAGGTTTCATGAGTGCTACCTTGATCTTTAGACACATTTTACTTGTGGGGCTTAGTGGTAAATAAATAAAAAAAGATTTGGTCGCGCAACAGTCCATGAGGAACCAGGGCCTATCGCCTAAGTGACTTTACAGGAATGAAGGAAACCTGACTTACACAATTTTATGCTGATTCCGAACGGCTACCGTGAGATACACTCCAATTTTGACAAGAGGCAGCAGTCCCTGAAATAAAAATTCTGTTTATATTAGATTGACGAGGCTGGGAATCGAACTCAGAACTACGGCATGACAATCCGACGCACTAACTCTATATTAAGCCACGCCCTGCTATGAATTTAAACATTAGTTTATAAATAAATTTATAACGTCACCTGGATAAGAAACCAGTCTTGGTGGCATACGGAGCCATCGAACAACCATCTTATTGCAAGTTTTTCTTTGTTTATCACTTACAAACTTTGCTGTTGTTAACTCGGTTGTATTCTTTTTTCACCCACATTCCTGATTCAATGAGGATCATGATGTTATCTAGAATGATAAAAGTCTCGAATGGCGACAAAATCTAGAATTTTTTTTTAAATATCCGAAATGGCAAAAGTTTAGAATGTATAAACTTACAGTTTCTAGGAAAAAATAAAATTTCTGGAAAAAATAGTGTCTCAGATAGTGGTAATTTTTGAACCGAAATAATGGTATACAGTGTTAATTTGACAAAGGATCCAGTTGATTTACCAGAAAAATGTAATTAATTTATCGATTTTTTGTTGATATTTAACAAGATCATCACGTTATTTTAACAAAGTATCTTATTAAACCAACCGGACACTACAGGTTAAAATTTGGAGGGAATCAATAAAAAGGTGAAGATATATAAAAATAAGCATATTGTATCGTTGAATTGAAATAATTAATATTTGAGTGACATTGTATTGAGAACATTGTACAATAAAAAACTATGGAATTTATTTACTTGTAGTCGTGATATTCAAAAAAGTAAAGTAAGGCAAATAAAACTACACTGAACAAAAAAATGCACATATCTTTTGTCCTGTTTTGAATACAACTTTCTTATTTCTGTCTTGAGATCTGTCTTAGAGTCTGTTATAAGTCATTTCAAGGTTGTCCATTCTTTGCGGGACACCCTGTGTATTTAATTCATAATATCCAAAGTGTTTGAAACAATTTTTTTTATAATATTAAACTCATGAACCAAATTAAATTATTAGAGGAGGCAACAAGATCAAAAATCTGGAAAGAACTCCCAAAACTAAGACAGGCCAAACTCCTACTCGGGAACTATAACCGAGAGCGTTATCTATCCTGTATTAGCCTAAATAGGAACAGTCTTAGGAAAATAACAGGTCTCCTCACAGGCCACTGTAAACTGAGAAGACATCTCAGCATCCTTGGCCTAGTGAGCAGTGCTTCTTGCTGATTCTGCAACGCTCATGAGGAGACACCGGACCACATAATAGGTAAATGCGATGCACTAGTGCATCAAAGACAAAAATATCTGGGCAGGCACCATATAGAAGAGAGCAAAATACATTCTCTGAAAATACCCCAAATTCTTAAATTTCTAAAAGGTACGAATCTGGAGGTTGAATTGTAGATGAGAAACCTCATCCGGTTCAAAAGGGGGGCACAATAGATCTTAAGGTCGCAGTGCAAATATACCCACATAATTCATTCATTCATTCATTCATTCAACTCATGATTGTGACACACACAATGTTTTTGCAGTTAGCCACCCAAACAAAAAGGAGTGATTAGTTTCTCTGTAAGTCAGTACAAGGAATATATAACAAACCTACGAAACCAGCATTATTAACAGCATAAAGAGTGAGTAAGACAATAAGAGAACCCAGTTATGGCAAATCAAAAACCAGCTCCACAACTAGTTCAACAGTAAAACCAGTGTAAGACTTACGCAGTGAAAATTATGAGGCTAAAACAATATTGGTCACTTGGGCGTATACGTACTTTTACTTGCTTGCAACATTTCCGCTCATTTTTCTTTGTGCGATCGGTAAATCTATGTGTTGCTTGATAGTGACTGCTAAACTGTTAAAGATAAACGACATCTTTGGGCAGTGACGGAGTTGTTATAGAGGTAGGGTCGAGAGATTTAAGCGCTGATTGAATATCTGAGAAGATGCGGATATCCGAAGTTGATGTCACGTTTCCTCTCAGCCAAGATAGAGCTTGTTTTATTGCCAAAATTTTCGGTTGGAATATGCTAAAGTGATAAGGGACTCGGACAGATAGACTAGACTATAATTGATTCATAGAAATATATAATTCTCGTATGACCATTAGAGTCATACCATTGAGAGATGGCTTTAAGATGGACAGCTGCGTTTGGAGCCATTTGTTTGCCATGTATGCATATTAGGTTGGTGCAATTATTTTTTTTCCGATTTTCGCTGGTCCACATCAAAAAATTTATGCATTTTGTATCAAATATGTGAAATTTTAGATTTTTAGCTCAAGTGGAACTGGGCGCTCAACGAGCTCAAAGTTTTTGCTTTGATACTACCTATTGCAGCTATAATTACCAAGCAAAGTTGGTTGTGATATATTTTTTCGTAAAATTTTTAGGATATATTAGTTTGGGTACCAGTAACAGAAAATGGATTTGGACCTAATTATATAGGATGCTTTTTTTTGTTGCCTTATAACGTGGACCACCCTAATGCATATGCATGTACTCCTGAAATAAATACACCAAGTGAAAGTCATATTTTTAATTCAAAATAGGTATTTTTAATCCAATTTAGATTGTTACAACATTTTAAATTGTTTTAACCAAATTTTTGGAGAACGGAAATAAAATGATGGGTTCAGAGTCAAAAAAATTTCTTATAAAATCACCTCTTTCAATCCTAATAATATCTTCTTTTCCAATTTATTAATTGGTGCAAAAATATTTAAAAACTGTTTTTAAATCTGCATCTGCATAAAATTTATAGTTTTAAAATATCAACTTTGAAAAAAAGAACAATAACTACACAGACACACACACAACAGAAATAAAGGACGAAACTTGCTTCACCCTCCTAGCTTCCCTGTTCCTTGCATGAACTTACAAACACAATTTCCAAAATTCAAACTCATATCCTATTTGTGAAATTCGTTTATCCCATTCTATTCTGCCACACCAACCACTTCAACATATTGATAACCCATAAAATTATCAGGACTTATCCTCTCATATTATGAGTGTCTATGTATATGGGACATGGGTTATAGTGCTATATAACCAAAAAGTAAATGCGCCCTTTATATTTTCACCAAAACCTCCCCACTCCAACATATAACCATCGACGTAACCCACAACCACCATTTAGCAATCCATTAGATAAATCCTGTCTCATTGGTTACGATTATGTTAACCATGCTCCAATTTGTTCAAAATTGAATATACGATCGTCAATATGTTGCTCTGTAATCCGCATAATGTCGCATCATTTGTGTCCTTCGTGTATATAAAATATTCATAAAGTCCCTCTCAGCGGGTGTTCCACAAAACATAGATGTCCTTTGCTTCGAACTTAACCCTCACTGACTTTGAATAGAGTGGAGATTAATATTCAGAGAGGAGAAGAATATACAGCGCGAGCGAGCGCGGGAGCGAGACAGAGGTGGTATACCCCAAAAAGATGTCTTGTAAAAATACTATTCCAGAGAATTCGATTTCGGCCCGTACCATGGGACAAGCAGAAGGTGTGTGTGGGTCTATCTACGAGTATATTCCCAGTTCCGTATTATATGGGTGAGGGTGTTTTTCTTTATTTTAGCATCTCAATTTGTTCATAAAACGATTCCCTATTATTTGGCCATAATGCGTGCATATGGAGGCTATTTGTTGATATCGCTTAAAGTAATCGTTGGCCCTTGAATCACCAGATGTCACCACTAAATTGATGTAATATTTGAACGATATGCTATGATATCGGATATCGGTGGAAGGGGCTCATTTTGTCGTGCTGGATGGATGGAGCTGGAGGAGCTCTTTGGTGTATGACATGCATGCGGTTCGGTTATTTCGATGTTTTTGTATTTTAAGCTTGATTTTGTTTTCCCTGAAAACGATGAATAGTGAATTCTATGGAATATCCAAACGTATGCCATGCAAAGCCTAATATTAAGATTGTGCGCGTGTATAGAAAACATATTGAAAGGAGGAAACATAAGGGCGCGAATGATTGAGTCTCTCTACAAGATTATATCAAAATGACACACATGGGGCAATGTGGTGTATTAAATGGCTTATTGTTAATACATAAATTTCATTTGATTGGATATACAGAATAAGATATTATAAATGAATATATTATAGTTTCTCTCAATTAGATTATGAGGGTTCTTTTCATTCTGAGTTAATGTTGTGTTTGTATTTATATTTTGATTCTTTTCATACAGAGAAAGTTACTGATGGGAGCCACTTTGAGTTTTTGCCAACTTTTTGTACCTTTTCATGTTCAAATTTAATAGTTGTTAACACGTATTTAAACTGTAACTATTCGATTACTGATCTTTGAGGAAGCAGTTTTATATTATTTTCTTATTTTTTCTACTCCTTCTTCGTCTTTTACTTTTTTCCTTCTTCTTCTCATTATTAACCGGCGCAACGATTGGTATGATCTCTACTGGAACCATAACTCTCCCACTTCACGACTTCACCACAAAGCTCCACGCAAGGGATTGGCTCGACAACGTATGTTTCGTTGGATTGGTTTGATCAGAAGATTTTGCGTCTTCTTTTCTTTCGTTATAGTGTTCGAATGTTGTATGCTACTGCACTTTGAACTAGGTTACGTTTACGCGATGCTTGATGTCGTTATCATAAGACCTCGCGCTATTGATCATGTGTTCAAGATATTGAAAATTTTCGCTTATGGGAAGCACAAACATAAATGTCCAGAATTAGCCTGTGTGGTCAAAAAATGGGAAAAATAGGTAATCGTATTTTACTACAGATCATCAATCAAGTGCTTGCTGCAGCGATATATGTAGGATCTTCACCTAAGTAGCTATAAAGTACAACTGATTGCAAGTAGAAATGCATGACTTATTATGCACACCAATTTCGATTGGGAATTTGTCGGTGATCTCATGATTGTCTATACAATGCTTATAAAATGTCTTGCGGAGTCCCGACGTTTTCTCGTTCTTATAATCTGGAGTACATTTGTGGTTGACTTCCCCAAAACAAAACCATACGGTCGTAAGATAACCGTAATATTTTGAGCAGACAGCTCAAAGATCTTCCTGTTGGTCGACATCATTTGCTGTCGCAAAATTCGTGAATTGACCCTTCCGTTTGAAGTCTGGTAACAGATTACTTTCCATCCAGATATTTGGTATTTGGCTATCCATCTAGACTCAATGTCTCCGATCTTTTTCCAGAACTCATATGACTTTTTTCTTTTTGCAGTTTTTCACCGCACCACTAATTTTTTTGACGGGTCACTGCTTCGTGGCTAGGTGCTGTTACAAAAACTCTTCACAGCTGCCTGCTGGCGTCTGTGAAGAATTTTGTCGTCATTTTCAAGAAACTTATCTTGAATTTCTATTAATGATATTTTAATGGTTCCGCCGGTGCAGCTATTTCCTTTAGCTTCCGGGCTTATTACTTCTTTCTGCAACGTCTGTAAACTGCTCTGGAGTGTTTTTTCCTAAATGTTATGAGAAGGTCACCAAGCCAAGCTTTGAAACCCGTTATATCACTGCTTTGGGTTCAACACACAATTTTTCTTTGATGCTTTTTCTTCCCTGCTTTTTGCATTGAAGTTCCTTCCAGGGAATCCCACATGCTGTGTGTCCGCAGTCACCATTTTACCTAACCAGATTACAGATTATATCACAGAAATTTATATTTGTTTGCTCGTCTTCTTTTTCCTTACAAAATGCTGTCGGCAGAAGACTGGGCAATCTAAATAAAAAATTTTTCTGAGTGACCCGCAACTCTCAACCGTTCCTGTGTATGGTTTATTGCAGGAATGGAGACTACCAACAATTTTATGCTGAATCCGAGCCGATGGCTTGAGAGCCACTCTATAGTCTTGATAATTGATATTCTAGGAGAATTCGTCAACTTCTCGCAAGAGGCTGTCCCCCCAAAAAAAAAACAAGACTTCTATTTTTAGGTGGCATACATAGGAGTTGATATGAGGATCTTCCCTTTTAAAAAAAATCACTTAACTTGCAGTTTCATGAAAATCACAACCAGATGGTGTTCGATCTAAATTTTCTAAATTTCCACCATTGTTGAAAGTGAATGGGTGGCACTCTATCATAATATTATCGTAGTACTTAATTAAAATTCAAATCTTCAGACTTTTCTTCTGCAAATCGGGAATACGCCCTAAAGAATTTTGAGGATTTACTAATATGACATTCTTGATGCAAATGCCAAACAGATTCCTAATTCCTTTGGAATCTGTTTATTAATTATTGATTCAAGCTCTAAGCCAACTTCAATTGCAACATTAGCAATTGAGTTGATATTTAAACAAGCGATGAGATGCTTCCATGCAAAAACCCCTCCATAAGAATTATCTACATACATATATTATAATCTCTGTGATAGTTTCCTGTCTAGATTGTAAATCATAAATTGACATTTCTCTGTTAAACTATGACAAAATAACAGGACAACAACATATAGGTACTTGACGTATAGCTTAATGTTCACAAGCTGTAATCGTCACCCCAAAACTACGTCAGTATTTAACCCTATTTAGTTGCCGGCAAAATTGTTTATGTCCTCATCCTGTGCCGTTTTAACGTTGGCATTATATACCTTTGGCATAGTTTGCATTGTGGGAAAAGGAATATTACCGGTTGAAGTAGTAGTCTCATTTCTGGGCCAGGTGCACATATAGTGATGGTTCGAAATGAATTCCTGTTTGTAGTACTTCAGTTGGTGCTTCTAATGGCGCTACTCCAGTACTACTACTACTGATGATGATGATGATGATGATGATGAGGACGAATATTCATGCATCCTGCTTTCGGCTGTCATTTCCGTTTGCCAAGGATTTCATATTTCCGGCTGTGTTTGGAATTTTTAAGTGACTCCCCCGAAAATTTCAGCTCAGTTGCATTGCATTATTTCCCAGTTACAGCGATATAGGCTTCTGCTATATACTCGTACCTAGATTATGCCCTGCAAACTCTGCAACCAGCAATTTACCTGGGATGTTAAGCAGGACTAATACGAAGCACACTGACGCGTTGTTATCCTTTAGATTCTTGTTGTGGTTGTGCATGGCATAATATGCATTTTGGCAGGCAAAAATAGAATGCGGTGAATAAGTGGTAGAAAGGAAATGAAAAATAAGTTTAAAAAATACATATAATGGAAAATAGAAAACTGGGAGCATAAACGCTTCAGGCTAAACTCGTATAATTGAGTGAAAAGGATTGTGAACTTCCCAGAGGATCTGCAAGAGTTGAGTTAGCACACACAATGCAACAGATAAGACTGCAATGATGGCGCAATTTATGCAGTGAATTATGGATGGCTTAGGGTTTTTGTTATTCTCATTAGAGTTGCTAAGCTGCAGCATTTGGTGGGCATCAGGATGTCTATGTTTTTTAATATACAAACGACAGCGACGATGACTTGCAATGAGTTTAGTTGCAGTGGCGTTGAATTTTAAACGGACGGAAGTTAATTGAGGACACTCTTGCTAAAGTATATTTTAAAATGTTTTCAAAGAAAACAAAGATTTACCCACAGTTTTTCATATAGTTAAGTGCAAATGAAATTTGTTATATGATGAAAACAACGTAAAAACAAACCGCAGGGATAAGCTTCTTAAAGCTAATTCCTTGATTCTTTTGTGGTTTTAGTTAATTATTATAATAAGGTGGGTACAATACAATTTTCAACAATTCTTTTTGCCTAATTAGGGACTTATAAAGATATTGCAGCTGTATTTACTTCTACAGTAGTTTTATATTTTATGATTTAATATGAAGAGCAAGTATTTGATCTGAAAGAAAAATTGTTCCATGGGTTCAAATATTGTTTAACTAATGTCTTAAGTTCAGGAATAGTCCGCAGTTTAAAAGCAAAAAATGGCTAAGATTTGCGTTTTATAGTAGTCCACCTTTATTTGTCGAAAAACAAATGCTGCTATTTTGATTAATTTTAATTTTGTTTGTTGTTGGCATGAGAGACTGTAAAGAATTAAATGGAATTATAATATATACAGTACATTCTCGATTATCGCAACTAGTTTTTTTTTTTTTGAAGAGTTGCGATTACTGAGTCAATAATGGTAAAAATTCAACTGTTGCGGAAATCGAGGAGTTGCGTTAATCGAGAACGTACTGTAGTACAAGAAGGAACAAATTTGTCTTGACAAAAATACAAATCAATGGAGTTCTCAAATTAAACAATTATAATATAATAATACAATTATAACATAATTCACTGTACAAATTTCAATTTTAGCTGCAGTCAAATATTTTTCAATTTTTTTGTATTTTTCAAATAAATAAACATTTTAACTATTAAATTATAATTTAACTAATATAATTATATTAAAAACGGAATAAAAGAAAACTCTTTCGAATTTCGCTTAAAAATTGAGTCTTACCGAAAGTTCTAGAATTTTCGTTTTTCAAGGTTTTCCCCGTGTTTAGTGCAGTTTTGTCGCTTCGTGTCAATATTTTTATCTTTTGCATTTGTAGATGTACCTTTTTGAAAACATGGCAATAACAAGATGAGGACTATATTGAAAAGCCCTTAATTAGACATTGGCATGCCCGTTTCATTGATTCTTTTACAGTAAGTTCAATAGCTAAGCAAGTTTCGGCAGATGGCCGGATTGTTTTGAAAAAACGTCGACAGCCCTCCCAGTTTCGGATTGTTCCTTTTGTGAGACCAACTAATTGCAGGTGCTGTTACACTTGGCTTGTCTAGGGTTTTTTTTTGCACCTGCATTTTTTCCGCAGGGATGTGGAGATGTGCTACTATTAAGAAGAGCCCCAAACGTAATTTCGGCCTTCGTTCGTTTCTCAAATTCTATTTATAGCTATTTGGTCGTTTTTTCACTCAATGATGTTGACTTTTAGATAACATTATTCTTAAATTTTTTTAGCAAGGTAGTTTGAGTGATCAAAGTGTATGTATACTGTCATCAAATTTATTCCTGTTGGTTCTAATTCCGTACATAAATCAACAAACAAATATAATTCCATACTGTACTCATTTTTGGTGAATGCAAATAGAGGAATGTAGTGACCACGTATCCGCATTTACTATCTTATAGTCACAAAACAAAATGGATCAGGCTTGGAAGTTGATGTTTCTGGTCAACCAGTAGAAATAGTAAGATTTGTTCAATACCTTGAAAAGATATTTACAGTCGAATCAGAAAAGCAAAAGCTGCGGTAGTTTATCTATTAGCTTGAAGACCAAGCACTGTTCCGCTCAAGTGCCGAATCAGTGCTTCTTAATGGATGCTAAAGCATTTGTAAAACGCATGGGGACATAGTTTTCAATATAATTTATTTGTATTTGATAATCCTTTTTTTATTTTGTGTAATAGTTTATAATGTAAGAGTATGTGCCATGAACAAATTTATTACCCTTGTCATCAATTAGTAAAATTTTCACATTTCCTACATTTATTTTAATTTTGGATTTTTTTTAAATTTCTGCTATTTTTTTGTAGGTTACTATTTACAAGTTATAAGCTTTGAGTGTTATATACTCGTACATATTATGTACTATATACGAATTTAAATCCCTTTCATCTCTTACTCCATATATACATCACACATGTGTTTTCATTCACTTTATTGAATCGAATAAATTTGCCACATGCCTGGATGGCCCAAAAAAAAAAAACACCCACTATTCGTCCTTTCCCGTCCGTAGTGCAAAATGAATTTTAAATTCGTTTATGAATGCGTTTTCTGACAGATGCTGCCATCAAATTACGATGGAAATTATTTGGATGTAACTTAAGCCACAAACGTGCCATGCAAACTAACAAATTATTATGATCCCTGTGCGGGCTTGGGGTATCTATCTGATGGGATATAGGCACCTCCGGTTTCGAAAGTGATATAGGCCGACGCATGACCCAAACTTCTTCTCACATCATCAGAATAACGATGCGCGATGAATGCATTATTTTATTGGGATGCATGCCATGTTGGATGCTGCAAATGCAAGAATATTTCGCACACCCATGGCTGGGTCAAATGTTCATGTGAGTTGTAGTAAACTAGGACATAGCCACATCAATTCATGTACAAAGATTATGGTATCCTTGACCATAAATTTCACTGTTTGAATTTCTGTCAGTCTCGAGTCACGTTGATATTATATTGAAAAGATTTAAAAGTATAAGGTTTCTAAATGATGCACTTATCATCATGTATCTCAGACAGAATTGTGGATGGTTAAGAAATATGTCATATTAAAATAAAAGGGAAAATCTTATTGACCATTCCATAAAAATGCCCACCAAGAAAAAAAATTAGTTTGTCATCTAATTTCATTATTTTTTTGAGTAAATCTTCTAAATTTTCTACTTTTTCTACTTAATAAAAGTTTTTTGAATAGCCTGAGAGAAAATGATATCCTTAAATTTATATCATCTTAAGGCAGCAAACTAAAAAAATGGACATTTTTGAATAAATTGCTTAGTTGTGAAGTGCACTTACCTTGGCTGTGGTTTTGTTCTTTTACCTTATGAGCTAAGATATTTTATTTTAAAATATAATATACCTACAAGAATAGAAAATTTAGATCATAAATTAAATTGAATTCATCAGGGTTTTACTAAAACTAAAAAAAATTAAAATTCAAGGTCACTGTGGCGTATACGTATTTTTTTTTATAGGAAACATGTTTAGAACTTTGAAATGGAATAAAACCAAAGATGAACTTCTAAAATTGACATAAAATTGGCTTTATTCGAAAGAAATCTGTTGGCATTATAATTATAAACATGATTTCTGGCATATAACCTCCATGGCTGGGTTGTACGTAATTTAGTCTGAAGGTCAAATTTTCGATCACTTTTTCCAACATTTGTCCTACAAGTGGTCGATCACTTAGGGTTATCGGCATTGACTCGTGCCACAATAAATAGTCTAGCGGTGTTAAATCATATGATTTTTGAGGCAAATTCATGGGTCCGAAACGTGAAACTTAGCTGTTACCAAACGTTTCTTTCAAAAAATCAACTGTGGCACGAGCTGTATGACTTGTTGCGCCGCGCCGTCTGGTTAAAGCAACAGCTCCTGCACATCGTGGTTGTCCGATTGAGGAACGTTCTATAGCGGTCACAACTGATGTTCTGGCCAGGTGTAGCTTCAATTCTTTAAATGCCAAACCGTCGCCGCCGTATACTCAAAGTTCTACACCTCTAAAATAAACACCCTTTATAATACATACGTCAGTAGTTAACAATTTAGCAAATTAAGTGTCGGTCTGCTGTTTCTTCTGAATCATTGACTCTCTAGAAGGCATTGGCATTGGATGGATTTGACACAAAATTTCCTTCCCAATGCTTTGGGAGGAAGAATATTTCAAAAAGTCGTAGGCTCATGATTTAAACGCCATTTGAAAGGTTGAAAACACACCTTTTATTTGTTTCTATGATATATGCACAAAAGTGCAAAAGTGAAAATCTCGAAATCCCCACCTACGATTTTCCTAAAACTTCACAGTTTTAATGTACAAGTAATTACCTTTCTTTTGGTACCACTCTTGTTCCTGCACGCTCATGGCCCAAGCCCCCCCATACATTTCTGCGTCATCTCCTTTGGTGAATTTGATTATTGTTTCAGATGCGAATGTTAACTTTCTAATAAATAATTTTAATCTTTCGTTCATTAAGTTTACATGTACAATAGTTGTACAGCACAATTATTCTACTAATTTTGGAGTTAGTGAGCTATTTGCAAATTAAGAACAAATAAATATTCAAATTACAATGTATTAAATGACAGCTAAAAGTAAAGACTATGTACGTACTTCATGCAACTACTGTTTACTTTCTTTTTTTTTGTTAAGTTTTTGTCAAATTCAAAACACCTTAAGACATTCTTTCAGCAAAAAAAAGCACACAAAAAAAAGATGTCAAAATAATATCACCTCTACCTTCTGACCTAATTTTAAACTGGAACAAAATAACATAACACGACCCTGCCTGTCGTTAGGTATATTTGTTGCTGTGTCATATAATTCACAGAATTTTAACGAGTTCAACATCAATCATTCATACAACATTCAAATCTACATAGCAAAAAATATCACATTACACATCACCAACAACAACAAAAAAAAAAAAAATTAAAGTAGGACACATTCAATTTCAAAGTCATAACATAATAAAAATGAATGGAAAAGAAAAAAAATTATTCACGCTTTTTGTTTATGTCCACACACATATTGACATAAAAGTCAAATAAGACCCAGAGAGACAGAAAGAGAAAGAGAAAGAGAGGAGTACACAACAGGGACCTTATACTTCTTTTGACATCTTCAAGAGGGCGCCACCGTTACCGTCACCTGCCTTTGCGTTTGTTTTCGTTGTATCATCACACCATCATTTTTTATCCAGCTTTTGTCTTTTTTGTAGAAATCAGCAATTCACACAACAAATTTTAAAGAAAAAAAAAGCAAGACAGAAGAAAGATGTTTTTGTATGCCCTACATTGTCATGCGTCCTTCTTTAATTAAAAGTGAAAATGAAATGAGATAAGTATGCAACGTGTATGTAGGGTGAAAGAATGACACCAAACAACAGAAAGACAGAAGAAATGTCAAAAGAATTGACAATTGGTCTAGTGATATGGTGTGAATGGAGGCAAAATATGTATTTCATTTTTCATTTTTTTTTTCCCTGAAAAGAAAAACTTCACAACAACAACAAAAACAAATGAAAAGAAATGGAGTCATAAATGCGTGAATTATTCACACATGACCTCGTAAAATTTATAAAGAGCGAAAGTGAAATTAAAAAAGAAGAAGCTCCACCATCTTTCCTCTCACATTTCTTAATGTTCTTGGGTTTTGTTTTTGTATGAAGAAGTGAAGAAGAGCACCTCATTGACACAGAACGCACGAATGCGTCCATCATTGCCTGAAGACATTCAAAGCTTCATTCACACAATATTTCCATCTCTCTCTCTCTCTTTTGATGGATAAACAAAAAATATATACCACCTCTGCTAATCGAAAAATAAGAGTCCGCTCTGGACCGAAGCCACCACCTCAATTGACATCAGGACAATTTCGTGCCTGCCATCAAATTCACAATTGAAAGTGTGCTGCGCTCTCAAGGATAATGTGCTAGCTATGCTTCTTCTTGGATATCGCTTTTATGTGCAAATATTCATCGCAATGACGAAAGCCAGCGCGTAATTGAAAGTATGCAAAGTTATCCTGCTTAAATAGAGAGTCCTCCTGCTTGATGTGCGGGGAGTTCAAGGAGACATCATTATCGTCGTTATTGCGGAAGGAGTAGTAGCTGAGTGGGGCAGGAATGTCCTTGTTTCCTTATTCGCATTTAATATTCCATCTGCTAACAAACATCGAGCTATCAAGTACTCGCTCTACTCTACTCGTAGGTAGAGGCGGTTCGGTGGTAGCTGGTAGGTATATCTTAATGTACATAGCTTAGCACAGAATAAATACTTTCTTTTCGAAGAGCCCAAGAGTTGATTTGGAAAATAAAGTTGTTGTTTTATTGTGGTGATGGTGGTCGTGGTGCTGGTGCTGGTGATGGCTGATGGGGATTTTACCTGCTTTATCTGTGATTATGATGATGTAACTAATTTGTATTCATTTGTGTGTAATAAAACGTGGTAGCAAGAGAGAGTGAGAGAGAGAGTGGGGAGTGCCGGGCGACAGGACATTTCCATTCCGAGAAATATCATATCTGTTACAAGCTCATGGTTGTTTGAATTTTGCATATATGAAAATATTTGCTGAAGAGGAAATCGAGAGGAGACTCTTAACTTCGCATAAAAGGCCTTGGTTTTTCTGATGGAGCATAAGGTTTTGATGAATGTTAAATTTTTGGATGATATACATTGTATTTAACCTTTGTCGTCGCGATTATTTTGACTGCTTCGTAGGCAGGATTCAATTTATTCCAAATGATTAAAAAAAAAAAAATAATTGTATTAAATAGGTCACCTTCGGCATAATGAATTAAATTTTTGAATTTAAGGAGCAAGTAAGTGAAAGATATTTTGAATCCGTTGAAACTCATGTAGGTTGGGAAATATTTTGTAAAATGTATACTTTGCTCCTTGTTGATGTACTTCGATTTAGGTTTGAAGGATATTTAGGTTTTTAATGTTAGCTTTATTACCGTATAACCTTTAAGTATTGAAAATCTGCAGTTAATCTTTATATCTAAGAATTTTTCAGAAATATTGGAATTTTTTTCTAAATGACCTACTATCTAAATCCTCTTACATTATTCCGTTGCTCCGCTTAAGATATGTTCAATCCATAGGTGCTCGTAAACATGTACAAATATTTGAAATTGTTTAATATGAATTTTTCGAAAAAATACGAGTTTTTTTTTCTTTGGGCCGCACCTTAGGAAGAATCTCCTTAGTTTGCACTCCTCTGTGAAAAATCCTGCAGTTGCTTATTACCAGCCAGACCCATTGTAACAGTTTTTGTTTTTGATTAAAAGTACATTTGCTTCGGGGGTTGACAGAAAATATTTTTCGAGAGTCATGCCTTTTTGAAGAACTGTGAAGTTGGGAGACAATTTTTCAACTTCAACAACTGGGACCCAAACAGGAATTTGCAGTCAAGTATATTGCTAACTTATTTGCTAAATAAGAACAGGAACACGCCTTTTTCTCAGCAACCATTTAGCTAGAAACTTGAAATACACCTCAAACATTTAATCTGAATCTTGAAGTTGATATTTAAAAAAAGGCTCACAATTCATTATTTACTTTACCATAAAATCAGCAGTACATGAACGATTGATTCAAAATCTGATTTTTTTTTTAAAGTACATAGATGAAAAGCTGCAAATTTTAAGCCTTATTTTAAAATTTCAGCTCAAATGATTGTTGAGAAAATTTTAGTTTACCCTCAAGATAATTTGAAGACAATCACTCCTGTGAGTATAGGACAAGGCACAGACAGACACACAAACAGACAGCTGAATTTCAGGACCCACTTTTTTCATTTTCACTAATCTGATTAACATATCTCCAATTATCAATCCAAAGCTTTCCTCTAAGAATATGTACTTAACTTTTAATGGGTACATTTCTGCTAATTGTTATCAGTTTGTTTCAATTTGTTTCAACCCTAAATATTTAAGGCTTAATTGCTCTCTTTTTTATTACAGCCCATGTCTTATGTAAAATTGAAAATGTATTATTTTTCGATTTTGTTTAAGTTAGCCCTTATAAATTTTTTATATTTATATATTTTATAAATTTTTTAAGACGTTTTTTGTTTTTATAGAAAAAAGCGTCTTTAGTTAAATTTCCAAATAAAGTATCGTTTCTAATTACATATATACCTACTTAAAATAATATTGAAAAGTGACCAGTGTTACCATTCTCTCTCTGTTTGATTTTATGCAATTTTAGGTCCCAAATAAAGACAATCAAACATGAAAACAAATTTGTTCTTTTCCAAAATGTTTATTCAACTCACTAAATACCGCTGTATTATCCTTTCAAATATCCTTATTAGAAGAAAATACGTAAAGTTTTATGATCTTTTTATTATTTAAAAATTTAAATGAAGACAACCCTTCCAGTAATCCGCATAAAGAATTGTTCTTTTTTTTACAAAAAAAAAAAATTATACAAAATACATACTCTTACTTCCTATTGATTCTTAATTTAATTCGATTGAAATAGTCTCAATTCAGCTTTACGATATTATCCAGAATTAACCAACATAAAGGTATCAATCTCGAACTCAAGTTTCTTTTCATCTGTCACTAAAGTGATCTTAAATTGACATTTAATTAATACGTTCACCCTTACACTTTGATTACAGTACAGAATCAATTTCCCATCAGCCAGCCATAAGTTCATATAGTTGAGAGTTCTACTTAAATACACCACCTGCATCGAGGAATTCATATATATAAGCTTAGTCTGCAATCACACCTTGATTTTTCACGCTCAATAAACCTTGAAAGCCATAACTACAAATGTGTTCTGGGATATAAATACATAGCTCACGTTGCACCTAGCATTTTCATTACCTACCATATCAGCAGTCCTGTTTTAACAAACCCCACACCCTCCAACCCTGAGCAAACACTTTGACATTGATTTGTATCGACTTTCATGTGCGGAAAATACACAGATCAATCTTTCGTTGGAAAAAGTTTTTGGTCCTTATACGTTTTTCTCATTTCTGTATGTTTTTTTTTTTTTTTGGTAACAGTTCTCCGTGTCTCAACACCGGAAACCGGAAAATTGTGTCGTTTTAAAACCTCATAATGTCGAAATTTTCTTCTTTTTTTTTTGTTGATACTTTATGAGACCTCACAGTATACGGAACACAGCGAAGGGGGGGTAAATACAAAGGTATATTTAACGGTATCCTGAAAGCCGTTCTTCGCCTTCGCCGTCACCACGCCACGGAACGCCGCGCCATACTGCCGTCGCCATGGAAGTGTCCGTACTCCATCATTATTAACCGACAGAAACGGTTGGGTTTCGGTTTCCGTTTAACAAGTTAAAAAAGTTTCCGTGTGAAAAATTTGCTGAGATTTTTTCATTTTGCGTTGACGATGGTTGTTGGGCTTTTTCTTTTTCAAACGATTGTATCGAGACTTTTCAACTTATTTATTGAGAAAAGTTTCATTGAATTTAGGATTTTTTTTTCTGTTTTCTCAGCAATATCCTGATGGGAACTCTTTTTGCACTGTACAGTGTACACTCACTATGTGGTGGCAGGATTGCACACTTGGTATTGGCACTTTGAAGAGTGTTATATTGCACATTGAAGCGTTATTGTGTTCTTCAATATTTCTGAAGCTTGGTTAGGTTTCTTTTTACCTTTACGCCACCAAACTTATTCTTTTTCTCAGAGGAAAGTGAGAAATTGTGTGTTTTGTGGTTATACCAAGAGTAGCGAGTTTTAGAAGAGAGAACAAAAAAAAAAAAAACGTGAATTTGCGGAAACAAAATCACGCGACAATTGAAGGTTTCTAGAGAATAATTTTTTTTTCAGTTTCCTCTTTTCTATCCATATTTTTTTTGTGTTGTTAGAGATTTGTTGCATTTTTTGGGAACAAAAAAGATGAAGTTTTTGCACACACAAAAGTTTGACGGTACCGGTGTGGTGTGCCAGAATGCCGGTTAAACCGTGACAATTTAAGCGAAAACACTTGTACAAATTGGATTTCAGGAAATGCCTTTATAGATGGAGCAGTGGAGCTAAAGGAAAAGGTGCGCTCGCTCGTAAGGCATGTAGTTACCAGGTGGTTGATGTTTAGCTGTTAAGGATAATTGTGATAGTTTTGTGACATATTTTTAGGAGAGAAGCAAGCAAAACGTATAGTCGCCTATAAAATAAAGAACTATGTTAAGTTTAATGGGGTATAGGTATAAAGGTACCCATAGTTTTTTGGAAAGTTTTTGAAAAGTTGTAAAATGGAAAAATATTAATGTAGGTTGGTACATAGTTGAAAGATAAATTCTTTTTTGGGGAAAAGTTCTTCTTTGGGGAAATGGATGTCGGTTAACTGAACTGAAGAGAAAACCTCCCAACAATTTTATTTGTAAAATGGTGACGTTGAGGCAGGAACACAGGAAACTTCTGTGTTTCCATAAATTCTGCGTTGATTTAAGTTTTACTTACTAAAAGGTTCTTTATAAGGAAAGTAAGTACAGCATCCCTGCTTAATTGCACAGACCATTATTAATATTTCGTACAACTAACTTTTTGGATTAAAGAGATGTTCAATTAACAAAAGCCTAGGACTGGGCACGAGGCCGAGATACTTTTGAATTTGAAACATTTCAGTCTCGTCTTGGTATCTATCTCGGTTTCGTTAAACTGAGTCTGATCTCGGTCTCTTATCGCTGTCGACCCAACATATTTTCAGTCATATCTGTTTTTGTAGGAAAAATTTATGAAATGAAACACACAATTTTGGGTTTCAAAAACTCGATTTTTGAATGATTTTAATGGTGGATGGAAATATGGCCATGTGAAATAAGTCCACAATCGAAAAATGAAATAAGACAGCGAGGTCATATTTCATTTCAGAAATGAGATGAGAAAGTCAAGAGACGAGACTTTTGAAGTCTCGTCGGAATTGGAAAATGGAATACATCCGCGGTCTTATTTTATTTAATTTTCAAAATAAAATGAAATCGCGATTCTGCGCCATACTCAGCCGACTCTTAGGAAGTCAAGGTCTAAGAACTACTTTCTTGCCCGGCTGCCTAAAAGTTGGTCTTGCATTGATCAGTCGTAAAATTTAAGATTATCAACTCAATTCAAAACAGCTCTTTATACGTTTTCCAAATTTATTTCCATCAAAATACCAAACATAAAATTATTATTCTCCCCCATCCTTTATTCAACTTTTCTGTTCAAGGAGGTTGGCTCTGTTCAGCAACTTGCTTTGCTACTTTAAACTCCGCTCTAATATGATTTCGGCGTTTTTCTTCAAATGAAACCGAATCACCCGAAGTTGCACTTATCGATGCACAAACTTTGCTTCTAGTACTCTCACTTGAACTGGCTGCAGCATATGATGAACTGGAATCAGCTTTTACTCGATTTTGATCAGCAATTTGACGTAAACGTTTCTTCAATTTCTCCGCATCGATTGGACCCTCTTCTCTTTCGTATGGCGTCTTGGGTTCTGTTATTTTGTCAAAACCGTAGTCTTTGGCAGTAGGACGGTAGGTTTTCTTTATATTTTCCTCATCGAAATGAGCATTCTTTGTTGAGGTATGAGGGCGTTCTTCGGGGTTAGGTCCCTCTTGAAGGCTTGAATTTCTCTTTAAAATACTACATCGTTTTTTGCTTGTTGATGGCTGGTTGGATGGTGAATCCATAAGAAAAAAAAAAGTGTAGAGTAGGAACTGCAATAGATTAATACATGTTTGGAAACATTAATTTGATTTGTTTTACAAAAAGGGGTTTTTTGAAGTTCTTTTTTCAAAAATATAATAAATAATTTATGTACAAGTTTTTTCTTTGTCAGTAACTAGAGTTATTAGTTGAGTTTTATCCCGTGAACTTGTCAATATTATCATTTTTCATAGCCCTGCAACAAATATAAGGCCACCTCAAAGACACACTCAACGCCGAACATGCCGGGTTCCTCACTGGATCTTCCTGTTCGAACCACATTAACGCATTGCGAACCATTTCACCTGTTGTTCATCGACTTCGAAAAGCTGTTCAACAGTGTCTAACTTGCTTTAAGCAGCAAGTGAATCCTAGATATATTGACTGCTTCTGCATAATGGACGGTTGCGCAAGGAGTTTGATAACCAAAGTGGTGTTAGACAAGGCTGTATACTGTCACCAATACTGTTGCTTTTGGTGATCCGGCATGCAGCTTTATCGACGGGAAACGGAGGAATTCAGTGGACTTTGCAATCATACTTCAAACCCCTTGACTACGCACACGACATATGCTTACACTCTGATAGGATCATTTATCTCCATCAAATGACAACACATAAACATTTCTGAACAACCATTTGAAAATTAAGATACATATAGTAGAACTTTTAAGAACTGTCTCTACTGATGGCGGAACCGAACTCGATATTAACAATCGAATCGGAATACTGCATTCGGAATGCTGAACAAAACATGAAGAAGCAACTCTTTAAGCTTAAAAATCAAGATACGACTTTTTCGCCATTCAACCGGGTCCATCACGATAGCGAAACCACAACAAAAATTCCAAAATCCAATGATGCAATAATTTGTTGCTAATTAGCTGCTGCAATCTTGCCCGAGCATCAAATTCCAAAACCCCTCAAACCTGTGGTGATCCTAGCTAGACGTCAAGTTAGCACCGGCACAAAAGAAATATAGAAATCTGATGATGCAGAAATAACGATGAAATTTGTTGCTAATTAGTTGCCGCAAAATAAACTGAGCAACAAATTGTCTTGCACCATAACAAAAATCGATTTCACCTAAAAATTACCATACGGTGATTTAAGTGGTACCAAACTAAAGATATAGCCGAGTCCTCTTCAAAAAGGTGGTAAATTTCACCTCTTAACTCCCACTTTTTCATGCCCAAAAAGGCTTGTGGAACATGTGGCACTTGTGGCGGTGCTAACTTGACGCCAAGCTAGGATCACCACAGGTTTGAGGGGGAGGGGAATTTGTTGCTCGGACAAGATTGCAGCAACTAATTAGCAACAAATTATTGCATCATTGGATTTTGGAATTTTTGTTGTGGTGGGGCTATCTTGACGGACCTCATTCAACCGACCTTCGTACTGATAGATATGAACGATTTTTTCAAAAGCTCCTTTTTTTTATTGACATTTTTATTTACATTGACCAACATCTATGTGCAACACATCGCGTAGGGTTTTGTATTATTTAACTCATTTTTTTTAATCCTCTCCGATTGTACGATTTTGGGCTAATCAGTAGACGGAGGGGAAATTATTTTCCCTCTATATTCACAAGATAAAGGGTGTATGAAAACGTCATAAATGTACTGTAAAATTAAGCATTTAGTTCATCAATTTCCTATGAAAGTTGCAACAAGGGGAATGCGTCAATTCATTTCGATTAGTTACAAAATGCAACATGATGACCTTAATCTCTCCGAAATAGACTCTGAGATTAAGTAAACCATAAAGAGGCTCAAATTAAAAAAAAAGAAATATTATGTAAATAGAAAAAAACGCTCATCAAAAATTGAAAAGAAAAATAAAAAAAAAATTATCATTTCAAACTTCAATAAATAACTATTAATCTTTTCTTTATGACAAGTTATTTAAATATAAGCTACATCAAACTGACAAAACTCCTTAGAGCATAAACATTTCTGTTGGGAAAATTAAAAATGATAATCATCATCATCATAACCATCTATAGACTAGATATTATTCATATAGTTTGTAGTTTAGTACAAGGCAAAACAAATGTTTCATTATCATCAAACGACAAGGACTCATAATATATGTAGTGTGCACCATGAAGCACATAATAAATGTGTGCACAACAAAACTAATTCTTTTTCTATTTTTTTTTTGTTCTTTTTGTTGTTTGCCTTAAAACAAGGACTCATCCGCAAATCCTTGGAGAAAATAACAATAAACAACCTCGTGTAACAATTAGCATAAATAAAAGCCGAACACTATTCACGCAGACATGCCCTTTAAGGACGACACATCCCGCATCACAAGCCATCACATCAGGGGAACTGAATGTTGTTGTTTTTTTGTGTTGTGTTGTGTTGTGTTGCGATGTTTATGTCGTACCACGGATGGTTTTGTTTTTGTTGTTGATGCGAATCCGCATTTTTTGACTTTGATGTGTGACAATGTTACAATGTGCCAATGTGGCAACACAGCCGACGGCCGTCCGGTCGGTCGGTCGTCTATGTCCTTGTCGTCAACACCGCGTCGAAAATGTGAGGAAAGTTATGTTAATTAAAAACTACACTTGTGTGTTTAGCATGTTTTTATAGAATGTTACATAAATTATACAAACTAACGCATTACCAACAAGTATTTTAAATACAGTATCCTCTGTTGAAATTACAGCATGTTGCTAGAAAAAGGATTCAACTACATCACATCCCCCAGATTCTGCAAAAAAAAAAAACAAAGGAAACAACGAAAATACCTTAATCCGTACAAAGCGGCAATTGTCATTTAACTATGATAGCACACCATCACACAGTTCAACAGGATTTTTTGTGTTTTTTTTTGGGGAAAAATTGTGTCTAAAATTCAAAAATCTCTACGGGACAACTACTTGCTGTTAGATATTATGCAAAACTTTTGGCACATCCTCTCTGATGGCACTTTCTCCACTCGATTCTTCCGGCCGGCCGACCGAACGACCAACCGGCAGCAGCGATGAGAGGCATCACACAGCATGTGGCTTAACAGGATCGAATCCTTGTCGAGTACCTCTCGGATTACTACTCTTCTATAACATAGCTAGAGTCCTGTACGAATTGTTAACCTATTTTAGTGATTTGCATATAACAAACATGGAAAAGTTTGCTTCAAAATAACATCACTCTGTGCTAGCGATATATACACATGAAAGTGGCGCCCAACTAGTGTCCCTCCCTCTTTTGCCAAGTTAGAATTATAGTTGTTGTTCATACAATGTATTTGGGAATGTTTTTCCAAAACTAAAATGTGTGAAATTTAAAGAGATATTTTCTATTCAAATGCATAGCACTCAAAGGACTTGAGTATCCTTTAAGGTATTAAAAAAAAAATGAAGAAATATTTGCATATCTACAGTAGTGTGTAGTAATCATAAAATTTTGGATGGAAATTTTTTGAATTCTTTGACACAAGGCAAAAGGAATTTTGGCCAAATATATGTTCGTTAGAAATGTGGAGATTTATGTTTGTTTTTCTACGTTGCATAATTTAGATGTGATAGCTTCAGCTCTGTCGTGCTATTTTTTCTATGTTTATTTTTTTGCTAACTCGACGCAAGTAAGCGAAGCAGCTTCAAAGAAATCGGTTATTCTTATAGAGTAAAATGTATGTCGTGATAATTTTCCTTTGAGAAAGTTTCAATTTTGTTGTACTATGTTTTCTATGTTTTTTTTTACTTCCCATTTTTTTAGCAGTCCCTAGAAAAAGGAGTTGAAATTTTTTATATTCTACATATTATGTTGTTTGTGTACCTTTTCTAGGGAGGTTTTCGCTAGCTTGACACCAAATAATCACATCAGAAAAAAACATAGAAAACATAGCATAAGCAAATTGAAATTGTCACAACTAATTCAGGAGTAGCTTACTTCTTTAGCTATAAACTATTCTACATAAGAACTTTTGAACCGCTTTTTGGAAGTGCTTCTTTAATTTGATAAGTAAATCAACAAAACGAAAACAATAGAAAACATTTTCACAACTTATCCACAACTAACTATCAGCAAGATATAATTTATTAAACTATTAATTGTATAATTTTTTACTGTTTTAAAAGAAATTAGAAAAAAAAACTTTAAAAGAAAAAAAACATAGAAAACATAGCATGAAAAAATTGAAACTGTCAAAACTCAATCAAGACTAAGTAAAATCTAATTTCAAAGTCATAATACGTTTATTAATTAGAAAAATTCAAAAATAATGTTAAAAAAGAACATAGAAACCATAATTTGTTATCCCTGTTAAAAAACAGCAAAAAACGTAGAAAATACAACACGACAAAGTTGAAACTATCACAGCTAATTCGGGAGCAGCTAAATACCTAAGCCATAAACTATACTAAATTAGTAGTTTTTAAGAGTTTTTTTTTCAAAGGGTGCTTTGCTAAACTGGAGCCAAGCTAAAGCGAAACACCGAAAAAACATAGAACGAGACAATCTAATTATTCACAACTAATTTCGCTAACTTGACACTTATCTAACAATCTGATCCTTCAGAATTTGTCAGTAGAATGATATGCTGCTTTTTTTTTTGGTGTTCAAGAGAATTAAAAAAATTGAATAGAGATTATTTCACACAGTACTGTCATTATGCATCCAGATAGTATTACTAGACGACACACAATAATAGTATGCTTAGCTTAAGCAAAATCTCCAAGTTATATCATAAAAGGAAAAGACAATCTCAAATACAAAACAGAAGGTTTGATTTTCAATTGAAATAGGTTTAATTCAATTTGATTTGTTCAATTGTTTCGAACTCTTTAGAGTGTGAGATAGTTTGGAAGCAAAGACAATTGATAAGAATATAATATAAAATCAATTTAACTCTTATAGAAATAACTTCAGCTCGGGTTATCAGATTCTATTTATTCACAAAAATTCTTGTGATTTTTGAATAAAACGCAATTAATTTATTTTGAAATTAAGATAAACATACCTAAATGCATAGAATTTCATCTTAAAATATATTTTTTTCTTGTAATTTATGACAATTTTAAATCACATTTCAATGCCTTTAGGTAAGTAATTAATTTCTTAGGAAAAATTTTCTAATAATACTCTTTACATTGTTTTGCTCAACAAACTATCATTAGGTACATAAAATTTCTATTGATAAGAACAAACCAGTTTGTAATATAAATTTCATACAAACTTTTAAGAAATCAATTCGTATAATAAATAGAAAATATTAATTTAAAATTAAAATTCTAAATATCGGATAATGATTTTTTTTTATCTTTTTTGAAAAATGTTTTTCATTTCATGTAGATATGTTTTGAAAAATTTGTATACGCAATATTAGTTGATTTTCTATTAAATGTAAGAAAAAAATTATCAAAATTCTTCGAGGAGTTTTTGAAAAATTTAAGATTTGTGTGATTGGTTTTTTTACATTAGTTTGGTAATGGTACCGTGATTTTTTATTTAAAAAATTTTGGAAACAAAAATTTTATTCAAAGATAAGCAACATTAATAAATGTTGATTGATTTTTGAAAAACTTCGATTTCCAAGAGACCTAAAATATTTGAATGGCAGGTACCTACCGTCATTGTTGGTTTAGAAAAAAAAGAAAAAAAGATATTGGAGAATGTCCGAAAAAATATTAAAATCTAGAATTTACTGTTAAGACATGTTCTGGTTTTATATGTAAGTAGCTAGCAGACACGGCCACGCTTTGCTGTGGCTAAGGTTTTTGTTATATTACAGTGTAGTAAACAATTAAAGAGGACCGGTAGGAGATCATCAGTCACGGGGACCACCATGCTTTTTTACATACGAGTAGATGGCATTTGTAAAAAAACATGGTGACCTCCATGACAGATTTTTTACTACCATAACCCCTTAGTACATTGAAATTATTATTTACGAACGAAGACGGAAACGTTAAACCTGGTATACAAATTCCCTGGATTAGGATTTGAAGGGAAGATTAAAATTTTCGAACAGTTAATATTAAGCAAAAATCAATACAAAAGAATTAATTTTAAAATGTATATTTTTTTTTTTAAAGTTGTTAGTAAATAACATGTGACACTTAAACTTATGAATGAGGTATATATAGGTAAGGCAGATAGTCTTAAAATTTTAACAGTAATATTGTTGCTCCTTCGTTTAAAACCTTCCAAAGTATAAATATTGTTCCAAGTCTTAATTGAGAAAAAATCCAGAACTCAAAACAAGAAATCTTCTTGGAAAACGTTACAATTTTATTTTCTGTTAAAAATCAAAATATTCTTAAAACTAGTAAAATTAAGCAAATAAAACTTACAAATTGGTATTGGTATTAACAAACACGAATTAGCAACGAGGTAAAGAATAAAACTTGCAAATTGAAACTAATAAACAATTTGTATTGCATTTGCAATCAAGTTTAGTAATAAAGAGGAAATGAAGAAAAAATTAGAAAATATTCGAAATTAAGAAATGAAATTCAAAGCTACTTAAACATTTTCAAAAAATTCAAAGTGTTTTGAGTTAAAGTGGAAAAATAATTTAAAAATAGTAAAACATAATAATTTGAAGGCTTGATGACAATTATATATTATTTTGAATTATAAATACTTTTAATTTTAATTTAACTTAGCAGTAGTCGGTGCACAATATTTTTGGTTAGCTTGTTTTTAGCTAACACAAATAGATTCGAAGGTTTACCAACACGTGAACATGCAACATATTGTTACCCATGAGAAATACATGGATTTTCCAAATCTAAACCACAAATGGACATTATTTGACCTTGAAACTTATTTATAGACATGCCAAAAGCTAAACGATTTGGAAACTGTTACTTTTTGAAGGGTATGGTATGATCTGACGGTATCATTGAAATACGTTGCAACAGGACCACTTTAACTTTAAACTTTCCAGTTAAAATGGTTGCTTCAAGAATATTTAATATAATCTTTTTGATGACCAAACGCATACCGTTGCATAATTGAGGTGGAATCAAATTACGTGGGAGAATAATAGGGAAACTAATCTTTAATCGAAGATTATGTTGTGGCATTCCAGGTATATCTAGTGAATTTAAAAATTCAGTTGGAAAAATTACACAACAGTATCAATTGATTTAAAAGACTTCAGGTCGCATGGTAACAACTGTTGTATCTGGAAGTTAATTTCGTCAACATAAACATTTTTGGCTGCCAAAATCACCCCATGACTGAGCCAGTTATGATTCAAGTTTGTAAGTTTAACATAGCAGCGCCATCTATTGGTTACTTAGTCAATCCAGTCAACACCATCTGTTAAAATTGTTTTGAGCTAACAGATAATTGTGAATGTCAAAAAATAGACAAATAATTATATAATAAAATATAATTGTGGCCATAAATTAAGATGCAAGCCATCTTATCTTTCAATAAATAAGTTATGCGCAAACGTCTGCAAAAGTGAAGAAATTTGTTGGGAATTCTAGTTATCTGAAGGAGTAGGGGGGGGGGGGGGGGGCGTGGCTGTAGAACTTTTTCATTTATTAACCTTGCATAACAATATACCAAAATTTTTTCAATTTTAAATAATTGTATTTTAAGCGTACCTAAACTGTCACATATTATGTAGGCTCTTATAAAGGACTTAAATACTTACTTATTTTTTTATCAGCAAACGGTCCATACATTTTAAAAATAAAAATTGATATATCAAACTATCTATTTGTTACTTAGTTTAAAGAAAATTTAAGACTCCAAGACAATGTCCAACAAATTCACTGGCACACTAATTGTCATCTTAAATTATTCGAAATGCAATTTCACAAATCTTATTCAAATAATTTGTTCGACGAAGAATACAACACACTGTCAATATGAGAGAATGAATATTGACTAAGAAAGACAAAGGCATTCCTCCGGCACACCATCATCCATCACCTTCCCTACACAAGTTGATTGTCTATGTCTATCCTTTAAATTTTCAGGATGAAGTGAAGTGTTGTTGGAACGTGGAGAAAGTTCTATAGCTTATAATCCAAAGCACATGATCTAAGATTTCCATTATTAGCGAAACAATACAGAAGAATATGAATATCTTATGAAACTCATTCCCTGCAACACTTCTTGCAATAATTTTATTTCGTTCTCACTCACTCTTTTTCAATTCACTGTGAAATAAACCATCTAACGTACGCCACCGCCGCCGCGCCGACTGGAGACGGAGGGTATATCATCGACCCAATTAAAAATTCATTATTTTGTCAGATAGACAAACGAATTCTGCCGGAGAATTCATATTATATTAGTAGTACGAGTATCTGTCCGTTGCCGTTTCACGTCGAGACGAACAAGGACAGGAGGCGGGTATTGACGGGGACAAAATAAACAAAAGTTTAGCCATGCCGCGTCGCGTCGCGTCGTCGGTGCTCGTTGCCGGGTTTTGAATGAAAATGGGTTTGGGATCTAACGTCTGAATTTGGGTAACAGCGGCGCGGCGTCGTCGTTTTATTGAGAGAACTTTGAAGAACAACCAATTTCAGTGACACACATTAAAATCCACCTCAGCTGCTGGTGGTGCTTTTCTGACTGTGTTAATGACTGTATCAAATCAATCGGAATTTTCGGGCTGCAAAAAAGGTTCCAAAGAACCGCAAATTGAAGCTGGTTGGTGGTCGTTTCCGTTTGGTTTAAATTATTCTCAACCCATACATCTGACCCAACTTGTTTGGTTGCAGTGTGGTGCAGCTACAGTGCTTCTAATACAATGGTTATTCAACAGTATTTTAGAAACTGAATTGTTTTACCTGAAACCATAATATCGGCTACAGTTCTTTTTCATAGCCATTTTGTTGAGACCAGTTGGATTTTTTTTTATTTTGCCATAACCACAAAAACGTCCAAATGCGATTGACCATTGCAACATAATACATACGAGTAGAAATACTTTCACAAAACATTTGTCAGATTGTTTATTAAAATTTTAACTCTAAAAATATAAAAATTAAAACCCTTATGTGCGTTTTGTTTTGTTTGGTTGATTCCTACATATAATCTGTATTTTTTGCAAAGGAAGTTTTATTGAAAACACAGTACACTAGAGCGAATAACCCACATAACTGACGTTTTAGTAATTAGAAATATTGGTCGATTGAATGCGTATTGGCCGCCAGTGGAAATGAAAAATCAATTTCAAATCAGAATGGACCATTAATTATTGTTTATAACAGTATTTAAAACGTATCAAAAAGGGGAGCCGAAAATTACATGGTAATTTCATTTTCGAAACGTTTTGGCATATTAGCGTAAAGTAATCTGTCAAAGTATCATGAGACATAAAACTTTCTGCATAAAGATGAGGGAAATAGCCCATATGAGTATACATTTTCAAAAGTGATATAAGAATAAAAACGAATTTTAGAGAGTTAAAATTTAGATATTTTTGCGAAAAACCGTTCGTGGGGATTTTGAGGTTTTCACGTTTGTTGGGTTGCCAAAAATATTTGTAAAAAATTTGTGAAATGAGACCATATAAATGAAACATCATGAATCAACACTTTAATAATTTGACCAAGGGGAAAATTATTGTAAACAATTGTTTGAGGTAAGTAACGTAGATTACCATTTTTTTGATTGAGATTCATTCACATTTTTTTTTTTGAAGTATGTAAGTTCTTCAGGAAAAAAAAGACAATCTGCCGAAAAATTCCAAGTGAAGATTTTTAACGTTATTTTAACGTATTATTATTATAATAATCATAATTATATTATGCTTTTACTTGGCTCGAAAAATATTTACGCAAAATTTCATTTACAGGTCATATGTCGAAAATATGGTTTCTTCGTGTAAGTATTTGTGAAGTTGGCAGAACATTTCCCGGGGAGAGTACGATAACTTGGGCGCCGAAAATTCATAACGGTTTTTTGTAGAGGGGTCCAAAACAAGCATTTTTTACTATAGGAGGGGGGAATCTATCTTGCCCCGTTTGGGTGGGAGGGGAAATTTTATGAAAAGAGGACTAAAAGTGGAAAAAAATCATTAATAAATAATAAATCAAACAGAAAATTTGGGAAAAAAAACACAAAAAAAATGTTTGAAGTATAATTTCTCACAACCATTTAATATAATTTTTTTTATAGAATTCGGTGCTCTTATTGAGTCCTAATCAAAAACTGAAAACTAGATCATTTTATGACTTTTAGTTTTTGAGAAAATTGAAAATTACTAATTACTTTTTTGTAAAGTTATCGTACTCGTGTCCATTTCTCACTTGGACTTTCAAAAACTTGACAGGAATTTGTTGTTGTTTTTTTTACATTTTTCTACATTTCTAATTTTTTTCATCAAAAAGTGTGTAGTTGCCTGTATTGCTAACTTCACTGGAAGTGAGCAGCAATACCATTTTTTCAGCAACCGCTTTAGGTAGGCTCAAATGAGGCTCAAAAATTTGGAGTTCAAGTAAATATAAACTTGAAGTGTATTCTAAAACTTCAATTCAAATTTTGAAGTCGGTATAGATCATTGAACTGCCTTTTTCTGAGCAATCTCTTACGCTCTGAACTTGAAATATAACTCCAAATTTGCAGTTTAAACAACAAAATGCATAACCCACATTTGGAAGTCCTCTTAAAAACAAAAATCCAAAAAAGCATATTTGAACCCAGAATAGCAATAGTTGCTGAGAAAAGGTCATGGGGAAAATACTTATATGAAGTCTAAAAGGGTATGTACCGCTTACTTTACATTGAAGTCGAGGGTAAAATGTGTTCATTTTTTTAAAGGACTTCAAAAAAAATTACATGTGCTGCTGAAGTCAGTCATACAACGGCAACAGCAACAGCAGAAGTATAGGCGACCACACCCACTTTTTGATGAACTAAAAAATCGGGAATACAAATGCAAATTCCTGTCAATTTCGTGTACGTTTATGTGAAAAATATTCTGCATTCAAAAACTTTTTCATACAAAAGTTCATGTGATAACGTACATATGTATGTATGTAATGAGTTGTCTAAAAATTTAACACACCTTTTTCATTCTAGTAATGAATGAAAAAATATTGCTTCTTCAAAGAAGTTCAAAATTAGATCATAAGAAAATAGAAATCTTTTGTATTTTCACACATAAACTTGTGACATCTCTGACGTCTGTATTAATATTAAAGGCTTATACTTTTCAGGGATTATCTTTTGATTAAAACAATAAATTGCAAATTTGTCACTGAAGGTTACTCAAAACCATTAATAAAAATAAAATATGATTATATTTGAACATTTCGTGTTTTATGATCGACATTAAGCAATAGAGTGTGAAATAATTGCTAAAATTTATCAGAAACTAGTTTTAATGCAGGTTCAAAATAGTCCAGAGAACAAAACGTCATACATTTGTTTCCTTCCACCCAAAATTTTTTTTATTGGATTGCAACAATATTGTCAAAACATTTTGTTGACGTTTTAAAACAAGAGTGAATTTATGCTCCTTTTTCTTCAATAATTTATTTCCTAAATTTGCTTTTAATCTGTCCCACAGTTATTTCCAAACAAAGAACTAAAAATCCAGTAATATATCCAATAACAAGTGCAATTAACGGTCCCGAAATATTTGCTATCGATAATGTGGCTGGTGGAAATTTTTGAGTGTGTCCTGCGTCCAGAAATCGAAGTTGTTCTTGAGTTTTTTGGTCTAAATATTTATTAGTGTACTAAAAATACAAAACACAAATAGAATTTGAAGTCATTTTAAAAATTAATTTAAAAAAAAAATCGAAAAACCTTTCTTTCCCAATACTTATACAATCCATGCTCAAAACACCACATTACATGAGTATTAAAATCATTCATTAACGGCCATCCTCTTACAGCAAAAGCTCGAGTCCAATCAAAAAACAAGTCATTCTTTGTCAACTACAAAACAAAACAAAAAAATTACCATTTTACGTTGATTTCAATAAAATATTGATATACTAAATCAAATTACAATCATTTTGTTTAGGGCACCCTCTACAATATAATCCCCAAATGTGAAATCTCCTCCATGCAATCGTTCCACTCCTAATCCATAGTCTCCACTAAAAGTTGCATTTTTTAATTGTCCATAATTACGGATTTCGAATTTTCTCGCCATAATTCGTTCGTACGAAATGTCAGAATCCGAAATTGTCATAACCCAAGCTGAAGCAGGAGCTCCCCATTTCCATGTGGTTGCTGAAAACTTTGTGATTGTGTCAACTGGATCGGTGAAAAGTGGAATTGTCAGCAGAGACTTCAATTGACCACTGTAAGTATTCTCCAGTGTTATTCCAGCTAAAAGTAAAGTACTCAGAAAGAATCGAGCAGCAAAACGGTCCAATCTAAACGAGAAGACAAAAATGTTTTTGGAGAAACAAACAAAAAAAAAAACTGTGGAAGCACTTCCTACTTCGATTGAGAAAATGATTGTTGAAAAAATATGGCCACCATTTGGAACAATGTTATCACATAGCAAGAAATATGTTCAAATTCCGGACTGTTTTCGAAATCTTTGTCCTCCATTTTGAACGAAAAGAATTTTATGACATACATCATAATCGAGCTCAAAATAATCGAGAGTATAATCAAAGACCAAATTAATTTCCCAAATGGCAGAATATTAGTCATATAAGGTGGATAAAGCCTAAAAATAAAAAGATTATTTTATACAAGAATCACTATTTCAACAATTAATATTTTTACGATGGTGCCGGTCCCAAAATAGTTACAGCCGACCTAGCTACAGATATTGATGTCTCAAAGATTTCATTGTACCAATTATAGTAGCAGCCAATTCCAAAATCGGCTTCCTTCCGATAAACATAACCAATCATTCCATTCGATGTTCCATTTTCGAAAATTCCTCCCCAGTTATCTTTGCCAACTACGGTAATTGTGAAGAAGAATCAAGAATTTTTCGAAGAAAAAAAAAAAAATTAAACTCACATGGCATTACTTTCACTGTGCAGTTTCGAAGCTCACAAAATGTTAAGACAATATTTGCTTCTGATCCAGTGTAGACGATACTTTTAGTTGGCAGAGCTGGATCGATGCAGTCAACATCGCCTTTATTTTTGGTCTTATAATGGAAAAAATTCAATTTTTTTATGAAAAAATTGGCAAATGCAAGGTGTGGAATTGGAAGTGCTAATTTCGAAATACCGAGTGAGAAAGTAAGGAAGGAAGTAAGTGTGGAATGCAAAGTGCAAAATGTGAGGAGCAAAATGCGAATTGCGGGATGTGAAATGTGACTTAAGGAATGATTAGTGCGAAATGCTTATTGGAACGAACGGAATTCGAATTACTATGAAGTATCATCTGCGAATTTCAGAGTGTGACAGTGAAGGAAAGAGCAAGGCTGACCAGGAGACAAAATCGGGCAAGACTAGTTTTAAACAAAAAAAAAATTAGTTTCGTATTGATCTCGGTGTCAAAAAATAAGTTTCGTCTCGAAAAATTACTGTGCCGCATTATATGTATAACTTGTCTGGTACTCGAACCTCTACCTGAGCGTCGAACTTGTCGAGTTGTAGGGGCTGAGTAGGGTCAATGATTCTCGAGATCATCTCCAGATGAGTCCTGAAACCAAAGGTCGCTCACGTTTTCCCTTTACCCGTCCCTCAATCCTATCCCATTCCATATAGAAAGCGAATAGCAGACTATTGTTACCAACTCCTCTCCCACCTATCCCACGTTGATGGTGAAAAAACCATACAACGTTACCCTCCACTGATTCCTTTCTCATCCTGAGCTAGTACAGCTCACAATCCATGTAATAAATCCTCCCCATCAGTACGGTGCAAGCACTGTCTGATTCCTGACCCTCTCTCTCCTATTCCAATGTCTATTTCCCAATTGGGCTGGATCTAAGGTGTTACACGACCCGTGCCGATGATCAGCCTGGCTGAGGGCCCAATTAAAAAACTAGCTCAGTCGTTAACGGAGTATTCGGATACCTGGCGACCTCCGAATTAACTAGCCTTATCTGTATATACGGATCTCTGTACAGATGGACCACCCCTTCTCCGATACTCGTGGGATCAAAAAATGAATTCAAAACAAAAACAAAAACAAACAAAAACCAAACCAAAGTCCGAATCGGCCAGCAGTACGGCTGTAAAGCTGTCTGCTGCTCATCCTCCCTCCACTGTCGACAGCACGGCCATGGACACCCATGACCCTGTTGCCGCCAGCTGTAGTAAGGATGATCAGGTAGTCTTACTACCTCCTTCTTGTAGTGGAGAGGTTGTGAAGTATGGCCCCTCCACTACTACTGAGAGAAAACCTCTCAAAACTTCAACTCCGCGGCCTAGTGGGGGTAGGGTTGTGAAGCATGGCCCTACCACCACAAGTCCTCGTCCTGGTGGTAGCGGGGTTGTGAAACATGGCCCTTCTACCATCAAGGGAAATACAATCCCTGTGGAAGGCCGTGGGGGGGGCGAGCGGAAGCTCAAACCCTCCAAGACCTTCTACAGGGACATGCGAAATGCTAAGAGGATTCTCCAGACGTTTGGTGAAAAACCAGGCGCTGGAGAAGACTCTCAGCATAGCGCTAAAATCAAATGGGCTAAAGGCTTCCTAGCAAAAGCCAACAAAACGACCTGCGAGGACTACACGTCCAAGCGTGATAGGTCTACGGAGGGTATTGTCCCAATACCCAAGCGCCCCAAAGTGCATAACATCCGCACTCCTCCTAACCCTCAGGTTAAAATATCTTTTAGTGACGTGGTAAAAGACAAATTGGTAGTCGCGATCATCGATAGAAGCGACGTGGATGGCACGATCTCTGCCGAGAAATGGACAAAGGTCAAAGGACAGTTGGCCCTCAGATTCCTGGGAATTATGTCCGACAATCCGGGACCACCGCCCATCACTAACGATGGCGGTTGGCATCAAGGCCATATCAAGTTGATGGTCTGTGATGATCAGAGGTCGTGTGATCTACTGACGCTGGCTGTCAGCCGACTCGGGGAGGTCTGGCCTGGTGCAAAGCTGGAGGTCGTCGCCAAGGAAGACATTCCTTGCCGGCCAAGAGCTCGCACCATGGTTCCGGCCGTTTTCGAAGGCCTGGATCAAGTCCTGGAGGTGATCCGGCTATCAAATCCTTCCCTCCCTACTCACAACTGGAAAGTTGCGAAACTGGAAGAGGCTAAGGGACCCTATAGAGGTGCCATTATAGTCATCAATACAGAGTCCCTTGCCCCTCTGGCGCAGCTGAAAGGCGTGATTAGGTGTGGGTTTGAAGCCATAACCTTGAGGGTCTACAAGAAAGATGGGGCCGATGCTCAATCCCTTCTCCCTCCCCCGACCCCTTCCCTTCCCCTCCCCCGACCCCTTCACTTCCCCCTCCCCCTTCCACCCCCATTCCCCCCTCCACTTCCCCTCTCCCTCCCCCCATCCTCCCTACACAAGCTGAAGCGACTGCTGAGGAGCCAGGTGCATCGATCACCTTTCCTATAATGGAAGATGATGCATCTCGGTCATCCTCGGCAGAAGTGGATGCTCTCACCGTCGACGGTTTATCCGAAATGGAGACCGAAGACTGCACCATCGGAGACGAGGATGCTCTCCTAGAGTCATCCTCGGAAATCGAGGACTCCGATATCACAGTGTTGGAGATTGATCGGGAGTACTGTAGCAAAAATGCTGCAAATACTTCAGATTAATCTCCAACACTCCAAAAAGGCTTCGGCCTCTCTCCTCATACGCCTCTCCAGCAGCGATGAGGATATTGTCCTGATTCAAGAACCGTGGATTGTAAAATCCATTGTTCGAGGAATCAGGACTCCTAACCACTACTTGCTATATGCATCAGGTGAGGGTGAACCCAGATCTTGCATATTAGTCAAAAGTAGCCTAAATGTATTTTTACTCCCTAATTTCAGCGATAGAGATATCACCGCTGCAAGACTGGAAACAGCCAAAGGAACGTTCTGGCTGGCGTCGGCGTATCTCGGCCACGACCATCTTGGCCCTCTCCCGGGCAACACCCTGGAGAGATTGGTAGCTGAATCACAAAGGCTTAACATCGGCCTCATCATCGGAAGTGATGCTAACGCACACCATACAGTGTGGGGTAGCACTGATATAAACGACAGGGGTGAGTCTCTTTTCGATTATATTCTTAACACTAACCTACTTATAAGTAATGTTGGTAATGAACCAACTTTTATTACTAAAAACCGACAAGAAGTTCTAGATATAACTCTTGTCTCAGATTTCATTAACAATAATATTCTGAACTGGAAAGTATCCAAAGATCACTCTTTTTCCGATCACAGATACATCCAATTCAGCCTTACAAATGATCCTTCTAGCCAACCCTCCTTTCGTAATTTAAAAAGAACAGATTGGCCAAAATATGAGAGAATATTGAACAGTTTAGTCAGACCTGAACTATTTAATATTCCTACTAATATCAAAGATCTTGACGACAAAGTCAATAATCTAACACTAGCCCTAAACAAATCTCTAGACACTGCATGTCCCCTTGTACAAATAAGGGGTAAAAAGAAACCTTACTGGTGGAACTCTGGGTTAGATCCACTTCGAAAAGAATGTAGAAAACTCTTTAATAGAGCAAAAGCTTCTAGGGATACGTCTGACTGGGATTCTTATAAAGAATCACTGAAGACATACAAAAAAGAATTGAGGAAAACCAAACGGTCGTCCTGGAGAAACTTCTGCAGCACAGTGGAAGATTGTTCTGAAGCATCCAGACTACGTAAAATCCTCTCCAAAAACCCAGTCATGCCAAGCTGCTTGAAAAATGCCTCTGGCCTCTGGACCAACTCATGCGAAGAATCGCTCAACCTGCTACTAGATGTTCACTTCCCTGGTAGCTCCAATAATATCAGAAATATTACTCCAAGTCCGTGCGACAAAGTAATAACTCCTCCTCAAGATCTAGTCACCAGGGAAAAACTCAAATGGGCTATTAACAGCTTTAAACCATACAAATCTGCAGGTCCGGATGGTATAATTCCGGCTGAATTGCAACAAAATGCTAATTTTCTAATGCCCATCCTAGAAAATATCTTCATAGGCTGTCTAAAACTGACATATATACCACTGTCATGGAGACAAGTTAAAGTTGTTTTTATCCCTAAAGCTGGAAAATCCAGTCACGTGAACCCTAAAGATCTGAGACCAATCAGCTTATCATCATTCCTCCTTAAGACATTTGAACGATTGATTGATATCCACCTAAGGGCAAATATTGATAAGTCCCTCCTCTCAAAGGCCCAACATGCCTACAATAAAGGGAAATCGGTTGAAACGGCTTTACACTGTATAGTACGTACAATCGAACGTTCCCTCCACCAAAAAGAGTACACCCTAGTTGCCTTCTTAGATATAGAAGGAGCATTTAACAATGTCGACACATCGGCAATTACACGTGTATTGACATCTCTCAAGGTAGATAAATCGATCAGTTTTTTGATAAATCAGATGCTGATAAGCAGGATTATTAACTCAAAACTGGGCGATTTTACTACACAAAGGAGTGTCAGCAGAGGTACGCCGCAAGGCGGTGTCCTATCACCTCTCCTCTGGAACTTAGTAATAAATGAATTACTAATCACTCTAGAAGGAGAGGGATACAAAGTGTTTGCCTATGCGGACGATGTTGCTATCGCAGTGACGGGAAAACATCTCAATTCACTCAAAGAACTCTTGCAGAACGCTTTAAATAAGCTCACCAATTGGGCAAATCAGTGTGGACTAGGTGTTAACCCACATAAAACCGATCTTGTCCTCTTCACCAGGAAATACAAAATCCCACCCATCGACCCTCCCCACATAAACGGTGTTCCACTTAAATTTTCGGAACAGGCAAAATACTTGGGTCTTATTTTGGATAAGAAATTAAGTTGGAAACCTAACATTCAAGAAAGAATAAACAAGGCCACAGTAGCCTTGTTCTCTTGTAAAAAAGTCATTGGAAATAAATGGGGTTTTCAGCCCCGCATTACATACTGGCTATACATCTCGGTTATAAGGCCGATCCTTACATACGGAGTAGCGGTATGGTGGACTGCGCTGGACATAGCGACAAATCGTGATAAGCTCAGCAAAGTCCAACGAACAGCCTGCATGTGTATGGGAGGAGCACTTCGCTCTACCCCCTCCGCCTCACTTGATGTTCTCTTTCATCTATTACCGCTTGACCTTTTCAGTAGGTAAGCAAACGGCTGCAAGCACTGCCGTACGACTTCAAGCCTCCTCACAGTGGTTCAATAATCAGATTGGCCACTCCACTATTCTGAATTCTTTCAGATCAATTAACAGTAATATCGACTACACCATCCCCTTTCCCCACTTCAATAATAATAGCTTCAGGGTGACTATCCCCTCCAGGTCTACCTGGGAGGACACATCATTTCCGAACGATGATCCCATTAACTTCTTTACAGATGGATCAAAAACGGATGATGGGGTTGGTGGAGGCGTATACTCCGAAAGACTAAACTTAAGTCTCTCCTTCCGTCTACCTGATCACTGTAGCGTGTTCCAAGCCGAAATCCTGGCTATCAAAGAAGTCCTTTCCTGGCTAAGAGAAAACGTTATATCAAAAACTGATATACGCATCTTCTCTGACAGCCAAGCTGCGTTAAAATCCCTAGACTCTGTCTCTACGAATTCATCAACAGCCTTAAACTGTCGATCATCTCTTACGGAGATGGCCAAACAGTTCAACATTCACCTTTGCTGGGTGCCGGGCCACAGAGACATTCCAGGAAATTGCAAAGCCGACGAACTTGCAAAAAAAGGAACAACGTTACCTCTGCTAGCTCACAAAGCTGGCGTAGGTATGCCTTTAGCTACTTGTAAACTTATGCTAAAGCAAGACACAATAGGGAGAGCAAACTACAGATGGAACAACATCACCACCTGTGCAGCGACAAAACTAATTTGGCCTAGACTTAGTGCCAAACGCTCCAAACAGTTGATCTCCCTTAGTAGATTGCACATTGGTTACGTAATAAGTGTCCTAACTGGTCACTGCTTAATAGGGAGGCATGCAATTCGACTTGGAGCCCCTGCAAATGATTTTTGCAGGAGTTGTATGGACGAAGAGGAAGAAGAGACGATCTCTCATCTTCTTTGCACTTGCCCCGCCCTGTCACAAAGACGAAAACTCCATCTTGGAGATTTCTTTTTCAATGATCCTAGTGATCTAATAAACTCCGACATTATTTGTCTCCTACGCTTCATTCGCAGCTCTAAATGGTTCAATGAGTGAGGTAGATCTACTGATCCATGTGGTATCACAACGGGCCTAATTTTGGCCTATGTGTGTTGGAAATCGTCCGACAGCCACCTTAACCTAACCTAACCTGGTACTCGAAGCGATTGTAGACAGCACCAAAATTTATATTGAGATGATATGACGGTTTCAAGCTGTTGCGAACTTGGGATCCTTCGCGCTCGATCAAATTAACATTTCAAACCGTCAGTGATCTTGTGACTAATGCCGGTCGTCCACTACGTGCGCGACAAGTTCAACCAACTTTTTTCAACTCTTTATTCAATTCTTTCGTTGGATAAAAAAATTTACAACCCCTTACACTAGTGCGGCAACTTACGTTGTTCCCGTTGAGCAACGAAAGTTGAACAAAATGCGTTTGGGACACCGTACACATGACCAACTTTCCCATATGTTGAATAAGCTCGTGCACTCAGCTCTTTAAACTTATTCCAGTGTTGAATGACTTCGTTCACCAAGTTGACCAACTTACTCAAATGTTGAATAACCTCGTACACTAGTTGATAAACTTGAGCGATTTTAACGAAAAAAAAAGTTTTCCAGTTGATCAACTGCGTTCTCGATACGGTTGCTCAACAAGTTCACTCAATGGGAAACGCGTTGGGGATTGCTGTCAACGCCCAACGATAAACAGAAACTCAACCCTGAAATAATTTTTACTCTGTTGCCTCAAAAGTCTCCATTTATCACTTATTTCATATTTTGGCAATTCGATCTTGGCAGAAATTTTGGACCTTTAAATTTTTGGTCTTTATGATGCAAATATTTTCTTTTTCTTACTTTAACGAAATTAATTGTAAAATCAACTCCGTTGTTGATCAACGAGTTGAACAAATAATGTGCAACACATTATCTTAAAAATGTTGCTCAACGCGTTGATCCAACATATTCAACGAGCAACACAAGCTCGTACACTACCCGTACACCTGTTTAGCAATTTGTTGAGCAACGGTCAACAACTGATTCCAACTCGTTGGTTGAATAGAGTTGAAAACACCGTACATTAGAGTTGAAGGCGTTGAATTCGAAAATTCGGCATAAGGTTTGCTTCCAACTTGCAATCTACAACCTGAGTAGCCAACATCGCTCGCAAAAAACAATGTTTTATGCAACAAAATATTAAATGACAGTGACGGTCTTTCAGTGAAAAAATAAAGAAGTCAAATGAAGGTTTAATTCACTTCTGAATACTCTTTAACGGATGGAAAAATTTGATTAAAAAAATTCAACCGAATTTTTTAACGTGATTTTGTGATTGCTTGAAAGTTGAAATTTAATTTTTTGTTTAGATTCTTCCAGAACAGGAAACTAACATAATTTATAAAAATAAATTCCGTCAACGTGAAAGGCTCTTTAAATGTTTTCGATTATTTGACACTTTTGGCCTTTTCCACAATCCAGGACAAAATTTCTAATTTGAAATTGTTATTGCAATCCCACCTCTGAATATCTTATCATTTCCTATCTAATCTTAGTTTATCCATAAAAAGAACAATTGCAAAACCCTATTTGCAAACTTTTACATAATTTCTTTGATTAAACCAAAGGTTTCCATCGAATCAACGCAACAACAAAAAGTACTCCGATTTCAGATGAAAAAGAAAACAAAATCAACAAACGACACAACGAAAACAACAGAAAAAAAAACCCACAAAGCACACAAAAATGAAATCATCCAACTAAGTAGCTTTATGTATACTTCCTGTTAAACTTACTCCATAGTAACTTATAACATAAGGAAAGTAAGTTACCGAAGCCACTGACATCGTCCGACCCAGCATATTGACCAATTTATTTGGATAAAAGTCCACATTTCTGATGGCAAAACTTCTATTCTCAGAAAAGTACGTATCCAAATAGACTGCATCCAAATTGTCCTCAATGCCAACATACTTTTGTGTCCATAGTTCTAAATCAGGACATTTCCTTGCCGATACTAATAGGTGGTGGGGATAAACTGTCCACAAAAGGAAAGCCATATAAACAAACCAAGAAAAAAAAAACACAAAAAAAAAAATGTTTAGATTTTTGTGGTTTGATATAGGATTTTTTTTGTTCCTTCTGTGTAACTCTAGTTGTCCTTTGCTCATGGACTCCCAGTGAAGTGTGACCATGAGAATCCATTCAATCTCATACTATGCCTTACATGAAACTAATTCTCACCAATCAGTCAGTATTTCGGGTGGTTGTACACGAGCACACTTCACTTTAACCCAAAAGCAATTAGTTTCAAAGGACACACCATAATATGTATAAATGTAACTTAAAAGGACTTTGGAGATGGACAAAAAAAAATACACAAACAAATTAAAATGAAAGAAAATTGGAAAATTGAAGGAGTAACAAAATTTACGCTTCAAAATCTCCAGACCAAGGACATCTTTTGGGCTCGCATCACCGTCCAACAAGAACAGATAGAATTTGTCCTTCAATCGGAGCACCGAGTTTTCTGTGGCATACGAACGGGCGTGTAAGAACTCAACCACACTTGGCAGGATACTGATGTAACCCTATGATGAAAGATTTTACAAAAAAAAAAAACGATATATCTTCTTTGTGTGAAAGTAATTAAAAAAACTACATGTGTCCTTTCTACACTCTTAATCTATTCAATAATACCTGTATTCCCAAGTCCACTTGCTTCAACATCAAATCATTGAAATTCGACTGATTCGCCAGGCTTGCAACATTTATCCAATGTAACCCCACAATGAGTCCTTGCTGAGCGAGCCCTTGAAAAGATGATTGCGTTGCATTTAAATATCCTTGAGCTATTTCACTTGACGATGATGAATCGTAAACGATAAGGACACTATCAAAACTGACGAAATACTTGGTAACTAAAAAACAAAACAAAAAATTTGAAACAAACTTTAAAGGATTCACTTTGACTTACTCAAAATCCACACCAATTCAAAACTGCACATGATACGTACATACGTATTATAGTAATCCTGGCTTTTTTAATTCAATGAATTTTAAACATCCTGCTGATATTTCATGTTGATGTCTTTTATATCCTTTTTGACTTCTGTCAACAACACAAGTCACAGACTATACTGTTGGCGATTTGATTGTGTATTTAATAATTGAAAATGTCAATATTTATGAAAGCGTTAACTATAATTGAAGATAAATTATTCTTTACCAAACTAATTGAAAATGTAAATCTATTTGTTTATTGGTTTAGCATAGATAGATAAGTAGGTTGGCTTTTAATGAAGCTTTGTTTTTTCTGTTGATTGAAATAAACGAGGCGATATTTATCAATAAAGAGGTTTTACCTTCAAGGCTTATATTCTTATTACAGAGAAACAAAACCTTGAATTTCATCCATGCATAAAATACCTACTTACGTATAACTTAATAAATTATTATAATTGTACAAAAGAAAAAAAATTGTATTGAACTTGCTGACAGGCTGAAATTATCTTATATCATCATCGCAGTTCCCAGGCATTTTGCCCTTTTTAATTATGAGACCAGACGATTAACCCCTGAGGATAGGTTTAATGTTCGAGAGTACAGTATGTTGTGAAATAGGCGACCAGGTATGATTGTATTTTTGAGAGAAAAAATTTTATTAAAAATAATATTTTAAAAACACAGAATTTTATAATATTATAAAAATTATTTTTAAGTTTAACAAAAAAAAAGAAGATTTATATCAAAAAAGTAAAACATCTCATTTGTTACACTGTTGGTATACTTATGGCAACAGGGAGATAATTCTTCCACAATTGTGAGTTAGCCTCTTTCGTAACTTCCATTTTAATAATTATTCAACAACTTGAAAATAGTGTATTCGCTTTTGTGGCCAGTGGCATCAAACGCTTTAAAAAATTTGACAGGCATACAAAATACGTCATTTTAAAATTTGAAAGTCTGTTAAATATTGGTTCAACAGAATATTTAGTAATAAATTTAAATTTAAGGGAAACGACAGGGCTAGCCACGAGATCGAAAAAAAGTTTCGGTCTTGTCTCGAAAAATGAGATGAGACTAGTTACTGAGAAGAGACCGAGAAGAGACTGTTATTTTTGGACAGAAACTTAACCTCTGTGTTGTTTGCAGCAAGGAAAATCATTCGAAAATCTCTTTGGGTCATGTTAAAATTCTGTTTTTCATAATTCTGGTAATACAAAATTTTGCACGTCCAAAATTCTGTATGTACGTTAAAATTCTTTTCAAAATTCGTTTTCGTAAGGTAATAAATAAACTGCGCACATTTTTAAATAATAAAAATGATTTCTCTTTTAAGACATATTTACATAATTTTTCTACCAAAAAATATATGTATGTTTTTGAAATGTTGTAAGAACTTTATATTTCATTTCTCGATACAATTCTTAAAACACCATTGTCCTAATGACAGGATTATGAAACAGTATCGACAAAAAATTTTCATACTAAAAAAGAATTTTTCATCTTAACCATTTGCATTTTTAAACGAAATCGTACATAATCCAATCAAAAGGTTTCAACGAAATCTGTTTTATAACTCCAAAATCTTTACATTTTTGAGCGAACATTACACAATTCTGTTCGTTGGAACATAATATTACAACATATTTACAGAAATTTTAAAAATTCTTAAATACAGAATTTCGAATTTACATATTATGGAAATAAAAAGATTTGGGTAAAGGGAATTTTGACGATATAAAATTTAAAAATGTGTAAGTGTCATAGTTTTGTAACTATACATACCTACCTAAATTGGGAACGTGTTGTCTTTCTGTATTCTAAAATACTGTAAGACCGAAACTGTATTTTAGTATTCTGCTTTTCCATTATTCTATATTTCTAAATTCTGTAAGTCCAAAATTCTATATTTCAAAATGAAAATCTAGTAAATTTTTATAATAAATATTTGTGGCTAAAATTTTAAAATATTTTGTTCGACTTAAGGATCTTCCTATTTTTTTAGCCGTTCCATTTCTAATTTCTAGATTTATTCGTGCCTATTAAAACTTTTATGTGTCTGAGCAAAGCCGCGATATTATTTTGAGTTCTAGTAAAGTTCTCAGTTTTACTCGACGGGCTTCTTAAACCGACTCTAATTTTTCAAAATAAATAATTAAGTTTATTTGGTAGGTATCGAGAAAATTCATCCAGTGTGATAAAAGCTAAATTCTTCAATATTTGAAATTTGTATTCTAAATTTTTGAAATGGTAAATGAAAATAAAAGAACTTTTTTTCATTTAAGGAATTTAGGAATACTAGAAATCTTGTGAAATCTTTCTAAAAGCAAGATTTTTTTTCAAAATAATTCTTCAAAGAAATCGGGTTGATTCAATAGAGAAAAGCCTATTAAAACTTAATACGATTTTAATATTTTTTTTAAGCAAAGTTTTAAGATATGTACGAAAAATATACGAAAAACTTTTTGTTTTAAGAAGTTTACTTATTAAATTTCAATCCGTACAAATGGAAATTCATTAAACATTGGAATTTTCTATTGTAAATTAGCACAGGGGTAGAGAGTTCCACTGGGAATTGGTAGGTCCCAGGATAAATACTAAAAAAAGAACTACCAGTCTCCATTGCTTTAATACGACCTTCTTCTTGAATGAAAACCACACCGAAATCTTCATTTTCTTCTGTTCTGATTTACGATTTTTATATTCTGTTACAATCCAAATTTTTGATTTCTATTTGCTAAACATACTGTACACAGGTACATAATACTGAACTTAAACTCTTCATAACAACAATAATTCTATTTCAGCTTGAATAATTAGCTTTGTCTTAATTCCCAGTTTTTCCCATCAGCCTATTATGCCTATCTGCTTATATCCAAACAACCCTATCCAATAAATGAATTAAGTTAAATCATTCACCAAAATAATGCTGGTCGTTCGCCCACCACACCGCTCCGCCCTCCACTCAAACGAACAAAAAAAAAAAAAGAACAAATTCTAAATACAGATAAAGAATCCGGCAATTCATTCAATCCTTGAAATATGGCACCAAAATTAACTGCTACGACATCGAAAACAGTCAACGCTTTGAAAATTAATTAAAACATTTATCTCCGATTGACAGCCGAAATGGTACCTCTATATACCTATTTACCTGTCTTTTTTGTTATAGCCCCCAGGCCAGGCCAGGCCAAGCCAGGCCGGCTGAAGCCGGAATCCACTTAATCGCAAACGAAAATCAGGAGCAAAAAGTTTCTCGGGGGCTGGCTCTCGGTTTCTCTTTTTCTCTCTCTCTGAATCTTATCTATTGGAACATGGAAGTATTGTTGTCATGAATTGGATCCTGATTCGATAAATGAGACAAACGAACAAGAAATAGACAATGCTATTTCCAAAATGGCAAAACGTGGTTGTACTTAATTAAATCCTTAAATCACTCCAAACTATGGAGAGTGGGTGGGTTGGGTTGGGTTGGGTTTGGGTTTTGTTGGGTATAAGTAGCTGGGTATAGAGGTGGCTTCGCTATGTGGGGTGTTGGTGGATGATGGTGCTTGTGTAGGATAATTAACAGCAAATTGATAAATTAAATCAGAACAAACCGGCGACAAAGTGTTCTTTTTTTTTTTGTTGTTTGTTTGGTCATTTGGTGCTGCAAAAAGGATCTTCTTGTTTTGTCGTAATCTTCACCTTCCAAAACCGAAGATGATAATTAATGAGCGTTAATTGGCCTATATTTTATGTTTTATATGAAGTTAAGCATTAAGAATGTGGGACTATATATTCGATGTACGAGAACATGCCTTTTTTTTTTGTTAAAAAATAAATGAATATAATTTTAAAAGATGTTGGCTACCTTATATGAAAGTCTCAAAAACGGTTCTTCTGATTTTAACATTAAATGATTTTTATCGAAATTAGGATGCGTTTTCAGAAAATTTAAATTTGTTTTAACCTTTTTTTAATATTTGAATTTTGAAAAAAAAAAGTTAAAAGTCGTTATTATGGCCGTTTTTTTTTTTAAATTTATCTTAATATTATAGGAGTATTTTTATAAAACAATTTATGTACAGTTTTTTAAAGCATTTAACAAAATACACTTAAGTTTTCATCCGTTTTCAAGAAATTTGAAATTTTTGAAAACCGTTTTTTTTTTAACATTTGTATGGGAGGTTGTTTTTAAACTAAAATCAATGTTTGTTCAAGTTATTAAAGATAATAGGTATTAAAAAATTTTTTTGTATCAAATTTAAAAGCGATATTCATATACATACATGAGGCCATGAGAGCAATAGTGGCGTAACCCACTTTTTTCAAAAATGAGTTTTTCATGAAAATGGGTCCCTTAATATATGTATCTATTTTAATACAAAATTAGTCTTATGTAGCTATCTACACTCAAAACCAGATGGCACTCAAAAAAGTGTTATTGCATTTTATAATTTGATCATAGTTTGAGTGCAATAGTGGCGTAACCATCATACTTCTCTTAGAAACTGTTTGATTCGGTACAGATTGTGATCTTTTGCTTTGGTATACATAATATATGCGTAGTGAAAAAGTTCACATGTGTGTTTGGGATGAGTCTACAGCGTCAAGGGGGCCTCAAGAAATTGGATCTTGTCTTATGCACTATTTTAAGAACGTAGCACATTTAAAAAAAAATATTAAGTATTCTGACCAACGTGGGGGCCACATATAGAACTGTTTTCGAAGTATATTTGATATTCAAAAAATAATTTTATATTTTTTTTAAAACTGAAAATTAGTTTTTTTTTCGAAAACTTATGTATTGCATATTTTTTTATTGTATGATGGTTTTGCATAAAAAATTAATCAGATGCACCCTTTTTAAGGAAATCGAAAATCAAAAAAAAATGATTCTGTGGGAGCTAACGGAATTTGTTGTTTTTTTCATTTAAAGTGACTAAACATCAAATTAAATTTATTTAAATACAAAAAAGTATGAAAGGTGCCATTATATTTGGTCCTAAAACCAAAATCAAAAAATATTCGTCCTATTAAGAAATCATCTTAAAACCTCAAGTGTCAAGTTTGAAGAAAGTAGATTCAATAGTTTTGGCTGTAGGTTGAGGACAAACAGATTGATAAAAATGCAAGGCCAACTTTTGCACGTTCTCTTTCATTATAGTCAAGACAATAGTCTTGAGTTCAATTTGTTTCACGAATCCAAAACTTACTCTAAACACAACTTTTTTGGACAGTTCTCCCAGGTGGTTATTATTTTTAATTATTATAACTTCTCGGTTTTTAGTTTATGCTAAATCGAAAATTTTACCATATTTCGCAAAAAACTATGCACAAATGTTTCCTAAAATTTACTGAGTTCAACTGAAAAGTGTTGTGCAAAATCTAAACACAAATCAAAATGTCACTCAAACATACATTTCCAACTCCTCATAGACCGCATAAACTACATCTGAATACTTTTAAATGCACAATTTTTACTAATCATAAATATTTTAAAAACCTTAAAAAAATTGTCCACCTGCTAACAACAACAAAAAAAAAATCCCCCCAATCCAATTGCACACTCTGGTCATCCTAGTTATATGGTGTTCAGTGTTGCAAAACCTTCTAATTCCGTTTACAAGCCAATTTATGTTTATATATTCATGTCGGATTTTTTTGGGACGGCAACCCCCCCCCATTTGTATATTTGCAGGCAGACATACAGCACTTTGCGCCAGACCCAGTGTAGTATGTTCATTTAACGATTCTGTTTGGTTAATTGAATTGCCACACAAAACGACCTGCAAATTCCCACATGGAATGGAGAGCAGATTAAAGAGCTCCAGGCCCATTCAAAGTCACCATCACCATCACCAGCAACAATAACAACATGCAGTTGTTGCTACACCCTCTTCGCCTTCACAAAAAGTCTGAAAAGCCAGATGGAAACGAGCAACGCAAGGGCGGTAGGCCGAGGCACATTACGGACGGCGCGGCGCTTTGGCCGAAATCCCTACATTTTTACAGGCACCTTTATATGACCACTTCACAGCTACGGTTCATACCGTTAGCAATTAGCTTTTAAATGCTTTTATCTTGGCATCGTCCCAACGGTCCATGTGGGGGAGGCAAGTGGCCTTAATGGTCATATAATACTGACACCAGGCTTGCGCTTGGCTCGGGTACTAGGTAATAGGTGACGGGTATTGTCACTTTTGTTGGCATCAATGTTATGTTCGGGCCCCCCGTATAGTACGAGTATTCTGGGAGTTTAACCTCACAATCGACAATCGTTGGACTATGTGTCGGACCGTATGTTATTCCTATTTTTTTGTATTCTCATTCTAAAGCTGTTATGATCCTTAAAAGCCCATAAATTCTGCTTCATGAAACGGGACTTGTTTAGTTCCAAACAGTATTTTACACAGCTTTCGGTTGGAAATTTGTATGTGAGGGTTATGAGTGAGCGAGTCAGAGAGGTATGCTGGGTGGTGGTTGTTTGATTGTTCACATTGTCCGCATTATGACACTTAGGAGTTTGTGACGCGAGCACATTTATGGATTTTATATGGGTATAGTTGCAGAGTTGACCTTTTATATTTCTCGTGTCCATTGATTTTTGAGGTGGGTTTTGTGGCTTTTGTATCACCATCATCACAAAATGATGATTTCGGAGGATAGTTTTGGCCATTTACGAGGGTAATAATAGTTCGTTTATGGAGCTTTTGACAGTTGTTATGTGCATAAATCAAATTGCTTGTCGACGGCGATGCTTTATTTCTGTTTTATATTCGCTCAAAGATTAGATTATTATTGTTGTACAAGATAATGAGGATTTAAAAGTGTGTACTTAAATGTCGATATTAATAGATGAGTACATATTTTGATTTCTTCTGGTGACACGGAAAATCCAGAATTATTATGTTCTTTATTAAATGGTGTGCGTTTTGTTAGTAAATTATTTATAATTGATGTTTCCTCTTTTATTTGAGTTTTGAAGTTGATTGCAAATTTAAACTTCTTAAAAATTTAATTGAATCTGAAATTTGCTGCCATTCAAATAGTGGCGGCGCATTTTGAAAAGAAGATTTTTGTTTTTTGTCTTCAGTGAATTACTAGTGACTGAAAATAAAGAAAAGTTGTTTGCAAATTTAAGGCAACTAAAATGTTAATGTTGGTTTTATCCAAATATATAAACGGGTTCAAAGGGTTCCTGTAGATTTGCAATTGGAAATTCCAGTCTTATGGTCGGTTGCACCAAACGATTTTAAAATTTAACAGGCTTTTGAGTTATAAGGATGACGTTTTTTCCATACAAAATATGTCAAATTAAAATTTTTAAGCCTGTAATGTATTGGTGCAACCGAGCATTAGAACTGCAAAAAATCTTATAACTCCTGTTTAAAACAGGTCCTGGCTTATAGTGTGGACCAAGATTAGATAAAAATCATATTAAGGCAAATCGGCAAATGGCATAATTTAGCTTATTTTAAAACCAAAAATTCATTCCTTTATTTTGTTTTGCCGAATAGAAATTTTGAAAAGTTTTGAAAAAAAAAATGTTTTTCTTCAAAATGATTTTTATCCAAAATGTACGTTAATGAACCTACTGAAGTCGATTCCAATATTTAAAACTTTTAAAGCTCTTGGAAAAATGAAGTTACTGTTTGCCATCATTTCACGTTAAGACATTATTGAAAAAGCTTTAATGTGTTTCTTCAACTCTTTCACAAAACTGCTTCACCTAAGACGCACTTGTGGTGTTCGCCGGGTTAACCTTAGAAAACGTCGACAGACCTTTTAGTTTTAAATTGTTCTATATCAGAGACTATTTTGTCCAAGATAGTATTTTTAACGTGAAGGCTTCCTCGGTTTTGCTGGATTCTTGCTTCTTATTCGATCACATTTTGTCACTTCTGCTGCCATGCAAAGTATCTTCATTTCAGCTGCCGGCAATTGACTGTGATATTTCTTGTTTTATCCACCACTGTAAACCGTATGTAAGCGCTGGATGAACTACTGCATTTCAGCCTAGGGTGCATTTTTCGATCGCAGAAGGTAATAGAGTTTTCCCGCCACTCTATCTGTTGTACGCTTACGCTATGTTTGATGTCATCATCACAAGACCCTTCGCTATTACTTTCTGGCCCTTAGGAAGCACTTCCATTTAATAACTTTACATACCCAGGCCCCACTGTAAGAAACATTTTTCATCTTTGCAACTACATTTTACAGTACTCTTGTAATTGTAATAAAAGAATAAAATGAAAAAGTCTGAAAGTGGCTAATCTTTTAAATTTGACTTCCTCTGCCCTCCATTTAATTTTACCATACCATCGGATGCTTTTTTGAGTTTTACTATTTCTATTTCTAACAATTCCAGCCATTTATTATGCCTCATTGCTAGCAACCAATTAGGCCATTAGCAAAACTTGACACAATTGTATCGCGCATCATTGCAAAATGTTTGATATTTAAAATACAATTTGCAGGCCGCCAAAGTTCTATGTACATATATATGTATATTGTATATAGCAATAAAGAATTCGTCCTTTGAAATTAGAACGGAAAATGAATTTTTAACATAAAATAATCGCAAAACAACGACGACGACGATGACGATGACGACTATCTCGCGTGGGAGGTAAAACTTTGTTTTTCTTGAGTTGAACCTCTTTTGCCAGCATCCACTCGCTGTCACTATTTCGCACAAGATTGTTCCTTATCTAAACGAGTTTATTTTTAATCAGATAACATAAAAAGACTCCTGAGTTCTGACTTCGTCTCTCCCCAGCTCGCCTCTCTTTAGCGTTGTCCGTTCCGTATGGTTGTTTGTTCGTTGGCGCAAATGGCAGTTAAAATTTTCTACTCGTTTTTGAAAACGAGCGGAAACGGACGCGCCGCGCCATCGAAAAGGCCATGAACTTTTTCGTTGCCTTTATACCGTTGGTTGGCTGTTTGTTTGGGTGTTTTGGTTTTATTTTGCCGCTACGTTAGTGTTGCAGCGCGAAATAGCGATTAGCCTAAAAACAGGATGAATTAAGAATTAATAACTCGATTTCTGGCTATAAAGAGAATGAGAGAGGAAACGCGCCAGAACGGCTCAGCTTATAGCGTCCAAGCAGCATTTAGCAGATATACAACCATCAGCCCAGCATCCAAGCAATATAAGTGATGAACGACGTCCTTACTGCTTCTTTGTGGTACCACCGCCGCGCCGTTCCGTTGGTGATGGTAATGGTAGAGGTTGAAGTGGAAGTGATGGTGGTGGAAACAATTAAAACTTTTGCAATTAGGCAATTTAGTGGCCGACATCCGACTTGGCCATGATTGCAGAAGATATAATAATAATAAGTGCGGTTAATTGCTTAACCAGATGATCTTTATTGGCTGAGATTGAGAGATTTGCCTTTCTGTTTATGCCGACAATGCTGTAGTCGACGACTACGACGACGACTACACGATGCCGCTGATTCAAGGAGTAATTAGGTACATATGTATGTATGTACGAAGTACGAGTATTTTGAATTTATTCATGACACTGAATTTGACTGTTTCTGTGTGTTTTCAAACAACTGTGAGACTTATCAACTCTCATTTTTGAAAGCTGATGGACTTGGAATGAATCGGTGTGCTGGATTGTAGGTTGGGAGGAGATGGAATTAAATCTAATGACTTCTTCACTCATTGAATAACAGATGGAATTTACAATGAGGTTAAATTGTTTTTATGAAATTATTCAACTACTGTTAGATTTTAATTTCTATGTTCTATGGGCTTTGATTTTAGATAAGGGTTTGAAGGGAGTTCTAGAGCTATGTAGGTTCGAAGAAAGAGGTTTTTTTGTAAATAAAAGTCAATGTTACTTGGGTTACTTGATTAGGTTATAAAACGTAGTTGTTTTTATCGAATGAGCAGAAACAGAAAATTGCGGAAAAAAAGTGAAGAAAACAGAAAAATTTAGCAACGTTCGTCATATAAGATTGTTTTCAATTTGGAGATGGGGAAGACATTTTTTTCGAATGGTCTTGAATATAGGAAGTTTAAGTCCAATATCAATATCAATATCTTGCAGGGTTGGCCGTGGCGCGATGGTATGCGTGGTTACCTGTCAACCTCACAGGTCACAGGTTCGATCCCTGCCGTAGTTCTATGTCATGTTTTTATTCCATTATCATTGATCATTGTTGGGCCGCTGGTTTACTCATTACATGTTGTTCAGGCACAACACTAACAACATGTGATTGATTAAATACTAGTATGCCCAACAAATATGACAATGAACAAAATAATGCGAATTATAAAGGGACATTGATATAAGACACGGCATTTCTCCGCTTTAGCCCAGCCGCCAACCCTGGAGATAAAATCTGAGACAACCACCACCTTCAGTCTCAGTACCTCGCGCCACATACCTTTCCATACACCTTTCCCTTCCCATCCCTATCCTTCACGCCCGCGCTGTGTTGAACAACATATAAAGGGTACACCATCCCCTTGAGCGTGCGCAAATTAAAAAAAAAGGGTTGCCGCTGTCTTGAATTATAGTGTGAATATGCTTCCACAATCACCTTAAGAACATCCTGAAGGATAACTTTTTGTTTGTGGGTGGAGGTTTGAATGAACATGTTGGGATATCTAACGAGGGCTGTGAGGACATGGTGGTTTGACATACGGAACTACGAATCATCTGAAGAGTTCCTCAACATGTGCATATCATATGGTCTTATATTCATTAAGCACAGTATCACTTACGTCAGTGGTGGAAATATAACTTATTTAGATTTCATGAAGCCGCAAGCCAAAGATTACAAAGTAAATTTGTGTGAAGCGATTTCCCCACAACACCGTTGTGGAAGACGAGGAAGATGAACAAAGAAACATAGATTTCTAGCGGAACCAAGTAGTACAATCTGTAGAAAGTAAAAGGCGAAAGGTATATAACTTTTATGGAATATTATCGACAAAGAAACATGGCGGTGGAATGATGAAACCAAAACAGGGATTAGGACAGAAGAGATACTTTCTGAGTTCTGGAAAAAGATGAGAAAAATTGAGTTTAAATGACTCATGATTCTTACCAAACCAAATCAGTAAGGGGAAAGTTACTTTCTTCCAATCTATAAAGGGATTCTGTAGCTACCACTCTATGAAGAGACCTGGAAGACTACGTGCGGATGATAATGGAATTACTGAAGTATTCCCAATTAGGTCAGGTATAGACCAGGGGAGCGTCTTGAGTCCTTTGCTTTTTATTACAGTTGTTGACTTTTTGCTGAAGATTGCAAAGAGCACATGATACAAAGCAGAATCGAAAGTTTTTCAAGCTATGAATCATCAACTAAGCGAATACGACTCGATGTCTTGTCAAATTCAATTTTTCAAAAGGGATCAAAAATAGTTTCAAAATTAGATACATTTTTTTTATCTGATGACCTCGTTGACGTATTATTTGAAAACCTTTTCATTAAACATTTATATTATTCTAGTTTGTAAATTTTTACTAAGTTCCTCAAAAGAAATTTATACTTTTTTTAATTCTTCCACAAAGTTGTCACCTATAATCTCATAGCAAACTTGTACCTACATCCTACAATCACTACAACGGACACCTGCCGAAAAGTTCTTCTCTGTGCCATCTGCGAGTTCGAAATGCAATCCGAGATAATCAATACTCAGTGATTTATGATACCGTTCCTGGAATTTATATCCTGGTAGAATATCGAAAGGGGTTCTTCATGAGTGTGGTACAATGAAATGTATACTCCTGCCTCCTTAAATTTGTCGTCCTGTCGACCCGGGGCCGGGCCGTCTTCGCGCTCACCCTATATCAATACTCATACACCTATTGATGATGGTGTCTATTGGAGCATATATAGAGTAACGAAAACCTGCAATATATTTCTCCAGTGGTCTATTTGTCTTTCATAGAAGGCTTACACTTTCAGCATGACAAACCAGTGAAATAAAAATTCTCTTCCAAGTGACGACGACGACGATAAAGAAAAAAAAAAAACAGAAAAAAGGACAACGATCAGCGTGTCCTCTGTATAACAACTCGGTAGTACCGTCGAACTGTTTTATGTTCTCTTTTTCTGTCGAAAATTCTATTTACAATGTAATTTCCAGATAACATTGATCCCTGTTAGAGGATGTGAAAAGCCGACCTATTTTCAATGTTACGACGATATGGTCATAGAAAGACTACAACTGCATTTTGTGTCACTTCGGTCCGGGAATAAATTTATTGCCACGAGTGTTGATGGTTCAGAATATTTACATGCGTCAGAGTTTTGACATCTGAGTAGAAAATACGGCCGTTACTTTTTAAATGAAAAAAAAAAATATATGTAGTTTGAATTTTTTTCGGGACAATCAGTAGAGATGGTTGAAAAATTTCTCGGGAATATTGTCTCTGCTGACAGCGGAACTAAACTAGATATTAACAGTTAAATCGGGACGCTCTCCAAAATATGGAGAAACAACTCTATAAGTTTAAAGACCAACCCACTACTCGACTGTTCAATTCCAATGTGTTTCTTTACGCGTGTGGCACTTGGAAAGTCACAATTGCTGTCACTAGAAAGCTGCAAACGTTCGTCAATAGATGTCTGCGACCCATCTTCAGGATTTTGTGACCCAACCTTATTTCCAATAATGAACATCATATGAGAAAAGGTCAGGAACCCGTTGACTCTATCATTCGAAGAAGTTTGTTGCTGTGATTTAGCCATAAGCTTCGAAAGCACAACAAGTTCATTGGGAGTCATGCGATGTTACATTCGCTTTCTTTTAGGAACGAGCACACCGACCTAGAAGCGCTTGGTGAAGAACGGTCGTCGAGGAATCAGCACAACTGGGGAAGAGTTGGAGAAAGCTGAAAGGCATTTCCAAGAAATGTTCAATATGGCGCATAAGGGTCCGAACAAGTTGGGGTGCCGGAAAAGAAATCATGGGTCCTGACCCTACTGCATCAAAATTGCATCATCTATCACAAATATATTAGTTGGTATACACAAGTTTCCAAAACATAACATTTAATAATTTTAAAAAATGCCTTAAAAACACCACTTCAATTCCTCAAAGAAATTTTTAAAATAAAATCACAAATTAATTGACTGCAAATAAAATTCATACATACTCGTACACTCGTACATTATATGAATTTGAAATTCATTTCTCATTTCCAATTCCACATCCGATTCGAAACAAATGTTCCGCCGGCATTGAGCGGCGGCGACGCTGCCGTCATTCTTGCAAATCTCTTTTAATCCTTTCAATAAATTTTAATTAATTTTATCATTTCAAAGCAAGTGCATAATTTATCGTAAAATTGCCGTTTTTGAAATTAATCCAATTATCTTGATTATTACATGACAGACGGTTGTCGGAAGTTTCACCGTAGCCTGCAGAGTTGTTTTCCTTCTTGAATGATAATAGATATTTGCGTCTTGTTTCCAACGTCACTCGTCCCCGTTCCCCGTGCCCCTTTCCAATTCCCATTCCCATCATCATCATCATCATCATCATCATTTCTATTCTTTTGTTTTCGAAAAATACTTCTTATAGCTGAAAGTTAAAATTTATAATAATTGTCATTAGCATTTGGATTGGCAAAAACGAAGAGAAAGATTGATGATGGTGAATGAGGAATGGGGAATTTTGGGGTTCGTTCTTATCTTATAGATGATTGTGAATATTAACAAACAACAAAAATTGGATTTCTCCAGAAAGTTTGAAAAAGCATCTTGAATGTTGAAAATTGATGAAGGGATAGACGTGGAAATCTGATGCTTAGAGATTTTATCACAATACTTAAAACTATTGTTGTAAGTTGAAGAGGTAAACTATATCGTTACCTGTTTGAAAGTGGAATTCATGACACAAAACCAAGAATATTATTTTATCTGGCAAGAAACTTTTGGAAGTTATTTGCCTCTTTGGTATTTATGAAATTATTTTCTTAAACCTATTTACAGTTTTCAATGTTCCGAAATTTAGTGTTTGAGTTGATTGATATTTGCATTAAGCAGGGTATATTTTTTCTTTCCGCAGATGGTTAAATCAGGGCAAAACTGCATTCGAGGTTTTTTTTATATCTAATTATGTTTGTGTGGGGTATAAAAATGCTTAAAACCTAACTAAATTAACCAAAACTAAATTTATCCGTGCATTTCTGTGAGAATGGTCACACTGGTCACTTTTTAATATTTTTGGTATATCTCGAAAACTATGCGAAGTTTGAGAATTAAACTTAAGAGACTTTTTGCATAGAACCGAATTTTCTATCAGAAGTTAATTTTACAAAAAAAAACAAACTTTAAAAAATCCAAAAACTCATATATGTATTTTGAAATTTTTTACTTTTTTTTTTGTTGAAAACATTTTTGTTGAAAACATTGATTGCATTTGAATGATTGACCAATTAAGTTCAAATCATGCTACTCAACTTTGTTCCAAAATATTGTGTTCATAAAGCTCAAAATAGTGTTTCTAGAAAAAAATTGGGGTACGATAATTCAGGTGAAAATGTTTAACTTATAGGAATTTGTATAGAACAGTTGAAGCGTTCAAATGAAGAAGGGGGTAAGTGACATTTTTATAGTTTTGAGATATTGAAAGTTTTTGGATTAAAACTTTTTTCGAGCTGACAACTGAAACTTTATAATGAGGAAGAACAATAAAGCACAAACCAATCGTTTAAAAAATACATACATATGTACTTCATTTAATAATATCGACTTTAAGCTACATATTTTTGACAATTCTGCTTAACAAAAAATCGAAAATGTCACTTACCCCCTTCTTCATTTCAACGCTTCAGTTATTTACAAGCATTTCTTTTTACTATTGGAGGGTTTCTATCTCCCTACGCTTAGGTGGTTTTTAAATTGAAAATCCTGGGAATGGTTGTAGAGAAATTTGAGATTTCTGAAAACGGGTTTTTCTTAACAATTGTGTCCGAACATGAAAGATACCATTAAAGCCCAGTTTTTACCAAATTTTAAAAATATGTACGGAGTCGTTTTTGAAATGTTTAATTTTTTTATAAATTTTAGATGCATTTTTATGAAAATTTTGATAAAAATCAGATGAATCATTTTTGACAAAAATCACATCGTGTTTTTTTTTCATTAAAAGTGAGTCAATATCTATTTAAATTTATAAAAGTTTGTTTTTTATTAATTTGTCAGAGCCGTTTTCGAAAAAAATCACATTTTCCAAATAATGTTTGTAGGCACCGTTTGTAGTGAAGACCAAGTGGCGGGAAAACAATTTACATGAAATATGGAAGTAAACTGCCGACAGATGAAATGGATATGCTTCGCATGACAGCAGGTGTGACGAAGCGTCTTGAAATAAGCAGCAAGAAATTTCGTCAAAAATACCATGTTGGACAAAATACAGGATGTCCGACTTAGATGATACTGTCATGTTGTGAACTGAGAACACAGTTCAAAAGGCAATAGGACACCACCGTAATTTTAACATTGTCGCGGAAAAAAGTAAACTGCATTTATTGGACCTCAGACATGGAACAATCGAAAAATAGGAGGCCTCTCGACGTTTTCTGGGGTCAACCCGGCCAACACTAAATGGGATGAAACAGATCAGTGGAAGAGTTGTGGTGACAGTTTACCAGTCAGAAGAGTCTGAATCATTGCAACCGTTGATTAAAGAAGAAGAAATGGATCCTATGTATGATTTGGGTTATCTTAAGAAAAAAAATATTAGATAGGAATGAGATGGTCTCACCTTTTCGACACGTTCATAAAAAATAAGATACTTTGAAAGAAACTCTATTTAGATTGATATAACTTCTTTCCTCTACGTTTTTTTATGGAATTTACGGATTTTTAACTGATATTTTAATTTTTTTTAACGTGAATGTTTTTATAGAAAAAAAAATATTTATGTACATAAAATATAGAATGTGTTGTCAAGTAACAACTGGAAGTTTGTAACCTTTACAATACACATTTAGCATCTTTTCAACAAACAATTGAAAACAAATATTTTTCTTACCACTTTTTTGTATACCTTTCTCTATATCCTCCTAAATTAAATGGCACACAAACTCTCTTAACTTCCAAGAATACTAAATATTTGTAGAGGTATACCAACAATAAGGAACTTCCACTTAAGACACACAGAAGTATAGACAAAATTTAATATGAATGTCAGTAGCAGAAATATTGTTACCTACGTGTTCAGATTGATAATTACTATTTCATCAGATGAGAAGACTCTAGATGAAGAGCTTGTTCAATTGTCAGCAAATCTACTCGCGTAAAACATTCTATATACAGTTACTGACACAGTACATACATATAGTTTATTAATTAACTTTCTCCTGCGTTCATCATTCTAATCCCGCAACAGATCCTGGCAATCCAAAGACTTATTCCATCATATGGTTTTTTTTTGCTAATCTGGCATTTCTGACACCTAAATTGAATATCAAAGGCTTCGAAGACATTATATCTCATCTCTCTCTTCGGTGCCTTGAATTTAATTCTGAAAACGAGCAATATCGTATCCTACGAATATGCTACTAGGTTGTGTGTTACCGAATCGACAATTCTCTTATTCCCTCGTACACATTATACTCAACATCTGATAAAATGGTTTCTTATCATTTTCCTATAGCGTTACGTCGTTGGGAGCTTGGTGGAAGGAAACTTTTCGAATTTGCCTTCTTCGTGACAAGAAGAAGATGGAGGTGGTAGTTGGGCGATATGGTTTTGCCTTCGTGTGTCGGAGCAGTTGTAAATCTCTTCTATTCAGTTAAAAAAAAGGAATTTTAAAGTTCTTGAACTTTAAAGATTTCTTGTGAGGATTTTTGCTCTGGTTTTCAGTGCTTTTGCTCTGTTGAGAGAAAGATTTTGCTCAAACACAATATTGCCGACACACTCACGTCTTAACCCTTTGCCGCACTCCACATACACCGAATGACAGAGGACTTCTCAAAAAGTTCAACGGTGAGCAAATCCCTTGTCAGAAGTCGTTGGAAGTTATTCTTCTATACTTTGTTCGTAGTTAGTTTCATTGTTTTTTTTTTTTGTTTTTGGATTTTTTCATTTTTTTTAAGGTCTGCCACGTCTGATGTGGCATGTCCCATCACAATCCCAAAACAGATGAATTTTATGGAACGTGTTCTGGAGGAAATGATGTGTTCCATCTTGGTGCAAGTTGTAGTCGGAAGGAAGCATGACAATAATAGCTGAGCAAACAAGGTACCTAACTCTTTAGTGACTTTATAATAATGTTTATATCTATGAATAAAAGGAACTTGCATCCCCTATTGCACCATGAATGGTGTTTGTTTGGAAGAAGTGTAAGTGGAGGTTAACTTTTTAGTGTCACAGGGGGAGAATGATAGTAATTGGAATACCGATTATTTTTTGAATACGGGTTATAACTCTGTTTATTTACGAGTATATAGGGAAGGAACTACGAGTATAACAACAAAAAGTGTAAGAAAACGCTGACCTACTGAAAATAAAGGCATTTTGGTTTTGGTACTGTCAGAACTGTTTCTGTTGTTTGGTCAAAAATTCGATTTAATGACATTTCTTTAACAAATGGTACGGCAGTTTTATGCAAATTCTGATACAATTTTACTTCTACATCATCATATTCTTTATGGAGCTTGAAGAATAAAACAATGGAATTCACACAATTTTTGGCTAGCCGATTCTTGTTTTAGCGTAACTTAATTATAAAATTTTTAAACGGAATTATATATTGAACATACCTTCTCTTATTGCGTAGAGGAGGTTTTTATCGTTACTATCGACAGGATATTGAGTCCAATAATTTTTACTGTTCTAGTAAACTCCTTGGAAAGTATCATTTTGCTTCACTTGGCAGCACTTTTTTATAGCCACGTGCAGTAGGTTTAAGTAGATTAAGTAAAGATTCACTTCCGTCTCAAATTTTATGATTGAAATTTAAAGATCGACAAACTCTGAGAATAAAAACAAAATGTCACTCCTGCATGAAGAAAATATAGCCGCCAATAACCTATACATGTTACCCCATAATAAGGAAACGATCTAGGTAAGGACTGATAGCAGTGTTATTTATCCGTCTTTTTTTGACTTATGTTAAATAATTCTGTCTTTTTTGTTACACCATTTTTGAAAAGAGTTCTTCATATTTTTAATGTGAAAACTCATTTTTAAGTTTCAGCACTAACCTAGATGGAAAGCAAGATTCCAAGTTGTTGTTGTATTATATATGTAGGATCAATTTGGTACCATTTATGGCCTAGTAGCACTAGCATGAACTACCTTACCTACCTATAAAAGAAGATGCAGAACAGAGCTCGCTATCTTTTTCTTTTCTTTTCTTTTCTTTTCTTTTCTTTTCTTTTCTTTTCTTTTCTTTTCTTTTCTTTTCTTTTCTTTTCTTTTCTTTTCTTTTCTTTTCTTTTCTTTTCTTTTCTTTTCTTTTCTTTTCTTTTCTTTTCTTTTCTTTTCCACACGGCTCAGCTCAACGTTACTTTCACTTTATTTTTTTTAAGAATGACATTTTAATCTTATTTAAAATTTTTTATTTTTCTTGATACGAAGTTGCAGTCTGTCAAGAATAGTGACATAAAGTATTACAATCTTTTTCGTACGACAGTTATTTGCTTAAAAAGTCTTATTTTTAAGTATTTTTTACTAAATCTCAATATTTTTACTTCAAAACCGCATTCCCAATCAATTTTGAAAATTTTAAAAAGAGGCTGGGTGCGACCCACACTGATAACTTCCCATTTAGTTATATTTAGTTTTTTTTTCAAATAACCAAATTTTGTGCGAAACAAACTTTAGCTGTTAAATTCAAACAATCATTATTTTAAGATTGAAAAGCATTTTAATTATTTAAAGAGATTTACGAAATGCACATATATTATAGAGATTAAATACCTAATGGCAAAGTCAATATCATTGCTCGTTCTCAAGATATTCGAGTCGAAAAACCAATTTTACCACTTTTTAGTTTATTTTTTTTTAAATATTTTTTGTCAAAAACTTTCAATTAGATATTTGTCAAAATTCAACCTTGCATAAAAAAATTGTACTATGTATAAAATAAAATATTTTAGAAGGCACAGTCGTTGGTCGTTCTTAGGATATTCGAGCTGAAATACAATTGTAACTACTTTTCTTTAGAATTTTTAACAGTTTTTGATTTTTGTTAAAAAACTGCCCATTCAATATTTGTCAACATTTTATCAGTTGCTAACAATTATGTTATGTAGAAAATAAAACAAACAAGAAGTCAATATCGTTACCCGTTTTTGAGAAATTTGAGTCGAAAGACAATTTATACCAATTTTTGGTAGAATTTTTTGTAGTTTTTAATTTTTTGTAAAAAAACTGTCCATTGAATTTTTTTGAAATTTTCACCAGTAGTCAAAAACAACATTTTTCGTAAAATAAAATTATTTTAAAGATAATATCGTTTTTCCATCTAAGGATAATCGAGTTATAAAATTTTTTTTTTTAGTATTTTTGATTTTAAAAAATAACGGTATATTGATTTTTTCCAATTTCATATCAAATTTGTATGACGTCATAATGTGTCGAATAAAATTTATTTCAAGTCAATAGCATTATTTGTTCGTGAGATATTTGAGCCTAACCAAAATTTTCACTTCTTTTTTAAACTGCTATAGTAAAAAAAACAACTGATTGAATATTAACAAACGCCCTTTCAGCTTCTTTCGAAGTTATATCTCGACGACGAAAAATGGTACCAGAACGTACGGACGTACGGACGTACAGACGTACGGACGTACGAACGTACGTACACACGCACACACAGACATCTCTCTAAAAATGATTGATATAGGCTCTAGGGACCTTGAACGGTCGAGAAATGTCAAAAATTTCAATTTGACAAATCGGACCGATTACAATAACTCCCTATGGGAAGTTAAAAATATTTGCTGGCCAGCTGTTGACAGCGCTGGTGATGTTATTGGTTTAATAAATTTACGTGACTAATTAATTAATTTAGCAACCATTTTGTTTTTACCAAAAATCTATAATTTCGCACATTACTCGCGTATTTTTTTTATCCTTGATGAAAAAGTTATTTGGCAAACTTGTAGAAAATTTAATTTTCAATTAACTTTAGTTTAAAAGTTATGGCACATTTTTTAGTGTTCGCACGTTAAATAAAAGACGACTTTTCTTATTGAGTTCAATTGATTGACTAATTTAATAACTTATAACAGCATAAGTTATTAAGTTAGTTAACATAAAAATTATATTATATGGAATAGAAAGAGAGACAGGAACACACTGTGGGCGCATTTTCTCAGGCAACTTAAGAGTTAAAGTTATACAATAAATATGTTTAATTAATGTTATCACATTTTTTTTATAAATAATTTTCGACGCGTTTCGGAAACAATGTTCCATCAACAGATAGAAATAATATTTGATTTGAAAAATCAAAGTTGTAATAGTAGTTCATTATTTTACGAGCATTTATTTTATAACCTAAAAAACAATTCTTTTATTTTTCATATCACTCTACAGAACTTGGAGTCCAAAACCATCAAGAATTTTCTAATTTGTGTATCACTTAAGCTGATGTGATTTGGTGAGTCAAATTTATGAATTATTGTTTCAGCTTCTATACAAGCGAACACTTTAAATTGGGTTTCTTTCAAAGAAGTGGGTGTTGTTTTGTTTCAAATTCCGGTAATATTTTTTGTCCTCACCCACGCGCCTGTCATATGACAAAGCATCACCCCTTCTTCACGTTATTGAGTAACTTGTTTAGTAAAACTTTATGCATATCAGACAACAACTGCTACCCCTTTCAAATAACATTTGTTAAAAAAAAAAGGAATCATTAAATGGTCTCCGAAACCACCTTTAAAATAACTGCATAACGAGCTCAATTCTCAATCTCAATGCCAAGATCTCGGATATCTTTTCCCATAGCCTCGCGTCTTCCTGATGTGAAGTTGCCCTTATAGTCTCGCTTAATTGCATTTTAATTGCATTCAAATTAAAACAAATTTTTCATTCTTATATCAAGTTCTTTTTTATTTATTTCTTTTGCTTGTTCAACTTGGCATAACATTGAGGTGAGGTGAAATTAGAGGACAAAAAAAAAACACTTAAAAGGTATAATTAAACTTGGTCCTTCAAAACTTAAGAGATGCTCTTCTCCTATAAGCTATCAGGTCACTAATTTGAATACACGAAAATATTTACTCTGACGGTAGTTATTAAATTCTGCGGTATTTAACACAAAACACATAATTTAATATTGTTTCATTTAATCTAAAAGCCAAAAGTTGTACCTACTATAAATATAATCGCGTCCGATGTGTGTTGGAAAAAAAAAAAACAATTACCAACATTCTAAAACAAAAATTACTAAAACTAATTGAATTGGTCGTTGAAAACAGAACCTGAGTTTTAAGCAACCGCCTGGCATATATGCAATGGGAGGGGGAGTGAGTTCTCTCCTGGATGGAAAAACTGGCTACTGTTAAGGCAATAATTGAATTCGGCTCTAGCAACATCGCCGACCTTATATAAAGTCCCCATGGGGCTAGGTACATGCTGGAGCAGGTAGCTATTCAAACAAAAAAAAAAACAGCTATCTGTATGAGGGAATTGAATTGAATTAAAATTTTATTTTCTGCATTTTGGGATGCAAATGCAGAATGGTTCCTATCTGCAGCCAGTCTGGCCTGGGTCTGGGTTTAGTTTGAAGGTTTTTAAATTTGCAATTTGTATTTATGTAATTTGAGGGTTTATATAAACCTACGAGTATGCATGTACTTAGAGTGAATTATGGTTTATTTTTTTTGGAAGCGAGAGAGAGAGAGAGAGAGAGAGATTCAGTGAAATGCCATTAAAATTGATTAGATAGAATGTGCGTTTATAATTGTTTTCAATTATTCTAATAGATTGCGTGGAACTTAATTTCATTACGAACTTGGGATTTCAGATTATATACGAGTATGTATTTATAGCTGTAGTATAGGTAAGGTATCATAACATTTCAAGCTTAAGTGACACCTTGGATATAAATCACCAACTTGGGGACCATCATGATGATAATCTGCATTATATAATCACCTGCGCATATGCCAGCATTTTTATTAAAGTTTTTTTTTTATTAAATTTTTTTTATTTAATAGGTTGCTTTTTATATGAAAATGTTCATAGACATTTATACATTTAGGTATGGTGATGTACATTGTACATTATGTGCTTATTTTAATATAATATCGTTAATTCATTACAATTGAATTACTTAAGGCTAGATGGATGTGTTTTTTAAAGCCTTGCTGAAAATTGAGTGTTATATACAACAACAACGAAACCTATCGGGACTTTGGTACAGTGATTTCTCGGTGTCTTAAGTTAGCCTGGATAGAGGTTGCTCAACAGCAATATTCTTATTCCTGTCATCGACTGTTTGTAAGGAGACTCTATTTTATTCCGAGACGGCGTCGTTCAGTTCAGGCATCGTGTTTATTTTAACAGTCCTATGCTTAGATTCTATCGTTTCTTAATTTTTGATTAGTTGGAAAAAATGTTTTTTTTTTGTTATGAGAATGAGAATATTTTGTTGTTCGTATTTTAGTAAAATAAATGTTGAAAATGTGATACTGATCGGTGCAGTCAATTTCTCTTTCCAAATTTGACACGAAATTTTCACATGTTATTGTTATATTGAATATATTTTCAGACATTTAGATTTAATTTCGTGGTACATATTTTTCAAAAATTTATTGATGTCGTTACTTTTGTTACATGAGAATATAATATTCATTAGTTCAGTTTTGGAAAAAAAATTTTTGTAAGAAAATGCAACTCTCAGTAAATCCTAAGAATGTTTTTTGATTTATCCCTATACGAGCATTTTTGAAAAAGTTACAACTATTCAAAAAAACAGAAAAGAAATCGATAAATTCTTTCCCTTACTTTTTGCTTCTGACTCGAACTCGAGATGTTAATAAAATTTGAAATAACTATGATAGACAAGTAAAAAAAAGTGAATGTTGAAATACTGTCTGTTCAGCTACAGAACAGTGAATGGTGTTCTCCACACGTTTAAAAAAAAAGAATTTTAATGTCAAAATTATTCAAAGTCCGATTTTTTTTTGAAAAAGGCTCCGACGATTTTTTTCAAATTCATTCGTTTATCACTCAAAATTCTATTCACTTTATATTTAAAAAAAAAATCCGAAATACGGAAGGTACCGTTACCTTCTATTGAATCATTTTTTTGATCTTCAATTTTCTCGAAAATGGTTCATCTGATTTGAATCGAAATTTTAATGCAAAAGCATCTGAAAATTATTCAATAAATGAATTTAAAAAAAACAGTGTCTTGAGTTTTTTGAAAACTAAATTATTTTAAAACGGCTTGACATATATTTTTTATGAAACATGATCCAAATTAGTTTTTTAATACTATCTTTTATAACTTGAACAAAAAATGAATTCTAGTTTCAAAAATAATAACTTGCCGGTTTGAAAAATTTGAAATTTGAAATTTTTCAAAAACGACACAGATGATTTTGATACAACTGCTTGTGTATGATTTATTTCTCTTATGTTTGGTAACCTTTAATCGTGAGAAGTAACGTATGCCAACTATGCCATAACATTGCCATGCTTCCGATTTTTTTTTTAGGGAAACTAGCGATGTAGGAATATCAAATTAAGTTTTCACTAGTGCCCAAATCTTAAAAAAAAAAAACAATAATTCGCAAATAACGTCTGTTGGTGGGATGGCGAGAGGTGAGATGCACACAAAACACAAATTATTTGTGAGCAGTTGAGGCAATGGTTATTTGAATTTTGTGACCTCCTATCGACGCTTTGAATTGCGTTTCAGCTACTGGGCAGTATTCATTATCATCAAATTTGTATTTAGTCTCCGTTCTCTCTAAAAACCCATGATAAACTTTGATGCACTCTTGCGTATACGCACTTTTTTTATTTTATTGAATTCTTAACAAATGCTCTTCTACATTTGTTTGTTTGTTTTATATTAGGACTTTATAAAATATTTAGTACTCCTACAAAAAACGAGCTACAGTTATTTTAAGTAAGTAAGTTATATTTTGTTAAGGAAGGTTTATTAACAAAAAAAAAATCCAATCAACAAAAAGAAAAAAAATTCATACTTCAATTCACTAAATGAAACCAAAACACATATGAACATACATATATAAATAAAAATACCATTTATCTTACTTTAAGTGAATTCCCAGATCATTTTGAATTCCCTAAAGTAAGATTTAATTTACTCAATTCGACAACAAAACAAAATAAAAAAAACCCTTCCGATGGCTGTGCAGAGATAAAGAATCCAATAGGTGTAATGCCTTCATCACAGATGTTCCAGGGGTGACAATTTCATTTGCATATTTTCACACACAACCCCTTAAATTGCCTATAGGGACCAACCTAATGGTGTGACTACATCGTCGTGGTCGGCACCACCAACAAAAATAACAACAGCAACGACGAATGGTGAAGATATAGCCTTGTTCAAGGTGAGAAGAAAAAAAAACAACCTCATACCTTTGGCATACAAAAAAATTAATACCTTCATCCTTCCACTTATGAATTCTTATTATGTACTTCATATCATTAGCACTCTTGCAGCACACTTCCTCTCCTTCTCCTTCTAATGGCGGAATCAACCTTTCGTTTCGTGTTCGAAAACAAATTTTTTTTTTGGGGATGCTAATGATGGGAATAAAAAAAAGGCTGCTTCACCAAAAACTTAAAAATTCAAACTCAAAGTGATGAAATAAAAAAAAAAAGAAAACCAGAAAAATTGTCACATCACTCTCAAAGACCCGACGTGTGAGGATGAGGATGTGGGAGAGGAAAATATCAAACCCGACCCTAAACCCCAGACCATCATATAGTCATCGAGACATAGGACACCAAAATAAAAAAAAAATCGAAGAACTTTCATTCTATATAATGAAGGAATATGGCACCAGCACGTGACTTCACTTAAACATGCAGCCTATTAACCCTAATGGTGTTATAATGGTCCGAAAATGGCTTTCGCTTGACTTATTGGAAATTCGTGATTTGCATTTTCGGGACATATTCATCTCTGTATAGAGCACCACTGAAAAAGGTATATCAAGGAAAGGATGTCATCCATAGTCTACTCAGGAGACAACACTTATCGAACATTTATGTAAGAGCAGCCGAGATGAATACCCAAACTGAGTAATTGGTGTTATTTTGTGGTAACAGATTGCCAATTTACCGCAAGTGGATTAAACAGGTTGACATGAAAATGGCTTCTTTGTGTGTAAGATGGCCATAGCTTACTTTGCAATGATGACAAATATTAAGGTAGGTGAGGGCTTAAGGATGGTTGTATTAGGATGGAATGGGAAAAGGTTCAGATGAGCTAATGTCGTTGGCTTACAAATTGTTAGATCATCGTAATTCAACCAGGCCCTAATGACAAGAAGGTTTTATGATTTTCTGTTAAATAGACCTATGTACTATTATTTAAAATTCCGTTTGTTTTACAAAATTATTGTTTCTTAAAAGCAAGTTTCCAATTAATTTTCATTATTTATTGAAAGCTTTATTGAGCTGAGAGCGGCAAAGTTAGACAGTGCAGCTTCTGCTTCAATTTTTTTTTAAAATCGTATTAGGCTTGGAAAATTTATTTGAAAATGTTTTCCTAAAATTAATTTCATTGAAATGGAATAAAACAAAGATGAATTTTTAAAATTGACATGAAATTTACTTTATTCGACTTCACATATCCCCACAGAAAATAGTCTAGCGGCATTAAATTGTACGAACTTGGAAGCCAATTACCGGGACGGAACGTGAAACTATGTGGACGCCAAATGTTTCTTTCAATGAATCAGTTGTGACACGTGTTACATGACGCGGTGCACCGTTTTGTTGAAACAACAGCTCCTGCACATCATGGCGTTCAATTGAGGAACGGAACGAAAAAGTCAGCCATCATGGTTTTATAGCGGTTCCCATTGACTTCAACGTTCTGGCCAGCATCGTAATACATCGAACAGTCACGGTGTTTCAACATACACTTTGCGTCCATTCACATAATCTACGAAGCGTTGTTCAGGCATCAGTCTATTCAATTCATGTTGAAATGCCAAACCAACCTAAACAAAAATCACTTAACAGCTGTTAAAATGACCCCCAGTTAAAAAAGTATTGCCAACTTAAAGTTCTATACCCCTAAAAAAATTCCCTTCATTACACTGGCAGGGAAGTGGCAATAGAGTGACTAATATAGGATACTAATGATTTTATTTTGTACCGATGAATTAGAGCCAGCTTCACCGTGCCCATTTACTAGAATAAATAATATTTAAGATTCCTTAGCTATACAAGTGGTACTTAAGTTAATATTAAGCACTTACAAAACTGCCTTCTCATCAAACTGTGACATAGACTAGAAAGTACACCTTTATTTGTGAGTAAAATGCAGAAATGGGGTAAATGTAAACACTGTGAAAAGCGATTGTTTAGGTAGATACATAGCTCAAATCAAATTCTATTCAGATCTTTTAAAATGTTTGTCATATAATATATCTGCAATTTCCAATAATATTTAGTAATATTTGCTGCATGTATCAAAATTTATATTTGAAAAGGTCTGCAATAACCACACTTTAATTTAGTGACACTTTTTACTAAGTTATTATGATTCCACCTTCCAAAAAAAAAATGTTAAAAGTGTTAAGCAGTTGAGAAGAAGATTCTTCTCCGAATTTGTATCTTATAAGACATTTGTACCAGCATAAATATTTTTTTCCGAAGCGTGTGTTTTAAATAAAATACCTAACTCACCTCTAAAATACATCGCCTTTTACCTTACTTCAGCTAAAAAATGCACGGAGAGCGAGAGAGAGAGAGCTTATATACTTTTTGCCACTTCAATTCAACATAATCGCAATCTTATGCTAATTCGAGCAATAAAAACAATAAAACTAAATTATCCAAGGAAACAATGCCACCAAATGGCTATTTGGGCACCGCACTCTCCAACATAAAAACCATTCGAATATGAAAACTGCAAAATTCAAAAACCAAATAAATGCCGCCTTGACACTGAATAATATCATTATAACAATGTTCGAGGGTGTATTTTTTTTCTTTAATCTGGTTTTGGAATTAAACTTATAAATTTTATACGACCGTCACACTGACACAAGGACAACCATAACAACACAACCGCTGCTACCATACGGTTCCTCGCGCCCGGCCCGCCGCAACTAACTTAAACTTGAAACGTAACCCTTAGAAAATATAATATTCCAATATACTGGAGACACAGCCCAGCCACCATTACCGCACCGTTCTAAAAAATAAAGCCTTCTCCTTGTACTCCTATGTATCTGCGGGAGTGGAGTAAAATGAGTATATTTTCAAGTCTTTTTCTTCGTCCACTTTGCTTTTTTTATGGGAAAAGTTAAATAGGAAATCTCATAGGATTACAAGGTCTTTAGGTTAATTGGGATAAATTTGGCATCTTAGGTGTAACCGCAGTTACCTACCGCTACCTGTTTTTTTTTTTTTTTATTTTATTATTATTTCATTGTAAAGGGAAACCGTTGAAGTGGTGGAGCTCTCTTAAAGATTTTTTTTTTGTTCAGCCTGTTGGCATTTCTTTTTTTTTTTTTTTACTTTCTAAACGAGGATATTATTTCGATTTGGCAATTTTCGTTTGTTTTTGTTTTGAAAAAAAATTGAGTTTAAGAAACTTTTTAACCTGTTGTAACGAAACGGAACAACAAAATTAACTTTAAGACTTTGTTTTGACATTGAAAGGGAGAAAAAGGACGTAAAGGAAAGATGTACAAAAACATATCTGTAATTAAAGAGCCCCAAGTATGATGGTTTAAATTTTTGCAAAATATATATTTTATGAACAGAGAACTTTAGATAAAATAAAAGAGCCTTGGCAAGATTTTTCTATGGTTTTGATCTAAGAAGTTTGACGTTTTATAACAATAGAGAAAATCTTATTGAAAATTCTATAAAATTTGCTGCCATCGCCATAAAAAAATGGACAAATTTTTTTCTAATATTTTTAATAGTTTTGGATTAAAGAAACATGTGGGGCTTTCTGTAACGAACTCGCCTACTGAAAGTAAAATCACAACTGGAAACTTCTAAAGGAGACTAAAAAACTCAAAAAGGAAACATGATGGCGGAATGATGAATCCAAAAACTGGAAAACTAAATTTTGAAAAACCACTTGCTTGCATGTTGCTTAGCATTAAGATCATTTATTAAATTCAGAAGAAATAAAAAGTAAATTTATAAATAGTAAAGGGTGTATTTTTCACACCAACAAAGCCTACTATAGTCTTCAAAGCTCTTCAAATCGAGAAATCTCATCATAACTTCAAAACTGCTGCTGTGCAGGACCACGGTCTCCGAGGTATTCACGTATGAATACGAGACTCGGGTGCATAGCAAAAGACACACCGACGTCTTAGCCGCGCTCGAGAGATGAGTCTTAAGGAGAATTGTTGGCCCCATATGTGAGGAAGGACGATTCCGGAGAATCTACCTTGAAGCAGACATAGTGACAAAAATTAAGCTTGGAAGACTCCGGTGGGCAGGACACCTAGCTCGCATGAGCGAAGAGGAACTTGCTCGGAAAGTCCTTTGTGGTACATTCTATGGTTGAAGGCAGCGTGGTAGACCATGCTTGAGCTAGAAAGATGGCGTAGACCAGGACGCCCGAAGCCTTGGGGTGCGCAACTGGATCACGTCGCGACGCGTCGGTTCGAGACCGGGGTAGATGGAGAGATTTGTTGAAGGAGGCTAGAACCGCACCAATTTGAATGCCACATTTGTATAGTTGAAACATCGTTATATCCAGAAAAACTGACTGTTTGGTGCGGAAGAATCATTGGTCCGTACTTCTTTGAAAACGATGCTGGTCCGATAACTGACTTTTTCGTTCCTTGATTGTACAACCATGATGTATAGGAGCTGTGGTTTCAACAAGACGGCGCAACATGTCACACAGATTGTGTCACAATTGATTTATTGAAGGAAACGTTTGCTAACCGCATAGTTTCACATTTCAGTACCCTGAATTGGCCTCTAAGATCGTGAGATTTAACTTCTGAAGTCCCTAGTCTAGGTCAGCAAGTCCAAAACTGTCAACCACATTGAAGACAACGTTCGCCTCGTTGTTGCCGATATACGCTTACAAATTTAGGAAAAACTGATTGAAAATTGGATCGCCAGATTAAATTAAGTCCAAGCCAGCCATGGCGGTCAGAAATGCTAGAAATCATATTTAATCTTCTAAATATCTACATATGTACATATGTATATAAAGAATTTATTCTGGCTTTGCACCAAATAAGTCCTACTCAAAAAGTATTTGGGGCTGATTCCCGATTGCTTTCAATTTAACAAAATATTCAGCCTGAAAGTATGCAATGCAAAAAATCAGAAAGCCATAAATTATTTGTACTTGAACATAAAAGTATTTATTTTTATTTATTTAAAAAAAAATTATTTCCACCTTTTATTTTCATAATCCCATTTCGATGAGATACCTTGAACCGGATTGATTTCTAATGTAAGCATACGTTTTAGCTGTGCCTTTTGATGTTCTTCATTAAATGATTCAGGCAACTCACCATACACTAAAAAGAAAAATCCAAATTCAAATCAACTTTAAATCTTGAAGTATATAATGGTCAACTTACAGTATTTATGATTTATCAGGCAAACCCACACACCCAATGATATGGCCAACATAACAAAGCCCAAATGCATTTTCCATTCACCAGTACCGGCTTTCATTTCACTGAATGTCTGACAGAACGAATGACGATATAAGGCTCGTTTTTCTGGCATCGATAGTTTTCTCCAGTCAAGTTGTTCTTTAGCATTTAAGCACATCGATTCGTTACTGGGTTCTTTGAAACGTACAGCTGGCATTGGGTAACTAACATGGTCTATATAACATGCTGTACCATTCCAACCATAACCGACAATTTCTCGTTTTCCAATTTTCTTCAGAGAATGAATATTTGCTTTGCTTTGATAAGTTTTGAAGTTTTGATAAAGAAGTTTTTGAATTGTCCCAAAATTTCTAAAAACCATTTTTAGCAATTATGTCTTTACATACATATGTACATCAGAGATTTTAATAATTTTTTTCTTGTTATCGATTTTCGATAAACAATCAATTTTTTTTGACGTAATCTTTCAAATTGTGCCTTAAAAATGATTATTTTACAAAAAGTTCAAGGTGTTTAGTTTTAAGGTTTCAAAAATTTCCTAAAAGATAAATTTTGTAAAATCTCCATACATTTTGTTTCAATCGATAAAGTTTAATGGAATGGTCATCTCATCGGCCTCTTTCATACTTAATTCAATTAACCCTTAGTCTAAGTTAATTAAAGCATCTCACTTAAATCCCAATGAATCCTCTTTATAGATCCAAATCTAAATTCCACACAATTAACACATCTAACAACATTGAAACACATAACAACTGATAACCACAGTTTGTCAATCTACTTAGGAGAAATGTTAACAATTGTCAATGCCAAAGGGACAAGATATAATGCTCTTACTTATAGTCTGGAAATTAGTGTTGCAAATTAGAAATACTCACAAAGAATAAAAAATAATTAAGAAAACAGTTTCGCTTACTAAGCCTATTTATTATGAAATCTTTTTAAATATTTCTAAAGGCAAATCGGATTGATAGCTTATTGAAATGAAATAATTTTTTTTTTGTTTTATGTTGAGAAAAAATTCACTTATCAATAACACAAAAAATCTTTAAAATGTCTTATGAGCTGATAAGATATCTATAAAGCTCATGAACAACACTGAACGGATATTTGGTGGCCGTCTGCGAGAAATATTACTGCTGTCTGACGACGAGGCCGGCTTGTTTCGGTTAAATTGACCACAGACGCACTTTAGAGTATAAGAATCAGAATGGAATCATATTCAGATTCCTCAAGAGATTTGCTTATTGTATGATTTCAAAAAAGCATTCGACAGACAAACACGAGAAATTACACGCGTTGCACTTAGGCAAGAACTCTACTTGTGGATGATCATGAACATGTACGAGCAAGTTGAAACAAAGGTGAGCATCTTACGCAGGACTCAGCGAACAGTTTCTAATTATTATAGGTGTTCACCACGGAAGCGTCTTGAGGCCATGCTCTTTATTACATACCATAACTTTCTGCTTGGTGATGAGCTGAAGGACCCATAAGTGAATCAGGTATGAGGATGGAGGTATGTCATAAGTGAAGATCCTGTGTCTTTGCAACGAGCACTTGATGTATGGTGGTTCTAAGGGGAACTGGATGGACCTATGATGCCCGTTTCCTGTCCACACACGCCTCTTCCGAACATATTTTTTAATGAACAAATATTTGACTGTTAGCAGTCGAATTGTTATTTCCTGAACACCGTTTGTTTTAAATATATGATTTAAAATCATGAATAAAATAAAATAAAATATAAACCAGCTTACAAGTGTTCAAATATGCGTTTCGCCCCAGTGTAATGGCTGGGCTCATCAGAAGATGACCATTACACCTTGTCTTGACGCATATTTACCCGAATAAATCGAGATTCCATATAACCCGAGCTACAAAGAGCAACTGTAATAAAACAGTTCAAAAAATTTAAAGATCTCGGATCTGTGATCAATAGCATAGGAGCATGTTATGACGCCATAAAACATTGCGTCAGCGGGAGGTGCACAATAGCTTAAAACGTTCCTACATTGTCACTGAAGAGAGGCAGGCGCAAAAACTTCTGATCAAACAAATGCAACGATACCATTTAATTGACATCCAGAGAACCGGGAGGCTTTTTTCGAAGTTTTCTGAGGTCAATCAGATGAACCGCACATGTGAAGATTCAAGGTGAATCAGTGCAGTGGGAGGTTTGGTCTCTACGAGGAACTCTATATCGTATTTGAATCACTACCAATTCTTGACATCTTAAGTCGACTTTAAAGTTTTTGGGTTTCCGGCAAAGATGTACAACCTCATCTTCCAGACTATTGTTAAAAGTAATAGTCAAACCAATCCCAAAACTCACTTACAAGTTTGTCATTTTCGAATATTTTTTGCCTTCAAGAAATCACTATTCCTGCGTAAATATTTGACAAATAACTTTCTCTTGGCCACACTAGCTTACATATAGTGGCATACCTTGAGGATGATACAAAAAGTCCCAACTGTATACCGACAAAAAACTTTCCCCACCACCACAATAACCGCCACCTTCCAAAGCCAAACAACAAGAAACTTTCTCTCTATATACTGAAAGGAAACTTCATCCTCACGCTAGTTTGCTTCAATCGTCCTGAGAGTCCATGGATGAGTAAATATTTGAAAATTAATAAATGAAATTTTCCACCAAACAAACGAAATAAGGAAAACAGAACGAACAAACGTTAAGAGAAGAATTCTTCTGCACAAAAAAAAAAAAAAACAAACAACTGAATAAAGGATCCAAACAAAGCTCCCAATGAAGAAAGAAGAAAAGTTTTTTTTTTTTGATACAAAATAAAAACAAGAAAACAGACACAAAAACATTCACATCCTCGCAGGGCGAAACACAATTCAGATTGGAATTATCAGAATTATTCGATTCGATACAGTTTTCCCATCGAACTTATTGGCCAGAACTTTGCTGCAATGGCCAAATGGCATTTAGACCAGGGGCATATTTTGTTCTCTTCGAAAGCTTAGGCGCTCAAAATCAGGACTGAAATTATAAATTTTTTTTCTAAAAGATATACATGAAAAATCTTAAATTCTAGTGGCCCAATTTATTGACAGTATAGACATGAAATTAAAGTTCGTCGTTAAAAAACGAGAAAATTTATCAAATTTCATACAAGTGAATAAATAGAGTGAATAAATTGGGCCTAAATGGTTAAAACCTTGAAATCTTAATTCTAAATTTTTTTGGAGGTTCGACTAGAAACAGAATGTGTTTTTTTTTTTAATAATCGATCACTTAAATATTTTCCTTCAAATTTCATTGTACAATTTCGCTCCTGTCTTCATCGACCGACCGACGGCAGCCAAACCATGACCTATTTGGTCGACCAATACACATCTTCGGCATCTTTTTTTTTTTTATAAACGTGTTGAGAATTCTTAAGATGTAAGCAAGACACGGAGTAGCTTTATCGATGAGAGAAAACTTTTCCTGGACACCTCTCACCAGTTACCACAAGGAACGCCACCAAATGGGTGTGATTGTAGTGTGATAGGGTATTGAGTATCCTGGTAAAAAGTTTGAGACAAGACAACTTTAGAAAAAAAAAAAATTAAAAACAAAACGGATGATGGGTATATTAGCAATGAATGTGTGTTTATTTTGTATGTGAACCTAATCGAATTGGGTCTAATGAAATCAAAGAAATAAAGGCAAAGCATCTCTTTCTTAAGTGATTTTCAAAATCTTTTCACTTTTATTGAAAAAAATATAGTGTCACTTAGGATTTCAATTGTTTTCCTATACAAATAGAGTGTCGTTTTTTATGTAAGGGCATTGTTTTTATTTTGAATTCGGGACTACGAATAATAATTATGGCCATAAGTTTCACCTTGAGGGGCATAGGACCTACTCCTCCCCAGCCATCGTGTACGGTTCTTGGAGAAGTATTTCAGCTTTCTCCAACTGTTCCCCAGTTGTGCTGATTCAATCCCTCTTCCCAAAGTGCTTCGTTATCGGTCCACTCATAAATGCACTTGTTGCCCTTTCGAAGCGTATGGCTACTTCTCATATTTTATAAGAATGGGAACATTGCTTATTTTTTTGTTTGTAAAGTCTATATGCGTCGATTTTGTTTCGTTTAGTTTGATTCGCCAATTTTTTTCCAATCACTAACTTTATCGACTGTATTTTTCAGTTTTTGTGTAGCCTTCGTAACGGATTTATCTGGCACCAATATTGCAGTATCATCAGCAAAGGTGGCCATGATAGCGTTGATGTCCACTGGAATACCCCTTGTATATAACAGATACAGGGTTGGTCCTAGGGCACTTCCTTGGGGTACACCGGCTTCAATTTTCTACAGTTCCGAGTAATTTTGGTCGTACCGTACTCTAAAGAGTCGGTTCGTAACGTAGGATTTCAGTATTTCGGAGTACGGCCTGGAAAGATTTTTATGCAGTTTGTACTCAAGTCCCAAGTGCCAAACCTTGTCAAAGGCTTGAGCAGCATCTAAGAACATAGCCGAGCAAGTGCCTTTTCCACAACATCCGTAATTCGATGCACTTCTCATATGATGTAGTCATTGGGTTCGGAGATGTATAATTGGTGATACGGTTGTTCTAGAAAATCCTCATGATGTTTCGCAGGCATCTATTAACAAACTTTTGCAGCTTTCTAGGGACAGAAATTGTGACTTTCCAAGCACGAATTAAACATTGGAGTGGAACAGTCGTAGCTTGGTCTTGAAGCTTATAGAGTTGTTTCTCCATATTTTGGACAACACCCCAAATGCAACTTTTACTTTAACGATTCTATTGCTAATACCTAGATCGGTTCTGCCATCAGTAAACACAGTACTCCCAAGATATTGAAAATTGTCTACCATTTCAACTGGTTATCCAGAAATATTTGCTTAAACATATGAGGAAGTTGCAAGGTCGATTCTTTTTGTTTTGCCGATTTGCCAAACGATTTCTGACTCTGTCTCTTCCATATCACATTGTCCTATATAAGATAGCGAACATACGTCGTATAGGTAGTCCAGGTGTTTTTACAGATTCCAGGTATGATTGCATAGTCCAGTAAATTCCTCTGTTTCTAGTCGACAAAGCTGGGTGCAGTACATCACCAATCACCAACAAGAACAGTATTGGTGACAGTATACAACCTTTCCTAACTCCACTTTGCTATCTTGCTATTTCGCTTGTACTGGTTAATTTTTTTCGTTGCACAAAATAAGGTTTGTTTGTTTTGACAATCTCAATAAAATTTCAATTAATTAATTTCAAATACCTTTGTGATAATGACATATGTAGGTGGGAGGAAATATTTTACAAAGCAATTAACGCTATTTACAAAACAAAGTTTATAATATCTTGCAACATTTATGAACAAAAGTCAAAGTTTTAATCAAAATTAACATTCGCTATTTTATTGATATTTACATAAACATGTAGCTGCGGGACATAACTTGTTTTTCAAAAATGAAACCATGAAATTGTAATGCCAAAAAAAGCATTATTTAATTACAATTTATTTTATGGATAAATTTAAATGTATAAATATAACAAACCCAAAAAAACAAATTAAAATAAGTATCATTACATAATATTAAAGAACATCCTTTTTATATACATAAAACCCCACTCGCGTGTGGTGCTCATCCGTCATCCCTTAGCCCAGTTAGCCACAAATGTAATGCCTCTAACCCTTGACGCTGATAGCTTATAGCTAAGGAAGGGGAACTCGAACTACCCCTACTGAATCGCTAATCGAATTGGATATTTGCATCAATGAAACATCGAACATCAATGAGCTTGATGGAACGAAGTCGGAGTTGGCATACGGCGCGGCGGCGACCGACGACGACCGTAGACGCCCAGCAGAGTCCTCACCAAATATTAGCATTCGCAATGAAGTATGGTTAATTAGGCATTATTTGCAATACTAATTGGCCAATTCGATTGGAAAACACGCCAAATGTAGCATCCAAGCTGGACTGATAGGCCGATAGGCACACACAAGTGACTTCATTATTGAATCATACAAATCACAACCCTTCAATGATGCGATGGGTTAGCCCCAGCCCGCATTCGCATATGGGAACATTTATAGTGTACTCTGTACAAACATATTGGTATAGTATAGCGGTTACTATTTTATATATATTAATGTGGTTCATTGGGAATGGCTTCGGCTTCAGCTTGTGACCTGATCTTGCATACTTAATTCTGGAAAATTGGAATGTTTGTTTTAAAATCGGGAAGCAATGGGATGGATTTGAATTTTATATTAGTATTATATGATATCAATATGTTTATTAAATCTGTAATAGTAATTGGAATAACAAAATTTTGAATTATTCCTCCAGGAATGCAGCAATTTAAAACAAAAATATTAAATCAAAAATGGCAAACAATTAGATTTCTATATTGGAATTTAAAATTGTCTAGTTACGATTTTACGAATGACGATGGACGTTTTGGCAGATTGTTACATTGATGGAAAAAATCCGATAACTCTGATGTTTGCTTATAAATTTGGTTAAATAAAAATCCCCAATGTCGAAAATCCCAAAAAGACAATAAGCATAACAACAAAAAAACTTCCTATATTTTTTTTTATCCCTGAGTCTCGAGACAGAGCCGCCAGCTTTTGCAAGGAGTGGGAAATTACTAATCACTCTGGAAAATCGAGAAAAATATGAAAACTAAGCCAAAAAAGAATATATTAAAAAAAAGCTGATTCAAAAATTGTTAGAGTGGTTTTTTCCAAAAATAATTTTTATTTTAGTGTTTAGTATTTTGAAAAAATATGTTTGTACGCAAGTTCACACACATTTTTTTTTTGAAAGTTTTAATGTGCACCGAAAATTCGGTTCTATAGCAGTTACCTGTTAACGTTGGTAACAGTTTTTTTGAAAACATTTTTTGACTAAATAATTTTAATAACTTACAAAATCCCTCTGTGAAAATTTTCATCAAAAGCAGTTTTCTAGATTATTGAGTTTGGTCGTAGCGCTAATATGACACAATATTTTGGAGCTAAAAAAAATAGTAAGTGTCTTACTAGTTTTTTATTTAAGTTTAAAAACAAGTTATTGAAAAAGAATTAAAAAATAATCTTTTTTCAACCAAGGGTCCAGCAAAACAAAAATTATTAAAATTAGGAAGTTAGTCCACAAAAAATTCAAACAAACATCTTTTTGTTTCAAAATCGATTAAATTTCAATGTTTTTGTAGTAAAATGAAAGACGATGCCTTAAGAAATTGAAGATTACAAGGACGCCTAAGACGCCTAAGACGATCTAGATATACAAAGATGAAGGTGGTCAAGTCGCCAAAGACGCCCAAAAGGTTCAAATCCTTTGCCTTTTTTTGCATTGATCGAGCCTATTATCTTTCGCCGAAACTTATGGGACTTAAACTTAAGAGCTGAAGTCTCCTTTGACTTTTTAGACCAATACTTGGATATAAAACTTCAATTTTTCATCGTAAAACTTTAATAAAATAAAATATCAGCTTCTGTGAAGACAAAAAAAAATGTTTCGTATTGTCAATATTTTCATGTTCACCCACGGACACAATTTTTCAGCATATTTTTTTTGTATCACTATCAAATGTATATTACTCCAGTGACCAAGTTTCAGCAATATTTTGTAATCCATTTTGTTTTTTTTTTAAGGAAAAACTATTGCTCCCCTTTGTTGGATAATATTTCTTCAATTTCTTTGGAAAACCCATTTAAATGGGACAAAAACATATTATGCATAATATCGAAGCTATTTACCACCATTTGAATTTTCCTTCCGCTTCCAGCGACCTCTAATCCTTCTGTGTGGAAAATGTAAAGAACGAAATAAAAAACAACAAAAAAATATTATACTAGGTATACCATAAACCATAAATCAATGCTAATGATACCCACCAGTGCTGCAGCAGGTAAGGGCGATATAGAAGGTAAAAATGTAGCTTCTTCTCGAAGACAGAAGTCCTTCGTTAAATGCCTTCACAATCCCTACGCAACGCATGCTGCTGCCATCATTTATTAGATTTGACTTCTGGAGCCCCCGAATATATACGATCTGAGAGGGAACTTGCAATGGTTTTTTTTTTGATTTTTTTTTATATAAAATCTCTTAAATGCTTTATCTTAGTTCAATGGTTTGAACATCCTACCTTCTTTGAGCAACTTAACAAGGAAATCCTTCTGTGAGACAAGATATAGGTATATAGAAAATCATTTTGCCTCTATAAGAAAAGGACGTTCATGCTTCATGTTACCCCACTCTGTAAAATGTTCCTTATTTTTATCTTTAGAATTTTTATTCCTAGTTATTTTTTTTTTTTTTGACCATTGGCTTAGAGTAAAGGATGGGTTGCAGGGAGTCCGAGTCCACAAAAAAGAAAATACAGCCAAGGCCACTCACGTGCGCCTGCTAGGTCTTATGAATTCTTCAGGTTGAATATTTATGGATTTTATACGAAAAAAAAAAATGTTATTTCTACTCTCCCAGATAAAGATGCAGGTAAATCTTCGTAATGGATACATAAATATGTAAATTAATCTGTTTTTGTGCCTTAGCTCGTTTTTGAAGGATTAGCTTTTTTCGAAGGCAAATTATCATTTTGCATGTTTTTTGGGTTGAAAAATGAGTCCGGAGGCATTTGTTGTTATTTTTTTTTTGTTGGTACATATTTTGTGGTTAAAGTATGATTTGTTTGGATTTTAATTTGATAGCTGTTAGTCCTTTCAATCCTAGAACAACACTGGCTGATGTAGAGTGAATATTAAATCTGTGCGTTAGGTATCTATACTATAAGGTAAAACGTGAGACTTTTTTTTTAGCAAACGATTTGGGTTTATGAAATTAAATTTTTTTATAATATAGATTTAAGGGGAAACACTTTTAGCTTATTTTTAATTTTAAAGTTCTTCGCCAAATCTTTAAAAAAAATGTGTCACCATTTCTAATCGGAACAGTTCCACGCCACTAGCATCTTCATTCTTGAGGAAAATTGAAAAAAAAAAATGTTACCTGCCTTAGAAGCAAATATTTTTAGTCGGTATTCGGAAGAAATCAAGCTCAATACTCGAGTTAGAAAAATAAAGTAAATGTCAAACTAATAAGTTAAAATAAAAAAATTGCTAGGGGGGGGGGGGCATTTTCATAGAATAAGATTTTCACTTCTGATCTAATACACTGTTCTTGGATAAAAAAAACCTTTCAAAATCTGATTATTTTTCTTCTATTTTATGTTTTTCTGTTTTCTCTGTTTTGTCGTTAGAATTTTGATGAAATGATTTTAAAAACCATTAAAGTCTTTTTCACAAAAAATTATTTTTATTTATAAAATTTTTGAATTACTTTTAGAAAAGTATTTTTTTTTGGAAAATTATTCTATAATATTTTACTAACATTATATAAGATTTCTTCCATTTATTATTTTCAAAAAATATGATCTTGGCAGTTACCATCAATAACGGTTTTTTTGAAAAATATATTTTAACCAAATAATTGCTCACAAAGTCCCACTGAAAAAATTTCATCTAAATTGTTTGGGAGTTAAACAAATTCAATTTCCCCTATCCTTACCTTAAGTCCAAAGTTTGAAGACAAACTCCAGTAGCTTAGGCTGTAGGTCGAGGTACAGACAGAAAGACCGACAGACTGACAGAACGACAGAATTGCGGGACCCACTGTTTTGCAATCGGTCGGACTATCTCGAGATCTATTTTTTTACGATTCCAAAACCTGCCCTATAGTACTTATAGTCGCTAGTAAAAATTGGAATGGCACTATTTTCAAGAACTAATGAATTAAACATCCCTGCCTTGGTAAATGGAATTTCTTGTTCTGTCTTAATTCTACTCTTTCAAAAAAAAAGTTAACTATGTAACTGACATAGGTATGACAGATAGAGGAAAAACTTCATTTTGACATTATATCGAGATTTTCATTCGAAATATCTTCGGTCAGCAATCAATTCCTTTTTTTTTGTTTGCAGCAGAAAAAGAGAAACTTTTTAGGAAATTCGAATATTGTTAATGCCAGGTATCTTAGTGCATACTTGAATTCAATTAAAATTCTCAAAAAGTACAGTTTGTTGTGCCAGAGCTCTCCAACAAATTATTTAGTAAAAACATTTGTAAAAAATTGCAGAAAAAGAATAATGTTCGTTTCTGTTAAACATCATGTTCTCTCAACACTTAAAATGGTAGTTTAAAAAACAAAGGGTTAAACCTTAAATATTTTATACTAATCGGATGAAATAAAAATGTCAACAATCCTCTGCTATGTACCTTAAATCTCTTTTCTCAAATACCGTTTTGGCAAAACATTCCAACATTTGTTGTTTACTTGGCTTCTGACCAAAACAAAACACACTTTTTGTCCATCAATTACGATTACTGATTTTAAATTCAAAACATTTTGTGGTACAACTGGGAGTAATGAATATGATTTATTTACTTACAACTCAGAATATATCCAAATGCGATTCATAAATCTCATTTTTTTGTTTTTAAAAAATAACAAAAAAAATATGAATAAAAGAATAAAAAAAAAACTTTACATAAATCAAAACCTGGCATTTATTCAAAACTTCAAACATTTACCGTGGTTATTGCACTTCACTCCCGTAACCCGCTGTAAGCGCCTCTCAGTACTCTGTCCTTCTTACTGCAGTAGTAATACGAAAGATTCAAAAAAAAAAAAAAAGAACCAAAGGACTAAATTCAGGCGAACAGATGCCTTGACATGGACATGAATGCAAAATTTCCTTACCATATCCAAGCAACCCAGATAAACTAACATAAGGACGTTGACGTTCGCTCATTAACATAATTTGTCACAGCATAAAGCTTTAGATTCTTCTTCTTCTTCTTATTTTTTTTTTTTTGAGGTTTTCCTGGCGAGCATCCATCTATGGTGTGGATGCTGAGGCGGAGGTTGTTATGGTGTGTAGGTGGTTTTGAAGCGAATAGCAGCTACTGCTGCCTGCTCCAGCTATACCATCAGATAAGTTCATTCTTTGCAAAAGGATGCTTGTTGGTTGTACCCAAACCAGGACTACTTACCACTAGTTGCCACCAAATATGGCAACACTTTGCCATTCTTTGCGGTCGGCTGTTAAAATAAGTGTGAAAATGATTTTTATTTTTGTAAAGCAAGAAACTGCACTGTATGACCTGTGGGTGTTGCCAACTTTGTTTGTTTCGAGGAAAATATTGAATTTTTTAAATTCATACAATCAAAAAGTTTTAAAATTCGTAAAAACTTTGTTACATTTAAAAAAATGTGTATTGAATTATTCTGTAAGTCCACATCCATTGAAATCCTGCGCACGCTTTTAATTTTACTCTTTCGTGGATCCTTTAACATCAGGGTTTCAAAATAATGTATTAAAATCGAAATGAGGAAAATGAAAAAGATGGCTCTCGCATGTTTGTTTGTCATGGTTTGCCAGCATAATCGGGTGGTTGGATTTTCTTCAAACTTGGTCTTTTTCAAGGCCAAAAATAACGATCCTGAATACTATTTTATGAGTCTTTTGGAAAACTTTTACTTTCTCAAAAATGCCACTTTTCCGAAAAAGTAGTATGATTTTTTTTTGATATTTTTCACCTAATGGTTCTATGGCAAAATAAATTTCAGGTTAAAAAATATTAAAAACTGTTAAAACAAATTTTTAATTTTTCGAAAATTCTTCCAACAGCTTTGATAAAAGTTTTTGTGTGTACTAGATTTTTCTAAAGGTAATTCAACATTAAAGAATTTTAATTTAAGACACTTATATGACATACTCTCTCATTTGACAGTTTTTTTGATTTTTTGCAATCGGTTGAAACAACTTTGAAAAAATTTGCCAGGAGATTTCAGAAGATTCAACTATCAACTACATAATATTAAAAATATTCCAAATTATCAAAAAACAAAATTTCAATATTTAAATGATGATTTTGTATAAAAAAATCGTTTTTGATAAAATCAAAAAAACAGTTTTTGAAAAACCGATAAAAATTATGGCAGTTGTACCCAATGGGAAGGATGTCATGGCAAGTCTTGTTCACTATAGTGCCAAGTGAAATTAGTTATCTTCATACAATTTGCTTCCAAAAAATCCATGGAGTATATAAAGTTTTGATTTTAAAAAATTAAGTAGAATGGGTCAAATTTTGACTCATGATTCCGCTTTTTTTATATTCAGACTCCCCACACACAAATTCATCTTCTCAAATTGTAGCATTGTTTCCTTTTGTTTTGAAAAAATCTGAATCTTGAAATTTCATCTTTTCAAAATTCCAATTTAAATACAAATAATCCTTTCTTTGTACGCAATTAGAAAATTAACCAAATTGGTATTTTGACAAATTCCATAAAAAATAAGTTGGTAACACCAACATATATTTTCACTTGCCAACCCACTGCCTAGTGCTAGTTTTACATTCACCTCTTACTTTGTGCATTTGCCGTTGACTTTTTTATCCTGTGGTTTCTTTACCGCAGAATGTTATTTCTTCTTTTTTTTGTATTTTTTTCGTTTTTAAATTTTTTTATTCAGAAATCTTTGACTTGGCACTGACTGGAACAACTTTTCGTTCCGCTTTTCATTGTTGTCTGTACGAGAGAGGGAGAGAGAAATCATCATTGAATTCAAAACCACAAGCGCGCTAAGCACAGCAGGGGGAACCAGATTTGAATTTTTCATTTCAAATTTAGGCAATAAGCCAAACTGTTCACAGTTTTTTTTTTCTATTTTTTTGGTACATACCCATACATATGTACATAATATTCTTCCTTTTTCATAAATTTTTTTTTTATTCTAATTTTTTTGTAGTGAATGCTTTTGTGAATTGATCGTCCTGCCAAAATGGAAGTTAACTCTGTGATGCTGAGACTTTATTCATGCTGTGATGAAGTGAAAGGCCTTTATTTCTTTTTTGTGTGATTTTTTTTTTTAAATGGTGGCTTATGGAGACTGTGAGTTACTTGACTGCAATTAAATTGAATTTTGATTGCTTCAATGCATTCGGTGGAACTTTTAATGATTGATATGTTTTTTTTTTTTTGAGGATGTTGAATTTCTAAGATTTTATGACGTTTTTAGTTTTGACGACTCGACGTCTCTCTTTTTGCTCATATCTTAGAAAATGGATTTTCGAATCAGGTAAAAATAGAGACCATGCTTTTTTAATTCATTCCCCCTTATTAAATAAAGGGTGTTTTTTTTAGAGCTATAAAGCTTTGAAATGAAAAAAAAAACAAAGATGAATTTTTAAAATTGACATGGAATCGACTTTATTTGAAAGATAATCTCTTGGCAGTATAATTTCAATATGATTTCTGGCATATCACCACCTGGTTTTGACGTAATTATTCTGGAGGTTCAATTTTCAATAACTTTTTCCAAATTTTTTGCCCGTATATTTTTGGGGTTGGTCGTGGCACGATGGTTTGCGTGGTCGCCTGTCAACCTCATGTTCAATCCCTGCCGTAGTTCTATGTCATGTTTTTATTCCATTATCATTGATCATTGTTGGGCCGCTCGTTTACTCATTACATGTTGTTCAGGCATAACACTAACAACATGTGATTGAGTTAATAGTATGCCCAACAAATATGACAATGAACAAAATAATGTGAATTATAAAGGGACATAGATATAAGACACGGCATTTCTCCGCTTTAGCCCAGCCGCCAACCCTGGAGATAAAATCTGAGACAACCACGACCTTCAGTCTCTACCTCGCGCCACACACCTTTCCCTTCCCATCCTAACCTATCCTTCACGCCCGCGCTGTGTTGAACATATAAAGGGTACACCAAAAAATCCCCTTGAGTGCGCGCAAATTATCAACAAAATGTCTTCCAAATTGTTGATCGCTTAATGCTTATCGGCGTTCACATATCTCCACAGAAAAAAGTATAGCGGCGGCGTTAAATCGCACGATTTTGGAGGCCAGTTCACGGGTCCGAAAAGTGAAACTATGCGGTTGCCTTCTATAAATCAATTGTGGTACGAACTGTTTGACATGTTGCGCCATCTTGTTGAAACCACAGCTCATTCATATCATGTTGAACAACGAGCGATCACCATTGACTATAATGTTGTGGCGAGCATCGTGATTCCACCAGCCAAATTTGTTTGGATGTAACGCGGTCCCAACACACACGTGAGGATTATCTTTACTCAAAATATGGCAGTTTTGTTTATTGACGTCATATTCATATTGAAATGCCAAAACAAACTACATAAATACAAATCACGTAACAACTGTTAAGATGGCCGCCAGTTGAAAAAGTGTTGCCAGCTTAAAGTTCTATACCTCTCTAAAAAAAATACCACATAGGTAGGTAAATATAAGCTATTTACGTTAACGTTTCAAAACAAGATTTTTATTTAATTTCCATTGAGTCAAAGATTAAGCTTATTACATTAGAGAAATATTTCAAAAAAAAAAAGAATAACAATATTATAATAATCCTAAGTGCATAAATAACCATGCAAAAGTAAATTGATGCATTTCAACAAAATATTATTATTTAGAGAACATTAAAAATCCTGTAAGAACACATTAAAACTTTCGCAGATAATAACAACAATATTATTAAATGAAAACAGGAAGCGGCTGGTGTTGCAGCTTGAACTAGGTACACATTAAATTCCATTTCCAGCAAAAGAAAATAATGAATTGTGCAGAATTATTTCAAAAATTCGCAACAATGATTTCAAACAGCGCGCGGTGCAGTAGCAAGCATTGGTGTTATCCTGCCAAACAACAATAACAAAAGCTTCATGAAAAGGAACCCGACGAGTAAACAAGTAACATTACAAAAATAGATGCTGCTGCTGCTTCCATCTTTCTATACAGAGAACTCCTTCCATCCCCTTCTATCATTCTGTTAACTGTATTTTTGTTGTTTAAACAAAGTCTTACTAGGTTTTCAGTGGGAAGGACTATATGTCGACGATGAATCTGACAACAACACTGACGGCGAGGATGTCAGCCAACAAACCATCAAAATGAAGAACGGATACTAGAAGGAAAAGTAGGTGAAAATGCAAGGAATTAAGAACTTGGTTTATCCGGATTAAAACACCTCATAATTTCTATCTACTCTGCGGAAAAGCTAAGTGCTTGTCGGAAGTATAAATGTGGAGCTGGGAAATTTTCCTCTTTCCTCCAGTCTCCCAGAAAAACATCAGGCATATGCAGCAGCAGCAGTCACGTCGCAGTCGTCGTCGTCGTCCGTCGGTCGGTCGGCCTGCATCATCTTGATGACGACACGGGGTGATAATAGTAGGTATATACCTCGTGCTATTACAGAGAACAACAGAAGTTCCATTTCCAAATGGGTGATAGCTGAATAAGAAGAAGAAGTAGTAGAACCCTCTTTTGCGAGCATGACACATTTTGGCCGAAGCAATGGGAGGAAATATATAAAAATATATTCATTTCAAATTGCATGACAGTCTCAAGTGTTCTTCTACACCAGGAAGAAAGATTTTTTTTTTATTTTGAAAAAGGACTATTAATTCCAGCCACTCTTATGTTTATTTTACGAATGTAGAGTTAAATTTTTGAATAAATATAAAAGAAAGGTTTGTAGTTCTTAAATGAATGCCTGATGCTAACTAAAACAGGAAGGCACATTCAACTTATTATAATATATATGTATGTATGTAAATTTTTATGAAAGGCAACTTCTTGTTTACCAGGATAAGAGAGCTCGCAATTTAGAAGTAGTTCTGGAGAAGGTGATGATAACGAACTATACACGTACTTTACTGAAAGAATTTAGATATGTAAGTATCTGAGCTGAGAGTAAATGCATACAATTTTAAAACACTTTTCTAACAAAATATGATTAGTGGGTGGGATCAGTAATTAACTTCAAATGCGTCATGTATTCCAAGGTTCTGGATTCTCTAATTAAGGCTAAGTTTATGAAAGACAATCGGTTATAATGAATGAAAGTGTGTTGGTCAGAACTTTTAATCCCCTTTCTTCTTCATACTCTTCTTTTTATTCTTCTTCTAATAGTACGCTCTTTAAAAGGATATTAAAATTTTTTCTTGCATGAACTTTTTTGAATATTTTTTGAAATTATTTTTTTTTTTTTCAAAAACTTATAAAAAATAAAATAATGGGATCTTGCAAAATTATATCAAAGATGAACACTTAAAATACCTATATATGTATAAATTTGAAGTTTCTTAACTAAACCCTTAGGAAGATTTGTATATATTTTTTTCATAAATTAAAAAAAAATTAAATATCTCATTTTTCCCAAATTTTGTTATATTTTTAAAATGAAAACTAAAGTAACCAATTCATTGTATAAATTTGATGTTTTTATAAAACAACTTTTAAAAAGATAAAAATAAAAAATATGCAAACAAAATTGACATAAAAATATTTTTTTTTTAAATTAAAAAATATCTTAATTTAGACAAAATAACCTCAACCAACCCTTTTTAATCGAACCAACTCTCAAAAAGATAAAAAATATAAAAATCAAAAACTGTACAGAAATTGAAGAAAAAAAAACTTGTCCAGAAAAAAAAACTCATGATTCGAGAAACGAAATAGGCCAACTCGTATTAATTGCGTCAACATTGTTTCAGAATTTAATTTAAACCTTAATATTGATCTGATGATATTTTTCTATATTTCAAAAATGCTTTTTCAAAATTTTGAAAGCTTCAAAAGCAACACGAATTTTTTTTTTAAACAGGTCGATTAAATAATTGAATTCTCAAATTTATTATTAGGTTTATCCAAATTTATCGTCAGTTAACCTCCAGGAAATACTCAGGTCTGACGCTGCCTTTTTACATCCTAGCTAGCACTTGGCTGAGCCTTATCATAATCAAATCTTTAAAATAACTTTAACTGAAAATCAAGAAAATAAATCTTTATATAAAATATAATCTGATAATTTTTAATCTAGTTGAAAAATTACCATGGTAAAACGTGTTGAAAGACAATAACTCAAGAATTGGTAAAAGTTTGGTTTACTGATTTGGTTATCTTGATTTTTCTCCAACTGTAATGTTTTAATGTTTAAGTCGCAAAACTTTAAATTTAACTTTTTTTTGTTTAAATGCAAAACAATAATTGTTAACCTAATAAGTTATCATCATCCTCATCGACTCGACAACCGGGGTCCGGTCCTGGCCTCCTTTAACACCTATGCCGGTCTCGAGCCGACGCCATCCAGTTGCGCACCCGAAGACTTCGGGCGTGCTGGTCTACGCCATCTCTCCAGCGGAAGCATGGTCTACCACGCTGCCATCTACCATAGAATGTACCACAAAGGACTTTTCGAGCCGGTTCCTCTTCGCTCATATGAGGTAGGTGTACTGCCCACTAGAGTCTACCGAGCTTAATTTTTGTCACTATGTCTGCTTCAAGGTAGATTGCGTACAATTCATGATTGTACCGTCTCCGGAATCGCCCTTCCTCACATATGGGGCCAACAATTCTCCTTAAGACTTTTCTCTCGAACGCGGCTAAGAGGTCGGAGTGTCTTTTGCTAAGCACCCAAGTCTCGGATCCATACGTGAGTACTGGCAGGACCATGGTCCTGTACAGCAGCGGTTTTGAAGTTATGGTGAGATTTCTGGATTTGAAGAGCTTTGACAGACTATAGTAGGCTTTGTTGGAATTGAGCAGCCGCCCGCGTATTTCTTCTTCTATATTATTATCGGCTGCTACTATTGACCCAAGGTATTTAAAGGATTGCACCACTTCAAATTCGTGCTCCGCTACCTTGATTGTTTGACCAACTGTTCTTCTCGCATTCGACGTCACCATGTACTTTGTTTTACCTTCACTAATGTGCAGCCCCAGATTTTGTGCCGCCTGCTTTATCTGGATGAAGGAATTGTGTACAGCTTGTTCGGTCCTTCCGATGATGTCAATGTCGTCTGCGTAAGCCAGTATCTGGCTGGACCTGTTGACGATGGTCCCCCTTGTTGCCATGCCAGAGTCACGGAATTTTTCTCCAACGCCAGGTTGAAGGGGAGGCGGGCCAAACCATCCCCTTGTCGGAGTCCATTAAAGATGTTGATTGGTCTGGATAGCAATTCGGCTATTTTTACTTAGCTTGTTACGTTGGTCATGGTCAACCTACAAAGTCGTGACAATTTATTTGGGATGCCGAATTCTGTCATTGCTTTGAAAAGTTCTACCCTGGCTATGCTATCATAGGCGGCCTTAAAGTCGATAAGCAGATGGTATGTTGAAATGTTATTAAGTAATAAGTTTAGAAAATAAGAAAGACGCTTACTTTCAAGTTCAAAAGAACCTACACCTAAATATATTTTTAAAGTTCTCTTTACTCCAATTCTATTCGTATTTAATTGCTGCACTTTATCCTACCAAACGACAGTGAATTATTCTCTTATCTCTTCCTTTTAACTTAGAAAAGTTTAATTTTTGTTTTTTCTAAGAACATCCTTGTCAAGGCTAAAAAATGCCTAATCCAAACAAATTTTTCTCACCCAAACGAAGAAGAACTTCACCAGAATTAGACCACACACAAATTTCACACCTTAAACAACCATTGCTTGAACGCGTAACCATTTCTTAGAAGAAGAAGAAACCAAAATAAGAGAGTTTTTTTCTAAGCCAGTGGGGTGGGTAAGAGGTTTAGTTAGTTAGCTTAGAAAAAACAATGTAGGGAAAGTTGAAAATAAAAATAAAGCAGTCAAAGAAAATCTTCGACAAAGTTTCAAGTTGAAATATTCCAGTATCCATGAAAAAAAAAAAATAAAATAAATTGAGTTACAAAAGCGTAATTACTCCTGAGCCTGCACTCCAGCGCCATCTTCTCCAACACCTCATGAGGCAAGCATGGAATGACTTAACTCTTACAAAATGTATCAACTCTTTGTTCAAAACTTACTACACTTTTTGTGTCATCTTATTCCTGTTACTTTACTTCCAGGAACACACACACAAATTGCTGCCGCATGAGCACGTTGCAATGTGCTGAGGTAATGTTCCACAGTAAAAAAAAAGCCACTGGCTAAAACAAAAAAAAAAGGACGAAAAGGTTTCCAAAGCAATCAATTGCCCGCGCCATCCACCGTCACCAACAAATTCTACCACTTCAACTGCGGATCTTCTCCCTTCAAGACGAACAAAACTCCTCCACTATTATTACAGGTCCTAGCTTTTCATCCTTTAAAGAAGCAAACCGATGAATGAGCCTGTGACTGTGACTGTGCCTTGTAGCACAGCATCACCCTGGTTTCGGTAAGTGTGTGTCCGTAATATTAATTGTCCTGGAGAGCAGAAGTCTTTTTGAAACAAATTTTCTGTGACACAAACTTAATTAGCTTTTGTCCTTTTGTCGTAATTCACTATCCCTCTGATGGCAATGTGGGCTAAAAGCTGAATACCCAGGCCCAGGTCCAGGCCCAGGCAAAGGCCCGCCATTCCACACTATGGTTTTCCTCACATCCTTCGTTGATATACCTAAGTACGCAAAAATTAACGAAAACTTTTCCAATGAAACAATGGTGTTGTCGTGGAGTTGGGGCGCGATGGTTGGTTGGTTTTTGGGCCTAAAGCTAAAGGTAGCCTTGTTGGTGCTTGTGCTGCCATTTTGAGTGTAAGTTAAGTGTTGGCTGTTACATATAATATAAAACAAAATTAACTGAACTCTCGGTCGCCTCCCTCCTATTTATTGCTTTTTTTTTATTGTGAATGAATTTGCCTTCAATCAGCATTAGGCCACCTAAAGTCCTGTTTCCGATTAAATTTGCGGCTGTTTGATTATTTTCCAAGTAACGGAAGACGAAATATCGCGCGGGGCTGTGTTATTTAAGTGCTGGCCAAAAGGTCTCTCGCTGCTGAATTAGACTTGTGGTCCTGTCAATCACAAGAAAACAAAACAATTAAGGCGGCGGCGGCAGCGGCAGCATCAGCATCGACATAGCTTTGAAATTAACTCGTCCTTGGGAATAATTTAAAATGAAAAAGAAGAGAACAGCAAAACTGCCAAGGGATCTATCTGCTTTATGTCCTTTTAGTCGTGAGTTTTTTTTTTTTTTTTTTTGAAAGTAAAAAACATAGGAAAAAAAATGAAGAAAACATCTCTTTGAGTGTCAGTTTGAAGTTACTTTGTGGGAAAAGGATTTGACTGAAAATCACTCTTTTAAGATTGAGGGTTATTCAAATCTTAAGGATGTTAGTTTTTTTTTTGTTGGCTCAATCTTTTCAATATAAAAGAGTATATCTTTGTTCATCCACGGGGAATTGGAAGAATAAAAGACTTTTTGAGGAGTGGAAAAACTTGTTAGATAGGTAAGGTAGGTAGGTGGCTTACTTACCTATATTAAAGGTGTTCGGAGCACTTTAGTCTTGTGGCTTGATTGAGTGTTGATCCCATGTCAGACGATGAGCTTGATGGGTATGGGTATAGGTGTATAGACGATTGATTTCAAGGTAATTTTAACTCTGGAAAGTGATTTTTATAAATGTTTAGGAAATCTAAATGGAAGACTGACAACTTGGATTTATTTAGGATCAAATGAATTTAAATTGTAAATTGTCAAATTTATCACAATTTTTTATATAAGGAAGATTTGTAGGTTCCTACATCTATGAATGCATAAAATATGATCAATGTGGTATTATTATTTTTACTTAATATTGTTACTTTTAAATGTCTTTTTTCTTAGTTTTTATGTAGCATATCATATCAACTTGGATATAACGCATTCTTCAGAAATCGTTATTGGTGTAAACGCTGATATATAACACTCATGAGACAAAGTTATTGGAGTAAACGCCGATATAAAACATTCCTTACATAATCGTTATTGGACTAAATGCTGATACAATTTTGTCTCATTTTTTTTATTAGAGTAAACCATGATAATAACACATTCATCAGAAAAAGTTATTGGAGTAAAAACTGATACAATTATTTTTCAGATTTTTTGTTGAAGTATAAACTGATATAAAAGATTTCTAAAACATCGTTATCATGATATAAAACATCGATCAGATATCATTATTGGAGTAAACGCTGTAATAAAAAATTCCTCAGACAAAGTTATTGGAGTAAACCCTGATATAAAATATTCTTCACACCATCATTATTGAAGTAAATGCTGATACAATTTTGCCTCAAACTTTTTTATTGGAGTAAACAATGATATAACACATTCCTCAGAAAAAAGTTATTGGAGTAAACACTGAAACAATCATTTCTCAGATTTCTTTGCTGAGTTACAACTGATATAAAACATTCTTAAAACATCGTCCAGATATCATTATTGGAGTAAACGCTGATATAACGCATTCTTCAGATATTTACTGGGGTACTTCCTTATATCATTATTGGAGTAAACCCTGATATAAAACATTCCTCGCATAATCTTTACTGGACTAAATGCTGATACAATTTTGTCTCAAACTTTTTTATTGGAGTAAACAATGTTATAAGTTATAACACATTCGTCAGAAAAAGTTATTGGAGTAAAAACTGATACAATTATTTTTCAGATTTCTTTAATGGAGTAACAACTGATATATAACATTACTTGAACATCGTTATGATGATATAAAACATTGCCCAGATATCATTATTGGAGTAAACGCTGACATAACGCATTCTTCAGATATTTACTGGGGTACTTCCTCCAAATTATATTTTGTTACTTAAGTATCTCCTAGAATTTGAATAGTTTCTACAATATATTTCAATAGAGCAATAAATACAGTAAAATCTTACTAAGTATGTACTTACTTCACGTAGTTACATAATATACAAAAAAAATGTTAGCACTTTTTGAAACTCATAGTTTTCAAGGACATATCGATAAAAAATAAAAACTAATCCTATACCCTATTGTTCAACCGAGTTTTCGTCTTCTTTTCAATTCATTTAACCTTAAAAAGAAACTACTCAATTGTTTTCGTATTCACAATGCTAAAATATTCAGCTTTCAAAATATTTTCTTCGAGTTCTTTGTATCGCTTAACTTTTTTAATTGCAATTAACCTCGCTATACCTGTTTTCCTAAAACACCTCAAGGTGCTGTCCCCCTTTTTAAAACTAACGATTTTTCATCAGAAATAACAAAAAAAAACGTAAATCGAGGATGATAAAAAAGAAGTGTTTAAGAATAGGTCAAGATGAGGGTTATTCTCACTATTTCTTTTTTTTTATTTTCATTCACCCTAACCAAACATCACAGCTATTAGCATAAACGTAGCTTGAGCAACAAAAAAAAGAAAGAAAAAGAACTTATGCTTAAGTTAATTATCTCTTTGGTAATTAACTTTTGAATAACAATCTGACCGAGAAAAGCGGATAAAATAATAATAAAAAAAAACTCAGCCCGCAAACTGATTAAAAAAACGACTTTTTCCTAACCGTGAAGCAAAACTTATTAAGTCTAAAAGAAAATTTCATAACCCAAACAAAAAAAAAAGCAAGTAACCAAATACCCAGAATGAAAACTTCTTTCTATAAAATGGACGCTGGCTGCTGCGTTGGGCGAAGAAAAAAAAAAAACTACCAACCACTATATAGGTTGTATTCCCAAGACCAAACTCTCTTTTTGTGGACAACCTTTAATAAGCCAGCCACAACTTTTACTTCTTCTTTCCTTCCACATAATGATTAGAAGGAATCTTTTCCACAAGTTTGCAACACTTTCGAGGGTACCACTACCTAAGGAACCCTTTTTTTTATTTTTTATTCTTAATGCCGGAAACTGTATTATAAAATAACAAAAAAAAAAAAAAATGGTCGTTCATTGGGGTTGGTACTTGGTAGTTGGTAATACAATCGAGGTATTTGAGGCGAAACACCAGCATAACGCTCAAACAAAAGTGCCTAAGAGATTTATACAAATTAGTCGAAGAGGCAACTTAATTATATTTCCAAGAGTTTTTTTTTGTTTTGTTTTGTGTATGTTTCTCTTTTTTTTTTTGAATCAGTTGAATGTTTTTAATTTTAGTTTCTTTTTCCCAAAGGGATTTTGACTTTTTTTTTTTATTATTATAGTGAAATCTTTGGGGTCATTATCTTCATTATCTTCATTATCTTCACGTGGTGGAGTACTAAAGAAATAAATTGGAATATTTATTTTTATAGTGCTAACGGCAACCTATAAATGCGTAGGATTCGAATTGAGAATATTATTAAAATTAAAATAAATGTTCGTAGCTTGTTTTGAACGTAACGGCTACAGAAACAGAAGAGGTCGCTGGTAGGTGTGACAGTACAACCGTCTACAGAATTACCAAAGAGCTCACTGCGATGTAAGAAGCCTTAAAGAAAACCTGGTAAAAGACGTAGACGGATCTTTGCAAGATCGGATGAGGTTCAGCTCAAAAGGTGGAAGAAGCACTTTTTAGCATTTTAAAACCTTGTTTTCAGAAGTGAAGTGATCGCGTACCCCCCAGTATAGAGAAGAAATCTTAGCCGCAATCAAAGCAAAGAAGAACAACAATGCGGTTGCACTTGATGGTATTCCAGAAGAGCTCTTACGAGCAGCGCCAACAACATCGATTGAGCTGCTTTGCGCCAACTTATTGAAAGAGTGGAAAAAAAGAATGATTGTCAAGCTCCCTTAAAAAGGAAATTGAACACAAGGTGAAGATTGGAAAGAGTAATAGCAAGAATCGTCCTGAAACGAGTTAAAAAGCACCTCGAAGCCACCTTCGACGCCGAACAAGCAGAATTCCACATTGCGTTGAATATCGGTCACCGCACCTTACCTGCTGTTTATTGGCTTCGAAAAGGAGTTCGACAAAATCAATAGAGAATTTATCTGGCTTGCTTTATGTAGGAGGTGCAGTCCAGACAAATTGAATACTATTAAAAAGGCTGCATATGGTGGATCCTGCATAACGGTATATTGCCAGAGGAATTTGTAATCCGAAGTGGTATTTGGCAGGGTTATTTACTTTCACCAATATTGTTCCTGTTGGTGATTAGTTATGTTGTCGAATGGTAATGGAGGAATCCAGTGGACTCTGCAACCATATTTCAAACATCTTGATTACATGCTTGCACTCTTATAGGATCATGAATCCCCATCAAATGACAGCAAGGTTGGAGATAGAGAAGCTGAAATTGTTGGGCTAAAAACCAATGCGAGAAAACCCAAAAAGGGTCAGTCTTCGAACTTCCTCTGGACAACCAGTAGAAGTGGTAAAAGCTTTCTTTAAAATTATCTTGAAAGTACTATCTGTACTGACGGACGTTGGAACTGAGCTAGATGTTAATATAGCAAAATCGAAAAGGAAAAGGCTGTCTATGCTCTCAAAATATGGAGAAACAACTTAGACAGTCAAAACTACTTATTCTAGAAAGCTTCCAAGAACCTAAGTAAGAAGTAATAATAAAAGTACCTAAATAATGTTCAATACTAAAACCCTACTGTTTTTAGATCTTATGATTAGATAATTAACTACACACAACGTGTGTGCCATCTTGTAGTGGTTCCTTGTTAAATCATAGGTTACTTTGAAACTGATTGTTGTTTCCTGGTAAGTCACTACCTTACCCCTTTTTTGAGAAGAAGAAAAATCATCTTCTCTGACCATGCGGATTTTCTCGAAGGCTAAGTTAACAAACAAATTTGCCGTATCTGTAGGGCTCGGAAAACTGGCACAATATTGGTGCAGATTATAAAGTTTTGAATGAGTCTGCGAAGAACGTTTTGAAGGTTAATGAAGGTTAATGAAGGTTAATGAAGGTTAATGAAGGTTAGCGTGCCATGCCACACAGCATATGTCACAATCAAACTTTTTCGCACCAATTTCAAAAATCGAGTTATTAGCCGCCTTGGCGAAGTCAATTGGCCGCCACCGATCTGCAATTTACCTTTCCACTTTTCTTTTTATGTTCAGAACCGTGAGAGCTGATACTATGTCAACAATCCGAAAACTATTGAAGCATCATTTATTAATGCCAATATCGTCCAAACAATTTTTGAACTTAAGGCCGAAGAATCAACAAGGTCGTGCAAAAATTGAAGTGACAGAATGTTCTACTGTTAAGCCAGCCGAGGCAGCTACTTGAATGACATTGTGTTCCATAATCAATTAGAATGTTTGCTCTTAAATTAATTTTATACATTTCATTGCAAAGAAACTTGTATTTAACCCGCAATCTGTATGTACATAACTTAAGCCATTTATTTTTGGTAATAAACGGTTTCTAACTGTTTAGCCTAATTCATCTCACAATTCACATTGTTTGAATTATCCATCCAATGAACATCTCTGTTATAGAATCTATGATTTAAGAGAATTATTTAATGACCCACATCTCAAGTTATTGTTTTAAATCACGCAAACCCCAACCCCAACCCCAATCCAACCAAACCAAGAACATTCTCTTGCTGATGCCGTCTGCTTGCTTTGTCGCCACCGATGAAAGTCCTTTCTCCACAATTACCATATTAGATCGTTCTTCGCATATGCATATGTCTATGCATACATCTTCTCGTTTTATTCATATTTTCCATTTTTTTTCTTTCTGGAATATGCTTATAAATTGGCCAGACGTGAAAAAAATACCAATAGTGTCTCGCCTTTCTCCTCTGTGATGCTATAGCTGATGGTAGAAAGGGGAACAGGGTTCACCTCCTACCATCCAGCAAAAAAAAAAAAAAAACGAAATCGAAAAAAAAGTCTAGGACGAGAAACCCTCTGCTGAATGCATAATAAAGAGATATGAGGGATGCTCTGACCGTGCATTGGTCATGAATGTATAAAATGCCAACTTTATATGAGGCCAAGTGTCCTTAAGGGCATGCCTTGCTCTCGGGACTCGACATCGGAGTCCCGCACCGCCTGGAATATTTCACAGCACAGTTTGGAGCAAACTGTGTGTTTTGCTCCAAATTTCCAAACTCCATATGCATGCATATATGCTTTGACGTTGGTATATAAGTGATTATGTGGAGGACGATGTGTTTGTGCGTATGTACCTACTCTGGACACTTTATATGGAAAGAGGCTTCAGTAAGATTGATGTCGTTAGATTTATACAAATTGGGGAGCTAAGTGGTATAGCCGGGGACTCACCGCCTCCATCTTTTTTTTTAGTTATGAAAGTGGGCCAAGCAAGCGGATCGATGATCCTTTGGTGGGTATAAGGTAAGTTAAAAAGTAAACTATGACAAGACCCAAGAAACGAACTGCGAGCGGGGTTCGACCTAGCTATGAAAACCTGAGCAGAAAAATAAACAAATTTTCGACCTTTATCGTGAGCTGATGATACTGGCCTGATGGTTCGCAGTCGCAGTGAGCGAAGGTGGTGAATAATGTTGGGAAAGTTTTCAGTTACAACTTGCATACAAAATGAATTAAAAACTGAAAGTAGGTCCTTTATGTTTTCACACTTTCAGGCAAGTGGTGTTATTTTTTTTTTGTTCTTTAATTCTTAGTGTAAGGTGGGTGTAGAGAGAGGTATCTGTGTCTGTACATACCTTTTTTGGGATAGAGAAACTTTTTGGGAAAAACGTAGTTTTCGGTTATAATTACTTTTTGAATTGTTAAATGAACACAGAACTTATAAGTTTGCAAATGACAGCTTATGTGGCTGTAAATAAATTAAGAAGTTTCCCATTTTACATCAAAATGAAATGTAATAGGTAAGTGTTTTGTATAATCATGGCGGATTGGTGAATGAGCCACTCGGCATACGATAATTTAAAATTTTAAAACTCGTTGAAATTGTTACAATTCACTCTAAGTTCGGATACAGATACGAGTCTCGATATGTTCTCGCACCGGTAAAACACTTTCATGTCACTCTGATACCTACATATATCTGACTACTTTATTAAACGAAAACCTTTTTCCAGCATGCTTCTACAGCCAGCTCGTCTCGAACGCCAAGGATGGCTGATGTTTTCTATTTTCTCCCACCTATGTGCATCATCTGAGTCGCGGTCTTCGTCTACTGGACAGTCAATTAGGATTGGATTCGGTTTCAGAAAAAAATGACATTAAGAAAGTCAACTTCGTTCTTCTTTGGGTAATTTCTTTGAAATTGACATAAAGCTTAAGATAAATTATGATATAATAAATATTTTCTACAGGGTGGTTAGCAAAACTGCCACAGCATGACAACTTTTGTGTTCTTTGAGCGATTGCAATAATATTGATAAGAAAGCAAGGGGTGGCCCCGGCGTTGTGGATTTCGTGCTTGGGTGCCAACCGGAATTATGTGAGTTCGTTCCCCAGAGCATTCATTTCTATAAGCCCTCAATTAAACGCCACCCCTGACTTTTAATGAGATAATCAAATCTCTCTGAATCACCCTGTCGAAAATATCCTCCAACGGTATGGTCTTAAGGCCGAGCCCAATCTATCGATACAATCTATCGATACTCATATGGGTAATTGCTATTAACGAACAAGCACTTCCGCCAGCCCCTAATGCTCATGGGATGGGAAGGGAGCTGGACGAATAATTTGTTCCTATTGCTTCGATTGAGACTTATCCAACTAAACAATCCACGGCTTTGTCAACCGAAGCGTGGTTTTCTATCAATAGGCAAATATATATTGATCAAAAATGTAGTATTTAACAGCCCCTTCTTCCCAAATCTGCCTGTGTTGCCTCTAAGGCAAAATTACTTAAGAGATACCTTAGGGCATGAACTATTAATAAACTATTAAAAAAAAATTTTAAATTAGTGCTAGACCATGAACTTTAAGTGTTCTAAAGCTCATACCCGTCAGGTCGAAATGCAAGTTTTTGGTCCTTAACATCATCATCATCATCGGCTCGACAACCGGGGTCCGGTCCTGGTCTCCTTCAACAAGTCTCTCCACCTATCTCGGTCTTGAGCCGACGCCATCCAGTTTGCACCCCAAGGCTTCGGGCGTCCTGGTCTACGCCATCTCTCCAGCGGAAGCATGGTCTACCATGCTGCCGTCTACCATAGAATGTATCACAAAGGACTTTCCGAGCCGGTTATTCTTCACTCATGCGAGCTAGGTGCCCTGCCCACCGGAGTCTACCGAGCTTAATTTTTGTCACTATGTCTGCTTCAAGGTAGATTGCGTACAATTCATGATTGTACCGTCTCCGGAATCGTCCTTCCTCACATATGGTGCCAACAATTCTCCTTAATACTTTTCTCTCGAACGCGGCTAAGAGGTCGGAGTGTCTTTTGCTAAGCACCCAAGCCTCGGACCTCGGATCCATACGTGAGTACTGGCAGGACCATGGTCCTGTACAGTAGCAGTTTTGAAGTTATGGTGAGATTTTTGGATTTGAAGAGCTTTGACAGACTGTAGTAGGCTCTCTTGGTCCTTAACAGCCCTACTAAAACTTGTTCCCAAAATTATGTTTAAGTTTATTTCCTTTCCAAAATTTGGCAAAATTACGTTTCCTTTTTTTTTACTCTTGAAACCCGAGCGGATACAATCAGAATGAAGAACAATAATATTTCTCAATAAAATCACAAACAAAACCAATACGTACAGAAAATTCAATCAATAAAGAAAAAAAATAAATTTTATGTTGAAGTAAGTATATTTAAGGTACTACATATCTACAGTTCCGAAGCGACACGACCGGATATATTTATCTTTAATTATCCTTACAGACACACATCACATTCGTATAATGTACTTTTCCTTCTATTTTTTTTTGTTTTCCTTTTTTTTTCTTTTCATCTGTTTCTGTTTCTTTACACTTTCCGGTTTCCGCTTAAAACCTTAACGATGACGGAGGAAAGAAAAACTAATTAAATCCTTTTTGTATAGCCATTTCGATTGCGATTCCGACAGACGTTTTAAATTTTAATCAAACAGGATGAAGCGTTCCTTTGTTTATCGCTCCATTGGGTTTCAACTATAAGTTTACTTTTTTTCCCTTCTGTTCTTCTCTGTTCCTTAAACCCAATACCTATGTATGTACGTTCCAAAGTTTTTTCTCATTTTTTGATATAATGGAAAACGGTCAGAAAAAAGAACATCATTCGACACATGTTTAAAGATGTACTTTAATCAAAAATTACTGTTTCAAAATAATTTTATCATCTCGAAATCACTAAGATCCATCGTGTGGAACAACCATCATTGGTGTTACTCGCTTCATGAAGTCTGGTTGAGTGTTCAGGAGGGTTTCGCAGTTTTCATCCAGGAGCAGGATTTGTGGATTTAATGTCCAAATAAACCTCAGAATCAAAAGAACTTAAAAAAAAACAAGCAAAAAAAAACCAACAACAATTTGACGGCAGAAAACTTCGAAAACGCGCGCTCCTACAAAAATATTTTAAGTAAATTATCCACGCTTTGGTTGGCACGCAATTGCCTCATTTAAGGTTTTTTTTTTTTTCTGTTCGTGCGACTCTCAGCCTGCTGCTGCTATATACGGCTGATGCTTCTGCTACAGTGGTTCGTATGCTGTTGCCTCCTTCCCATCGAACAAGGTCTTGACTTTGATGAGACTTCAATCTCAGGCAATTACTTTCGTTCTTAATTTGCCAGGCGTTGTGTAAGTGTATAATTAAAGCAAATAGACCCTAGCGCACTTCGAGTAGCATCCTTGCCACGTCTCATCGTTTATCCTTTTTTTTTTTTATTTTTTTTTTGCTGTGCCTCGCTCATCCCTTGTGGGATGGTGTGGGTTGCGGGGATTGAGAGTCTGAAAAAATCGGTCCTTTATGGATTTGTTAGACATGATTCAGGCACCAAAGCGATTAAGTTTCTTCTTTATACATATTAGGTTTTTTTTTTTTTTCTTGTGGGTAAGTTTTGGAGTGGTGAAAAATTTCATCAATTTTCGAGGTTAAGTCAGTTATTTCGGTAAAAACAATGCGAACATTCTTAACTCTTTTTCAAAAATAGTCATTTTGTTTTAAAGTTCTCTTTGCCCAGCAAGACTCCAGAGAACGATTTAACTGATCCCCCACCGCCGGCCGATTAAAGAGCTTTTCTCTCTTAAAACTACTAAGAGCAAATTTGTAAGACCAAGTCCTACAGTTTATATGATTATTTTTGGTTTTAGGTCCTTTTATTTTATATACACTATTCGTCGTGGTGCCAGCAATGGAATCAGCACAACAAGACTCCTCTGTATTTAGTGGATTAGAAGTCAAGAAGCGTGAATGACAAATTTATAAGATTAGTATCTCCCAGCTATGGAATATATACGAATGTACCAACGTATAATATAAGAGTGTAAGTGGCAAAAAAGAGATTTTGAGAGGAATTATCATTTAGCTGAGTGATTAATTGATGGCAATTTCGAAATAAGTTCGTGAAAGATTATTAAGTTGTGGTTAAGTGACTTTGGTGTTTTTTTTTCTTCTGTTGTTGAGAATTTGTCCCTTAATTCATATGAATGAAGTGTAAAATAAAAAAAAAAGGACGAATGAAAAAAACTAATAATGTTTTTATTTGCACCAATGATGATTTATTTATTCAGTGTTGAGCAAAAAAAAAAAAGTAATTCAAATAATCTTCTGAATTTGGCATCACTTTATCTACTGTTAAAAAATCGTTGCTGACAAAATGGGTTTTTATTTCTCAAGACAAGAAAATGAAACTATATTTTTTACTTACTTTAGTTTTTAATATTTGCTTTTTTATAAAGTTTGTTGCTACTTTTTTTTTTTAGTAAGAATGAGCTGGTCCTTTTTTTTAAAAGATCACTTTTAAACAGATCAACATTTTTGGAAATTTTTATTACTTCGCTCCAAATTTTAACATGTGGAGTAAGGTTGATTAAACAAGCTACCATGTTAAAATAACAGGATGATCATGTGCAACCAAAATTTTATGGAACAACACGGCGGGCGGTCCTGTTGAATCAACCTTGCCAAAATAACAGGTTGATCATATTAAAACGGAGATCCTATTGAATGAACTTGACCCTTTTTCAAATTAGCCTGGGTACCATTTTATGGTGTCATACGCACAGTAATTCCCAAATCCCAAATAAATTGACACGACTTTGTAGGTTGACCATGACCAACGTAACAAGCCAAATAAAAATAGCACGGCAACAAGAGGGACCATCGTCAACAGGTCCAGCCAGATAACAGCTTACGCAGACGACATTGACATCATCGGAAGGACCGAATAAGCTGTAAACGATTCCTCAATCCAGATGGAGCAGGCGGCACAAAATCAGGGGTTGCACATTACTGAAGGTAAAACAAAGTACATGGTGGCGTCGAATGCGAGAAGAACAGTTGGTCAAACAATCAAGGTAGCGGAGCACGAATTTGAAGTAGTGCAATCCTTCAAATACCTTGGGTCAATAGTAGCAGCCGATAATAATATAGAAGAAGAAATACGCGGGCGGCTGCTCAATTCCAACAGAGCCTACTATAGTCTGTCAAAGCTCTTCAAATCCAGAAATCTCACCATAACTTCAAAACTGCTGCTGTACAGGTCCATGGTCCTGCAAGTACTTACGTATGGATCCGAGACTTGGGTGCTTAGCAAAAGACACTACGACCTCTTAGCCGCGTTCGAGATAAAAGTCTTAAGTAGAATTGTTGGGCTCATATGTGATGAAGGACGATTCCGGAGACGGTACAATCATGAATTGTACGCAATCTACATTGAAGCAGACATAGTGACAAGAATTAGGCTAGGTAGACTCCGGTGGGCAGGGCACCTAGCTGGCATGAGTGAAGAGGAACCTGCTCGGAAAGTGCTTTGTGGTACATTATATGGTAGACGGCAGCGTGGTAGACCATGCCTGGGTGGAGAGATGGCATAGACCAGGACGCCAGAAGTCTTGGGTGCGCAACTGGATGGCATCGGATCAAGACCGGGATAGGTGGAGAGTCTTGTTGAAGGAGGCCAGAACCGGACCCTGGTTGTCGAGCCGGTGATGATGATGATGATGAAGCACAGTACATAATTAACGATTCATAAATTTCCTTTTTCTGAGCTAGTGTGAGAGGATATTTTAAGCTAGGAAGCTAAATGTTTTTTTAATAGCCTGATAAGAATATTAAAGAAGAGAATGTGGCTTCCAAAAAATATAGAATAAGAAAATGTAAGTATTGCTGTTGCTTTTGAATAGTTTCTTTTACGCTTTGAATTAATTTTTTTTTTTTTAATTTTTTTTACGATTTAGGATATCTTGTCTGAAAATGAGTGTTCCAGATTTTTATAAAAACTTTGAGCTTATCCAAATTTCAGTTAAATAGTTAAATTATCCAATTTATGAAGTATACTAAGTCGATGACAGATGAGTGTTGATAATGGGCAAGGTAAGGAAGGTTTTGAGCATCTATTTGGCCAGCTGTCAATGTTGACTGTAAGTAAGGGGAAATTTTCTTAAAACTGCATCACATTGCAAATTCCTTGGTTCACAGAACATTTTCATTTCAACCGTTGAAATCATACTGACAGCAAAATGGCACCTACTCTGCGAGTAAAATACCTAAACCGTTGCGAAATTGCATCATTTGTTAGATAAAATATAATTATAAATGATTACAATTTATTTTCTAGCACATAAACCAGTGTTACTTAGTAAAAAAAGAGAATTGCCATGAACTCAATATTTCATAAAATTAAAATCCGTCAATTCAGGTTTCCAAACAAACACAAAAAAATTCCACAAACCAATGTTAGATGCTGAATTTGATCTACATTTTGCTGCATTGCTGCATCCTGCATTTAATTTATTTGACTTGATTCAGCACATCTGGTTTTTCCACAAATAATTTCCATTTTCACTTCATTCTCGACTTGGCCCCGCAGTCATATTTTTTTTTTTTTTTGTGTTGACCTTGCAAAAATTAATCACGAACCGACAAATCATTTTGCTTTATATGAAAAAAGGAGCTTATAGTAGCAAAAAAAAAAAACAAAAATAAAATCATCTCGAATATATCACGTTACTTTCTGACTTCTCTCTATCCATGTTTTCCCATCAATCCCCTTCCCCACCTACTCCCACTACTCCCTTAGCAAATAAAGTAAAAGATTACCGAAGGTAGTTCAAAAAAAAAAAATAGAACTGCAAGACTCTGGTAAATTTTACAAATCAAAATCCATTATAAGAGATAAAAGAGCATTTTTCAAACCGTTCTACCGAATAACTGAAAAAAAAATCCTTCATTACAATTCGAAGGACGTGCAAAAAAAAAAAATACTTTATTCTGCCATTCTTGTTCGTATATACTAAACTCGCAAGTACAACATCCTTGGTGCGGTCGTTTGGCATTTGCATCCTTTTTCCATATCCCAGACTCTTTTGCATCAAAAAACTACAAAAAAAAACAAAAAAAAAAAAAACACAAGGAAAATTTCAAGAAACAGCAAAACGAAGGAAATTCCTAGAAAAATGCATATAAATTGATTGCATGCCCATATCGGCATTCCAAAATGGATCTTTATTGATTTTATATAAAAGGATTTAAGAGCGCAGTATGTGTTTTTATAGCTACCTAAAGGCACAGAGCTGGATTATGCATCTCATTTAAGGCAAAATTGATTCTGGGTATTTTACCTACCCGATGGAAGTATGCCCGCTATTTGTTTAATGACCGATATTTTCTCTCATTTTTCAATAATTAATAACTTTTATTTAAGTGCAGTCAGACTAAGTAAATACATTGAAATTTTTCCCTCAAAAAATCTTCATTCGAACAGAAATATTTTTATGTATTATTTTGATTTTCGATTCAAAGGAGTTCAAGAATGAATTTCAATTTTTAGTCAGAGATGTACACTTTTCAGGCAAAATGTTTAACTTAAGAAACAGAATATCTCTAAGGCTGGTCACGACACAGAGACCATTCTTGGTCTCATCTCAATTTCGTCTCGTGAGCAGCCCCAAAAGTTTTCTTAAACATTTTTTTACCAAAAAATACTTGAATTGTTTTTTTTTTTAGAACATTACATGTTACCTACATTTTTCTGCATTTAGGTTTCGAGAACAGACCATTTTTGTGTACTGATAAAATTTATCATACTAACTATCTATTATAGTCACAAGTAAAAATATGAAAAAGCTTGAAATTTATTATTTGAATTGATAAAATAAGCCCAAAAAGAAATCGTTAGAGCCGTTTTTTTTAAATATAATTTTTAATATGTATAATTTTTTAAGTATTTTTATAAAAAAATATTTATTAGTTTTCAAAATATTGAGTTTTCAATTCAACAACAGGGTATAAACTGTTAAACAAAAAACGTGTTTCTTTTTGAGCTCAGAGTGTATAACAGTTCAAATTGTGTTTCTTTTTTGTTGAGAGAATGTTCGGGGCGCACTCAATGAGCTCGGTATAAAAAAAACTGAGCAAACAGATTTCACGCTCGCTCCGAGGAAATTTCAGAGTGTGTTCTCCTATTATTAAGATTATATAGGACCTCCTTTTTCATCGAAATCCATCCAATAGTTTACGAGTAAACCGAAAACCAAAAAACCGGTTCTATGGCAAGTATTATTAATAACGGTTTTTTTTCAAAAATATTTTTTGACTAAATTATTAAGGTTACCTGACAAACCCGATTTGAAAAATTTCATCAAAATCGTTAGAGCCGTTTTCGAGATATAATATAAATGTTTTGTCCAAACTACTGTTGTATACAGATACCGTTATTTTTGGAGCTAAAAAATTTCGATTTCCCCTCTAGGCAATCTCCCCAAAACCTTATGTCCAAAGTTTGAAGAAAATCGCTTCAGTAGTTTAGGCTGTAGGTAAAGGTACAGACAGACCGACAGACAGAATTGCGGGACCCACTTTTTTCGCGTTCTCTATCATCAAAATGTTAGGTCTGATTAATATATCGAGTTCGATTTTTTGCACGAGTCCAAAACTTGCCCTATACTCGTAGTACCTATAATCGCAAGTGAAAATTTATCAACTTTGTAGATGCCGTTTTCGAGATATTTGACATTTTTGGAGAGGAATTTGTTCAACATTTGTTGGTAACACTAACAATGTCCACCTTGAAGTTTTTTTTTACTAATTGATATTAATGTGTATTACAAATACACACATTAAATTCTAACATCCTCAGAACCATTTTCAAGGTATTTAAAATTTTTGAAAACGGTTTTTTAAGTGTTTGCTTTTGAATTTATTGATTTTTTTTTTTAAATAACTGTCGTAGCTGTTTTCAAGAAAAATCTGATTTTCCAAAAATCAAAAAAAAAAATGTCTGGAGATATGGCCCAGATAGATAGACATACAGGCAGAATTGCTAAAACCACTTTTTCGACTTTTGTATGATACTAATGTCAAGTTTGATCAAACTTGTCCTAAAGTCCTTATGTATAACTACAAATCAAAACAAAAAGTCAAAATAAAATATTTCAAACAAGCAAAATATCTGAAAGCATTGAACAATTTGAAAAATAACTGAACACTTCGAAGTATACTCTTATTTTTAAATAATTTTTCGAAGTACTTCTTTGTTTACCGAATCACACAAGTGGAGCCTTAGGGTGAATCAGTAAAGTGGCAAATGAATAAGAAGCAGAAATGAACCTCTGAATTCTATTTCATAAACGTCGAAACTCTACTGAAGAAATTTCTTGTTGTGAAACCATTAGGCGTCCCCTGCCAAAGTACTTTTAAGAATACCCGTTTTCATTGGCACCTGCCTGGCAACTGAACATACCCTAAGCAAAGCAACTGAGTTGCTGAAGTATGGGCCAAACAAGGTGCTTTCAACATTTTGACCAAAAACTATTTTTCCTCTTGTTCCAGGATTCCCACAGAAGTTAGTCCAGCCCATCAAAAAAATATAAAGGCAAAAAGAAGAAAACAAAATAAAAAAGCCCTGAATACCTACTCCTTCAGGAAAACTCCTTACTTATCCTGAAGTGAGAAATTCAAAAAAAAAAAAGAAGATCCTTGAAGTAGTTCTGTTCTCTAAACACAAGAATAGGACATTTTCCATCATCTTATACTACCACAATATCATTCTTACTCCCGGTTGTTCCTCCTAGCCATCCTCCTCTCTTAACCAACCATTCGATATTCGAATATTTGTCCTATTTTGGTTCCTTATTCTTGTTCTGTTCAAACCGAGGTATTACTTGTTTTTTTCTTTTTTTCTTTTTTTGTTATTTTTCTCGCCCAGTGGTTGCATTGTGTTATTCGGAAGAAGAAGTATTTTATTCAATTCTCAAGTCCTTCCATTGCTATTTTTCTTTCCCGATTCTGATTCAAGAAGGGTGATGAGAGAAAGGAAGATAGGGACAGAGATGAGAAAGTGAGAAGGAAAAAAGAGTAGTTCTTATATATGTATATTTGCAAAAGGATATTGGATGCAAATACCGCATTTTTGCACATTGCACTGAGTTTCTCTTCAATTCTTCTTTTTTTTTTTGAAAATCTTTTTATGATACTCGTATATATGTGTAAGTTCTGTCCAACTTATTTTTTGGGAGAAATGGAAGAAAAATTCGTTGCAGGTGTTACACAGGTCATAAAACGTCATGAATTTACTAATGTACCCGAACACCATCATGCTTGGATATTATGCCCATTTATGATCGATTTAACTTTATACTTCACATAGCATTTGAATAAATCGTGTCACACTTTTTTTTTTTTACTTTTTGATAGTTGTAAAAGAAATATGGAGAAATGAAAAAACACCAAAAAAAAAGGGAAAGATGTGTTTTGAGGAAAGTGATGTTTTGAAATTAAATTTACTTTCAATCTCTATATAGGTACCAAATGCATTTAGAATTTAAGAATCATTTTTGGGTATACCGTGTGGTCTAACTGTATTCCCGAGTTGAAAGTTCATTTTCGTGTCATGTTCCTTAAAACACGAAATTATTCTAAATTCAACCTAATCTTGGCCAGGGCCACCCCACTCCCTTCTTCTATATTGACCTCGAATAAAAGCCAAGAAAATCTTTATCCTCTTTCTTGGTAAGAAAAAAGAGAAAATCAATGAAACATAAAGAGATACCTATATCACGGTAGGCATAGCCCATAGCTGTATACATAATATTTGCATTCGGTCTCGCCTCACATCCTCACAAAGAAAGACCACAACCGCCACATCACATCATTCCCAGATAATCTATAACAAAGCACTGGCGATGCCAAGTCCACCATCATCCATATTAAAACCACCCAACCCAGCCCAAAAAGACCGAACGACCAACCGACCAACCGACCGACCGACCGACACACAAGGACTCTCTGTCTGAATTTGTTAATTTTAAAACAATTAATCATGTCTGTGTTTATTATTCTATTAACATTAAAAATGTCCAGTGGACCAGAATAATTTATATCGTTCGCTTCATCCACCAAAAGGAAAATGAATAAGAATTTAAACAGGAGGAAAACAATGGAAAAGAAAACTGCGGTGTCTCGAATTTCAAAACTCCCCAGCTCTGCGCCCCGTCCCCCTGTGTTTGTCATTCTAACTGAAAAAAAAATGAGACAAGGACCAAAATACACATGGAAATTAGAGAGATAGAGCAGAGCGAACATTTTTGAATATAACGATACTCCGCACTGACTACCCTGGACTCGACCAACCCACCACCAGGGGGCAGCCGTCATGCTTTTCACCCACTTAATATGCATTCTATCTTATCGCCGGAAATCCTTATACCCCATTCCATAAAAAAAACACAGCATTTCGATTTATATCCGTTTCTTAGAACAAAAGAAGAAACAACTTTGTCGAGCTTCGGCATCGGTGTGTTCTTCTGAGTGCACGTCGAATAAATGTTGGATGCAGAGGAAGAGACGTATTTTTTTTTTGAAGCAAAATATTGCTGGAAGTTTGGAAAAAAATAGTAGCATCTGGCGGGAAGTTGTTCAAATGTCACAGGACATAAAGCACAAATATAGTAAATGTATGAGTGAAAAAAAAATAATGGCAAGACAATGATTGGAGCTAATTATGTTTATGTCAGTGGAAAACTGTTTGGGAATATTCCCGACGTGGAAGCAATAGTTTTTCAAATTTAGATACCTATATGAGATGAGATACAAAGTAGATCTCGACCTTGGAATGTATAAATAAATATTCTCGTGTACCTAATAATTGATTGATATGCAAAAAGCTTTATCTTATAGTTTTATTTTAATGTAAATTTTGTGTCATTTTCGGATGAAAAAAAATAACAAGAAATGAGATTTAAGACTCAGTTAATATTTTTAAAACGCACGTGAGCATCATTCCTTAAAATTTGATTTAAAAGTTCGTAGCAATCGTTCAATCGAACAATAAAATTACTTATGACAGCTCGGTATGTGGACTCAGTGATTGCTGCCATTAACACTTTTCACATTTTCTACGGTTCTTGATGACTTTAGTCACTTGGATTTTGGGTTTCCAGTGTTGTACTGGTCTTTTCAAATTTTTGACCCATTTTCGAATAAGAGGAATGCTTGGCGCATCATTTATGTGGAGAAAACCTCGAACACTGCGGAATCTTCTGCGGGCTACAATCGCCGGATCACCGGTTTTAAAAAACTTTCGCATGCACAGTCTGCTACCGGGAAACGCTACCAATCTACTTATTGAAATAGCCTCTCGGATTCGTTGCGATCACGCAGTAAACTAAATAAATATATATTTTCTTTTGAGGAACTTTTCGTTTTTGTTAAAAATGGTAGATGTGGAAAGCCATGAGAGAATTCGGCATCCCAAATAAATTGACACAACTTTGTAGGATGACCATGACCAACGTAACAAGCCAAGTAAAAATGGCCGGATTGCTATCCAGACCAATCAACATCTTTAATAGACTCCGACAAGGGGATGGTTAGGCCTGCCTTCTCTTCAACCTGGCGTTGGAGAAAGCAATCCTTGACTCTGGCACGGCAACAAGGGGGACCATCGTCAACAGGTCCAGCCAGATACTGGCTTACGCAGACGACATTGACATCATCGGAAGGACCGAACAAGCTGTAAACGATTCCTTCATCCAGATTGAGCAGGCGGCACAAAATCTGGGGCTGCACATTAGTGAAGGTAAAACAAAGTACATGGTGGCGTCGAATGCGAGGAGAACTGTTGGTCAAACAATCAAGGTAGCGGAGCACGAATTTGAAGTGGTGGAATCCTTCAAATACCTTGGGTCAATAGTAGCAGCCGTCAATAATATAGAAGAAGAAATACGCGCGCGGCTGCTCAATTCCAACAAAGCCTACTATAGTCTGTCAAAGCTCTTCAAATCCAGAAATCTCATCATAACTTCAAAACTGCTGCTGTACAGGACCATGATCCTGCCAGTACTCACGTATGGATCCGAGACTTGGGTGCTTAGCAAAAGACACTCCGAAAAGTCTTAAGGGGAATTGTTGGCCCCATAATCCATATGTGAGGAAGGACGATTCCGGAGACGGTACAATCATGAATTGTACGCAATCTACCTTGAAGCAGACATAGTGACAAAAATTAGGCTCGGTAGACTCCGGTTTGCAGGGCCTAGCTCGCATGAGTGAAGAGGAACCTGCTCGGAAAGTCCTTTGTGGTACATTCTATGGTAGACGGCAGAGTGGTAGACCATGCTTGAGCTGGAGAGATGACGTAGACCAGGACGCCCGAAGCTTTTTCAAAAATGTGTTCTCCAGTTCGTTTATTCGTTGGTATTTTGTTAAATAGCGATTTCTCTATCTTCTTTGAAGGCAATTCTATCAAACTGTTTTTAAATCAGGGGCCGAATTACCGCATCAGTGAACGAGTGAGTGAGTGCCATCAGTGATCGAAAAATTCTTACATTTTCCTTCAGTTTTGTTCTAATCAGTGAGCTCTTTAGTTATCGAATGAAATTTTGCTCGATAACTGATGAGGAAATGTCAAATTACTGTACTAGATTGCTCAATAACGTGAGTGGTAATGCCAAACTCGCACAATTCAGTCACGTATCACTCGTGAACTGATGCGGTGATTCGGCCCCAGGTAATTTCAATGAACAGCTATCGAAAAAAAAACTAACTTTCAAATCAAAGCTAAACAAAAATAATTAAATGTTTCTATCGTATTTTTTTGAAAGGATTTAAACTTTAAACTACCTCTTTGGAGTAAAAATGCCGTTTCCATTTCAAGTTGTTTATTTATTTGAATCTTAAGTCAGTTTAAGCCGTTTTAATTAAATAGAAATTTTAAACTATACTTAAGATGTTCAAGCTAAATTAGTTATTTTTCAATAAGTCGATTTATATCTTTAAAGAATCTTACAAAAACAAAAAAAGCTACCCTTGAAACTTCATGTATGAGAATACACAATTCAATAAAAGTCACTCAAGTTCCCGTTTGCGATTTATATACAAGTATCATTATCATGTCCTTGAAGTGTCAGGCAAACTCCAATGTATAGTTATCGTCTCTAAACTCACAATACAGAAAATACTTACACCATAGCAGATAAACCAAAACTTTGAAACTATCATGTTTAACGATGTTATCATTCAATGCAAGTGTTGGGAGATCATTGCGAAAAATTAATTCTTTTGGAAGTTTTGAGTTAAAAAAGTACCAAAAAGGGATTTAATGTAAAACTCGCATGATTTTGTGAAGGTATGTTTTTTTGTTTTGTTAAATTTAACCTTTTCTTTTTAATTTTGAATTTAAAGAATTAATTGTTTTGAAAAATTAAAAATACTTAAAAAGTATATAGGATTGTATAGCTCGTCGAGTGATCTCTTAGAATTTGTACAGTAACACAACACAGGAAAACTGTTTGTTTTGTGTTTACTTTTAATGGTTACAACTTAAAAAATGAGATTCCGAACTTTAACACCCTAGATATTCTAAAAATAATTTTTTTTGTTTGAACCTGATTATTAAAAAACTCCAACATACTTTTACTCCACATACTCCATGAATTTATTAAAATGGCCTTGTTTTTGCGATAAAAAGGGAATTTTCTCGTTCATCCTGGGGATATTTTATTAAATCCCCACCCTGCAACACTAAACACCGATGCACATCATCATTTTTAGTCTGCTTGCTTTCTACAAGCAACATTCACATCCTGTGCAGCATTTCTATTTTCACCTCATGGCACTCATATGTGTTTGTATAGAATGCTATCGTTTTTACAGTTTACAAAACAACAACAACAAAAGCGAATGACGACAACGACGACATGATGATGATGATGATGATGATGAAGATTAAGATATTGCACCTTGGAAAAGTGAAGCTTTGAACCCTGGCTGAAGCGTATTGCTTCATCCAGCAAAGCAAAACGATTTAAGTTGTAATCTTTAGTAATGGGTTTTAGATATCCTGGGATAATAGAAAATTATATTCCGATGTAATGGTTGAACTCCTCTATGATGATAGCAAGTGCAAGTGGCAAGGATCCAAAAAGGAGTGGCATTTCGAATAGAATTCAATTTAGGACGAAGTAATAATAGATACTTGACATTTTCGCAGGTAGAAGAATTTTGTACCTATAAATACCTTCTTGCTGACGTAAAAATTTTGTGTTTGGATTTATGTTTGGTAAATGCTATCAAACTCTAGCACTACATTTAAAAACATTTGAGCTAGAAATACAATTTGAAAATAAAGTGTTTGTCGTGATCGAGATTATATTTTTATTAATTGAAAATTTGAATGGTTTACAAAAATATAAAATCCGGGTGAGAAAAATATGAATATGAGAGTAGAAGGGGGACACAAATAAGAACACATGGAATCAAGTTGAAATTCAATTTGAATTTAGTTAATTCATTAAAAAAGCTACACTAAGGTCGGTTTTCAACCAGTGCTCAGAAGGATAACAATCTCTTATGCAACTCAAGTTTGTGCCCGAAATACAATTATACCCTCCGAGGTTCTTTGTTTTTGGTAGTGTTCATGCATTTTTTGAAAGGATAAATTTTCGTCTAAATTCAAGATTTTTTAAAGCTAATTTTTCGAATTTTAATTGAAGAAAAACGGTATTTAAAAGTATCTTAAAAATGTTAATAGATTTTTGTGAAATATTATCCATTTGCTTATAATGGGATAATATGATTTCTTTTGATTTGCTACTTACATACATAGGTAGGTCCATACATTATCAACATAACGAGTAATATTAAACATATGAACCTCTTAAATTGAATTTTTTATTCCAACTCGTCAAACTGAGACAGTCGAAAGTTTAGTTAAATGGATGTGATAATTTTTCAATAAATTTTTTTGACCAAATAATTTACCAATACTTACAATACTCAGAAAAAAAAATATTTTTTTCAGCGATTGATGGTTACAAAGGATATCAGTTTTTCAAAAAATGTAAATTGACGAAGCACATATCGTAAGTGCTATCGCAGAAAACTACAGTTCCAAAGCAAACATCATTTAATGGTATACTGATGGATCGAGAACTTCTGAAGGGACTGGAGCATGGATTTATGGGCCTAGAACCAAAATCTCCCTACCGATGGGGACGTCCGCCAACATATTCCAGGCAGAAGTAAATGCCATCGGAAAATGCGCAGAACGTAACATCGATAGAAAATACAAAAACCAAAACATTGCAATCATGTCAGATAGTCAAGCTGCACTAAAAGCTTTGAATTCATACCCCATCACTTCAAAACTTATAGTATGTGAATGTGTGTGAATAAGCTTAATGAACTGGGCAAGGATAACAAAGTCACACTACATTGGGTACCAGGTCACGTCGGTCGGTGTCCAGGGCAATGAAGAGGCTGACTTCCTAGCAAAAATTGGAGCAATGGCACCGCTAACGGGACCAGAACCCTATTGTGGCATAGGGGAGAATATGATTAAAAACGAAATCAAATTAGAAGAGGAGGCAAAAAGATAAAAAATCTGGAAAGAACTCCCCAAACTGAGACAGGCAAAGCTCTTACTCGGGAATTATAATCGAGAACGATTCCTATCCTGTATCAGCCTTAGCAGGAACAGTCTCAGAAGAATAACGGGTCTCCTCACTGGCCATTGTAAACTGAGAAGACATCTCAGCATCCTTGGCCTAGTGAGCAGTGCTTCTTGCAGATTCTGCGATACTCATGAGGAAACGCCTGACCACATAATAGGTGGATGCGATGCACTGATGCATCTAAGACAAAAACACCTGGGCAAGTACCATATAGACGAGAACCAAATACATTCTCTAAAAATACCCCAAATTCTCAAATTCCTCAAAGGAACGAATTTGGAGGATGAACTATAGATGAGAAACTTCATCCCAGATCAAAAAAGGGGGCACAATAGACCTTAAGGTCGCACTGCAATTATACCCATTATCATTCATTCATTCAAGTGCTATCGCAAACATTTATGCGTAAAGTTTGTGCATAATGTTACTTTCTATTAAAAAAAAGTTTTTTATTTTTTCCATGAGTGATAATTGCGAAGTTAAATTTTTTTGAAAAATTTGTCAAAAACCCAAAAACTTTAATAACAAGTTGTCATAAAATAATTTATGCTCATTTTAAAAATTATAACGTTAACTAGGATCCAGGTAAAGCATCGAAAAGAACGGGTTTTCACTTACTGCTCTTAAACGGTAAATTTTAGAAATTTTATTTTAACACAGTTTGAGGACTTTTTCTTTTTGAGACCCTAATAAAAAGATATTCAGATTTCAAAATTGATCCGTTTTCGAATGATTGTTTTTCCAGATTATTCACAGTGCGACACAAATTAATAATTGGATTTAATAGAGAAACGTAATTCACATTTTGTTTAACACTGAAACCTGCCCTTCTTCAGACGGGTAGGGGATTTTCTGAAAATAATACTTAAATTAAAAAAATATATATTTTTTAAAAACAAAAGGCAACATTTATAGAAAAATATTTTTTTTAATGTTCTTTAATATTTTTTTTTCAAAATAACAATTTTGTTACTGTCAACGCAATGCCTTGTTGTAAGGGAACTTACTCCTTCTACTTTTTTGTGCATTCTACCGAGGTTCCATTAATCCGACTAAATTTTGCAGATGTTTTGCTAAAGGTAAGTCCAGGGGTACAAAGCTGTAATTTGAATACTTCTGAATATTGCATCTGTGTTTCAATTTATTTTAGAACATGTAGGTATGTGCTGCTCATTCAAAACCCATTACATACTTTTATTCAATTTTTAAATATTCCGCCGAGCTGAATTAAGTGCATACGCAGTGTTACAAAAGAGTTCTTCAAAAATCCATAAAACAAATCCTTAAAATAAAGTCAAAGTTTTTTTTTATTTAAATATAGAAGAACCAGAACCAGAGACGTTATTTGTTTGAGTATGTTGCTCAAATCCAATTAATTTGCCACCTCTTAATTCCTTTTATCCTTCAGAACAGTATTTTGAAACAATCTCATATATGTACATATGATGATGTAGGTAAGTGGTTGTAATATAATAACGTATGTGGCACCCTATATATGCTCAAAAATAGGTACCTAAGTATATATGTATGTATATAATTTGTGATACTTTCATCTGAAGTTAAACCAAGTAAGGCGTTGTTTTGGTGTTGTTCGTCCTTTTGAAGCATTAAATCACAAAATTACACTCACACACATAACGGAGAATAAGCTTCTGATGTGATATGCAAAATATAATTATCTCAATGAATTGGGGCGTGAAATCAAAATTGTCTTCTTGTTCCTTTTTCGAATAAATATATACATATCCTTTTATAATAACCTTCCCTTCCCCTGATGTGTCTTCTTGTGTTTTTCAAATATGTTGTGTGTGTTTTATATGTCTTGTGCCATTTTTCAAAGATATCCTGATACTCTGTTGTTTTCAGCTTCAATAAATTCAACATTTTTTTGTTTCGTTTTTTGTTGAATAATTTAACAATGACAACGAACGTATCTCGCCCCGAACAATGTCAACTGATTTAAAAGGACATCAAAGTATTATAGGAACATTCGCTCGCGCTGTGATATTCTACTTTAAAACTCAAAAAAAAAAAAAAAAAAAAAACATGGGCATTTGCCAGCCGATATCTAATAAATAATCCCTGCATATCTATTTGAGCGGAAACACAAACAATTTACTTAGCATTCAGCAAAAAGAATCAGCAGAGGACTACATCCACTCCACACGCTCAGCAAGATTCATTTTTCTGCATCAAAAATTCTAACAAACAGATTATTGTTTCCCTTGGCGGCATGGTTCGCGAGGGCGAATCAAGAAGGAACTTCCACAAAATGTCCTTGCACAGATAATGTACCTATGTATATACCTTCCAGCCCATACACATTAGCTACTTCTTCCTGTGATGACTGACTGCTCAAAGCTACTCAATTTGAATCCACAGGAATCGATGACAATGCTACGCATCTTGTTTGTCAGAATTATCCATTTTGCAACATTTGAGTTCGGTGCGCGGTAACGGTGGCCGGGTGGCGGCATCGCAGCAGTATATCTCTCTATAAAGCTTATTTTAGAACAGCTATAAGGATACAAGATAACTTCAGTGATTCGTAAAATTTGCTCTCGAACCAAATATATAGCCGCGAACGTCGATTTGGTGAAAAATTGTCAAATAATGGATTCTCACGGAGGCAATTTGGATGCCGTCAACAACGAAAAATGAGATAACATTCACTTTAGTCCTTCAGGAACAAGTAACATGATAAATAATGGGGCGTGGTGGCAGCATGCTGTTGTTCGATATTTCTTCTCCTCTCCTGCAAAAACTTTATTTGGTGAAATTGAGTGCTGAAGCTACGAGTATATATTATAATGTTGGTATTTTGGGAGTGTACTCGTATATAGGAATATTGGAACATTAGTAAAACTCTGAATCTGAATTGGGATGAGCATTTCAGGTGAGTGATTTTGATAGAAAAGTGTTCGGAAATCAAATGTCAAAGAAATTGTACAAAATTGACACAACACACAAATTTTGTCTCTTTTTTGTTGTTGTTTTTTTTTTTTTTTTTTGAGCCAAAGGAAAGTGGATTTGGCAGACAAAAGAGATTCTTTAGGATTGAAGTAGATTTGTGTATAGATTAGACATCGTCGTTATGTCGGTCGTTTGAGAGGAAGACTTTTAAAGCAACAAGATAACAAAATATGATTATTATTACTTTTGATTGAATGCACTTTGTGTCAAATGTTGATGATGCTTTTAATGGATTCGAAGCAGTTTTAAATATAAGAGGCTTACAGTTATTTTTGATGATATAAATTAGTAAAATTTATATGTCTTTGAAAATCTAGCCGTGAGACAAAAAAAATATTGAATTTTAATTTTAAAAATAAATAAGTTATTTTAAGACTTAGAGTGCTTTCAACTTAAAAAATCCCCCCTCTTTGGGCCAAACAAATATCCCTTTCATTAGGTAATAACGGAGAATATTTTGAGGTAAGAGACTCTTAAACTTAGAAGCCCTCGAGTCTTAGAATTTTTAGAAAATACGTTTTTTTTTTAATAGAAAGGTACTGCACCTTGCCGGGTTGAAGATTATTAATTCCCGTTTTAGAGAAGTTGCCCCCCATACGTATTACGCAACTCTTTTACTCCATTTCGAGTGTTGCCAGGCAGGTGCCAATATAAACAGTTTTTTTTTCATAAAAAGCAGGTTAGTAGCTGTTCGACTGAATTTTCAGACAGAATTGTCTGAAAAAATTTACCAAATTCATGGCGAAAAAAAATAAGTGAATTAAATTATGAAAAAAATATTAATAACTCTTGCTTATGATGTTGAAAGTCTTGCCAACATATTTTTTTGTAAACTTTTTTTTTTGGAAATCTGACATGAGTGATTTTCTTTTTAATTCATATTTTAGTGTTAGGTTCCAAAAACCTCTCTTAAGGTATTTAAAAATAATATATAATTTTACAAATGAAAATTAACATTATTTGTCGAAAATATTTTAAAATATATATAAATAAAAATAAATATATATAAAAATATAAAATATATATAAATATATAAAAACTAAAATGTTATTAAAGCAAATAATGAAAAGCATATTCATTTATCATTATTGAATTGCCAAAATAGTTCAAAAATAAGTTGAAGCCACCTGATGTCTCGAAAAAAATAAGAATTTTAGAAAATTAGAGAACCGTTTGTTTTGATTTTCTTTTTGTTTTGAATTTTCTTATTTCTTATATCTTTTCTTTGAATGTACTTTTTAGATAAATACAATACATAATATTGAAATCAAAAAATGATTCAAGGATGAACAAAACATAACTGAAATCCAAAATTACATTACTCCACGTGCCTGACATTGACATATTTTTGGCCCCTCACTATCAAAGAATTTCAAAGAGATGATTCATAGAAATTGTTGTCACGTCTAGACATAATTTGCTCAATCATTTATTACCTAATTAAGTGGAAGCTCTTAAATTATTAGAGGTCTAAGAACGTAACCCTCCGGCTCTTTTAATGTTACACAATGTGATCCTCCTTCCGTAAAATTTATTGTCTGTGATATTTTTGAGGAAAGGTATTGGTTTCGAAAAAAAAATCAAATATTCATGTACTATTTACCCTAGTTGTTTTTTTTTTGTTTGTTAAAATTAGACAGAAATATGTTTACATACGCTTTCTGTTATCAAGACAATCTTCTAACTGGTATAAACAAAAATTATTGAGTACAAATTAGATTTCATTGTGAAGAAGGTTTTGGGTTTAAAGTCAGAAGTACATATTAAGAAACATATTAAATTCATCCATTTTTTTTGTTTTAATAATCATTTTCTGATTGGTCTAATGCATCAACATAAATTTCACCATTTATTTTATTTGGCATTATCATTTTCAGAACTATTTAAGAGCATTTAGTACATTTTTTTTATTATTCTATCTTTATCAACATATTTAAATATTGTGGTTTTTATTTATACCATTCATCGAATATAACGTACAACTGTTTTTCATAGCAACTATTGCCTTCAACTTAGTACCATCATTATTTACACCATTTAAATATATTTCAATCATTTGAGCTTTTATCTTCAGATTTTCAAATACTAGCTAAGTTGTCCTGACTGGTTTAAGAATACGGCTGCGTCTACACTTGATATACTATTTTTAAAATCCCTACTGAACGTGAACCTTCTCTTAAAAAACACGAACTTAAAAATAAAAAAAATAATATAACTATCGGTATAAAACTGGTCTAATGACCAATATTTATAGGATCAGTTAATATTATTTTTTTTTGTGTTTTTCCTTCCCACGGTTGATCACAAGGAAGGACAAGTTTTAGGTCTACAATTTGGAAACACTACCGAAAAAGGAGTCTTGTGCTCAGCCATATTCGTTCCGCATACAAATGTCTGATACGAGCCAATACGTCCAACCTAGTCAAGTACCCTATTTTCTTGTTCGAAGTCCATGGAAGAATCGTATCCCCATCCCTATACGGTGGTAGTTTTTATTCCAGACAAGAAAATCTTCTTTTTTTTTGTTTCTGAATCAAAAACATAGTTACACTGGCCCTACACTACAAGCCATCATGCATAACCACACATCCCAGTTGAAATAGTTGCCAAGTTTCAGCAGACAGGAACGACGACAAGAAAAGCTTTTGGTACTTTGGTCAGAGAGATAATGTAATGGGTCGGGTGGTGGTTGGTCAGCACATCGCAAGTTACTTCATTCCTACACGATATGGGAATTTTGTTCTTCTTATACCATTTACAATTAATTGTTTGGGCAGCACAGAGCACACCCCATCGCCATCATCAGAGATGAGTATCAAAAGGATGTGTTAATGGCACAGTTAGTAATGAAAATTGCGGTACAAGTGGAGGTTAATTTGAAGATTAATATCAGGAAACGTCAAGGAAGACATACCTTTCGCTTGGGGGCCAATATAATAATACGTTTAATAGGTCTACTTATTCCACATTTCTCAATGAAATCTGGGCAACTGTCTGATGGCCTGGGTTGGATGGGTTTGCATTTGTGAGTTTTGTGTGGTTGTGATGATGTTGGTTAAGGGATAATAATTACAGTGTATCATCTTTGTGTAAGGACGAATGAAAAAGGATATCTCCTATTATTTGATGTATACTGTATGACATGGTTTTTGAATATGATGAATTAATTTCAATACAGAAGCTAGTGTCGCCTTATCGTAAGATGTGATTTGAAGATAAAACACCTGTACAACATTTGCAAAGTTCTGAATGCAAATGAATGTTACAATGTGTTTATGGTAACGCCATTGAATATTATATGGCTGTCCAAGATATAACTACATGGTTACAACATCCTTGTAGAACTAATTACTTCAAAAGCATACTTAACATGATTCGGTTTGACACATTGACGTATACTAATAATCGGTATGAATGAATTTAATTAATTAAATTTTCTTCAAGTTGTAACTGTACTTGAATTTATGTTTATGTCCTTAAAATATTTGATAAACATTTTTGATTGGTTCGAATCAAAATATTTGATAAGTTATAAATGGACTAACGATGAAAGCCAGCTGCCGGCAGGTAATCAAGAACAACATTGCATTTTTGTTTCCAGAGTCATATGGGAAGAAGAAGAATTTAAATTCTGGAATTTTGTTCCTTTGAATATATGGTCTGAAAGTTCAATGAACCATGTGTAGGATGCTTATGGGTTATAATTAAAACTAATCACATTTTGGTTTTTGAACTTTGAACTTATGCAGTAAAATGGTAAAATTGGTGATATAGTCCAACAATATATTATCTGTTAGTTTTCTAATCCTTTCCTTTCCTTTCCTTTCCTTTCCTTTCCTTTCCTTTCCTTTCCTTTCCTTTCCTTTCCTTTCCTTTCCTTTCCTTTCCTTTCCTTTCCTTTCCTTTCCTTTCCTTTCCTTTCCTTTCCTTTCCTTTCCTTTCCTTTCCTTTCCTTTCCTTTCCTTTCCTTTCCTTTCCTTTCCTTTCCTTTCCTTTCCTTTCCTTTCCTTTCCTTTCCTTTCCTTTCCTTTCCTTTCCTTTCCTTTCCTTTCCTTTCCTTTCCTTTCCTTTCCTTTTCTTTCCTTTCCTTTCCTTTCCTTTCCTTTCCTTTCCTTTCCTTTCCTTTCCTTTCCTTTCCTTTCCTTTCCTTTCCTTTCCTTTCCTTTCCTTTCCTTTCCTTTCCTTTCCTTTCCTTTCCTTTCTGACGAATAGTAAAATAGTTTTAAAGCCCACTGACCGTTTGAAGTCTCTTTAATTGGTGATGCATAGAAATGTCTGCAATATTGTCAATGATTATGCTCCCCAAACTGGATGTGAACAACCCCGGAAAAAGATGCGCTTTGGCTTGACTTCCACAACTATCTTTGAGGGGCCTTATTTAGCTAAGCCAAAGTCATGGAACCAGAACTTACCATAATATTGGACCTATAAAAGATATAGCTTGGATGTATTTTGCAACTTAGATCTAGAGGTTAGCAGTCATACGTTTTTTTTATCACAGCTGAATTTTTGCCCGTGTAAAAATACCAGAGCCATTGAAAAGAATAGGTATCGCAAATCCGAGATAGTACACATTAAAATTGCCTCAAAAATATTAAAATCGGTGAATCAAAATCCCTAACCAAGATTGTTTAACTGTCCCTTAGTTGGTAGATTTTGCTATTTTTCGGCAAATAATCTGACTTTTTCTCAAAAAAAAAAATAAATGGTAAATGTAATGTAAAACCCTGTACTATTATTATCTAAGCTTCATCGCAGGAAAATCCTTTATAAAACAATTGTTTTGTTCTTTGGAAAATCAAAAAACTCATTTCAACACTGGAACAGAGTTATTTTTTATATGTCCTTCAAAATCCTGTCGAACGGCCGATACAATTAATTTACATTGAAAACTTTTGCATTGTTGACAAAAGAACTCATGTCAAACGGATAACCTTAGAATTGCGTTTGACGACTGATCAAACTTTTAGTTCTGAAGTCAACATAATACATACACACCATGCTGCACAAATTTATCTGTAAACCTTTCAGTGACAGAATAGTTTTTTTTATTTTTAATTATTTCAAAATTTCTTTGTTTGTTATTTCATCAAACTGCCCAAACATTTTCCAATGAAAAATAAAATAATAGGTATGTTTCTGTAGACCAATCAATTCAAACCACCAAAACATCACAACATTCCCCGCACGTAGAACGGCATCAGTGCCAGTATAAAAAGTTCTTATTTTAGTTTCTTTTTTTTTGTTTAATTTTTTTTTTGCCAATGTCATGCACAAAATTCACGTTGTGGTTTGTAAATTGCATTTGTCAATCAACATCTCGTGGTCCTGGTTCGCTCTGTGAAAATAATGAAAACTCCTTTCTTCCAAATAGCCACAGAAAAAAAAATGCAATAGTATTTTTTTTTTTATTTAAATTGACAATCAGCATTTTTTATTCCAATTTCATTTTCAATATAATTCTGTTTTCTTTTTTTTTTTTGTTCATATAGCTACATACTGTTTGTTTTTTTTTACATTTTTGGTTTATTGTGTTAAAAACTCAAGCGTTCTTATATTTTATTGTTTTTTTTTTTTTTTAATTTATATTTTTTATACATTTATTCTATTTGTTATTATTAAATAACATTTTTGTGTTTTTTTTTAAATATTTTTTTCAATGGTACATAACTAGCATCGCAGTCTTGAAAGACATTCGAAAATAAAAAAAAAATTAAACTTATAGTTTAGCTTCATTTTATAAATGTAGACAAATATTAAATTAAAAAAAATTAAAATTAATAGTTTTGATGCAAAAATATTTAATTTTAAGTATGATAGACATATTTTTGCATCGAAACCTTTTTTTGTTCTCTATGTACGTGACATAGATTTTATAAGTAACAAAAAAATATATATATATTTCATTTTATAATAAAGCTTCATAATCCATTTTTTTTATTAAAACTATAATCAACCACTCATTCCATTTGCTTGTAATTATTTTCAATAAAAATTAAATGTGTGTTTTATTAACTTACTTAAAATATTTGCATCTAAATATTTACAAAATGCAGTGGTGCGTTCAGAAAACAGGGAACGTGAAAGTGTATAGAACAGTTTTTTTTTTTTTTCATAAACCGAAAAAGTGTTCGTTTGTATTTTTGCTGTTTGTTTTCAGATAGTTTGATATTATTTTTTTCAATTTAATATTTTTTCTACTTTTGTGTATAATTTTGCATACGTGTTTTTTTTTTAAGTTATGTTAAATATAGTTTTACTTTAAAGTAAAATATATTTTGTCTCGAAGCGTGGCATAGATAGTTTTTTTTTTAATTTTTAATTTTGTGTTATAATTTTTATATTTTTTTTATTTAAATTTTAAAGCATTGCCATTTTAGAAATTCATATACGTATTTTGGTTGATATTGATAGTTTTGTGTATTAGTTTGTTAGTTTTTTTTTCTTTCTTCTATAAGTGTTTCCTAATTGCTTAATTTTTATTTTTTTTTTCAGAAAATTAAAACAAAAGCAAAAAAAAAATAAAAACAAAATAATGCTCTATAGTTGGTGATTACAATAATAATATTTTTAGCTATTTTTGACAACTATTTTATTCAAGCACTGTGTGTCTCTAGATTTATATAGTTTTTTTTGTCTGTTCATTTTTCATACCGCAATAAAGAACTACAATCAAGCATTTAGTAATAAATCATATAGTTAACTATTTTCATAGTTATTTTATAATGTTTGCTTTTATTTTTAATATAATCATATTTTTAAATTTTAGACTAATCCAGCTTTATGGTTTAACACACTTGGTTGTATAATAATATAAATATGTTTTATGTATATATTGAATACATTCAATATAAATTTGTTTTTAACAGTTAAATATATTTATATTTATTTTTTTCAATTATTATATATGTATAATATGTTATATAACTACATAATTACAGATTATTTTCTAAATATTTATAATAATATTTTATATATTTTTTTTTTTGTTTAAAATTAAACGTTTTAAGGAAGACTTTTTACTTGATTGTGACCATTTTTTTTTCAAAGAATTTTGTTTTTTTTATATTTTTTGTTCAGTTTTAATTTTGTACATAATTTTGTTAAATTTTTAAATAACAAAAAAAATGGTCTGAAATATAAAATGTTCTTAGAACATTCAATTTGTTTTTTCTTTTAAATGTTCAACGGTTGGTTTATAAGTATATGTTTTTTGTTTTCGTTTAGTTAAAGAATAAAGCAATCTAATATAATATCTACAAATATTTTTTTTTTCTTTTCTTTATAAAACTTAACATAAGAAGTTTTTGTTTTTTTTTTTAATTTAATTATAATGTTTTTAGGTGTTCAATATGATATGTTTAAGTTGTTTTTTTTTTTAAATAAATATTAATATGTATGTATATTGGTAGTTATTAATTTTGTTATTTCTTGTTTTTTGGTTGTTTGATTAGAATTGTATATTTTCATAATTTTTATTAATTTAAAAATAAAATATTGTATAAATTTAAAATAAAGTAGGTAATTTTTTTTATTAATTTGGATTGGTGTTAAATCTTGAAAATAATTTCGTATATTTTTTATATTTTTTTACAATATATTTATATTATAATAGATTTTTACAATTCATTTATTTACAAGCTTAATTAAGTTAAGGTATCCAAAAATTAAAAAAATATTTTTGTATGTTATTAATAAAATAATTAACTAGAAAATCAAGTAAGTAACTAAGAGAAAATAAAAATCTATCGGAAAAATTAGTGAGAGAAGAATAAAAGCAAATTTTTCATAATATGTTGAATTGAGCAATTGAAGGAGAGAAAGCTTCTTCTACAACAAAAATTAAAGTGTATTTTTTTAAAAACAGAAAAAGCAATTACATATTTTTCAAGAAACCAAAGTAAAATTGAAAAAATCCCAGAGCCAGCTGGAGGTATGTGCCTATCTGCTTCGCCAACACCAAAACAGTAAAAAATCTATATTTCTAACATTTCCCTTGGAAAAACTGAAGACTTGATTTTCAGTTTTTCCAAGGGAAAATTCCAATTCCAAATCTTCACCCTGATTTTTTTATTTGTGCCTATGTCACATGCGACCGTTTCTTCTCTCAAATAATATCAGTTCGTAATAGTACGTTTTTATTTGATCATTCATATCTCAGAAATTTATTTAAAAAAAAAAAAAAACAAATTTAAATGTTTAAGGGTGCAGTCGATATTAGTTCTGAGTTTTGGCTAAGTTGTTTACGCTGTTAAGCAAATGGTCCATCCAAGTTTTTGACCTCAAAACAGAAACAGAAAGCCAGAAAGAACTTCCCAAGTTGAGCCAGACGAAACTTCAGTTGGCGATTACAACTAAAACACGTTTCAACTGCATCAGATTAAGTAGAAATAACTTTTGGTTTATCACTTTGGATATCTCACGGGCCTTCTAAGCGGCTCTTTCAAAAGAATGATCACTAATGTGAATCAAGTTTAGGAAGATTTTTATGTTTTCTTAATAAGACAAATATTCACAAAGTTTAAAACTGTTACAAATAATGTATTTTTTTGTAAAATCAAGAAATCAATCTTGAACCTTACAATGTTATTTTTCTTACCTTCCAGTACCGGAAAATATACAGAGTTCAAGTTGAAAGTTCTAATTCACATTTAAAATTATTTTTTGATAAAAATCACATTGTTTTCGTTCACATTAAAAAAAATGGATGAATTAGTAGATTAGTACTAATTTCAGTTTTTGAATTCAAGTACTTGTATTTATTTTAAATGTTGAAATACTGCCGATGTATTTTATTTTCAAAAGAACTAAAACTAATGGATTACCCAAGGTTGTTATATAACTTTTTTTTTTATGTTATCGATTCACTCAAAAAAAAAAAAAATACGACTACATTTATTTTTTGTTGAGTGAGTGAATCGATAACATAAAAAAAACAATCGAATAAGTTCTCTTTCAACGTGTTAAATATATCAAATCTAAATCAAATTCCAATTTGTCAAAGCTAATTGTACACACACTTAGAAACGAAAAAAAGTTTTTCAAATGTGAAATAAAAATTTACAAACAAAATACAAATAAATAAATATCAATAAGATTCATTCAAAACTGCTGTTAAATACATGCATCGATTAAAATAATGTTATTTACAACAAAATCAAATAAATATGTATACAAATAGAATAAATAAATAAAAACAAAACAAAATCTTTATACTGTTCCAGCGAATACAAGAAATAAAATGAATTTCCTTTGGATAACTGTACCCATGTATATTATATATTTATAGATTTATATTAATATTTACTCATATAATATACCCTAACACATTTTATTCTATAATATTGTTCTATACAGTATTTTCTGAGGGAGTTTATTTTTACATTTTTATTTTTATATTTAAGAATAATGTTTTATACTTACCTTTTCCTTAACATATTTTTTTTGTTTTATTTTAAAACCTACCTATTACATTTACATCATATAAATATTTTTTAAATTTTATATCTTCATTTTTTATTTTTAACTTTATTTTTTTTAGACAGCAGTCCGTACAAAACGATAATAATCTATATTTTTTAAAATTATTTTTAGTAATTAACTTTTTCACCTTATTATACAGTTATAATTAATATGTTTTTTTTTCTTCTTCATACAAATTTTCTTTCACTCATTTTGCCTATTTTATACTTTTTTAATTTAAAATAAAAAAAATGTTTTATTGCTCTTCAATAATAAATTTTCCACAGTTAACAAGAACCTTTGAAAATATGGCATATTTCTCTTAAATGATTGGGTTTGCCTATTGTTTTGATTAGAAGCTTGAGGAACACACTGGCATCACTAAATGGGGGCAGGAGGGGTTATGTGTCGCCCACGAATTCCGAACTCAAAAGGTTTGATCATAATTAAAAAAATGTCCTAGTTTGGATATTTTTAAGTTCGACGAATGAGAACAATAATTTTTTTTACAATTTTTTTAAAAGACTAAAGTAAATCAGTCCATTAGAAGAAGGTTAGAACTGCCCTAAAAATTGATTTAAAAATATGATAAATAGAATATAGTGGATACAAAGTCATGGTGTTGGTTTGGAAACCAGCAATCCGATTCTTTTAGTCTTAAGGCGATGCAATATACAACTTGTTTACAAAAAGAAATCGGCGTAAATTAAATCCTACGAAACACGGTGTAAGCAATGAACTTACTTACTTACTTAGGTCTTCGGACCTATTTTCGATGAGTCCCATCTGCAGGACACAGGAACTGCACTACTCCTACTCGTCATCTTGTACAATTTCTGAAAATGTATTTCAGCTCTCTTCAACTTTTCCCCAATTGTGTTGATTCTTCTTCAACAGTTCTTCGCCAAGTCCTTCTAGGCTTGCCCGCTACGTCTACCTGCCTCAGTGAGAGAGTTCGCTTGACTCACAATGTACCTACTCCTTACCCTTTCGAAGCGTATGGCAAATCCACTGTCACTTACGTCTTCGGATAATAGAGTGAATGAGTTCCTGAATAATGCACTTGTCAAATAAAAAAGGCAAGAATATCAAACGATAGATGCCAGCACTTTCTTAAGTGCGTACAGGGCCTTAACAACAAATAAAGAAAATACTTCAAATGACCAGATTCTCCAGCAGCAACTTAGCAACTTGAACAACCAGACTCTTTGAATCAAACTTTTTTTTTTTAATATGCGCGCGCTCAAGGGGATTTTTTTGGTTTACCCTTTATATGTATCAACACAGCGCGGGCGTGAAGGATAGGATAGGATGGGAAGGGAAAGGTGTGTGTGGCGCGAGGTACTGAGATTGAAGGTGGTGGTTGTCTCAGATTTTATTTCCAGGGTTGGCGGCTGGGCTAAAGCGGAGAAATTGCCGTGTCTTATATCTATGTCCCTTTATAATTCGCATTATTTTGTTCATTGTCATATTTGTTGGGCATACTAGTATTTACTCAATCACATGTTGTTAGTGTTATGCCTGAACAACATGTAATGAGTAAACCAGCGGCCCAACAATGATCAATGATAATGGAAAAAAACAAGACATAGAACTACGGCTGGGATCGAACCTGTTACCATTTGGTTGACAGGTTACCACGCATACCATCGCGCCACGGCCAACCCCAAAATAATTCAATAATTGAACACCATTTTCGGAGTTCCAGTACCTTCCACAACAAAATATCGAATTCGAGAAGAAACAGTGGAGGACAGGATGCTTATTGTAGAAACCATCTCAATGGTCTGGTTTTCAACTACAGCTTGTTATAGCTAAAAATAGAAATGTTTTTTTCGGAGTCACTTCTTCCTGAATGAAATTGACAAGTTACTCAAGAGGGCAATGAAGTGATCACCCGTTCGGATTCGATACGCTTCTTATATTACTGTTATAACACTCACACAGGAATGGTTGAGAAAACCCTGAAATAATAATCATTAACAATTAAAGCAATATCAATGGAGAACAAAATTCACTCATTTCTCTCTCCTTCGAAGATATAACTTCTAAATCAAGTTCGCTTAATCACTTATGAAATACTTTTTTTCGCTTTTCTAGGAGCTTGTTACTGCAGCTGGACAACTTTAACTCACAAATATAGAGCATCAGAGATTGCCCAAGAATCGAAACTTAACAAGTTCCTCTACATCCTGCGGACGAATGATAAACTTGTGGATCGACAACCACATACTTCTTCAACTGGGAGTGTCGGAAACAGTACCGATTATATTTATACCCAAAAACTATTATTGACTATTTGCCACTTATTCATCATTGAAAGAACCACACAAATCAACGAAATTCAACCAGTTAACAAAACAATAGGCAACAATTCAGTTTAATACCACTTCATTATTCCTGTACAACCCAGATACCACCATTTTGTCTTCAAAGGAATATAACGGCTATGCCATTTTCCTATATAATTATTTTACACCATTTTATCTTCATCACTAACTTGGCCTAACCTACATGCATTCGCATTCGCATCGTATCGCACACGCACTCTTATACTTATATTACATACAACGGTTCTCCTTATAGATATTACAATAATTCTAAAATGCTTATTCTACACAATTAGGTTAATAGCGGACTTACTTCCTGTTAGTAGATCTCCTCTGCTGCAGCTATTCATGTCTTTGGCATGACTATAATAATTTAATGTCATGTCTCCCCTTGGGTTGTCTTTAATAGTGTCCAGCTAACGAATGGCAACAATGAAAACATCAGGGATGTTAGGAAGTTGCATCTGCCGAGGATGGATGTTGGAGAATTGGCGCTACTACTTTCTGGCCATATGACTTCGACTTCGGACATCTTGAATATGCTCAGCAGTCGGTGGGATTGAAGTTCACTATGTTCAGTGTTTATATGATGACTTATGGTCTTCAATATGTTGGTACATTCCTCCTGTTGATTATAAAAAAAAATACGAAAATTATATTTTGATATTTTACAAGTTCAAGTTCATGAAAAAAAAGTATGAGCAGATTTAAGTTAAATATGAATTTTACCTTTTCCTTTCGGAGTAAGTCGATTGCTTTCAGTTTAGCATCGTGTGGTAGTCGAGCAGCTATTATGATATTCTCATCTGTCATATTGAAGAGTGTCAGTGTGCACATTGTCTAATTGAGAACATACATAAACGGTGTTGTTAGAGAAATCGATAAATAAATTTATATTTAATTAACTTTGAATGGAAAAATTATAGATAACAAAGTGTGGAATACAAAAAAGTCGAAATGAATATCTGTTTGAATTCATCAAAGATTTATTAAACCCCTTTTGATGCTGACAGCTGACTAGTATAAACTACGCCATTAATAAAAATGGAACGAGACACGCTTCAATAACGCATTGAAATTATAAAAATTCGCTATAAGAATGGTGTAAATTTGGCAGAGACGGTTCGAAAAACTAAACAGAAATTGGTGGAAAAATTTGAGCAATCGGGACAATTAAGCGATGTGAAGAATAAAACCCACGCACGTCGCTCAAGAACAACTAATATTACTGCTGTAGGCCAAAGTGTTGAAAAAAAAAACCAGGTTTGTCCATTCCTCGTCGTTCTTTGGAATTGGGCTTTACAACGTATTTTGCATAAAGATTTAGATCTTAAGGCTTATAAAGTTCAGTTAACACAAAAACTCTAGCCGGCCGATCAAGAACTCAAGGATCGAATATTCGAATTCATGAAGCTATATTGAGGGCATACAACAGCTACTTTGCGATTTGGTGATGGAAATTTTCGTGAAAACGATATTGTTGTGTAAGCGTTAACGTGGTGGCCATTTGATGGATGTTGTTTTCCATTATTAATGACATACTCTTTATATTGAAATAAAAATACAATCTTTTATCTCAAAAAATGGCATTTTTCTTTGAGAATCAAAATACAAATACATACAAAATACAACATTATCGAGTAATATTGAATATTATTTATGTTTTTCAGTTGTTTGGAGAAAAAGCTGTAAATGAGGAAGTTTTTTGAAGAAAGAACTAGTAGAACTTATTGAAGGCTGCATTTTTTGGTGAAAGATATATTTTGACACAAACAGCTCGTGAGAAAATCGATTTTGATAAATTGGGGACCAAAAGAAATCTTCATTTGATTTCCCTACCTTTTTCTTTCGTTTTTTTGGAATTTGAACGTGAAAGGTTTCAATAATGTGTACAGTACATGGAGGTAAGCAAAAACATTAAAAAAAATCATTTTTTCAAAACCAGTTTGACTTACCAAAAAAAGTTAATAAAGGGGGTCATTCAAACGAAAAAATAATATTCTTTTGACCAAAGTTCACAAATCTACTATAAACTCTAAATTAATGGAAAGGAAAGTTTTTTTCTTCAAAAAATGGCTTATTTCTTAGAATTATTTCCTATCACTTTCCAATGAAATTCGACCCTTTATGTTGAATAAATTTGAAATACAATACCAAAAAAAAAAATGACAAATCCCAACATCCTATTCTGGATTAATATACCAATATATTTGACAAACGCTGTTTAATTGACTCGAATCTGAAAATGCGAACGCTCATCAAATTATTTGTCAAGGATTTGAGAACAACGCGAATTCAATCGGGCTGATCAGTAGTTTTGCCCAAATGTTATTCCACTCAAATTCCTAAAATAAGTCGAATTACAATGAAAATCACCCCCCTCACGGCTCGAACCTTCGCTACGTCATCGCCACTCGTCTCTTAACTTGAAGCATCACCAGTGCTCACTGCATATGCATTTAAAATCACACTGTTGTCGAAGACCACCACCAACAATGCTGGCCCCCTATTGTTTGTACAATATTGTATTTAGTCGATGTTGGCCATACATCACGCCATGCGAAAAAGTAATTTACGCATTGCGCTGGCCGCTGGGATGGATCCCTAGGGAAATCGTATAAAATTTAAGCTTTAAGATATTGATGAATGTTTTTAAAAATAAGCGTCTGCATGGGTTCCATCATTTTTACATTTAAAGAAAATTAATTTCTTCGGCGTAAATAACCTATAGTCAAAAAAATTTACGGAACCATTTTTTCTATTTTTTAGTTTTTATTTTGTAGGAAATGGTTTTATTGAGATAAAATAACAATTAATTATTAGATGCCTGTTTCTTGTTCTTACAGTTTTGCAATTTTTTCAAATTATGTTTTGAAGATACCGCTGCTACACAATCTCAAAAAATAGAACAGAACAAAAAATTTTCAAAAACAAAAAAAAATTGAACATCTGCATTTTCATTCAAGTTAATCAAATGTAGTATGTCAGGTAAAATGTTTTTTGTTATTCTTAGATTTTTTTCAATATAGAATTTTGATGTTGAATTAAAAAGGTGTATTTTGTCTTTGATCCGATATCTTGACAAATAATGAAGACATCTAAAATAAATCAAATAAAAGATGTATTTAAATTATTATGAAAGAAAATGTTTTAACCTTTCGCGTGAATTTTTGCAAAAAGTAAAAAAAAAAAAATTGTGCAGTGTTTTCGAAATTATTTTTAAATACTTGCCAGTAATAGTCACAATACTTTTCAATTAATGTAATGAAATATTCACCCATACATAAATTAAACAAGATAATTTAAACAGGCATCGATTACAAAACAAAAAAAATAAAAAACAATTCTTAAGAACTTTGCAAATTTGCGTTGTTTGTCTCCCCGTCGTTAAAGCTTATTGATTTTGATAAATGCAGATTAAAATAATGATACTTAATCTTATAAAATGAATGATATTCTTCTTTAATGATTTCATCCATACATCATAATCCAAAGCAGACCTTCCCGTTTTTTTTTATGTAAATTTTGTATCCACTTATATTCGTTTATATTAAGGCAGACATCTCAATGACAAATAAAAATCCATAACGTTTTTACAAATTATAATCTTCAAAAAGATATAAGAAAAAAAAATATATAAATAAATCTTCATCCTTTGACTCAGATATTCAGTTCATAACCACTTCTTCCCCTGTTTCATTTTTTTTTTTTTTGGATTTTTTTCGAACATAAGAAATCAATTTATCATTGCTATACCTGATTGTCAATATGTGTGGTGACATATTGTTGAAGAGCTCTCACTGCATCCTGTACTCCGAGATTTGTGTGCGGTCGCAAAAGCGCCTCATCCGCTGAACTGTATCCAAGTAAAAGGAATACTCCACCTGAAACGAATCAAAAGAGGATTTCCATATAAACATAATATATGTATAGGTAGGAATAAAAGCAATATATAAAAACGAAAAATTGATATATAAGGAGAAAGAAAAAACAATTTCATGCAAGTGACTGAAGCAATAAATTTATATTTTACCCAGAGGACAAATAAAATGCACGATTTGGTCGCATGTAGTAGTTCTTTAAATAGTTTTTGCCAGAGAAACTAAGATATTTTATTGGTTGCTTTAAATTTATTTTTTTTAAACTGACTCACTCTGAGTATATGTTTTTGAAAATTGCTAATGTATTGATTTTAATTATTAATTTCTTCTATTTAAATAAATTGGAGCTATTAGTTATAACACGCACATTAGAAAGTCTCAGATCACTTTTATATTGAGCCATGAAAACTGACTAAAATAAAACATATTGGGCGTATTCGTAGTCAAACTTTAGAACCGAGTCCAACCGGCCGGCCTCGAGTCTAAAGTTAACATGCAGGTTAGAAACAGTTGCTATTCATAAGGAAAAAACAGAAAAAACAGAATTCTACTACAATTTTAGTACTATTGCCTGTCAATCCATTGAAATCCAATCCATTTTTTGACAGATAGAAAAAACAACTTAGTCAAAGAGTCAACCATTTTTAAAAATTGAGCTCCAGTTTATCTTTTGGACCCGGGTCTAAATTGTCTATGAATATCATAAACTCCAGGTTAGCTTAGAAGATACAAAGAAACAACTTGTCAGACGACTATGAATATGCCCCATTATCATTTATCACATTTAAAGCAATTTAACAGTTAATGCAGAAAACACTGCAAGAAACAAAAATGTCATCGGATTGCACCAAATATCGAATGAAAGTGTCAGGAACCACCCTGTAATGAATTTGGATGGATTAATTTTGGTATCTATCAATTGAGGATCAGCTATGCAGATGAAAGGACCACTTTTCTGCATTGTAGAATGAAGATTCTATAGCTGAGCTAAGCGCTGAAGTGCCCAGCTAAACAAGATATGCAGAACCCGTAGGGAAAATGGTATTGGCCCGTCTCTTCAGAAAAGCAAATACAAACTTTGATAAATCTCCCCAAAATCAACACAGCAGCTGCACTTTGTTGAGAGTATCAGCAGAATTCTTAAAATCTAATTTCGTCACAACAGGTTTTCTATTACACATATGATGTTCCAAATTGAGCTATATCCAAGGGGCTGGAAGGAAGGATTTATTGGTAAGTTACTAAAGAAATTTGAATTTAATAACTGCAACAATTGGTGACAAACTTCCAACTATCCATCGTTTCCATCTAATAATTTTGGTTTTGTTCGTCTTTCCCAAACTAATGGCAAACATCATTCTTGTGTGATTTAAAGAATCAAGTCTACACTCAAGATGTATCAAGCTGCTTTCAACAGAAATCGATCCAATCTCGATCAAATTAAGCAGTATAAAGAATTTCATGAATGGCTTTTCCACTTCTTTCTTTTCTTCTTCACCAAGTGATGTCTTTGCTACTTTGTCCCACATTTGGAGATCCAATCAATGAAAGTTGGGATTCTTCGAATTCATTCTCCAATGTTTAATGATCCATGACTTTTTATTCTTGCAAGACCTGGAAAGTCTCATCTACCATCTCGAAAAAATTGCGGGCTGAAGATTTTCGGATGGTTTGTAATCAGGAATTGTAGCGCGGGGCAGACAAGATGCAATGTGACATAAGAAAGCACAAAAATGGCAATAGGTTGGAATCCATTAGGTACACAACGAGTTGGAAGACCAAAAACAACATGGAAATTAAAATTCTTAGCAAAAGAAAATATCTAGCTGCGGACCATGAAAGATGGAGAAGAATTTGAAATTATGGGTTTTCAGAATTTCATGTTTTGGGGATTTTATGTTATTGGGGAGTATCGACTATGGGTAGATCCCTTAGTTCTTCTCCCCAGTCTTGGGGTTTGATAATCCTCTCTTTAAAATATCGATTTTGTGGATTTTAGGGTTACTGGATTTTAGGGCTTTCAAAATTTTATGTGTTTCCGAATTTAGTTTTATCTTGTTTCGTTATTGTTGGGTTTTTTGGATTTAAATTTATATGCGGTAATGGGTTCTTAATATTTTTCGTGTTTTAAGGACTTTGGGGTTTTGGGACTATGGACTATAGGGGAAACCCTATTCCTATGGCTTGATGGACCTCCCATAAGAGCCTTCCATAATTTTGTGATTTCGCGAATTTGGGTATTCTAGACTTAGAGTTTTGGGGAGAGTAAGGATTTTCATGATTTTAACAATATTGATTTTCGGGATTTTGGGTTTTCTGGATTTTTGGGTCTTCTAGATTTTTTATCTTCCGAATTTCACTTCTTTTCTGTTATCATAAATATTGGGCTTTTTTGGATTTAAAAATCCGTATGTGGTAGAGGGTAATATCGACTATGGCTTTGAACCATTCCGAATTTCTGAATCTATGTTTTCGGAATTTTGAATTTTCTGGTTTTACCGGATTTTTGTCTTTCTGGAATTATAGATTTTGAGTATTTTGTATGACTTTGAATTAAATACCTACAATACACGCAAATAAGTTTAACATAAACAAGAACATGAATTTTTTAAATTTATTTTTACTATTTTTATTTAAAGGATTCATAGGTTCCCCGTTTGTTTCTAACAATATTAAAAGTGTGATTTTTTTCAGTTGAAATAAAATTTTCCTCAGGAGAGCCATCCCCTTTATGCCATCATACCAAAAAAAAAAAAAAAAAACAATGCAGTGTCACATATGGGTTTTATAGACTCGCATCCTCTGTGGCTGGATACTTTTTGGTTCTTTTAGTGCATCTTTATTTTGCCATTTCTTTTGATTTAAGTCTTTAAGAGATTTTTTTCTTTTATCACATTTCAGTTGATTTCTCTCTACAGGGAACATACTCGTTTATAGGGGATCTTGTACAACCACCGGGATGACTTGCATTTAATAGCTCTGCAGTGAAGTTGCCTTTGTCCTTATCCGCACATCCTCATATTCACCTCAAACTTCATCACACATGTTATAACAAAGTAAACCTTTGTTATCCTAATTTTTTTTTTTTTACTACCTACTCATTTCATCGTCCTTGAAGATAAACAGGATTTTTTCATTCTTTCCACACGAATAACGGTTTTCTTTTTTTTTAGTTTCATTTTGTTCATTATTTTTGAAAAAGACTATCACTAGAGATAGCTGAATAGGTATATAGATACTGTTACTGTTACTTACCAGGTAACGTGTACTCCCCCAGCGGCGGCTTCATACAAATAAAACGCCCCGAATAGCAAAGGCATCTGCCTCGAAAGGCCTGATAAGCCGGCGAAGCATGGCTGTAAAATGCAAGCGCTGTCCTACATGGAGCGAATGGCACACAGAGTGCATGGCACGTTAACGTTAGTGATTCACCACAGGTGCACAATTCACTGCATTCGGCGTCGTCCAACGAATAGATCTGTAAAGTAAAAGAACAAAAGGATACTTAGATACATTCCATATGATGTTAGTTCATTTTGGTGGCATATACACTATACACCTTTATAACGGTATATAATCAGTGTGTGCAGCACTGTAGCCTTGTCCTAGAGATGTACATTGTACAACTATACCGTTACCGTATAAGAAGGACAAATTTTGGAAAGGAAAATTGAAAGTGGTGGAAGCTGGAATGACATAAGTTTAATATTTTTTTTTCATTTTTTTTTTTCATTTAAGAGGAGAGACAATTGACTAAAACAAAAGATGAAAGAGTAAACGGGTATATACAGTTAGTTGGAAAAACTGAACGAACGAACCGAACATCAACTGGAGCAAAAAGATTACCTTCGGTAGGATGACAGTAAATGAGAGCTTGATAAAGGAATTTCTGGTTGAAGTTTTGTGCCCTTCTGGCCAATTACACGTGTTCGCTGTTTGGCGTTCATGTTCTGTTCGTGTATATGTAGCTGTTTCAGAGATATATGATGCATGATGATTGGGGAAATTAATCTTTGCAGTTGCAGTGTTTGTTTTAAATTGCTGTAAATGCATTTGACGGATACTAAAGGTTGTAACTTGTATGCCATGAAAAAACCAAAAATAAACTTTTGAGTTAGAGGTCATGTCATGAATGTCAAGTTGACAAGACAACGTTCAAGGATCGAAAGGCAATTCGAAGAATAGCTTATCGTAAGTTTCATAAAATAGTTGTGATAACGTCGAAATACTTAAAACATCAAATGACTTAATATAGGTAGGTACATGAAGCGTAGGTACAGACTTATATTTGTTTTTATTTTTTTTTTTAAACTAATGAAAATGTTCATTTTATACCTTTGGAATGTTCCGTATTGAATATATTCGAAGTAAGCTTGGTATCAAATAAGATATAATGTTGACCTGAATATTTTTGTATAAAATAAGCCAACGTTGATGGAAAATGAGAGATATTGGAAGTTGAAGTTGGGTATTGCAAACAAAAATATTTCAGTGTTTTTCTACATACCAACTTACCTTATAACTTGGGATCTGTTATAACTAGGAAAAAGATTGTGTTATGAACGAACGGTATATATTTTTGCCTTATTTTAAATGTTATTTTGGGATATTTAAATTTAACTTCTTGGGAGGCAGCATTTTTGCAAAGTTTCTTCTTTTTCTCGTTCGATTTTTTTCTTAAATTTGATTTTCAAATCAAATTGTTTCAGGGCACAGTTTTTGAAATATTCAATTTCCAAATCAAGTTGTTTTTTGAAATATTTAATTTTTGCGTCAAAAAACGGAAAATTAAGCAGAGTTGTAGCTTTAAAAATGATGGTTTATACAAATGATACTAGTTATAATAATAATAATAGGAGGATTAAAAAAATCTAATTTTTTAATTATTAGAATATTTAGTGGTATGTATTTAGAAATTATTTGAAAAAATATTAATTAAAGAAAATACATATTTTTTTAATTACTAGAAGAAAAAAAATAGATTTTTTTTTAAATTATTATTAAAAAATAATTCGAAAAAAAAAATTTTCTAACCATTAAAAAAAAATAGAGAATAACTTCTTCTGACATTATCGTAAAGTAATAACAAAAATTATAGCCTGAGCCCTCAACTCTGGTTCTTAAAATTAATTTCGTATGATGTCAAACATTTTTGACGTTTAACAAACAGTTGATCTAATTACACGTAAAGAATTTAAAGGCTGTACATATATATGTAGCCTGTAAAATAAGAGGACTAAACTCTACTAAAATTAAAATTAATCGAAACTTACTCTTTTGCTAGTTCCTTCTCGAATCAACTGGTCAGATTGATGTGGCCTCTGCGCAACACAATTTCCTGAAATAAAAAAAAAAAAATAAAAATTAATTAAAAATATTGATTTTTTTTAAACCACAACTTAAAAAAAAGTTTATTCAATCTTCCTTCAAAGGATACAAGTGGCATGAAAACGAGTGGTAGGTTAGGTATTATGATACTAAATTTAACCGAAGACTTAAGGCTACTTTCTCGGAAGAATGAAAAAAATTTTATTTTTAAGTACTATGTAAGCATAATTGGAACAAATTTTTTTTTCTTCAATTTAGCGACTCAAAGACAGGTTATGTAAATTTAAAGTAATATGTTTTACTTAGTAGTATTCCCATTTGCTTCCTGTTTCAAATTAAAAAGTTATTTGAAACTATAATGAGAGTAACATTGTCATTGAAATTAATGTTGACATAATTATTTCCTTACATATTTTAGGTAGCATATTATATTTGCTTTGAAAAAAACACCGATATTATTTATTCCTCATATACCTTATATCCTTATTGCAGTAAACGCAAATATCGCTTTAAGAGTAAACTCTGATGCCATCATGACTCCCCGCCCGAAAAGAGTGAACGCTATAATAAAACGTTTTTCAAATATCTGTATTAGATTTAGAACTGTTATAATCACCATCAAGCTTTTTTTAAAGGAAATCTAAAAACAAAGATCCGATAATAACCGTTTTTTGAAAAAATATTTTTAACTAAATGATTTTAATTGCTTACAAAAACCCAACGACAAAATTTAATCAAAATCCTTAGAGCCGTTTTCGAGATAACTGTAAATTTCGTTAATAACGGTTATATATGACCATATGTCATGTAATGTTGTTATTAAAAAACCTTAACTTCCAAGCTTGAAGAAAATCGCTTCATTAGTTAAGGATGTAGTTCGAGGTACAGACTTACAGACAGCAGGCCCACAGACAGGCAGACACAGAATGGCGGGTCTGTTTAATTTGTCACTATAATCGAAAGTAAAGAGGATTTTTGTCTTTGTATTTATTCTACCTTCCTGGTCTGAAGTACATTTTTATATTTTTTACGAATATGGAATTTATTCCCTAATTGGTTTATATTACAGCAAGCAAAAGTAGGTATGTATTTAAAACTCACTCTACCTTTGTTAAAAAAAGAAACAAATTAAAAAGAACCCTGGGACATAATGCTTAGTTTTCAAATTACTCCATCTCTCAATTTTTTCAAAATAAATAATAAACTTAACCCGAATGCATAAATTCTATGAATAGTTTGCTATACGCTTGTTCATAAATTAAATATAATCAGAAGGAGAAAGTAGTAGAAGTGTATCCTCTACTCTCCTCTACTTAGACTACAAAACGGACTCGCTTCAAATAAAATGTCCCGCTGGGAGGTCATTGTGTGCAGTACATCCAGTAGTTGTCGTCGTCATCATCATAATCATCTTCATCATCATATTCATCACACAGGAATTCTGTGTGTGCTCACAATGTTCCAAGCAAACTGCACGACACAACTCGGGATGATTTAATATAATGTTTGAACATTTATATACATCATTCATTCAATCTCTGAAAAGGTCCTTTTCTCCCTCAAGACCGGGACATTGACCCCCTTGTCCTTGTCATTTTCGTATAGTCATCCTCATCCGCTTATGTCCCCAGGAGAAGGAGCATCAATGTTGTTACCATACATCATTTTGTGTGAGCTTGAGCTCGCCAAAAACCTTCCTCATCCACTTGACTACACACAGAGTGACCAGGTTACTTGTGCTTCATTGGATGGAGGAACGAGAGGGGTTTAGTTTAACCCATGGCTTCGGATATCAGCTAAGTGGGTAGCTGAGGGGATACAAAGTGAAGTTTGGGGTACTACGTATATGTATGTCCAGAGTAATGGTGTGCAATAATAAATAAAGCAATGAGCAATCATTTATCACGGAAAGTGAGGTCTTTTATAGAGCACCTGAAAGCTTCATGGATATAGGATAGGACATGTTCGCTTAACCTTGTTTTGTCGTTAAACCAAAACACCTCCCACCCCGCTAAAAAAAAAAGAACGCCACCACCACCACGGGACCACCATCAGAACCACCATCGAACACCCTCGTTTCACATCCAAGAGTGTGATTTAATGGGATTTTATTTGAGTTATTTGGTTATTTAACGCTCTGGTACGTCAAACTCATCTGTCAACATTGTAGTTCTTTTGGCGTGTGCTTACGAGTTTTATAGGATTGTTCCTCACATTGACTGTTGTCAATAATTGAAAGATAAATGAAGCCACATCATGTCAAGTTGTCATATCTTACTTCGAATTTATATCGAAAAGGAAGGTAACTTCTTGCTTTTGTCGTGAAGATATCTTTTGTGGTAAATTGCTCTCAATTAAATTACCTTACCATTCAGTCTTTAAGCTGTTATTTTTGGGGTAATAAATCATCTTCAAGTTTATTTATGGTAAAATATGGGGTGAGTTATATTGAATTTAATATAGACTTCGTTCGTTGTTTTTTTTACTTTGTCTTGTTTTTTTTTTTTTAAAGTTAAATCCTCTTTCTTGATTTTGGTATTAGTAATGAGCAATGGCGTTTTTGTTTTTATAATTATTTTGTCTGTACAATTTTTTGTTGAAGTCAACAAAAGTTTAATTGCAGTTTTTTAGTTATAAAATTAATAATATACAACTAAATACATCCAGCCAATTTTAATAACAGGTTCTGTACGATTTTTTTAATTAAAAAAGTAAGATTGGATTGTCACCACATATTTTCGGATCTGTTCGTTCTTATTTGCCGCATATCCAAAATTTGTATGAGGTGGGGCAGTTTTTCTACTAAAGTTTTAAAAACAGACGCTTAAAGCTTAAATGCCTCATTGCAATGGGTAATGGAAATAGATCAAACTTTACTCAAATATATTTTCAATGCTTAATTGCCCCATATCCACATGAGATGTGATACATAGAGCATATAAGCTCTCACAATCTATTGAAACTAATTGACATTTTTCTTGCTTATGTGCCCTATATCCATGGACAAAAGTGTAATCAGCTAGAAAAGTATAAATAGAAGTAATTTTTTATAAAATAATTTTAAAATTAACTCAAAATAATTAAATTATGTTATTTTTAACTATTTATGAAATTATCTATTTTCTATTTATACTTTGTATTTAAAAAAAAAAAACTTATGTTCCTAAAATTCCAAGCAAATTCCAAATTTCTTTTTTATTTATATTTTTCTATATCATTTTTAAAATGAACTTTGATTAAAAACTTTAATTAAAAACCGAAAAAATGCTGTCTATATTTTAATTAAATATTTATTGATTATTTTCCGCCGCTTCAACTCTATGCTGATTAAGTAATATCTCCTAAGGATATAAGGATAATTTTTCAAAAAAGGTCATAATATTTCTTTTTTTTAATATTTTAGAAAAAATAAAAACGAGGTAAAAATAAGGGAAACAAATATTTTTAATAAGACTATTTCTATATCTTCAGGTTCACAAACTAAACAAATGCATTTAGAGTATTCTTAATAAGGTTTTTATCGATAATGTTCAAGCATTTTTTTTTGTTTTTACTAAAATGGACAAAAACAAAAAAGGTAAAAACCAAAAATAATTAATTTGAAAAAATGCGAAAAAATACTAAAACTAAATCTTATGAATGCTGAAGTATTTTTCAAACCAATTCCGAATAAAATTGAATGTATTTTTCTAGGAAATTTTAAGTACCAAAGTTCAAGTTGGGTATTTTTAATAGTAAAGTGTGAAAATACTTTGTCATTTATGATACTTTGTCTATCGACTTAAAAAGAAGCCAATGTAATATAGAGGAGGGCTAACTTTATAAATAATAATATAAATATTCCTTTTTGTTTTATATTTTTATCACTACAAAAAGATTTTTAAAAAATAAAAGTGTTCGAAATTTTAAATTTTATTACTATTTTTACTATCGTTGATTACCCAATGTTAAAAGCATAAAGGTTCTATATCCATAGGAAATTTGCAGTTTGGTTTTCATAGATTTAACATTCGTATGGAAAGGGTTCTATATCCATTTTTGACTTTTTCTAAACTTTTTTTTTTTTTTTAATAACAATAAATGTTTTTAACCTTAGGACTACAAATTTAAAAAAAGGAATATTCCATTCATGTATATAAAAATTCAGAGGTCGAAATTTTCAAATGCAAAATAACGAAATTATGTTTCAAACCTTAAAATTTGTTTTCTGAGGAATAATTTTTTTGGGCATTTAAGCATTCAGCCGGCGACTTTGGTTTAAGATTGATCGCTGTCTCAGGATGTCGTTGATGCATTTGTTTGATTCCATACTGCTGCGTCTCCGTTTCTTCCACGAATTATTAGAATTGTAAATTTCTTTTGAACTGTGCCCGTCCTTTGAACACCTTATTCGTATAGGTATACTACAGTACTGGGTCATCATATATGTGTCCAATAAGGTACCTATTAAACTTTTGAACTTTCTTGGGTTATATTGATACTTATTCGGTCACACTTTGTCATTCCTTCTGCCGTTATTTTTATCCTCATATTTTGTATACATTGTAAAGCTTTGTAAACCGTATTTCGGGATGCTGTCTAAAACATGGAAAAATAACTCAATAAGCCTAAAATCAAGCTACGACTGTTCCTTTTCAATGTTGAATTGCTTCTTTATTCGTATCTCCAATGGTGAACTTCATAGAAAAACATAACAGGACAGGACCCCATTGACTCTTTCATACGACGCAGGTAAGTGGCAGTGGATCGCCCGTTTGTGCTTCGGAAGGGTAAAGAATGCACAGCGAGCAATGGAAATGCAGACGAGGAGGCGAAGAACTATTTGGCGAAGAACTGTCAAACAGATATCAGCCCAACTGGGGAAAATTTGGAGAGAGTTGATTATGTCTCCAGAAACCGTACGCAATGGCGCGTAGAAGTAGTGGAGACCATATGCCTCGCAAGGGGAGATCAATCATTTGAGAAGGTTGTAATTTTACCTGAATAACAATCGCTTTTTTACTTTATCGAAAAAAGTCAGAAAGTCATCGAGTCCAATTCCGAGGAACGACACCTGCACATTAAGGAAAGACCATGGTTCAGATGCCGCACACAGATTGCAGAAGACCTGGAGAACAAAACTGCAGAGGATTATCTAGGGAAAAAGGTAAGCCCTAGTCTAACTCATACTGCATCACTGACTTAATCAAATAAGTAAGTCAAAGAGTTGGATCTCTATTTTTTGACAGCATTTTATTAATTCTTGAGTTCCACCATCAACCTACTCCTTAGGTGGATAAAAAATTGCTCTCTGTTTTGTCTGCTTAAAGCATATCCAATCCGTAGGAAATAAGGCATTGGAGGACAGAAATTTGAGTTATTTCTTAAAATCTGCTTCTGTTTTTTTTTTTCTTCACCGTTGATTTGATCCCAGAACTTTAATGAACTCATCATCTTCCGTAATAATTGGCTTAATATCATTCCATAAAAAGTGCATAAAACTGATTTTGCACAATGCATCAGGAATAGATGACGTGCGAGAATCATCTAATTTTTTAATTTGAATTATAAAATGAATAAGTTCTCCTCTGAAGCTTGCTTTTTCGAATTATTCCTTAATTAGTACCGCATATATTTTAAGTTCATCTATTCTGACCAATTATTGATTTGATTTATTGCTTTGAGAGTTTCGCTTTTCCCTGCAACCATCTAAAGGTAAAGGTAACCCCTTTATATTCTGTACCTTATAAAAATCAATTAAAAACTTTCCTCTTTGATTGAAAAAGCTTCTCTAATTACAGAGCTCATATCAAGTCCGTTTGGCCAGTATTAATCCTTCAGCCACACAAGAAATACAAACGCAAATAAACCCACAAATTCAATGCACCAAGCCAACACACAACACATTTAACATATCATCAAATGCACTTTGGCCACAAACAGGATTGCTTTCAAGTTCCTGAAACAAACAAAAAAAAAAGTATAAAACTCTGTTACAGACTACTGGATATACTCAAAGTATCCTACGTCATAACTGCAGTTGTTTTCATTGCGGTTGGTGGTTTGGCAAAAGTAACTAAACAACCAGGACCACAACAAAACAATTATAGTTTGGTTTTTGTTATAATAGCGTAGAATTATTATTGTTTGCAGAATCCTGCGTCTGGTGATCCTTTCAAATTTAGAAAGAGATAATTTTTGAGGAGTTCGTTTTTCAAGAAAACCATCACACGTCTTCAAGAAATGAAAAACTTCTTCACGTAAAAAAAATTCTGTTTGGAAAAGTAAAATCGCAAAGAAATCCTTTGAAATACTATACTCACACTATACTATGCTAAGTTCTTTCATCATCGTTAATAATATACAAAAAAAAATTAGAAATCCCTGCTAAGCCAGAGGTGTTATGCCATAGTGGTTTACTCAAAGGTCATTATATTATACAATGTAATTAGAGTATTCACAGTGGAGTGTCTGGCTCGACAAAACCTAAGAGAATTCTTCTATCATTCAAATTTGCTGACCGGAAAACCCGATGGGAGCCATCATCATTAAGTTAAAGGAAAAGCTTTATATGGCAATGGCAGGAACGAAAGGGGTAAAAAGTCAGGTTAATTTTTTGTTTCACTCAAGTGTGACACAAAGAAAATTGAATTGGGAATCGGGCGAGGAGTGTTTGTCCTTTAATTAGGTTAACCTTGCTTTGAGGGATTTGAACAAAAGAATGTAAACTACTTTTATTTTTTTTTTTACTAAAGTTAACTTCAGAGAAGAAAGGCAATACACCTACGTGTAATCAGAACAAGAGGAACATTATATTATATTTTGAGCTTTAGGAATTAACTGCAGATTTTTTTGATGGTATTTTAAATGTAGGTCGCCATTATTAAAAAGTAAGTGAGATAAATTTCGAGTTATAATTAGTGAAAATTTTAATGCTCAATAACAAATTTGGGGAAATATTTTGTAAACAATCAAAAATAAATAAAATAAAATGCACGGCCGGGCACGCTCTTTCTCCTATGTGCGATAACATCTTGGTTTAGAGTCAAATCAAAAAAATATTTATTAGTTTTCAAAATATTGAGTTTTTTTTTTAAATGCAAAAAATATTTTTTTTTGAAAATTTTGATATGCAAAAAATTTTGATATGCAAAATTATACATCGAAATTCGTCCAATAGTTTACAAAAAACCGAAAACGAAAAATGCGGTTCTATGGCAAGTACCGTTTATAACGGTTTTTTCAAAAATATTTTTTGACTTAATTATTAAGGTTACCTACTTGACAAACCCGATTTAAAAAATTTCATCAAAATCGTTAGAACCGTTTTGGAGATAAAAATGTTTTGTTTAAACGGTACTTTATTTTTAGAGCTAAAAAATTTCGATTTCTCCTCTAGGCAATCTCCCCAAAATCTTATGTAAAAAGTTTGAAGAAAATCGCTTCAGTAGTTTAAGCTGTAGGTCGAGGTACAGACAGACAGACAGACATAAGGAATTGCGGGACCCACTTTATTTCGCGTTCTCTATCATCGCAATGTTAGCTCTAATTAATATTTCGAGTCCGATTTTTTGCACGAATCCGAAACTTGCCCTATACTACCTATAATGGCAAGTAAAACTTAAGTATGAACAACCCACTGATTGGATGATAGATTTTGATAGTTGTTGTTTGTGTCTCCATGTTGTGTGATATTTTATTTAAAGGATTTAAAACAAGTTTATAATGTTTATTTTTCACAACAAATATTTATTTGTACTTTTTATAGAAAATGCAATTACATTAATTAAACATTAAACATTAAAAAACAAATAAACAAAAATAAAAATAAATAAACGACGCGTTTCGGAATCAAGTTGTCAACTGACTGAGTTGACAATTAAAACCTGATGATGGAACTTGACTCCGAAACGCGTCGTTTATTTATTTTTATTTTTGTTTATTTGTTTTTTAATGTTTAATGTTTAATTAATGTAATTGCATTTTCTATAAAAAGTACAAATAAATATTTGTTGTGAAAAATAAACATTATAAACTTGTTTTAAATCCTTTAAATAAAATGGATGATAGACTAATTTTGAAAAAAAATTGTATGACTATTTTTTTTCACAATTTTTTGAGTGTCCTAATTTTTTTTCGAATTTAAAAAAAGTTGATCAAATTTACAATTTTTTTGTAACATATTGTTTTTATTTTCGGAATTTTTTATTTGACAAAATTTTTCCGTTATTGAAACATGTTTTCAAAATTTAATTTTCAACCAATTTTTATCCTCACGGTTCAAAAAATTTCCACTTGGTTATCCCCTGGAAATTATTATAAGGCGAATTAAAAATTATGGATAAAAATTTGTTGTCACTGTTGTTACTGTTTTTTTCTTTTGAATTTTCGGCATTTTTCTTTTTCAACCATTTTTTCGGACGAAACCGTTATTCAACACTTTTGTCAGAATTTATTTTTCGACTAATTTTTATTTTAAGGTTTCAAAAAAATCCACTTAGATTTGCCATATTTTTTGTGACAGAATTTTGTGTGACCAAATTTTTTTGTCAAATTATATAGAAAAAAAAATTTACCAAATTTAAAATTTTTGTGAGGTATTGGTTTTTTACCAAATTTATATTGTGATCAAAATTGTTTTGAAAAATAAATTTTTTATCGACAAAATATTTTTTTTAGTTTTTTTTTTGTTTAATTTATCTTGTGACCAAATTTTTTTCAGTAATGCTTTTTTTTTGACAAAATTTTTTTCCTTGAGGAAAATTTGCATCTATAGTACATTTCTTTTTATAAATTCCTTGAAAAACCGTAACGAGCTATTTTTTTATTTAATATTTTATAAAACTTTATTTGCGATTACTGTTTTCACATTTTACGAATTTGAGTTGACATTTTTTTAAATTGGTAAATTTTCCAAATTAATATTCCTTGGCAAAAAATAATGTCAACTAAAAAAAAATAAATTTCCAGATTACTTTTTCCCGAAAATTAGTTTTTCTGATTTTTAGAATTTTTATTGTTTTATAATTTTATTAATATATTAACAAAATATATCAATTAAAAAATGCTAACAAATTAATTAGGTATATCAATTTCTTTGACTAAAGTTTTATATTTCATTGTGTGCTATATTTGGTCATTCAAAATGCCAGAAATAAAAAGTTCAATTTAGTCGTTTATTTTTAACAAAAATCAATAGAATTTATTTAAAATTTAGTTAAAAATCGTTGATCTGAACTTGCAAATAGGTCAAATGCCCAAAGTAATTTCATCGTACCAGTTCCTAAAACTTCACTTATTAATTGCAATACTTCAACATTACCGTATTTTTCCTTAAACGGCTACAATTTCGTCATGGAAATCAAACTTTTTAATAATTTCTGAGTACAAAACAAAGCCGTTTGCGCAGAAACAAATTTTCTATTTCGGTAATTTACGAGTATGTATTAAGGTTTCGAAAAAAAAAAATTTTATTTTCAGTTCCAATTTCAAGACAATTTTATTGCAAACAAAATCCGTACAACGGAAATTTCAACTAGATTGCAATCAATTTCAATTTACAAGTAGTAGAACACGACATTATTGATTGCACTGTAACCGTTCGTATTAATCCAGAATACTTGCCTCCTCTTAATCAGCTTATTTTTCACAGCTCACGCAATTGCCTTTTAATCACAACCGCCAACTAATGTGATTAAAAGCTAAGCCTAAGCTTTTGTAGCCTTATTGCATGATTTTTTTTTTTAATTTCCTTCTCCACAATCCCAATTCGAGCAATTGCATCACTCTCCGCTCACGCAAACTAAATCCTCGATAACTCAATAACGGCTTTAAATTTTCATGAGAAGCTCCGCAGGGTTTAAACTAATTTTATTTACAGTTTTATATTTTGTTTTTGCTTTATATGTATGTACAATGTACTTACTTGGGGCTTGTGTCGTTGTGGTCATCATTGTTGTGGTGGACGTTGTGGTTGGCTCTGTTGTGGTTACACGCTCCGTAGTCGTTGTCGTTGTCGGAAGGATGACAATGGTTGGCTCCTCGGGTTCCGTTCTTTCGCGATGGTGCCCGTTGCCACCATTGCCGTTGCCGTTGCCATTTGCTTTTCGTTTGCTGCCATTGGCAGCATTGTTGCGACCATTGCTACTGCTGGCACTGCTGATGCCACTATCGCCATTTATGCCATTGGAGCCGTTGCCATTGCTGCCGCCATGGTAATCGTCATTTCCCGTATTTCCGTTCTCTCCATTTCCGCTGTGCAACAATGTTTCCGGTATTGAATCTGGTTGTTCAATATAATTGGTTTCAACCGATGTCGGCTCTGATTTCGTTTTCGTCTTTTCATCCAGAATGTTGTGTAAATGATTTAAAGAAAAATTGAAACAAAAAAAAAATGAGAAAAGAATTTATATTATGGCTATAGAAAATTCGAATACAAAATTTTTGTTTGTTTGAATTTATTTTCGTACCGGATGTTGCCGGAATACCTCGACTTGAGTGTTTTTGGGTGTTTTGAGGACCATTGGAGCTTGTTTTGTGGTTGTTGTTGTTGGTGGTGGTAGGGTTGTTGTTGTGGTTGTTGTAGTTGTTGTGGTTATAAGGAGACCCAATTCAGCTAACCGCTTCATATGAAAATCCTTTTGGGCTTCAACTGTTGATGAGAGGCAGAAATAAGTAATTAAGTTGGATTTTTTAATAAAAAAAAAAATTAGGTATGTATTATTTACCGACACACGGATTCATCCAGAGTAGCCTTCTCCAACCAACACATTGGTAGAGGTATTGAGAGTCTGTGCCCTGGCAGGCACAGGTTGTGCGTAAAGAAGTTCCCAAAATACCAAGCATTGCTTGCCGACAACCACTCGGTCGACCTGCACATTTTTTCGTTACGCTATCTACTGCACAGGCTTGTTCGTAGTATTCCAGTTTTATTCTGGGGTCGAAAAGAAAACAAAATAATTATTTTTTTAATGTAATACTCGAACTTTATTAAAATTAGACAAACAAATCATTTTCAAATCATTGGAAAATACCTGAAGGCATTTGAGTTGAAAGAAAACTGAAACTTATCACTGTGCGTTTAATGCAATTTATAGGAACATTTTTAGAATAAGAGTCATGCGAAATCCTAAAAATGCTTCAAAAACGTCATAAGACCACTATGGAATTATTCGTCTGACTAACCAAATTTCGGATTCTGTTTTTTATTGAATACTTGTACTAATTCATCACAAGTTACTACCCCAGAACAAAATCCCCTGAAGAAGTAAGGAATTCTAACGAAACATTGGGTGAAAGAATGGAATAAAGTCTTTTATTTATTCGCATTCAAAAACCAGAAAGATCAAAAGAGCCTAATTAACAAAATCAATAAAAATTTACAAAGAATTGGTAAAACACATACATAAAACATTTCTGTTTTTAAATGGTTGAGGCTGGGAATCGAACCTAAGCCTCTGGAATGGCAGTCCTATGCACTGACAATTGCAACACGGACTAATATATAATACCATGTTTTATTTTATTCCTTCCTAAACGAATAAAGGGAAGATTTAAAGTATAAAAAAGACCGTTTAGAAAAACCTCAAAATACATATTTAAAAAGTATTCCAATACAATCTAATGATTTATGCAATCTTTATACTGCTTTATAATTATTGCTTTACTAAAAAACTTCAAAGTTTCAACATTTTGCCCTCTAATTTTAATTCCACTCCTCAAAATTTGACAGTCAATTAAATTAAGTGTGAACTATGTGCGTCGGTAGCAAACTCACAGTATTTTTTTTTTGGTAAAACTTATAACTTGTTTCTAAAACCAACATTCCAATCAACAATAATTGCAATTACGACGACGCGACGTAACTTTTTTCAATTAAACTTTTTTAATCAAAACAATGTGACTCGCAGAAATCTGAAAGGTGTTGTACGATGTAGGTGCTCTTTCACCTTTACTCACTTTCAAAAACTATATATAATTACTATTGCCACCCCCTTCAACGATCTACAAATATTTTCATCTAAAATTGTTGAATCATGTATAATCACTACGAGGAACAAAATTAATCCGATTGAAAAATGGAAAAACCTCATTTGTCAATCAAAGTCATATCCAGATTGGAATTTTTCACCACCCACAAGATAATTTCGTATTCTTACCCTGAGAAGGAAAAAAAAAACACCTTATTACGGTTATTACTTTGAACGATGACATCCACTTTTCTTGGCTCACAAGTGAGATTGATGCATTACCAACATACATACATATATGTATACAAAACCCACGAAAAAGACAGACATGTTTTAGGTTGTAGGTATAGGTACTCTCAACTCTGCAACTTTCTGAAGAAGTTGTCGAATTAATTGCCATTTAGCTCAGGAGTCTGTGTCTCATAAATTATTACCTCGCCTTCTCCGCTCCTTAAATGATGTGACTTTAACTCAATGATGGCTTAAATGCTTTGATTATGACATACTAGAACAAGACTCCTGTCAAGATCCGGAGTAATTAATAAACTCCAGATAAAGACTATTAATAACGTTAAAACGAGTCTAGCCTCTCCTCAAGCCATTCATTTCATTCGGAGTATATTTTAGCCAGTGCATCGACAACAAACGACTCTCCTTAGACCTAGGTATGAAATATTAAGTTGTCTTGTCGAACAGCATCAACCTGGCCAACACATCACCATAGGTATTTACTCAAACCACTTTAAGAGCGTTGTGTCTCGTAAGGAGAATATGGAATAACGGTAACTCATTTGTAGGGGATGGTTGCAGTGGTGTCTAATTCCGTTAAATCAGATAACATCAATCTCAGTCAGTGATGGTGCTGTGCTGTGCTTGTTGGCTGGTTGGCTGATGGTGTTGGAAGGATTTGAAAGCAAACACGTAGATTCGGATCGCCAGATACCTGCAGCATAACACTGCTTTAACATGTTCGTAATCTTAGGACATGCAATAGCTGCTGGTGTTAGCCGGCATGGTTGAGTTCTTTCACATAGTAAGTGATTTATTACAGTCTTTCAGTGTCACCATAGAGAAGACGAGTATCGGAATATCCAAAATAAATTTTGTACTCAAGCAAAGCATCTTGTTTTTATTTTAATCTATATTTTTTTCAAGATAAACTTGAGAGAAATCAATTTATGCTGTTCTTGGTTTTTCTAAAAGCTGTAGCAAATTTCTTTGTGAATATTTTAAAAATAAGCATTTAGTGACAAATAATGCAAATCGCGTACTTATTTTAGTCCAAAGCATTCTGAATATCGCCTTTGATATTGCTGTATTTTTAATAAACATTTGCTTTAAAGCGAAGGTGTACCGCAGGGTTCTATCTTAGGTCGTTTATTGTTCATTATGTTTATTGTACATAAATGAACTTCGGTCAAGTCTGTTACACTGCTACATTGATATATTTTCTGTCGATTATCTTATTAGCTGATTAATATAAATCTAGCATAACCGAAACTAATTACCCACTATTATATTCTTTGTAATTATATGATTTGAATTAATGATTTAAATAAGATAATTTGAAAAAAAATATTATTTCGAAATTTTAATTTTTGTAAGTTTATCTAATTTACATACGAGTGTCCAATAAAATTTTAATTAAATTATTTTTTGAAAGTCTTCACTTTATTGCAATGGCATTTTTATGCTGTCGTGTGACAAACTAAAAGCAAAATGTTGACGTGTACGCATGGAATATAGATGAACATCGTTCAAAACAACTTTTGTCACTTACCTGCATTCCCGATCCTCTTTGCATAAATCAGCCACAACGTGACATGCTGGCGGTGGATGGTAGAATATCCCATTTGAATTTTGCAGATTTATACTATCGGGTGGCCTTTGTGCACAAACTGGATGTAGCTTTTCTTGGGCAATCATGCACATATCGTGGCGATTCGTTGTTTTTCTGCAATAACAAAACAAAACAAAAAAATCAGGAAATTTAAAAAGTCTGTTAAATAGGTTTTCTATTTCTATATGAAAATGATGCAGCTTCTTGGACGTTTTTAAATTTGTACGTTTACGAAGTTTATTTTTCCATAGCAGCAGTTCTAGTTCCATAAAATCAGAACTACCTGTAGGTACAGTAGTGGCTTTAATATAAACTGCACACTTTATTAGCGACAGCACTAGAAATGGAATTTTACTCCCCGACGATATAAGATCTGTTGCAGGTCAGGACATGGTATTTCGAAATTTTTTATGTATTTGAAATTTGGAAAAAACCCTAATTTGTACCAGTTCGTTGCCTAGCTTTTCAATTTTAATTTTTTAATTTTGCATAAAAACATTGTTTAATAGTTAAAACAAGTTTATACACCAAAATATTTTTTTTTCGTGTCGGCATTAAACTGAAAAGTAGTTTTTCAAAACTATCGCTTGGGCTCTACTTTAGGATTTCGAAGGATGAAATTGAACAAATTCCAATAAATTTTCAATTAGAAAAAACTTAAACTTAAAATTTAAGCTTATGAAATTTTTCCCAAACAAAATTTTCAACCGTTAAAAAGTTAAAAATATTGACTCAAAATGTATAACTCGAGGGAAAAGAATTATTTTTTTTTATAAGCAATTGTGTAAGCTGCAGTTTTTAATATAAATTTTTTAAAGTGACTGTTTTCCAGTAAATTTACTTTATATAATATAATTTACCACTCAAAATCAAGATGAGTCAAAACTTGGTTCCCTCTTTTTTAAACAGCTATAGAGATATAAAAATTAAGCTTCCCACATAAACTCAGATTTTTCAATTTTGTTTGTCAAATTGACGGCTGTAAAATTAATTTGTGGTTTTGTTTGCATTTCTTTTTCCGATTTTGTAATTCTTCAAAAAGTGCTTGCAATCGCCTTTACTGCTAACTACACTGCATAGTTAGAAGTTAGCTTTTCTCAGCAACCGCTTAGAGTATAGGAATTTGAACTACGGGTCAAAAATTTTTCTTAATTTTCAGTTCAAGGAAATTTTAATTTGAAGTCCTCTTAAAAAATGCAAGAAATCACAAGTTCACCCCGTCTTTACTGTGAAGTTTTCAAAACTTTCAAAGACCAAAAATGAATAAAGAAAACGAGTTCAAAGTAGAGGTTTGTTCAAATTTAAAAAAAATAACCGTCACTCCGAAGCCTTGCAACTACTACTAGTACTATATATTCTGAGATATCATGTTCTGGAATATTTGCATTTCTAGTTTGCATTATGCTTTCTGGGCACCCTGTATATTAAATATTTTGTGTTTTCTCAATGTTTTCAGGACTTTTTTAAATTTAATTTTCCAAAAAAATAATAGAAAAAGTGCCTAGTGCCTACCATACTTGTATTATTTTGATTCTCGAAAATGTATTTCATTTATAACACATTTTTTTTTAATAAACTAATACTTCTTAAACTTCTATTTGAATTAAACTTTTACAGAGCAGTTCCTAAAGAAAAAAAATTTAATGATAAAAAATGCTTTCACAACTATTTAAGTGTCACTTTAAAAACAAAAAGTCATTTACGAGAAACGCGAAATTTGTTTTATTTTTTCTTTATACTTTTCTTAAAAAATTGCATTTATTTTCAGTTGCTCCATAAAAATTCAATTGTGAAACCAATGGAATTTTGTGTAGGTACTAATTTAGTTTCGTTTTTTTTTTTGCGGGCTGAATAAATTGAATCCCTAATTATTAGATACCCAATGCAATTGAAAACTCAAGAGCAGCAATTATTCATTTTTTTTTTATTAGGCTTATTTTTGCTAAAAACATAAACTCAACAACCTGACTAACACTCAAAAGTTAACATTATTAGTTTTAGTTCTTTCTGACAAAAAAAAAAAATACATCAATTATCTCTCAACCAAACCCCATAAACAACTATCTACTGATTCTCAACAACTTTGTAGTTTGATCCTGATGCCAAAGTATACGTATACTCCCTTCGCAGCGCACTTGTTCTAATTCCTACTTGTGTTTGTTGGGAATTGCTGCAAATCCTATCTCTCTACTGATGGTGATGTACTCAAAATCAACTTTTTGTTACTCGTTTCATTGAATTCAAAAAAATAAAAAAAAAAATAACAAAAACCGCAATAACAACAACAAACTGAAAAAACTAACCTAAGCACCTATCGAACAACGACGATGACGATGAGTCGATGACGACGAACGGAAGCCACATCATAAACACAAGTCAACCTCTCCACAAACCCAACAAAGGAAGAGGAGCAGTGAATTGTTAAGCCCTGAAATGGATTAAGTGTCTTCAAAAATATTACTAGGTACTCACTTGCAGAGGCAAAAAGCAATATCCAGATTCAGGTCCTCGTGCGGACCCTTATAGAAGGCTTGCAGTGAATTCATACACGCATTCCGATTACATCGATGCATTTCACAATGCATTAGCATAGGCTGTAGGGATGTCGAGCAGGACGGATCCTCCCTGCATGTATCCAATGCCGTGTGACAGGTACTCTAGAGAATGCAAGAAGAAAATCCCATAGAGATGAAAAAAAAAAAAAAAATTGTTACAATAACGAGACGACAATTGTGACGAAGAGATTTTAACAAAACTGAGAGTGGCCTCTGGATGCTAGAACAACCATTACAACAACTCTACCAACTACAACTACTATACACGAATAACAAAAAAAAAAAAAAACAGAAAAGTGTCCTTAAGGTGCAATGCGTCAAGGACCACCAATCCATCACGCATTCTATGTGCCATTATTGAGTGGGGAACACTCTTATGTAGCACTCAACATAGGCTCCAAAGTACCTAGGAGAGTAGGTAGTTGTATATAGATAGATATGGTAGTGGTTTTTGTTCAAGGACCTTCTCTGATTTATTCCGTTATTGTTCACTCACCTGAAAATGTTGCTTAATTATTTCCGATGAGAGGTCCGCTTCAACGTCCTGGCCACCTGAGTGCGTGTGTGTGATGTTTTGTGTTTTATATAATTTTTTTTTTTTTTATATTTATTTTTTTGTTGATGATAAAGTCCACATAAGTGATGGAAGATTGATTGCGTTTTTTTTTTGTTTTGTTTAATTTCATTAATGACAGGAGATTTCAAATCCAATTTTGTTATTATTTTTTTTTGAATTTTTTTTTTGTGTCCACGTTGTGATGTGAGACGAATTTCGATAGACCAATGAAAAGATAGAGATACAAAAGATCGAAATTTGTATTTATGTCTTAAGTGTATTGAGTTTTAGTGAAGGAAACAATTTATTTAAAATATTTTATTTAAATATAAAAAATACTTAAATTTAATTTCTTATACCTAGATTATTTTGGTAGTAGATTTTATGTAGAAATACATTTTTTTCATAACTTTACTTTCCTTAAAAATACCTAAGATTTATAAAATGTAGCAGACCTGGGCCCTTTTGCACGTTCGTTAAATATACGAAAAAATTAAAGAAATTCTAATTGTAATCATTTAGAAAAATGCCCAAATTGGGACTGGATTTTTTTTTGTATCTTTAGGTTTGTAATTCTGAATATCTTAAATAAAATGTGCTATATTTTTTTTTCAAATCCGTGAGGAATGATAATATTTTTTATCAATGTTTTTTAAGCACTTTTTAAGTATTTCTACTATTCAAAAGTTCTTAGGCTAGATTTGAAGTTGAAATTTTGAATTTTGATTTGGGTTTATATTTTGAAAATTTTGTTCATCAGGTTAACTTTAAATGCCAAGGATATTTAAAAAAAAAGTCGTAAGTCGTAACCTCCAACATTTCAAACTAGTTTTGACGTATAAGGGAAAACTCATTTAATTTATTTTTTAAAAGTACCAAAATAAATTTCAAACCAATTATTACAAAATCAAGAGGTAGCTTAAAACGATTTTCAAATTGGAAAAACGTGCTTAAAGACATTTTAATGGAATAGTTTAAATTACACGTAAACCTGATTTAAACCTTGAGTAAATAATATATCAGTAAATTTTTAAAAATATTATGTCCTGCATACCGTGGTGCGGCTTTAATAACCGACCACCTTCCATAATGTGCATAAATTACCGTAATAACCGTTAATTAGTTGTGATATTGGGAAATTTAACGTTGACTTCTGTCTGTTTTTTTTTTGCCATGACTCCTATGGGAATTTAATATGGAAGCAATTTTTTTTATTGCCGTCGCGTCGTCGTCATATGAAGCTTAAAACCATGTTTTCAAGCATTTTGCAGGTTGGCACTATTTTTTATTATTTAAAGAGTGAAATGGATAAATATTTATAATAAAGTTATGCTTAAAAAAATAAAGAAACAAAATTTTTGAGATCATTATTTTTTACGTTTTTTTATTTTTTTTTTTTAAATTTCTGTCATCCACAATTTCACAAAATCTATCAAAAAGAAAAATTGACCTAACACAATTAACCTTTTCAAATCAAGATGATGGCAACCCTAAAAGGGATAGGTGGTCGAAAATCTGATCTAAGGTTAATTTAAGATACTATGACGAATGCATATTAAATTCTCATAAAATATGGTTGCTATACTTGAAAATTAGTTCACTCTTCAATTCAAGTTAGCGGCAATCCTTCCCAACACATTGAAAAACAACAATTAAGTTAAAAAAAAATAACTCACTATTAAAATCCAAGGTTTTAAACATAGCTCTTTAAGAAACTTGAAAACTTGAAATTTTAAGAGGTAACCTATTAATATTTTAAAATGGTTTATGCAGTGGACACATTTTTTTCAGGATTAGTATTTATTGTAGTACTCTAGTGATTAAAAAAAGTGATACATCTTGTGGTAAGTATTCACTCTTTGTTGACAAGATTACCTTGTGAAAATGGTGCAAATTGACTGCCTGATCCACAAATAATTAAAAAGTAACCATGACGGCTTAGTAATATAAATAATATTCTAATTCAATGAAAAACTATAAGTAAGTAAAGTCACTATTTTTTTCATACTTTTTAATTTTTTTTTGTCAAAAATATATAATATTGAATTATTAATTTTTGTCATTTGTAAAGAATTAAAAAATGACCTTAATCCCTCCTATTTCAACTGATTTATTATGACAAATGCATAATAACAAAATTTCCACATTTATAAAAAATAATTTGTTTTGTCATATTCCTAAATAAAAAGGCTCTGTAATATTTTAAACTCGAAGTTAATAATAAATCGATTTGTATGTAAATATGTTCTAACACGTATATGCATAATTCTTTGTTAAATATCATAAAAAAAAATATTTATACATTTATTAAAATAGAAATAAAGCCAAATTCAAATAATCTACTAATTACTTTTCATATTATCTACACAATATACCTATGCACGTATTTTAATAAATTTATAATTCCATTGAACCGCACTTTCGTATATAGTTAAGTTATTAACTTGCTATTTTTTTTTTTGTTGTATTTTTAGTTTGGTAATTCCAACCAAACCTGACGACACAAAAATCAAAATTCAAGCAATAATAAGGGAAAATCAAATTAAAATGATTTGGTTGAATTAAATTAAATTAAAAATATGCGCGCAACCTAAAATAATAACAAATAAAAAAAATATATATTTTATTTATATAATTAGTGTTGGTGCGAGTGAGTTGTTTATAAACTTAACAAAACTGCAACTGTAATAAAAAAACAAAAAAAAAACTGTACTATCTATTCAGTATAGGTATATTTATTTACATAAAAAAAATAATTTATCCTTGACTACAATATTCACACACACACACGAAGTGTTTATACAACATTTCCGGTCGAACAGCGGTCTAAATATTTTGCTAATGTTTTATTTAAAAAAAAAAAATATTTTTTTCGCATGAAATACCCTTAGATTATCATATTTTTGTTTATTTTTTTTTTGTGTTGTGGTAGTTTTATTAAAAGCTTAAGGTTTATCGGAAATAAAATTGCACTTACTACCTAGAGAGTTGTTTTTTTATTTTCATTCTCTTAATGTATAGCATACATATTGTTTTTATTTAATTTTTCTTTTTAATTTTCACACGCAGGTATAATGTTTAATTTTTCAGCCTATTACATTAACTTCGTGGAATTGAAAAAATAAATTCCCTTGATAGGAATTATTTAACAGAAATTAATTTTGCGGTATAAACCTATTTTTATTTATCGTTTCTTTTTTGTTTTGTTTAATTATGTACCTGCCACAGCTGCAGCTGATGTAATTATTGCAAATAAATAAATTAATTGAATGAGAATCAATTTATAGTTTTAAAATAAAATAAATGAAAAATAAAAGGGTGTTTGTAGTTTCCCACTTAACTGTCAAATAAAAAAAAAAAGTATATGAAGCCATGACTTTTAATAAATAATACCTAGACAACAATAAAATAAAAAAACAGACAAATAAATTAACTAAAATTTTTAAAAACAAAATTAAGCATAAAGAATGTTTTTTGTATGAATTTTGATTGTAAATTTTAAAAAATATAACAAAAAATAAAAACACATGAAAATGAATTGTTTGTATATTCTTGTGTGCAAAGGAAAAAATTTTTAAAATCAGCGTGCTTAATTTTTTATTTCTTTTAATTAACAGGAAAAATATTTAAAGGAAATTAACAAAGCAAATCTTTTAATAATAGTTTTTTTTTTTTTTTTTTTCTTGAATTTATATTGAACTTCAATTGAATATTTATGTATAAAATAGCGAACAACGAACATTTAAGAAAAATCTTTTATTATAAACCTTGGGAAAATTTAAATAAGGTATACCTACTCATCTAAAATAATAAATATGAAAGTAATGAAAATTTTATCCGAATTGGTAAATAAATTTGTGTTTAAATAAATTTTTGTTGTCAATTATTATTGATTGAAAAAAAATAAATAATTTTATGAGAAAAAAAGTATTTAATTATATGTTTTTTTTTTGTTTTAATTAAATTAAATGTCATTTATAAATATTTTTTTTTAAATATTATATAGAAGAAAAATAAAACATACTTTGGTAAGAATTTGTGCTGCCATCAATAACGCCGATACTATCTCCGGTTGCTGTCGGTGAGGTACTGCGTTGAAAATCACTCACATTAAATGGATATGTGATGACACCATGATGTTGATTGGCATAATGTGTATTAACTGGTGCTATAAGTGGTGTATCAATTAGGGCCATATTATCTTCGAATACCCTCTGATGATAGCTTTCATCCATTCCCATTATTCTGACTGTAATAAAATTTTATTGATTTGTTTAAGAAATAAAATTAAAAAAAATAATATAAAAAATAAAGTATTCCAAAAAAAAAACAGAAACATAAACAATCTATACATTTTTAAATGTTTTAAGAAATTTATTTTTATTATTATTTTTATTTTTATTTAAATTATTTTTTTTTTGTTTCATATTTCTATCCCTTTTAGCTAAGAATATATTTTTGAACTAAATTTAAATAAACTGTAAGCCAAAAGCAACTTTTTAAATCGTTTTATATTCTGTGCGGACTTATATAAGATAAAAATATTAATGTTGAAACCGTCTAACTCTAGGCATATAAATACAATAATCAAATGAATTTAGAATTTTAGTAGAAAATATTTAATGAGAATTTGAATCACACACTGTTATGTTTCAAATAAAAAATATTTACACTAGTCAATAAAATTTAGGAGCCAGTCAAAAAAGTATGGGAACGATTTTTTTCTTTGATTTTTTAAGTAAGTGTCATTGTTTTTATTATGTATTTGTTTTTAAATACGTATACATTTAGTCCACTAAAGTAATCACGAGCCAAAAATTAAAAAAAAAATTAGAGGTTAAAAATATTTTTTTAAGTAAATCGAATGTCCTTCGTCAGATAAATTGCCCTAACTTTAATTTTACAAATTTTTGCCGTCCTCAAAATTTTTGATCTTTAATTAAAAACCAATTTTTATCGTTTATCACCAATAACTGGAACAGAAGATTTAAGGGCAATTTTAAAAAGCCTGTTAAGTACCTCAATATAACTTTCAAAATTTTATCAGTATTAAAAATACTGTTTAATTAAAAAAAATCGAAGAAAAAATCCTTCCTAAATTATTTGTCTGAGCAGTGTATTTAAAAAAAAAACAAATTTTCTATAGCTAAGTCATGAAGGATCTTCAACACTTGTGATTTACTTTTTCGTGGGCTACTTTTAATTTTGTCTTTAAAAGCGATGTGAAATTCTGAACTGTTGTTAAGCTTAACCTCATCAGATGAAGAATTTTTCTTTTCAATACTACTTAGTTAAAGCGAGTATTTAATTAAATACATCGTTCCGAACATGTTCCTCAGGCCTATATTTCACATAAAGGGTGTCCAATAATCCTCGCCATAGAAGAAAAACATTTCAAGTCGATAAACTTTAGAGGTAATTTCCTAGTTTGCACTTGGTTTTCGAGAAAAAAAGTTTTTGGGATTTTTAATTCTTTAACACCTTTAGCCTTCATTCGACGTTAACCAGCTTATTCTGATGACATAAAAAAATCACGTAAATTAATATAGAATTTTTATTTAAACTCCTAGACTTTGTGTTTGCCAAAAATTGGCAACTCCTAGACTCCAGTAGGTACTTCTCTCATAATTTCTCACCTAAAATTTTATTGCATAATTCTTCTTATCAAATTTGATTTTCCCTTGAACCCAATGACAACACTATCCCCGGGTTTCAGTTTTTTTTTTCTTAAATATGCAAAATTTAAATTTTTTAGAAAAATGAAACACACAATAAATTCAAGTAAAATAGATCAAACAATTATTCATGCATTTTCTACGATTCAAATTATAGCTTTAAAGATAAACTTAATTATAACTTTTTTTAGTGGAAAAAATAATAATGAAAGTTCTAAAAAAATCTGTAAAACACATTTTATTTTTTTGGTGGTTTGTAGTTACTATGTTAAATTTTAAAGAAACGAAGAAAACCTCAAAGACACAATACGGACAACATTTTTGTATTTCAGAAACATATTTTTTGAGAAATTTTGGATTTTAAAAAATTTTTTTAACTTTAAGTATTTCTTCTCTTCTCCTCTAATATTTTTTTTGTATTTCACATTACGCTGTTTGAGGTAAAATTATAAAAATAAATTGCACTGACTTAATTTTGTTTGTTTTGTTCAAAGTATTTGGTTTATTCTTCATATATTGGAGTTATCAAATATTTATAAAAATATTAGCCAACATTTTATTAGTTCTTATTATTAACTCATTACAATGTTATATACCCAATTAACTTTGAAATTATTACAAAAAAAAAATTCAAATTCCATGTATGAAGAATAATTTTATATCCCTTTTAGGGAGTTTTCTGGAAAACTTGTCAAATTCCATTAAATTATACTAAAATATATTATATAAATCAAATGGAACGGAAATGGGTTAAAGGTAGTTAGCCTTATTAAAAACAGGAAATCAACAAACTAAATTACAATTAAGCGCCTGGAAATGGATTCGAGGCCTTACGCTACATTTTTTGAACATGAAGTGTTGAACTTGTACTAAGCCTTCGATTTCATTTAAAAATATTTTATGCACTTCAAATTAAATTTCGTTTTTGCATTGCATGAAATGGCTAATTGCTAATTACTTTTCTGGTGTTTGCTACAGTTATCGAAAAAATATTTTGATTGTTTAATTTTTCGACTGCATAGCTATCTATCCTCCTCTTGTGATGATTAATTACAAAAAATAATCCTAGACGAATTATAACTCTATTTCTATGAACAATTTATTTTCCTCGTATTTTCGTTTTTAATAGTTTTGAGAAATTCATCATTTGCATTTCAGACAAAAACAAACTTCAAAGGAACTTATGTTTACTGTGGCGTATGAGTATTTTTTTTTATTTTTCTTGCTATTGGGTATAAGCTAGAGCTACAGAGAGTCTGACATTTTTTTTTGTTAAATTATCCTATTTAAATCTTTGGTGAATTTGGTCACACACAAATACAGACTATCCTCCATGATCACTTTATTTTTGTTACTTATATCTTATTAATACTAGTGAAACTTAATAATTTCAAATATTTTAAAAGAACTAATATTCAGAACTTCCGATAATGCTCTTAAATATTTCAAATTAATTGAACTTCTGAGAAACTTGTACAAAAATTATTTGTCAGTTTCTCTTTTATGACGAACTATTATATTGATAAAAAATTAATAATGAACCATTTTAGTCCTGTCATTTATTAATAATATATGATGACAATCGACTTTTTGCTTTATTAAAGCTTGACAGCTTTCTTGACCTACATTTCGGAGAAATAGATTTGCATTTATTTTCTAAAAAATTCACATTTTGTACAAAATATCCTTAGAAAAGATTTCAATAAAATCAGTTATTTACAAATTCCTTTGAAATCATTTAAAAATAAATTTGTATAATGTGCAAAAATCATAAAAACTTTCTTTTTAAATAGCAGAGAGTGAATTTCTCCGAAATTAACCAAACTTTTTTTTTTACTGTCAAGATTTTATGCTAAGAGCTTTCCTCTTTAATCACAATTTTCGCTGCAGGAGTCTACTAGTTTGGCAAACTAATTTAACACTAAGTTCCTTGCTATGTCAATGGCATCTATCAACAACCCCGCGGCTTTATCAAAAGTCCTTCACAGTTTGTTTTTGTGCTCTTCTATTGAAAGTTGCAAAAGTTGTTGCTCGTTGCTCATCTTCCGGATTGTCGTTTAGCGCTAAGCAGTGTTCCTATTAACTTGTTTTTCTTTTTTGTTATCTATTTTAAGCACTTCGTGTTGCCCTTTATCGTTACAAGATAAACCAACACAAGACGATTACACTGATGAGTGTTTGATAAATATTTGCTCGGAAAATACACCGATATAACTGTCACAAGACCAAGAGTGGAAAAGGTGGCAGAGAACGAGGAGACTGTGTGACGTCGTTGGTCGCGTTCGAACTCAGAAACACATAAAACATGAACCAAAAAAAAAAGAATCGAAACCCACGCTGACAAAGAGCTCAACTTTTAAGCTCTTAAGTAAACAGATGATTTTTCTCATCTTTCATTCAAGGCAGTGTTGCTGTTTTTGCAAGTATAGTTGTTGTGATGTGTGTACATTTTCCTGGCGCTGGCAGGAATATTGCTATTCCTTTTTTTTTTTTGCTCCTCTATGTACCTCTTTACAAACTACACAAATGGGCGGAATATCAAACCAATATCAAACTCCATACAATATCCATCCTCCTGTCTTTATTTCATGGGAAATCAACGGGATGTTTTCATCTTCGATTAAGGTATGAATTGAGTGGGTGGTGGGTGGAATATCAGAATATACCAAACCGAATTGGATATGAATGCATGCTCGCGGGCATTCTGCCGCCCTTCACATTCGTTTCAGTCTTCTTTTATTTTTTAAATCCATCAAAGAGATTGCTTTATCGACACGTTTATTAAGCTTGTTCTTGTCTGTCTTGTGCTCTTCTATTAGCTATAGACAGTATAGATATAATCTCAAGTTGTTATATTTAAGGACTATCCTGTTATTTCTTTAGAAATTTAAGCATAAAACGATGCTTTATGTCTTGTCTTTATATATTGGATTGGGTTTTATGAGAAATCAATCACTTTATTATAAATGTATCGTATTTTGATGTTTTTTTTTTTTTTTTTGTAGGAATTGATATTTTATGACTAAATCGACCAATTAAATTTATTCGATTCTATTGATTTGAATGTTATATAAGCAGACATAAAATTCAAAACACTCAAATTCCAAAAAATTGTTCCCGTTTTAAATTTCGATATTTAAATAATTCGAAATTTAGGCTTATGAATCCACTACGGTGAAAAAATGATAAAAATGCAAGAGTCTGTCATTGTAAATGATATACAAAGAATATTTGAATAAAGATGGCTACACGATGGATGCTACGTAGCGCACCGAGTTTTTCGCTGATTCCGTACGTCGCTTAAGGTCGCCCTAAACGAGGAACATGCTCGCAGAACATGCTCATTGGCGTTTTCCCCTACACAGCGAACACGTTTCGATTCTCCAAAGAATTAAGATCATGTGGGATATAGAAGCGCAACAACAAAGTTCACAGCAAAAATGAAGTTTGATACCGAAATTGGCCCTACACAACAAACATTCAAGCCAATGAGAAAATTGAAATGTTTCGCCAACAACGAACGAATATAATAGCGAGCAAGAGCAAGTTTAGCGAGCATGTTCGTTGTTTAGGGCCAACTTGTTCACAATGAGTTGAATCTGCAAGTGTACTGTAAGGCCTTTTTCTTAATCCTAAATTAATAATCATAGCTTGTCCAAAAATCGTTTCTGTCAAACTGAAGTTGCTGCCATTTTGATTTTTTTTGACAATTTCTTCACAGATAAATATTATAAAATTAAATAAATACAGGATTTGATTTTCTTGTTCTGAAAATTGTGAACACGTTTAATATTTTTTAATTAAAATTTTAGAGAAAAAACGTAATCTACGATTTTTAACTGGAATAGTCATAGATTTAAGATAACTTACTGCGAACAAATTGTCTCTTAGTCTCGGTTGGAATGCTGGTGAAAGCAAAAAGTTTTTTTCAATACACGAATAATGTAAAGACAAAGCACCACATGTAATGAGTTTGATTATCGATGTGGGACTCATGAAACATACTGATACTACATAACCCTAGCCTCTGTGGTAGAAGAATGAGGTCGTGTGATGGGCTTAATTAAAACTTGAAAAAAACTCCACAGGCGAGGGGTGTATTTCCTTTCCCTATCGTTTAGGCGGGAAGCAAAATTTCTTTACAAATTGGAAAAAATATTATTTAAATCAGCTAATTTATATTTTCAAAGTTATAATTTCAGGTGTTATTCAAAAATTGCAAAATTGCTCATCAATAAATGAGTTCTTAAATGATTTTAAGATAAGATTGACTAAAACAAGTCAAAGAGTAAACATAATACAATTTATTTCTATGTGAATTTTATTCGAAGAATTTCAGTAGTTGCAACATTGAAAAGGTTGATTTTTCGTTAATAACGACAAGATCAATTTTGTAGCTCTAAAAAAAAAATATGTATAAAGTTTGGAAAATACTTGTTGTTGAAATATAAAATTCTAAGTAAGATCATGTGTTTTAAAAGGTACAATTGATAAGGAAAACCGAGGAAGGTCTAAACGTACCTAAATATTTTGCGTTAAAATTTTTACAGCCTTCTTTTTTGAACAAACCGAAACTTTTGAGCCTATATATCAGGTACTACATTTTTTATTTAAACACCCTAGTTGTTTATAATATGTATGGTCTTTCTGGACATAAAATCGTTATTGGAGTAAATTAGTTTCATACTATACTATATATATGTATATACATAATCACCTTTACGCAAGCACCGAAACGGATTTATTGTAATCACTTGATTGATGCAGTGAAAGAAGCAGGGAGTATTTACTCCATTTGTCAATCGTTAATAGAGTTAAAGCTGATGTAACTCATATCTTAGATATTTATTATTGAAAACAGCTGTTAATATTTAAACTTTTATACCAATCAAAACAAATGGCAACATTTAAATCATTTCGTTTTAGTCCTCAAAAATCTCACCTTCAATTTTCATTTTAAACTCATCAAATCAATTTGATCTTCGGTTTTATTCATTCATTCAAGTTATTATAAATCTCATTTTTCGAACTCGTGAAATTCACCTTTCGGCTCTACAATCAACAGTCACTAAGCCATTTTATAAATTCGAAAAATCAAGATGGCGGCCAAGAGGTGAATTTTACAAGGGAGAAAAATGAGATCTATATTCTTTAATTAATTCTCTTTTAAAGGAACAAAAAAAAGGAGTAAAATCTAATAACATGGCAAATAAGAAAATTTTCCTGCCTATCTACTCATTAATTTCTTATAATTAAACTATTTTACACCTAATTAACTTAATATTAAACCCCGTAAATCAAACAACAACTATTTAAATTGAAATGTCACCTTTAGCGTATATAATATTATAAACTTTTAGGAGTTAATTGAGAATTATGATTTACAGCGATTCCTACCAACTCAGAATATGGATCATAGTTCTTAGTAATTTTTAATAAAAGATTATTAAAAATCCTATACAAAATTTTATATAGTCATTCTTACACTTAAATTCTATTAAATTTTACATTAATATTTTTTAATTTACTTTTAAAAATCTAAAAAATAAAAAGAAAAACGGAAAAAGAACTAAAAGTTAAACATATATATAAATTCATTCTTGCTAGCCTAGAAAGAGACCATAAAAATGGAGACCAACAAAATTTATAAATTAGGTGATAAATAAATAAAATTAAATGCATATAATTACATATAATATATATATTTTGCTCTAAGTAAAACTCATCACAAAAGTTATATGAAGACTTAGCTATTAATAAATAATTAATAAATAAAATAAAAAAATTAATTTAACAAAAAAAATTAATATGCAATAAGTAATCTCTAAACAATACATTATTTTTTTTACACAGCATGGACATTTAAAGCATTTATATATACACAATATTAACAAATATATAGCTAATCGCTACTGTATCTAGGTATACATAATAGATTCCATCAATAATAGCAAAATCATTGAAGTCATGCAATCCCAATGGTGTTTATGGAGCACAGGAACGAGGCATAACGAAGACACGAGTATGTATAAAAATATAACGGTAGTGAGACCCTATAACGTGATATACACCTCCTCTGAAGCTCCCTTTGCGTGTGCTTGAATTAAATACTGAGCTTGCTTTGTGTCGTGCTTAAGCTTGTCCTTTATTTTTATATAAACTATAAACTTCAAAAGGACTAAAAAAATTTTAATCTAGATAAAGTGGATACAAATTGCATTACACATACACTCGTACACCCAAAACTGCATTCGATAAGGAGATTAAATATTTTATACACCTATATAAAGGCACTACTCGTATAAGGTTTATATAGGGTGGCGTGCATCGGTAAGAGTGTATATAGGGAGATAGTGCGGTGTATTTTTGGGTGCTAAAGTCTCGGATAGTGCAACATCATGGTGGTTTGCTAAAGTTGCATACAACATTTACGCAAAAACATTCACTCAACCGCACACGCTTCCACTCACTTGGTGAACAAAGACTAGTTTCCATAGAGGGGGCTATAGTATAGAAGTTCCTCCTGATTGAGTGAAAAAAAAATATTTAGGTAGGGGAGAGTGGGGTAAATATGTGTTATTTTGTTGAAGTGGATGGCTTTTGTGCGTTTAGGTGCATTAGTGCCAGCATATTCTCTGGGTGCTTTATTAAATATAACAAACGGGCAGCCAAAGGATTCAAAAGAAAAATGAAAAAAAAACAGCAACAATCATCAAGAGTATTTTGCCGTAGTGCTCGAGCTAACTTTATATTTTTTTTTTTTCAGCCACGCCAGGATCCATTGTTTGGCTTTTGGAAAATGTTGCGTCGGTATATATTTCTTGTGAAGTAAAAATCAACCGTTCAAGAGTTTATATTTTTGCTGCTAATGTTCTGCTGCTGTGTGTATGATCAACCCTCGATGATATTATAAGGGTTTTCTCTAAGCCATTGTTACACTGTTGCACACTTACTTTTTCTCTTTGTTATTTCGAACAATAATTTGTTGTAAATTCTTTTTAACTTTATTTTATTTCAATTTTCAATTACAGTACTTTAACAAGCTATACAAGCGCTGTAAATTTAAAATTAAAACCAATTATCGGCTATATACCTATGTACTGTACACATATATTTGTATTAAGATAAATTTTTTTTTGTATAAGAACAAAGATATGTATATTTTTATTTTATTTAATAAATTAAATTTCTCAAAAAAATAAAACTTACCTCGTTCGTCCATTGTTTGCGCGTAAAAGCCATTGGTAGTTCCACCTTGATGTTTATGATATACATTCAATCTAAATGGAAGCATGTGCAATTTATATTGAAATTAAAATAATGATTTTATATTCATCAGTGGCATTTTTTTTTAATTTATTGTTTTTTTTTTTTAACTTTTGTACGAACAAAAATTCTTGTTTTAGAATGGTATTTTGTGAGTTTTTTTTTTAACATACGAGTATAATGTTTTGAGATTGAAGGAGTTTTTTTTTTAAATAATTTTAGTATAGGTTTGGTTAGTGTGGTTTTGGTTATTGTTGTGTGGTATGGTAAAAATAACTTGTTACTTTATTTTAAAATTCATAGAATAGTGGCATCATTGAAAAGTACCTTTTAAGAGGTACTTCAGAAATAGGTACTTTGCACACACGATGAAAACAGGACAAGCTCTAAATTTTCAAATTTATTGAAATGAAATACTGGTTATGCATTTTTTTTCAATTCATATATTAGTTTAGGAGAGATAGGGGCTGCTGTGCAAATAACTTATTAATATTCATGAAGTTTTATGGTTAGTATCGATGCATATCTAATATCCATAGTCCCCAAAAACCTGAAACCTGACTGAAAGAAAAATATTAAAATCACCTGAAAGTTTTCATACTAATTTTAATAAAAATGTGATTTCATTCTTGAGTGCAAGTGGTAAAGTATTGACAAAAAACGCATTTAAAATAATTGTTTATTAATTAATAATGGAACAAATGTCTACATAGTTCATCGAAATATTTGAGGTATAAGGTTGTTTCCTTTTAAGGAGAATGCAATGTTTGGCTTTATTACCACAGACCCAATGGAACTTATGTCCCATTTGAATAATAAATTTGTCCTTAATTTATTTCGAGACTTCTGTCTCCGTCAATTGGGATATAAGTTCAGAAAAAATCTTTGGGACGTATGTCCCACCCAAGCGCGAATTTTTTTATTCGATCTAATTCTATTAAAAAGAGCTTTAATTTTTATTATTCAGAAATGTTCAGAAACTAAATGTTAAATCTCTGTCATTATTTGAGTAATTAACATGCAAAAATTTATGAGTCATAGCACACAAATTAGTAATACCCGAAAATGTGGCATAGAGGCCAAATCATTTTTCATCATTTCCTCTACCAAACGATATAACGGCGAAACGTTTTACTTTTGCACTAAAAAAATGTTTGCTTTTTGAAAATTTTGACTATCGTAGAATAAAATTAAAAAAAATATCATCAAAAAATGAGTTATTATGTCCATGTTGCAGGAAAATTATAAAATATACTTTTTATTTCGATGAATTTTTTTATTAATTTTGAAGAAATCTTACATCTTATAATTTAAAAACTAAATTATCACTTTTAATTGAAATATTATATGTTCCTATTTTTTGGGACTTATGTCTCATATTCAGACAGAAGTCCCGAAATAAATTTGGGACTTATGTCCCACTCAAATAAAAAAGGGAATTGGTTTCGTCTTGAGACCGAGACGAGACTTATCAAGAGTCTTGGTTCTGCTTCCAGTCAAGAAAATCATCCAAAACTGTATTAAAAAAAAAATGTAGCAGTGGTTAGAATTGGATAGTAATTTTTAAAAATTTATAAATAACTTTATAAAATTTCTGTTTAAAGTAATAAAAAATTGAAAGCCTGCACAGGACTGATGGTCGAAAACTTAGTGTTTTGATGGTTTTTGAAACTGCAATGCAAAAAAGTTTACCGAAATTGGAACACCGTAAATCAGTTTTTCAAAATGGCGACCGGTAACCCTAACAATCATAAAAATTTTCGTAATTTTAGTTATTATTATTTTTTGATAATAATTAGAGAATTAAGTTACAGCTGTCCATGGGACGGAAAATGGAACTGGATCTAGGGTTTCAAGATCTCCTTATGTTTAAAACAAAAAACATTGTACTACTACGAAAATTACCAAGATTTTTTCGATTTTGTGAAGGTGCCAATACGAGAATGCTTTAGCCTCCGAAAAGAGTGTAAAAGAAATTGAACCCTAAACGGGTCTATGAAATAACTCCCACGAAATAAGCCCCACTTTTAAAAACGAAATAAGTCCCACCAAAAATTGCTTAAGAAAATGAAATAACTCCCACGAAATAAGTCCCACTTTTGAAAACGAAATAAGTCCCACCAAAATGAAATGATTTAAAAATTTACTTGAAATGAAATAACTCCCACTCAAAATGAAATAACTCCCCCTTGAATAATATATTTCTTAAATGAATTAAGTCCCACTTTCATAAACGAAATAAGTCCCACTTTTTCATTGTTTAATGCGATTTCAAATAAGAAGTATTTGGCTCTTCGAAAAAAACACACGTCGAATAAGGGTTTATGAAATAACTCCCACTTTACAAAACGAATTTATTCCCACTCAAAACGAAATAAGTCCCACTTAAAATAAAAACGCGTAACGAAATAAGTCCCACCAATAATTGACGAAATAAGTCCCACTTTTAAAAACGAAATAACTCCCACTTTCAAAATAGCAATTTTTGGTGGGACTTATTTCGTTTTTAAAAGTGGGACTTATTTCGTGGGAGTTATTTCATAGACCCGCCTAAACATGGGGGATGACTTAAAGGGAAATATCCCGCTGTATACCGTTTTAGAGGAAAAAGTGATCAGCATAATATTTTCACTAACTTTGATAAAAAAATTAATTAAAATTTTAAATATTAGAAAATGAAAACAAGCTTTCAAACATCAATTTGAAGTCCTGAAACGTTTCCTTTTTAGATTGCAGGACAAAAATTTAGATCGGAGTCTCCAAATGGTACTTCCTAGCTATTAAATTAAAATTTTAATGCACTCCAATTTTACAAAAGCTTAGCCCATTTCTGCTACTACCTAACTTCAAAGAACCCTTCCGACGGATTATTTTGCTCTTAGAATCACATTTTGTAGAAACATTAGAAGACAAACTTTGAAACCATCAAAAAATTTGAAATCAGACACGAAGCCAATGATTATTTTTTTTTTCAAAATCACATCAATATAATTAGTTGGTATAGGTATGATTGTACTGTGTAATGTTTTTTTTTTTTGTAAAAATGTAAATGTTTGTAGCTGATTTTTATTTTTTTTTTTCCTTACAAATCCAATAACTCATAAATTTACGTACAATGATGAATTTTTATGCTTCCTACTTTGAAAATATTGCTCATCACTTTCATGTTCTAGTGGTTTAATTACATGAATATAATCAGGTGCTTCTGGATCATTTCGGGTATTGTCGGTATCAGCCTCATCATCATCAGTAGCTCCTACACCAACAACAATTCCCAAACGTCGTCTTATAACATCATCTGCCTCATCAGCTGTACCATCGTATGTCTCATCACCGCCACCACCACCGCCAGCATCTCCCCGCCTTCGATGGCTACCTGAATCAGGAGCAACAATGCCCTCATTACGCTCATCCGAGTCATCATTTGTGGCAGGACTATGGGAGGCCAAGGCTAAGGGTATCTTTCGGTTCATCCCTGACGATGGTGGGAACAGAAAGTGCGGATAGAGTGAGAATATTTCAGCCGTAATTAGGTTTTCCTCCTCTTCGGCCAGGTAAACACTGTTCGAGGTCTCCGACGATGATGTTCGCTGATGGGTTAGGTGGGGTGGGCCAAGGCCGCTGTAGGAATAAAAAATTATGTCTGCAAAGAGATGGAGAGATATGCTTTTGTTTTTCTTTCGATACAGAGATTTAAAGTTAGGTTGAGGGAAAGTGCGGAATTAGGATGAGTTATTGGGACAAAAAAAATAGGACTTGTAAGGGAAAAATTGGGATAAAGAGACTTATTTAAAGGAGGTGCAATCTACTTTTTATTTTGGTGTAGAACAACAGAAATAAAAACTAAGTGAAATTAAACAATAAACTCAAGTGCATTTTGGTGGTATATTGCATTATGTGCGACAGTAAATAAAAAATAAACAATGTGATTGAAAATGTGCTTGAAACACAATTAATGTGAGAGTGCGTATTATTTTTGTGCGAAGATTATTTTGAATAATAAAAACAAATTGTGCGAAGACAGAGAAACTGTGATAGAAAATTTGTGCTATATTTCTAAAGCGATTTTTTATTATTTAAATGGAAGATAAGTATTTTATCCACATGGTATATGGCAATGGGTTGACACAAAAGCGTGCAGTTCAGAGATTTTTTTTCTTTCTCAAATCATAATAAAATAAAAAAAACATAAAAATAAAAATGATGATAGTTCGAAAAACATAAAAAAAAATACAATTTCAACTTAAAAAAAGGTCTTTAAATCATAAAAGAAAATAATCTTTTTTTTTTCTTTTACTTTGGTTTCCCTGTGTTGAATGAAGCGCTGATTCATTTTAATTTTTATAATGTTTCTTAAAATCCCCTACAAAGATAATATATATTTATATAGATTTTCCATAAAAAGGATATACAATAATTTTTATTCGCACAGAATTACGTTTGACTTATATATTTCTCTTAATTTAGATTAGTCAGAAAAAAAAAACAAGTAAAAATTTGTACCCTCTTGTTGGATAAAAATAGTTGTTCACGTTGATTTATAATTAAAAAAATTAATTAATATATTTTGTTCAGTAATTTTTTTTTAAAGTGTGTTTTTAAGTTCGTATATTTCGAATTTCGAATTTTGTATTTTTTTATTTTTAATTAACTCACCGACACAAGGATTGTGATTTACTATATTAAAAATTCGATCACAGCGCTTTTTCATATGATTGTTGGGACAGATGCAACCAAACATTGGTGATAGGCGTAAATTCGTCCACGAGTCATGACATGCCTCCCTGTAAAAATTAAAAAATTTTTTTTAAATAAAAGGGTTTCGTATTTAAAAGGTAATATATTTTTATTTAACCTAAATGTTCAAAACGAAACTGTTGTAAATAGATAGGTACATAAAATATAAAAATATAATAATGGTGTTTTCTTGGTACACACTAAAAAAAAGATTTAAAAACAACATGAAAAATTATAAAATTATAATATAAATATAATCGCTATATTTCCTAAAAATTATCCTTGCGATGAAAAAAAAAACAAATATGAAATAGAAATTTTGAAATTTGGAATTATATTCATTTGTAAGATTTCAGATTAAAATAAACAATTTTTTGAAATTTTTAATCTTTGTGAAAAAATACTGTTTTCTATTTTTCAACAATCCCTCGAAAACACATTGAAACGACAAAAAATTAACCACAGCTTTGAAATCCAGAATTTAAAAAATGTCAGAAAAATTCCCAAAAGAAACTTTTTGGACTTCATCAAATCTAATATTTTTCTTCCCTTAGCAGTAATACATAAGTATTATTTTTTTTTCAAATTTTTCAAAAAATAATTGTTTAACTCGAATCTGTGGAAAAATGTTCCTATTTTCTATTGATGATGATAAAACAATTTTAAGAATCAATTAATGATGTTATTTTTCATCATCTAAATGAAGTTATAATTTTTTAATTTTTTTTCACAGATTTGCCCATAACTTTTGTAATAATTACATGTTGAAATATTTGCTGGCTTGAAAAAAAAGTACAGGATATTTCTGATCTTAAATTTAACAAATTCTTCAATAAACTCATCAATAAAATATTTGTGAGATATCTGCAATGAGTTGAATACAAATCAATATGTATTCAGCACATATCAATGTAATATGTAGATTTATTAGTGGCTATTTTATGAGAACACATTGATTGTACTCAGTATCGCACTTGCCTGAGGAAGTTTAATCAAGTAGATTTTGTATTGATTACATATCATTCATTTTGTATTCATTACAGTCATTATAATCTCATTGAACGTTGCTTACCTTGTATATAACTTCATGTTATAACTTCAACTTTTATTTCGAATATCTGTTATTTTACTCAAATTATGTATTGGCTACATTTCGTCTGTATTCAATAAAAATCAAAACCTATCGATTCAGTGTGCCTTGCTTTTATCTACTCAGATCATATACTTATCTAATATTTCACTTTTATTTAAATGACTTGCGTGTTTTAAATGGATTATGTATTGATTACATAATGTGTTAAAGTTTTTATTTAATAAAAGTTTAAAAAAAAGATGCATTGTCACTTTCTTGCGCTCAATTTACCTATATTTTTCGATAGCCATTTAATTTTTTTATGTGGATGGTTTGCGGGTTTTGAGTATTTATAAACGCATTACTTTCATATTTGATTACAACTTATTTATAGCTAAATATTTATTGCATACTGTCTTTCTTCAACAGTCATTAGTTTTCTATAAATTGAAAATATTTTGACTTCTGCATTGCTTTTCTTCGACACAAAAATCGAAATGTAACCACTACATTTTAACTGAACTCAGAAAATAAAGCTTTCATTGTAATCTCATGCAGTCCTCAGTAAATAAGAAGATATATACTGAGGATATACAGGGGGTCCTAGTAGGAATGATCCTATCTAAGTTTGTTGATATGCAAAGTCATATGACCTCTCAGAATTCAGTAATTCTTCATTCCGAATCACAAGGGTTTTTGAATAACGGCTGATTTTTTAAATTTTAATTTTGACAAACCCCTTCTTTGAACCAGTTTAATTTATACTTAAGTCTTTTTAAAACATTCTTTTCATTTCACAAGCTTATACCCAAATAATTTTCAAAAACCAAATTTTAAAACAACATTGAATAAAATGCCGGTTGGTAGGTATATGCATATATACTGACTTCTACATTTTATTTTATGAGGTTACACTCCAACACTTTTTGGCTTCAAATATTCTTCAAAAACCGTAGCTCCTTGAAAACATTAAACGAGCTTATTCTGCTTTGGTTCAGAGATAACATCAAATAGGTACCTATGTTGAAAAATAATTACATATGTAGCTCAAATTGAATCACGACAATAAAATATTTCTGCTTTTTATACCTAACCATGATTTTTGTAGGTATTAACAAAATCTAGGTTACCTAGGAAAATTGTGTAAATACATAAATAACATTAATTGGTCATCAAAGTACCTTGTGATTATATATTAAATTAAATTTGGTTTGTCATTAAGCGCCACATACAGCCCAGAAGCAGGTAATTTGCTTTCAGACAGACAATAAACAGTTTGCACTGTATTTTATTCGAAAAAAAAACATAAAACATAAAACACAACACAATTAATAATTTAATAATGTCCATTATTTAAATCATACCCTACAGCGTTAAAACAACTTTCACTTAACAACCTTTAGAAATCTTTTCCTTTTATTCACACAAAAATAAAGTTCTTTTCGTTTTATGTATTTACCGTACCAACTGCGTTGCCTGTCGTTGACCTTTCGAGAGCCAGGACAAACTTTTCGACATGCACAAAGGCTAAGGCACTTCGTACAAACAACAACTATAAGCTTCCGCCCTCTCCCCATCGACACTAAATAAAACCAAAACCTTCTCCACAAAGTTACAAAACAAATACAAATAAGAACAATAAAAAAAAAAAAATTGAGAGAAAAAAAAAACTTTTTCCTAAGCACACTTAAAACTTGTATTACTAGGCAACCTGAAGTCGACAACACATTTGCACTTTACTTCGTCGTCGTTGGTCCTGCAAGGAAACAAGGAAAACAGGTAAATATGACCAGAGCTTTAATCGCACTTCTTGTCACCTTTTTCTATGAGGACAAATGCAATTTTCCGAAAGTGAAGACCTTTTTCGTAGAGAAATAAAAAAGTATCTAAAGTAAACATGTTCGTAGAGACACCAACGTTTGTACATTTTTTGTACTTCACATAAAACCTATCTATCGAACAAAAAAAAATATTGGATAAAAAGTTTTTTTTTTGTTTTTTGCTCTTACCTGTCATCCATCCTGCATTTATTGTCTCTCACTTTGCAGTGCACCTTAAAGTCCTCGAAGAGTTTCAAACATTTCCTTTCCTGTTGGCACACGGATAATGCGTGGTTGCACGTTGGCAGTGCATCTATCGGATATGGATCCTTTTCTACTTTTGTTTTTTTTTTTTGCGATTGGTTGGTATTGTTTTGTAGTACGAGTAAATTGCATGGAAAAGAAAATAAAAATATTACGTTGAAGATTATTTTTATTTAATGTGTATTAAGAGTGCTTTTGTGTTTGTGTAGGATTTTGTAAAATATATGTAACCCAGTAATTTTTTTTGTCATGGATGAAAACCAAGGATTAAGTTCAGGTTTGTAGATATATGTGTGAACAAATTTATATTTTTTAAAACACTTTTGCAAATAGAAAAGAAAGAAACACATGACATTAAAAAAAAAAAACAATAAGATTTCGTATTATAACAGTGAAGAAAATCTAATTGCATTTTGGGTTCACTGCCCATACAAATATACGCTCAGAAAAAGATTTAGAAAATCAATAATTTTTTTAAAATGCCCGTTCATATATCTGGGAAATTTCGAAACCGTAAAGTAGGCACATATTCTAAGTATTTTCCTATATTTGTAGGCATTGTTAAATATTCAGGAAAAAAATTTTCAGCAATATAAGTTGTGCTGCAAAATGTATGCTAGACTCGATAAATTTGTTAAATAATGAAATTGTAAGTGTTGCCGTTGTTTAAAGAAATTCTATTTTCATAGTTTTAAGAAAAGTAAAATCTAAGGTGTTTTTTTTACACATCAAATTATATGAGTTCAATAATTTAGCAAAACGAATTTCTAAGTAAAAATGTAATATTCTAATATAAAAAAAAAACCTTTTTTTCACAAGGGTTTTGAAGTCGCATTGATCATTTAGAACCGTATAATAGGGGTGTGGTATCTGTACTTTGACCTACAAACTTACCTAACTAGTGGAGCGATTTTCTTCAAACTTGGTCTATTCCCTAGAGATGGAATTGATTTTTTTTTTGGCTCAAAAAATTACGGTACATATCATATACACATTAAGACAACACTTATTAAAAAAAAAAAAACGGCTACACAAATTTAAATTTTCAGAGCCTTTTTGTCGAAATTTTCAAAAAAATAAATTTTTCAAATGTAAAAAAAAAAAAATAGAAAACATTAAGGCACCACAATAAATTTCAAATTCTTGTGTGACAGTCTGGAGCTTGAAGTCACACGAAAATTAAACAACTAGGCAAATGTTGTTTTTTTACTATAGCAGTTTAAAAAAGAAGTGAAAATTTTGGTTAGGCTCAAATATCTCACGAACAAATAATGCTATTGACTTGAAATAAATTTTATTCGACACATTATGACGTCATACAAATTTGATATGAATTTGGAAAAAAATCAATATACCGTTATTTTTTAAAATCAAAAAAAACTAAAAAAAAAACAAAAAACGATATTAACTTTAAAATAATTTTATTTTACAAAAAATGTTGTTTTTGACTACTAGCGAAAATTTCAAAAAAAATCAATGGACAGTTTTTTTACAAAAAATTAAAAACTACAAAAAATTCTACCAAAAATTGGTATAAATTGTCTTTTGACTCAAATTTCTCAAAAACGGGAAACGATATTGACTTCTTGTTTATTTTATTTTCTACATAACATAATTGTTAGCAACTGATAAAATTTTGACAAATATTGAATATGCAGTTTTTTAACAAAAAATCAAAAACTGTTAAAAATTGTAAAGAAAAGTAGTTACAATTATTGTATTTCAGATCGAATATTCTGAGAACGAAAAACGATTGTGCCTTCTAAAATATTTCATTTTATACATAGTACAATTTTTTATGAAAGGTTAAATTTTGACAAATATCTAATTGACAGTTTTTGACAAAAAATATAAAAAAAAGATAAACTAAAAAGGGGTAAAATTGGTTTTTCGACTCGAATATCTTGAGAACGAGCAATGATATTGACTTTGCCATTAGGTATTTAATTTTATACATAATAAATTTTTTTACAGCGGGTATGTATACTTAACTGACATTTTAAACAAAAATTTAAACAGAACTAAGAAAATTCCACATTCGTAAAAAAAAACGCGTGGAAGTTTACCTCCTGGGTCAAGTGGAAACAACTTAAACATCAACTATCTCTATAATATATGTGCATTTCGTAAATCTCTTTAAATAATTAAAATGCTTTTCAATCATAAAATAATGATTGTTTGAATTTAACAGCTAAAGTTCGTTTCGCAGAAAATTTGGTTATTTGAAAAAAAAAAAACTAAATATAAAGTTTTCAAGATCACAAATGGGAAGTTATCAGTGTGGGTCCAACCCAGCCTCTTTTTTTTTTCTTTGAAATCGGAATAATAATTTGTTGTTGGGATATCGATAACAATTGTTTAAGTTCGTAGATGAAAAAAAGAACCAAAGATTGCTGGAAAGCAACTGTTTATCATTTCACATGAAATTTGATTTTCCTTTGAATGTGTGGTGCCATGTAAAAGTGGAAAAGATATGTAAGAAAAAATGTTCAGCTAAAGTGACTACTTTCTAATGTTCAACATCAAAATGGAACCAAGTTGACTAAACTAAAACATTTGTTGCTTCAATAATGCAGATAACTGCAAAAAATATATACGACACTCCTTGGAAGCTCTTATAAAATTCAACTTTAAGTCATAAAAATTTAGGTACGTACTTACATACCATCCGGTTTAGTATTAGTTCTATTTTTGTAACAGTACCTACCTATACACATACATATACTTACAATTATTATTGTGGGTGGGTTGAAGCAGGCAAATCTGTCCAACTTCCTAAAAGATTTGCTTTTTTTTTTTGTTCTTTTATCTTCTATCTTGTTTTCAAGTTGTAAGAGGTAAGTTCGTTCTAATATTATATCATGTGCAACCACTTTTTCTTGGAAATAAATCTTAAAAGTTTTACATAGCTCCCCCCCCATCGCAATGCTTTCATACATCGCTTGAGAGAGCACCAAAGAAAAAAACAAGGGATTTTTCCATCTAAAGAGGATGTATAGTATATAGTTAGAAGACTTAGATTTCTTAAGGTATAGAGAATAACCTAGTTGAATAGTCGTCCACGTCAGGAATATGCGGAGTGTCGCCTGAAGACATTAAAGTGATATATTTCTCATCCCTATAACATTTCCGCTTTGTATCCCAGGATACTTCAATTTTATACATTTAACAAATGACATTGTTATTGTATTTGTATTTGTATTTGTGTTTGTTTTTTTTTTTGTCAAGGACTTTTGCTCCATTTTCTTGCAGGAGAATATTTTTGGGATAAGTTCACACAATTGATCCGGATGAAAGTTGAATGTGGCATGTAAAAGGCGACTAGTACTATACCAATATAGCTTTAAATTGTATTTGTGTGTGTCTATGTGTTTGTATGTCATTAGATGAGGTTTATTCTTATACGTTACCTTTCTTAAGGACAAAGCCACACGGATGATCAAACAGAAAATCTCGGAAATGATTACAATCGGGATCAACTCCTGGTTCCTTGCAGAGGCATGTTGGACGAAAGAACTGAAATGCCTGGAGTGTTCTTAATGCAGCTTGGCATTTCGTTACCGTCACTGTGCTACACGAAACTGAAATGAATAAGCAAATGAAATAAAATATTATATAGATTTTTTTTATAATACAGGTAGATATGTGTATAAAGGTAGGTATATATACCTTTCATACATGTCTTGTGCTTGTGCATCTTAAATAAATAATGTTGATGTAGATTTTAAGGATGAAAATATGCAATATACAAGAGATGAAAACTTAATGAAAGAACGATAAAAGGAATGAGAACATTATACGAGTATACCTTGAGACATGAAATTTCAGAAATCAATACAAATTAATGGAATTGAAAATGATATGGGTATTAGGTAGAGTCTTTAGTTTATGAATCCAGGTTGTTTATCTATGAATCAACAAAAGCTAATTATAAAATAATATTTATTAATAATAATTTTAATGAATTTATTCAATATGTAAACTGGGAACACATTTTTAGCTGTTAAGCGATTTGTGCTTAGTTTGGTTTGGCATTTCAACATGAATCCACTCAAAACAAGATTGCCGTTTAATCTGATTTTCATTGTTTCATCCAGAAAAACTGAATTTTTTTCATTTTAAAATAGTTTTCAGTGATGCCACTTTTCTTTAAATATATTACTTTTCGAAGTGGACAATATTAAAGATTAAAACAAAAACGGGATGCGATCTTGGAATCTAGAAACTAGGCCTATAATACTTTGTAAAAATGTATTGGAGTTGTTCTTGGAATCTAGAAGCGTGTAATCCAAAATGATCATTATTAACAATATGTAAAAAGACAAAAGAATGTTATTTAGGGATGGAATAGTCAATCTTGCTCAAAATATAGCAAACAGCTGAGCTGACACCTGATCATCTAAAATGGCTCGCGTAATATAGCTGTAATAGGATATTTCCGGAATTGGCTGTGAAGAATTTTATGGGTGAAAAAAGCGATTGGCTATTTGTCATAACGCTGAAGAAACAGAGAGCTATTAAAAACTCGACAGAATTTTGCGCTTTTTTTAGCGCTTTAGGACGTTAAAGTGCACTTATAAATGATTCTTGATTTAGTGAACTCGCATATTTAGTTCCACTATGAATGTATGAACTAGCTATTTGTATTTAGTTGTAAGAATTGCCTTCCACCAACAGATCTAGCTTTGTATCTTAGCCCTAAACAAAGTAATAATGATGTCAATTTCTGGCATCATTAAGCAAAGGAGAGAATGTTGATGTTGAAATAAGAGTATTTCAAACAATATTTAAGTGTTTAAAGTGTGCAATACTCCAAGCAACATTTTTTAATAGAAAAATAAAAATTGTTTGACTATTAACTTTTGCTGTCAAAAACTAGTTTAATAGTCAAAACGAGAATCTCGTTTGAAATCGGGAACTATATTTCTCCCAAAAATTAATAGTAGCGATTTATTTATTAAAATTTGTTCTGATTAATTTTATACTCACTGTACTCTAGAAAAAAAAAAACTATCGCAATCAAAGCACTGAAGAACAACAAAGCGGTTGAACTTAGCGGATTCCTAGAAAACTCTTACGACGTACGAGTAGCGACAACAACACCAGGAGATCTATTCCACTGGGAAACAGAGAGTATTCCTGAAGAGTGAACAAAATGGTATGATTGTTAAGCTCCCAGAGATCTTCCTGTGTGCACCACTTTAAAACATCACTGATCATTTTTGCACAGTTTGTTGAATATTTATCACCACTCCACCTGTGCTGTTCCTCGACTTTGAAATGGCTTTCGACAGTGTCGGTGGTAATGAACTATTTGATTTGCTCTGTGCAGGAGGTGAATCCCAGATAAATTTATTACTATTATCAAGGCTACATAATTATGTTGGATCCAAATGTAACTTTCTACATAATGGAAGAACTGAACTTGATATAAATAGCTGAACCGGTAAAGTAAAGACTGCGTTAAAAAAATGGAAAAGCAGCTTTATTTGCTTAAATACCCATATTGAATCAGTGCTTCTTTGATGGTGCAACACTTCAAAAATCACATCCGCTGTCACGAGAGCGGAATTACTACTCCAAGAACCGTACACGAAGCCCTTATGACCCGCAAGGAAAAACTAACGGACACTATAGGTCCAAAGATCTTAGCAAGAAAGTAAATTTTTTTTTGGATAATTTCCTATCTTATGATTTCCAAAATCATCATTTTGCGAACTTCTGACGGCAATTTTTACCACGTATTTGCATAATCTTTCTAATACTATATTTATGATGAATGATTTAATATATCTACATATGTCTTGTAATTTCATTTATTCATTTATGTACATACATATATTGTAAATTCCCGAATTGAAGAAATTCTAGAATTCACCGATAAGAGCTAAAATTTTTAGAAACATTGTACTTTCATAATTCCTTCCCCGCTTTTACCATGAATGCAAAAAAAAATTACTTTTAAAAATACTTTTTTGCTTGAAAGCTCATTGGAGATTGCAAAGCGTCCTGACAAAAACTGTTTATATATGGGCGCCATAGTCTAAGCTATTGTAACGGAGATGCGTGACCGGCGAGGTGCAGTTCTAAGTCTTTTCGGCAAATTCTAGAATTAAACCATTTCACGAAATCACAGTTACACATATAAGTTTTCTTTTAAAGCTTATACAAAATGGAATTTAAATTTCACCACGTCCCACGCTATATTTTTCTTAATGTACATTTCATTTTCAATCGATTTTTAGGAAAATGTGCAAATAAACTTGCTACTATCAAAAAAATCATCAGTGTCTAAATAATCTAGGGTCAATATATAAATTTTACAATTGCCTCTATTAATCTTTGACGAGTCGCTCGTAACTCTACCTAACCAACAAAGAAAAACCACCTTAAACTTTTTATTTAGCCTGTTCTTCCTTAGGAATAAAATATTATGTGCCTTTAGGTATATGAATGTAAACATCTCAAATTTTTTTTGAGCCGGAAAAATTCCTTAAAACAAACATGGACTCTTTTAATCAAGATTTAACAGAACTGTCAAATAAACCCGCAACAGACCAAACAAATAACAAAACCCCAAAGCATAAGACCACCTTAATAGAGACGACCGAATAAGACAGTTTCTATACTAAAATTCGATACATTACGCTCATGAAAGTACAGCACGAAGCGTATAATATACATGTGTATTAGATCCATTTTAACGCCACCACCTCCCCCATCCCCCTCTATTCAAACACCCCCAATGCCATTCATTCGTTTTCGAGTATAGGTAAAAGTACCCACCTATATTACAATGAACCTTTATTTTACTTGTAAATAATTAAATGAAAGTGAACCTTCCACTTGTGTGCCACTCTTGTCCCAACTTCACCACGAATAAAGGTGGACAAAAGCCCTCCATCCAACCACCCACCCACCCACACTTTCTCATTCCAGCAAATTTATTATAGTCTCGGATCGGATCAATAAAAAACTTTGAATAATTTATCCAAGGATTGTTTTGTAAGAGTTGGGGCTGACGAGGAGAATGATGGTGAGGTGATGGTTTGGTGGCTAAGGTGAAGTGGTTAGGGGTCGTTGTGTCGGTTCAAAATGACGACAAGCTTTTTACCTTCTCAACTTATATACTCGTAAGTATATATCTACTCTACCTGTATGGTAGCAAAAGTAAATCACCTCGAGTCCTTGAGTGAACACAACACAACGAAACAGAATCGAAAACTATATGCGGTACGGTGTGGTGCGGTTATATAGAACTTACATACGAAACGTATATATGTATATTAATTAATGGATATTTAAGTGAGGAACTCTATAAACCAAAAACTATATACGAGCAGGTATACATATTATATGTACGTCTATAAGCCCGCATAGTTTGTTAAATAGTTAAAAGGGCATAATGTTAAATTTACATTGAATCTCACTATTTTCTTGTTTGGACAGTGAACCAGTAATTTCAAACGAAACGCAAACATTTTCCATTAAAATACGTATTGCAGGTTGACGTTGCAGTTAAATGTGCAGCCAAAATATATATTCATTTGACTGTAGACAGATTCAAGTAAATATTGCAATGATTTTACATCTTCTTAGAAACAGAAGAAAATGCTTTCAGCATTTTGGAGACATATTAAATCCTTTTCCGCTATTTTATCGTAGGCCACAATTTTCTAAGAAAAAAAAATTCTATTGAAATACTATAGAATTGTTAACAATATGCAATGTTTTAGGCATAAGTGGTTTTATTGGCAATCAGCAGTAAGACGAACGATAATTTAGCAGTTAACGTCCGATATTTTTGTGACACATTTTTTTAGGTATTTACTGCGAAGTCAAAATTTTGAACAAACTTGACATCAATACGATCGATGGGGAAGACGAAAAAACGGTGTCTCACCATTCTGTCTATCTGTCATTGAGTCTGGGTTTTCATTGCCATTGGGGTTGGCCGTGGCGCGATGGTATGCGTGGTCGCCTGTCAACCTCATGGTCACAGGTTCGATCCCTGCCGTAGTTCTATATCATATTCTTATTCCATTATCATTTATCATTGTTGGGCCGCTGGTTTACTCATTACATGTTGTTCAGGCATAACACTAACAACATGTGACTGAGTAAATACTTGTGTGCCCAACAAATATGACAACGAACAAAATAATGTGAATTATAAAGGGACATTGATATAAGACACGGCATTTCTCCGCTTTAGCCCAGCCCATCCCTATCCTTCACGCCCGCGCTGTGTTGAATAACATATAAAGGGTACACCATCCCCTTGAGCGCGCGCAAATTATAAAAAAAAAAAAAAAATGGGTGACCGGATTTTTTTCCACCTGACACATTTTTTTGGTCCTTTGGAAAATATTCACATTCTCAAAAACTGCTACACAGATTTTTTTTGAGAAAGTCTACCCTTCATAAAATTATTGTTTTCAAAAAAAGGGATGCTTTTACCCCCCATAGGACCCTTTTTTTATTTTTGCCTCTCACAAAATTGAGAATTTATATTTTTTTTCAAAAGCATTTAAAAATTACAAACAAAATTTCAATATAAAAGTTTTTAAAAAATATTTTTGTAATTTTGTGAATGAAAGTCAAAGTTTTTTTTGAATATTTAATATTTCGAAAACAGCTCTATAGATTTGATTTTTGGCACCAAAAAGCTTTTTAATTCTGCGGCTTAATATATTTTAACCACATCTTAAACTTCTCGAAAACACCTCCAAGATCTTTGATAAAAAAAATTTTGTTTACATGAGCATCTATCACTAAACAATTTTTAATTTAAACATTGGTAGTAAACCTCTCATAGAGAAGTTTATTTATTACTTTTTTATATACGGAAGATTTTAAAACTTCAACTAGCAATGCATATCTACGTTTTTTGAAGTTTACAAAAATTAATACAAAAACATTTCGTTTTCAAAAGTTTTTAAAGACTTATATCTTTAAAAACATTCGGGATTTTTGAAAAAAGTATTTAACATAAATTGTTGAAAATGTTATGTTGAAAATTTTTTGGTTTTACATTTATCTCTTTAAATAAAATTTACTTAGATAATTATTGAATTCATTGCTGAAATTGAATTTAAAATTTCATTGGACTCCAATTTAACGCTAACCTAAACTACTCGACGTTTCTCTTTGGTGTTTTCTTTTTTTTTTTTTTGGATTTTGTTGGCACGAGAAATTAGCAGATATGACACAATGGTGTAATGTGCTTTGATACCCTAACGGTACAGAAAAGTCTAAGTTGCAAGTAAAAACGCCAATACCATGGAGATTTGACTTGCAAATTAGGATTCCAGTTTTAAGTCATCCCTTTATTCTGTTGTTGTATTACCTAAAGAGCAAAGCCATAATAATTGCTAGTTGATAAGATTGGTCGAAAATTTTGACTTAAGTGTAAATAAAAAATTAAGATATTGGACAATAAAATTGAAATGGTCACATTTAATGGCGATTTTTAACATCCAAAATATTATAAAATAAATTATTTTTTTATAAAAATGTTTACTCCTTGAATTCTTGCACAGTTTGTTTTTTTTCTTCTGACTTTTTTGATCCAAAAGATGAGGACTCTCCCAAACCAAAACGAAATCCACCTGAAAAATTTAAGTGTTGATTTGTTCGACGAAAAAAAACTTACATGTACCTGTGTGTAGTTCTTATGGGAAAGATTTTTGAGCGGTGTGAACCGAAGTAAAATAAATTTTACTCTCGACGACTTTTTTTTGAATGTCCATTGCTTTGGGGAAAAAAAAATTGGAATATTTTCCGAAAACATTTTTTTTTTTGACGGATGCTTTAGATTTAAACTTCTAAGAACATTTAATTGCACTAGTCCAAACTATTACATAAAATTTTCTTATGTTTGTAAAATTGTAAACATTCTTAATAAATTAATGTATCATTCCATGTTATCCCTATACTTTTTATAAATTTGTCATCCCAAAGTGTAGCCATTTAGAGTCGAGAGTCAACCATGAGGTTTTTTTTTTGTTTTAATGCTTTGGTCATTATTACCCATCAGGATGTCAAATGTCAAGGTGCATGTCACTTGAAATTGTTATACTAGAACTCTAGACTTGTTTTTATTACCTATGACGTTTAAATCTTACATAGAAGTATACATACCTTAATATAAAATGAATGTATTCAGGATAATTTAATTAAGGCTTTTCGTGTTACACTTCCCATAATACATACATACATACGATACAAACTCGTACATACAATTTAGATGTAGAGAGCTTTGTTTATATTTCCGTTGCTTAATTATTCATTCTGCCTTTGAATAAAGAGCATAACTACAGGAATGAGATTTGGTGATTTTTATATTTATTTAAAGAAATTTGATATAAAATGTCAAGATAATTTTGGGGACAATGTAGTCAGTATAAATTAAATAGTAATTAGTTTAATTGTTTTCATGCGGTTAAAATTAAGATTATAAATTTAAATATGCTTTGGGAAGCGATACAAAGAAAAATCGGCTAATTGATCCGAATATCCGCCATAAGCAATGAATTACTATGGCTCCAAAAAAAGTAGAAACTAATATTAATAACAATAAAAATGGAAGAATGCACGATTCAACAAGGCATTTAAATTATTAAAATTTACTATAAAAATGATGAAAATTTGGCAGAGACGGTTCGTAAAACTAAAACATTTTTGGGTCGTCGTGAAGCACCTTGTAAGACCGCGATTCTAAAATTGGTGGAACAATTTTAGCTGTCGGGACAAGTAAGCAATGTGAAGAATAAAACCCGTTAACGTCGCTCAAGAAAAACTGAGAATATTGCTGCTGTAGACCAAAGTGTTGATGAAAACCCAGGTTTGTCCATTCCTCGTCGTTAGGTTAGGTTTTATGGGCTGACAGTTGGTCTTGATACCGTCACACTTACATAGATCAATGTAAATCCATTGTGGTACCCTGAAGTGTTGTAAACTCCTTGAAATATTAACCTATGAGTCATATGGTTCGTCTAACCATCACGAAGTTCAGTAAGTTTTTACTTGTGAGTTCTGATAATACTTCTAATTCGTTGAAGAAGTAATTTCCTAGGGTTTTCTGTCTAGTCTGACAGAGTGATGGACAGTGACAGAGAAATTGAGCAGTGTTTTCATGCTCGTCTTCGTCACCACAGCCTCTGCAAATATCATTAGTACTGAGTCCCATTTTCTTTTTGTGGTAACCAAGAAGGTTCATCATCATCATCAAGCTCGACAACCGGGGTCCGGTCCTGGCCTCCTTCAACAAGTCTCTCCACCTATCCCGGTCTTTAGCCGACGCCATCCAGTTGCGCACCCCAAAGCTTAAGGCGTCCTGGTCTACGCCATCTCTCCAGCGCAAGCATGGTCAACCACGCTGCCGTCTACCATAGAATGTACCACAAAGGACTTTCCGAGCAGGTTCCAAGAAGGTTATGTCCTGTATAATGCCTATAAGGCATCTTAAAGAAGTTTTATTAAGAGTTAAAATCTTATCGGACCTTTTCTTTTCGTATCTAGGCCATAGTTTACTGGTATTAACACAGGTTTCTAGGAGATTTCATCTTTCGTTGGATTTTTGTACAACAATGTTATCGACGTCTTGCATCAGTTCACATAGTGGGATTCCTATGCTATGGTCTATACAAGAGGGATCAAGTGCTTAATCGAAGGGCGCTGTTTGCTGCTGATTCTTCAATAAATAGATCTAAAGGGGGGAGATTGAGGATTACTTCTAAATTCCTCGTCGTTCTTTGCGTTCTTCCCCTTAACGAAGGCTTGGCACGGCGTCATCCAAAATCAATAAAATTTAAATAATTGTTTTGATATACGGGACAAATAAGAAAATAAAGCGAACAAGGACGAAGTGGATTTGGGACAATCTAAAGTGACAAAAACCTTTTTTCAAAACACTTCACGACACTTGTAAAAGCATAATTTATATCAGGGCTTTTCAATCTCCATAACTTATGAACAAAAAAATTCTAAAACTGATTCAGATAATGTTCTTTTTTTTTTGCAAAATCAATCACTTAAACCCATTACTATAATGTAATTTTATTTATTCCCAAATTCAATACCTTCACTATCGAACTTAACACACTACTTAGTATTCCCAAAATACACTTTGTAAAATCAATTTTTAAACCATATAACACACATTGTCCCCATTGATGGTAATAATCTTATTTGCATTCAAAAAAAAAAAATGTCTGCATTATACCCAAATCATCTTATTTCATACAGGTACCTTATATTTTTTTTTGTTTGTTGTTGTCGTTTTCATTTTAATATTTTCTTCAAGAAATTTCAAATTCCAAAGAAGAAGAAAAAAAAAGCATTCCATTCAACATTCATCCCATTTTCTTATTATTCCATTAAGAGGATGAGAGAGAGAGAGAGAGAGAGAGAGAGAGAGTAGGTAGGACCTTCTTTCTTCATAAAAGGAATAAGGAATAAGAACTCAAAAAAAAAAATTATATTCAATTTTTTACCAAAAATCTATACTTAAAAAGGATTTCAAAAGAATATATCAATTCTTTTTATTACCAATATCAATCATTCATCCATCCTTCCTTTCATTTTTTTTTGTTGTTGTTGTTGTAGGTATTTATTTATTTATTTACCTGCTCATATTGTAGACTACAGCAACAAATATTTAGGTTTAGAATTTTTTGGGTGATGCTTGAATATGTGTTGGGACGGGAAAGTCTAATTTAAAAATTCCTCATGTTCTTTTAAACTTTCTCACCTTGGTGGAGTGATTGACCATCATCTTGACCCTTAATTCTAAACCAAAAAAAAAAAAAAAAAATGTCTTATGGACATGATATATCACAACACAAACACGTATTCTAGATCGACATAGATAAAAAGGATAAAAAGGTACACATCCTTTTCTTTTTTCTTTTTTTTTTTGAGTAAAAAGTTTTGTTTTGCTATTTTTTTTTGTTTTCAACTTTTGCTCTAGACAGGATTTTGTGGCGAAAATAATTCCTTCTTTTCAATAAAATCTAATATCTAACCTGTGTCTGGAAGCAGGAAGAGTTTCTAAAAATAGGCAACTTTTATTTTATGCACATTTTTTGTTTCAAATCAAATCAAAAAAAAAAAAAACAAAGAATCACCAGTAGGTATTGTGCAAAAAAGGTACCCTAACGAAGTTAAAAAGAAAGCCAACAACAACACCAGAACAACAAAATATTTGTTGGGCTTCTATTTTAAAAACAAATACCAATGAATAACAAAAATCCAGCGCATGAAGAAATCTCAACAAAAAAAAAAAAATATATAGTCGGCTCGAAGGACCAAAAAAGTTTGAAAGTTTCTCTTTGTTTTCATCCTGGTAAAAATTAGTTTGTTTGCATATGGTTTAGCGGCCTGCGGTTAGTGTTTGCCATACCAAAGCTCCTTGTTGTTCTTAGTGTGTTTCCTTTTTTGGTTTTGTTAGTTTAGTTAGTAAGGGAACGCATTTTGAGTCCCGCAATCTGTTTGTAATTCAATTTCATCTTGCAAAAGGACAATATTGCAAAAAATAAAAAAAAAACAAACAACATTATTGCCCGGAACTCCATGATTTCCTTTTGTATTTGTTTTCACTTTTTTTTTTTGTTTACATTGTGTAAAAAGGATTTAAAAGGACGCATTCCATCTTTTGTAAAGAGGTTGTTGTAATTTATTCAATTTTACATCTTATTTACGCCTTGTTTTAGGAGTACACTTTGGACTTAATTTTGGTTTGGTTTACAAACTGTCTTTCTACCTGGAGGGCCATCAATTACTTCCATTTTCTTATATTTTTTATTCTGTATTTTTTGTTACTGTATGTATGCAAAAACCAGAGAGACAAACACACGTTACGTTATTATAGAGCAGATATAAAAACATTTATGAGATACTGTCATGCGATATTTCAGTCTTTTTTTTCGTTTAAAATGTGCGAGGATATATAAAAAAAAAGAAAAAGTGATATATGCCTGCGAAAAGCGTCACTTGTTGCGGACAGATTGGCAGTAGTAGTACCCTTGTTTACAGACAGAAAGGGAGCTTAAGTGAGGGCTTATAGCTGGGTCTATAGAAGATGATCCACTTCGGTTGTGTCAATGTCACAAAGGAAGATACTTGGCCTTTTGTTCAAAGTCTTATGTTTATGTTTATCTTCTTTTTTTTTCTTATTTATTTATATAGATATATATTTTTATTTATTTTTTTTTTTGTTAATAGAAAACAGTTTGGTTTAGTGTGTTTGATATTTGGAAATGTGTTCATTGGTTCTAAGGGTTGATGATGATGATGGGCCTATAAGAAATCGATCTAACAAGTTAACTATTGATGTAGGTAAGTCGAAGTATATAATGTCTTTTTGTTTTTCTTTTGAGGTGGATGTAAGTAAATGATTTTGTGGTATTTAAATAAGACACATGATGACATAAGTGGGAATTGGAATTTCATAAAATATTGATTAATGAACATAATTGTGTGGTAAATAATGAATATGTAAGTGTAAGTGTATGTTATTGTTAGCAATAATAATTATTGCGTTGGAAAATCGATTAATTTTGGTTTTGGAATAGATTTTATATTGTTTCGGCAATAAAAAAATACTTCTGAGAAATTAATATTTTATTATTATTATTGTGGCTTTGGAATTTTGGGATAGGATTATTGAAATGGTGATTCGAGTATTAAAATTTCCAGTAGCCAGTGGCACAATATTAAATGAGTAAGCTTGTCACGCTATGCCCGAAGTCTAGAGAATGAAATCCACAAAATTTGTAAGATTCTATTACCTTATGAGATCGTTTTAGTTCTTGGAAATCTGCTGTTTTCAATTTGGTTGTAACTGATTTGGAGGTTTTCAATGAACAGTTTAATTTTTAAATATAAAAAAGTACGTATACGCCATCGTTTTAAAATGTTTTAGAAATGTATTTAAATAAGATTTTAAACAAAAAATGGGGCATAATCAGAGTCCAACTGGCCTCGACTTTAAAGTTAACACACAGGTTAGAAACAGCTGCTATTCATAAAGAAATTTGCAGCTCTGTTTAGTAAAAACGAAATTCTACTACAAGTTTAGTAGGTACTATATTGCCTATCAATCCATTGAAATCCAATCCAAGTCAAGTTTAGTTTAGTTTAGTCCAATACAAGTTTAGTACTCAATCTAATTTAGACACTAAGCCGAATATCATCTTATCAGGCTTCATTGACTTATTAGAATAAACTTAGTTAAGCTCGTATCTATATACCTACATATATGTTATCTGAGTTGTATTTTACAGCACCGACATGCGAGTTTTAAATCAATCAATAGATAAGAAAAGTGTGTATACGCCCAAGTGTACCACTCTTTTTTATTACTAAAATTGTATAGTTCAACTTGAAATCATATGTTTAAATAATTTTATACCCTTTTTATTAATTAATATAATGTAGGCATGTATAGTAACATTTCAATCATATAAAAGGTAACTTAATACCAACCTACTAGTATAGAATTATGAAAATAATTAAATTGAGTTATAACAAGAAACTGAAACTATAAAACCCCGAAGAACCCAAGAAAAGCAGCAATAAAATTTCCGTTAATGTTCTTATCCGGACATTATTTTACTTACCACCTATAAATCATTTCAATTTACCCAAAAACATCAACAACAACCAAAAAAATGTTCATAGAAAACTATAAAAAAAAATATCATTAATTTGACACGGAATGGTCACCCTATTTGAGCTGTAATATCTATATTTATATAAGTTACCACTAGAAAAAGTATCGCATAGTCCATCCAATATAAAGTCCTGATAATTTTGCAATTAAGCCACAAGGATATATAGGTTTTCTTTTGTTTTTTTTTTTACGGTTTCGTTGGTTGGTTGGTTTAGTTTCCATTTTCTATTAAAACAAAAACAAATAACCGCCAGCATATAACGGCAATAAAAACCGCTCACAGCTCGAATCATAATTTAAGTCAGAACACAATGTATTAAAAAAAAAATACTCAGACAGCAATTATATACAGCTTCATGAAACTGAAACATAAATCATTGAAACAGTACGAACCCATTAAGCGTCACTCCATAATAATATGGCTGCTAGAAGAGTGCGAGAGTAAAAAAGAAAAAGAGAAAAGAAACAAAAACGCGCACGTTAAATTAATCGTCACACCAACCTTCAACCACACAAACAACTCCACTGGAGTGTTAAAAAGAAACAGCGGGGCTAGCTGTCTGAAATTGGCGCCAAAAAATAATAAAACAAAACCAAAATAAGTAAAACAACAAAAAAACCCCAACACCGCACCGCACAGAAATCCGGTATTTATGTTCTCTCGACAAGGATTCTATGGGGCGGAAATAATTTTCATATTTTTCTCTTGATTTGCAGAGCAATCCGAAGCCAAGTCAGCCATGGCGTAAAGTTACTTTAATATAATGCTATAGCTAGCAAGTAAAAAGTTACCGCTGCGACTGCAGCGCTCGGTATGACGCTCTGTTGGTATAAAAACGTGCAGTGTTATTTACAAGGGCCCGGTCCCGGTCTATAATATATAACTAGGTATTGCAACGGGACCAGTTTTGTATAATTAAGCCGTCCTCCCAATGAGAAGTGTTATCACTTGTCTGCCTTACTAGTTCCGTATAGCACCACGGGTATGATGTACAAGCCTTTTGTTGGTGATTTTAAATAATTCCGCTATATGGAAGGATATTTATTCCTTTTTTTTGTTCTTTGTTTATTTTTCATAGACCATGCTGGAATAAATGATACGTAAAACAAAACATTTATTGTAGCTCTATATAGTAGTACTCGTACATATATTGTGGCTGAGTAGAAAAGGAATTTAAAAACTCATGACAGGAAGAATTATTATGTTGGTTAATAAGTTTTATGAGCATTTACACGAGTGTGCTTACAGTTTACACTGAGCGATATAAGAGAGAAATGTAATGATTCACACTTTAAAAAATTTTTTTCTTGGCGTGTTCTATTTAAGACCTTGTTTAGTGTGACACTTTTCTCCACACTCATGGGGCAAAAATACGATTCTGAATTGCCGTACAAGGAACACCGGACTACCATTTCTCTTAAAAATCATTGTGCAGTACTCTACTCATTTCATTGGGAAAAGAGAGAAGCATTTTTTTATGAATTGGACAATGAAAGGGAACGTGATATCTGAGTTTTTCATATTTTTTTTCCAAATTTATAATTCATTATGGAAGTTTTTGACGTTTGGTTTTATGTCAACACAGGGTGGTTATTTACCGATCGCTCATATGTGAGTTTATGAACCTCAACTCATAAAATGGATATTTTATGTTATAAAATCATGAGCGATCGGTTAATACCAACCCGACGAGAAAGGTGATTATTTTTTAAATTCACTTTCTTACAAGGCAAGGGTTTTTGTTTTAATATGTGATGTGTGTTTATTCTAGTCTCCAGGGAATTGGACTAAAAGAACGAGCACGCTGCCAAAAATTTGAATATTATGTCCAACAGCAACTAACTTCACACGGTTTATAATATTAACCTACTTGCTGTCGGTAGCATGGAAACACAATTTTTTCTGTCATGGCATTTTAAATCGGAAATATTGTTTAAACAATGAACAATACAGAAAATCGGAATCCTAGTATGTGAACAAAAAATGACGGACTTAAGTTCTTAAGGTATAATCGTAGGAATCGTACAAAACGATGGCTAAACAACCTACGTGTTAAACGCTGAAACTACTTGGAGGTTCAAGTCAAGAGACCTTTCGGAGCTTAGCTTAAGCATGTGTGGGTTGGATTTTGACATTTTTGAAATACATAAAAGTGATTAAGTTGTTAGTTAACTTTTTTTAATGTTTCCCTTTAAGAAGTGTAAGAACTGTCAAAATAGCCAAGTTAGAGAACTTGGCTTTTTTGACAGTTCTTACACATTACGTTATTATTTCTAAGGCTTGCCAAAAAACCATCAATGGATTAACCAATTTAAGTCCATTGGTACTTTGTCTAGGCCTCAGATTTCTCGGACTAAGTGTTGTCATATAAATTATGGAAAACAAGTATAAAAATGTCAATGGTAACCCATCTCCATCCGGGCTTAAGTTAAGCCTCGAGAAATCACTGATAATATAGTGAAGTCCCTATAGATTTGGTTGTTATTGCTTTTAACACGTAAATTGTTAAGTTTTCAAAGCTTTCCATTTGAATAGAATTCTATTTCTAAACATTTTAAAAATTTGGACAAGGCCATAAGAACCCGTCCAGGACTCGAGCATTGTAATTTGAAATTGTAATCTGTGTGAAAAAATTGAGCACCAGTCTATTTTTTTTTTCATTTGGATTCCTGCTTACAAAATGAATTTTAGGTGAGAGTCTTATATAGCTTACACAAAATAAATTAACACTTCTATCCAATTCACAAAGCCAGGACACTCTTCTGCAACAAAACAACAACAATAAGCATAAATGAAAAATACTATTCATATGAGATGAGTCTCTGGGCAAAATTACTCCCGACTTGTTTTATATTCCGCTACCACCTCAGCTATATTTATACAACATCAAGTTTACCTAGAGGATATTACTTTTACTATACTAAAAAATATTCAGCTCGGTGCAATTTTCCAAATGACTGTGTCATAAAAATTAAGGTAAAGAGCGTCAGCAGCACGGCGAGTTTTACAGGATTGGTATATCCAGTCACAAGGTGTCCCTCTTCATACAGCTACCTATAAAAGGGAACACAGTCTGTGTACTTCTGTATAATATTGCATGCATAATGAGCGTGTTCACAGGATACCCTTTAAGACGACACTACGACTATTACTCGTTGATGATGATGATGATTACGATGATGATGATGATACGAAAAAGCAGGTTAGGTGGCTGCTTTTAAGTGTAAAATAAAAACAAGCGGAAAAAAAGTTCCTTGCACTCGAAAACGTCGAAACTGTTGCAACAGCTCCTCAGTTACTTACCTTGATGAGCTTCTTATTATTATAAAAAAGGGTGAAGACCAAAACAAAAAAAAAAAAATAAAAGAATCAGAGTTCAAAATATGAAGAAAAAAAATATTTTAGTTTTGTAAAACTTTCTTGTTAAGGAAGAAAATCTTCTCCATGAAAAACAACTACAAACGAGATCTTAATTGGTGAGAAGATGCGAACCTTAAATGATATTCTGTGTTTCAGAATTAGTTTACTTAAAAAAAAAAAAAATTACTATCACAACTATCGCATCACTTACCTGGAATGGGTCCACAAACTCTGGGTATAATCTCTAGAATAGCTGAACAGGATGGATCTTCGAAGCATAATTGACGTGCTAATATGCAATTTAAAATTGCAATGGCTGCTTTAATGTTGGAACCTGAAACGAGATTAAATTTTAACAAACAGTTAGAAAAACATTCAATATTTTTTTTGCAAATAGAGTGTTTATTTTTTGAATTAAAATCTGTTGTATTGGGTAATAATAGTAAAAGTCGAATTTGTCAAGCAAAAACACCTCTAAACGGGTGAATACTTACAATCAGTCCTTACACTTAAACAGGTTAGTAGCATTTATTAATACTACATTCAACGTTGCGAAAATCATTATTCATATAAATCTATATAATAACAGTGCCCTTGTGTCAAATAAAGTACAAAAAGCGTAATTTATTATGTGGGCACCTTAATCAACCTCTAAACACATTAACTAAAATTCTTATACATAGATAAATTTAGTCGCGTTTAATGGCTTTACTTTACTCGGGCTCTATTATGCCTTTATAAATACGGGGGTAAGTCTATAGCCTCATTTTATTATCGCCAATGATCCGTATAAACAATTCGATGAAAATAAAAATATAGAGTACTCCCTCTATCCCAAACCGATGCGAAACATTCGTTTGCAACCGACGATAGAACTACAATAACAACACGTTGCTATGATTGACAAGAACACGTTGTTGTTATTGTTTTTTCGCCGTCACGATTATTTCGCATCGGTTTCGCATTGGTTTGGGTAAGCCTTAATTGAAGATGACAATCACCGTGGTTAGCTTCATAATTTGACATCTAGGATACAAATAAAAAAAGGATGTGTTTATTGTATATAAATTTGCATAGTACTCTCATGAACACGTTCCACACGTCGCGTCAGCCACCTAGCGATCACACCACTTACTAATTTTTTGGTTGCTGTTTTTGTGTATATACAAGTGCGCCCTCAAACGACCACACCACACAACTGAAAAACCATCTTGATGATAGTACTATAGGTTCTATATACAATGGATATACAATTCTTAGATATTTTGTATAATTTTTTGCAAAAACTGAACAATCAGAATTCAGAAATCTGAAAATTTTATGTTAGGTGCACAGTTATATTGTGATAGTAAAAAAATAATTGAATAATTTAAATAATACCACGTTAAATAAGGCAACGATCGGTTGATAAACAAAATGAGACTCCGTAGTGTTATTTCTTGAAAATGGATTTGAATGGTTCCATTTTATAACAGTTTTGTGACGATGAACTTCAGCTTCTAATTTAGACCACCAAGAAATATGTTAATTTATAAAATGCCTATTATTTGTTAACTGGACACGTTCATCTTGATTCGTAAGGCCCCTTTCGCACGAAGAAACTTTAGTTGCTGGAGATTTTATAACGTTTCACACAGATTTCTATTAATTTTATTGTCTTTTGAATTCTGACATATATCAAAAGTAAAATATATTTTTTTTTATATTTAAGTTTGAGTATTTTTCTTTACTGGGCCTCACTTCAGAGCGATGGTCTAGTGAACAATTCCTCGTGAAGTGAATAATCGTCAATGTAGAAAGTGATTTTTTGAAATACATAAATCACTACTAAGGACTTGTGAATACTTTGTGAACCAAAATGATGTCTAGAAGAAAATTAATTTTTGAGTTCTCGTTGATCGGGAATTACTAATGAGCGAAAACTATCCAACCATATTTACAAGCTAGTTCGGAGTGAACAAAATAATTTGTATGGATTCAAGACATAATTCACAAGTATTTAGTAGTGGAGCATTGACTCTGTTCAGAGTTCTATTCTGAACTAATCAAGAAAAACACCCTTCATGAAATAAAACTGCTGAGTAGGTATTGCAGTAGGTACCTTCATAAATTTTCTTTTCAAAATCTATTAAATTGTATTTATTTTCCATTTTGCCAGCATTCTAAAAACAATAACACTGAAATATAAACTCATTGTAGTTTGAATTCTTCCCCCAAATCAAAATTCTTTAATATACACTTTCACGTTCGTTGCATGTAGGTACGCCATAAAGGTTTCCTTTCCAACTTGGTAAAAAGTTTTGAAAAATCCAAAGTTCAATTCCATTACCTATACCATCCCCGCCTCCACTCCACCACCGGCCCATCTCCATCATCATCATCTTCATCATCATTAAAACTTCGCCTCTCAAGGCCATCCGGGAAATGGTCGGTCAATACAATTCAAAGAGGTCGCATAACCGATTTATGCCATTCAAAATAATTGTCAATGATGCAGCAGTCAATATGTGACTGCAGCAGTTCAGTTTGGCTTTTGCCTTACTTGACTTGGCATAGAGCATCCGTTGGCCATAAAATTTCATTGAAGTTGCTGCTTACAAACGATTGGAAGCTCACTATATACTCGAACACATCTTCTTTCTTCTTTTATAAAGAACACTCTGTGTGCTCCTTTACCTCTATGTGTATGATGGCGCTCATAACTATAATCATTTGAAATGTCCTGCATTATTGTGTCAAGAATTACCAACAATGATGACGATACGACGTCGGACGGCACAGCACAACTACATAACACCAACAGAAGAAAACGAATTCCAAGAAAAGTAGGTGGAGGAGGAAACCCGATGGTGTGGAGGCGAGTTCCACTTGAATGGACATTTCTCACCGAGTGAGAGTTGAGAGAGAGGTGCCCTCTCTGTCTACTTTATTTCTGTTTGCCAGTTGAGTAAATAGTCCTTGGATTGTGGCATTCCAACCCAAGTTTCCTTTGTCCACATTCTATCTACCTTGGAATTGGACATGGGGCTATAGTAGCACATGCAACTTACTGCAACTGCATTAAGCGATTTGCCAAGATATTTGGTGGTAGAGTTTGATGGTTAGGAGGTCGCTAGGACATCACTTACTTGATAGCATCAGTAGTTGTGGGACATTGATTTATTGTAGTGCAACAATACATTGCTTCGGCATTGTGTTGAGGTCAGATTCTTGAGTGGGCAGCAATGAAATTACTGACGAACAACCTTAAATAAATTCGTTTAGTAATTTTATAAATTGAGTTCATGATCGATATTTCTATTATTTATTTGTTATTTGTATTATTTGTTATGGCTTCTTGAGGGTTTTTGTGCAACTGAAATTATTGATAGTTACATAACCCCCATAATATTCAGTCGATTAATCCAGATTAAAATATTAATCCTTGCGTATTTATTCTAATTAAGTATTATTCACTCATTTAATCCAAATATTAATGCAATTTTTGATCTTGTCAGATTAATATAATTTAATTAAAGCAAGTTTTAATCAAAGACTGAGTAATATGGTGATAAGAGTAGGGAAAATATTTTACAATGAACAATGAAGTCATCAAAGTTCTGCAATCAATTCAAATATATAAATAAATAAATCTTCTTGAAAACAGTATACTCCCCTACTCGTATAACGGTTTTCAATGATCAAATTGATCATTGATAAATGTCAAAAATTGCAACTTCAAATCACTTCACGTTATACGCTCACATTCATGTCAATTACAGAATCCGCAAAACTCGATCCGCAGTTAGAGCTCTTTTTCCCACCTATTCATTTATCGTAAGAAGAAAAGAGAACAGTACACTGTGAATCATTGTTGGTCGAGTTTTGCGGATTCTGTAATAGACATGATTATAAACGAAGTAATGACGTTTGACAGCTCATTGTCGTTTTGTTTTTCATTCCAAATTATTGTTTAGCTGAATGCATTCACTTAAAGTCGTTGATAATTAGTCTGTTTGGTTACACAAACTTCGTACAACGTCGTACGACGTCGCACAACGTTTCACAAATTCCTGTTTGTTAACTCAAGAAAGTTGCAACAAGAGAGCACAATGAGAGAGTAAAAAATTTCCCCTCCATGAAAAAACTTGCAACTTTCTGCTACAAGAATTTCCGAGTGCAAGGAGTTTAACAACTGTCAAAATTAGCAACTGCTATTTGTGTCATTGTCACTTGTTTCTTTTGTGCCTTTGTGGATTTTTACGATTTGAAAATTTGAAATTTAAAAATGGAAAGGGAAGGTAGTTTTGATGCAATTTATTTTTGCACTGCTTCCTTGCATTGCCTCGTCTATTACAAATGAATCCACGGCTGAATTATCCATCATTTTCAAAATTTACTCGGTTATTATATTGAATCATTTTCTGATTTACTGGATGCCGACGAATTCAAAATTTCCGACACCACGATTAAAATACTTTCAAGGCATTTCGGTTTTATAAATAAATCAAAATTTCACAAAAAAGATTCATACTGATATATCATACTGACGTTCATGCACAAAGTGAAACAAAAGCGTTTGGTTACTTTGCGACAAGTTGTACTCTCTCTGAGATAATTTTCCCCTCTTTTCGAGAATTTGACAGATTAAACACTTCGTGCTACAAAAGTAACCAAACAGACTTAATTTCGTGCAACTTTGTTTGAAATTACCCGATTGGGAAATGTTAATTTGTATAGGAAACTAGGTAACTAGAAATTTGCAAATTATCATCGAAATTACATATTTTTGGCCACACTTTTGAAAATTATGTAATGACAATTTGTCATTTAAAAAATATTTAAAATCGTTGGTCATACTTTCTAGTATGACATGGTTAAGATCACCCTGTAAACGAAAGGAGTTAACACCGAAAAATATGCAATAGTTTTGTATCATCATTAATAATAAAAACTATATTCTTGGCATCACTGCATTTTGTCGATCTTGTCAAAAGTGACATTTCTATTTTGACATTTCAGCAATATCTAAAATCTATTTTTCCAAAAAAGTAAATTCTACCAAGCCAGTGTTGTTTTCAAGTAAAAAAACAATTAAAATAAGAAAACAAAAACAATAAAATAAAATGGAACTTGATCCAGATATTGTTAAAGAATTCGAAAGTCTCCTCATTCCCAGCAAAAAACTCACCCAGGAAGAACTCAACAACCCCATACCAGTTTCGAATAAAAATTCACATCCCACCTACCAGACAATTCCCAAATTCTATTACAAACCACCCGATCCATGCACAAACAACATCCGCCAGAATCTCCGCAAAGAAGCCCACTCACTCTTTCTCCAAAAACGCACCCAAGAACTCCTCGATAATGAAGAACTAAACACCCTCTGGGAAATTCTCGAGAAATGCAGTTCGCAAGTGACTCCAATGGGCCAACAATTAATTGGCTACGATGACTATCTCAAAGTTCGCGAGTCTGTGAGTGCCAAATGTCGCAAATATCTTACAGCCACCCTCTTTGCCAAACTACAATCGTCCTCTGGGTATCCGGCCAAAGTTGAGATAACTTCCGTTTTCAATTACACAATGCGCAAAGTTTGGCTCCAACAAGGACGCATTGGGCTGTCGGTGTATGATTACAATGGGCAGGGGTACCTGCGGGAAATCGACATGGAGAACTACATCACCGACATCATCCCAACGCTGTCGCAACTGAATGTCGTCGAGGAGTCGTTTCATAGTTTCTACGTGTGCACGGTAGTGAAGAAGTTCTTCTTCTTCCTCGACCCACTGCACACCGGCAAGATTCGAATTCGTGACATTCTGGCATCGGGATTGTTGGCTGAGTTGCTGGAATTGCGCGACGAGGATGCACCCAAAGAGAGCCAAGAGATGAATTGGTTCTCCGCCCCATCCGCACTCACTGTCTACGGGAATTATCTGAATCTGGACAAGGATCACAATGGAATGCTGAGTAGAAGTGAATTGGCTGGCTACGGCACCGGCACATTTACTTCGGTCTTTTTAGATCGAGTGTTTGACGAGTGTCGGACGTACGAGGGCCAAATGGACTACAAAACCTTTCTTGACTTTGTGCTGGCACTGGACAATCGCCACGAGCCACAATCGCTGCACTATCTCTTTAGAATTCTCGATGTAGAGCACAAAGGCTATCTGACAGCGTCGACACTGCATTACTTCTTCAAAGGCATTCAGGAGCAAATTCGTGCCGAAAATGCCCAACCGGTCAGTTTCGAGGATTTAAAAGATGAAATCTTTGACATGGTCAAATCAAAGGATCCCTACAAGATAACTCTACAGGATTTGATTAATTGGTAGGTTTTTGTGTGTTAATTGGGAAGTCTCTTTTTGAAAACGATTGTCATTTCAGTGGACAAGCAGAGACTGTTGTGTCGATTCTAATTGAGTTCCACAAATTCTGGGCCTACGAAAATCGAGAGGTGATTGTCTTCGAAACGAATCCCGAAGATGGCGCTCAGAATGTTTAACTTTGTATTTCTCAATAATTTAAAAACTTAATTTTAAGGACATTCCAGGATGTGTGGACATGATTTAGCATTTTTTAAGCATTAAAAGTTACAACTTATCAAAAAGAGTTAAACCATATTTTTGTTTTTCGTAGATTGGGTGGCAATATATTAAACAGGTGTTTCCTCATCGCAATGGCGGTGGGTATCCACCTTCTTTTAACATCGTCAAATTGTGTTGACTCTATTTTTTGTTTTTACAAAATAAATCCTTAAATCAACCTTAAAATTGACTGACACAAAGCTATATACCGGCTAGAAAATTATTATCAGGTAAAAACGCGAGAAGTATAAAGATACCTTAAGTTTACTTTTCGAAATGTTTTCCGGCTTAATTGGTCTAATAAATTATTCTCAGCTGGTGCTTGTTGGACAAGCTTTTTATGTGATGTTTTGTGGCCATAAATAGGATTAGGTTATGTTTCCTTTCTATTTGTTTGTCTGTCCATTGCTTTGAAAAAGTTTTTCTCTTTTTTTTTTGGGTCCTGTAAACGTGGGATTTTCTATGTGATATCATCATCTGGGCGTATTAATGTGTTTTAAGATAACCATATTCCATATATAATTACTAAAGCCATTATAAATATCAATAAGAAAGATAAATTTCTTATAATTGAAATGTTGGCTGAGGTTATTGATGGCCAGTGATAGTTATTATGGTCATTTTGGAGAGGTTAGATTTATCATGAGTCGAGGTCAGGAATGGTGAATTAAATATTTATCATATAAATGCTAGTGAAGAGGTAATTCAATTTGAGGTTCTCTGTCTATTTAAATGCAGTTATAAGGTAGAAATGGATTCTTAAAATAGGAACGTTTTCAAACGATTGTTTTTAATGGACGGGGTGTTTTCTATTTCCGTGAACGGATAAATTTTTCATGTCGATTTCAATATTTTTGTACAAATAAATTTTCTGATATGATAGTTTAATGAGTAATTTTGAACTGTGTTCATAATGTGCTATTAAATATATATTTTTATTAATAGTTTGAGTTTGTGACGTGTGCAAGTTACAAGTGGTATTAAATGGGGAAACATACATTATCACTTACCCGAAATCGACAAAGCAGTGGTATCCAACTATGTAAATATAAAGCACCCGAAATGAAAAAAAATGGAGACTTTCATTTAAGTTTCACAAAGGTTTCTAGATATTGGGGGTTATGGCAGAAAAAAAATCCCTGGAAATGTTTCCCTTTGTTCCAACATTGGGAATTTATTGGTATCGGAAATAAAATTTTCCTAAAAATTCAGCTTTCATTTCATACGATTTTTGTTTGAGGGATATTTATTCTGTTGAAGATTCACTATAGCCGTAAAAATTTCTTGGAAATACAAAATTTCATGGATAGTAAAAGTTTTCCCTGTGGCTAGCTCAATTAACCAGTATAAGTCCGTCCGTTCACTGGAATCATTGGGAGGGCAGTCTAAGCTGTCATTTGTTATAAATGGTGGTGACCAAACTCTGTCCTTCCTTACATCACTTAAACCGAACTCATCAAAGAAACATATTATGAAATAAAATTTCGGGTAAATGTGCAGCATATAGATTTTACGGTTTGAAAAAAAAATGGTCGAATATCGGCCAAAGTTTGATACCAGTAAATATAAAAAAATGTAAAAAATTAAATTAAGACAAATTTAAAAATCCAACTTTTTTTTAATTTGGATTGAAATAGAAAATGAGAAAATGAATTAAACTTGGGACATATAAAAACATTTTAATCAAAATTCTTGCAGAGGTTTTCGAGAAGTTTAAGATTTGATTTAAGGGTATTTAGTTGTGATAGTTCCGTTATTTTTTAATCTAAAATTTATTTTCGAAATAAGATAGTATTAAAACACTGTTAAGCACTAAATAAAAAAAATCTATTAAACGGTTTTCGAAATACATAATTATTAAAAAAAAACAAATTGAATTTTTTTCAAAATTCTAGAAATGTTCAAATTTTTTATATTGAATGCTTAACATTTATATTTTTGTTTATGGCAGGTGCAGTAATTTTTGGTCTTAAAAAAAATACATTGTTTAGAATTTTTTGTAAATTCTATTTCTTCTTGAAAATTGCTCCGATTAAAAATAAATTCAAAAATTTAAATAGTACATATTCGGTCCGCTTCATGCACAGTACACATACTAAAGGTTATATCTTTTCTTAAAAACCGTTCATCTGGTTTTATTCATAATTTTTACGTTAAAGCATCAACGATTTATAAAAAAGTATTAAATATTTGAATTTAAAAAATTGTTTGATTGTTGAAAAACAAATAAAATAATTTTTTTGAAAATTAAATAATTTCAAAACGATTCAATTTATAATTTAAAAATTCGATGCAAAACTATTATTTTAATACCTGCTATCTCTAACAATTTTAATGAAAATTAATTTTAATTTCACAAATAACGATATATGTATGTATCTCTTAAAAACTATAAAACCGTTTTCAAAAATTTCAAATTTCTTGAAAACTGCACAATTTGGCTTAAATTTTTTGAGTCTTTTAGTAAAATATTCAAAGTTAGAAACTATTTATCGTTAGCTTCAGTAAAAAATAAATTTATCGAAAACGGTTCCAAGGATTTTAATAAAATTTGGTGTCTGTACTTTAATTATAAAAGCCAATTATTATAGATATTTTAGTTTTATATTTAATTTAAATTTGTTTTCAAAAATCTTAAATTTTTCGTAAATGGCTTCCAGAATTTTGATGGAACAGTTTGTGTGCTTTATAATTAGTAGATATGCCATCATAAGACAATACAGAAATTTAAATCTTTTTTGGCTTATTCAAGCAAATTTTACATATAATGAATTTTATGGTTTTTCTTATTTTACTGTATTTTTAAGTATGTACAATGTACATAGTTGAATATAGTTGCTATAACAGTGGGTAACTATTTTTCTCAAATTATAATCTCTTTATCAAAATCAAAAAATTCAATTCAAACTTTAAAAAATAATCAAAGTTTGAGAAAAACAAGTCACAGCAAAAAAAAAAAATATTTATTTATTGCACTTCCTGTGGTAAAACGTGGCCGTTTTTTTTTGTTCATTGACAAGAAAAAATAAATCGAATTTAAAAACTATACTTAAAAGCTTCACTCATCTTCAATTCTTATCAAATAGAATGCAGCAATGCAAAGGTAGGTAAACTTTTTTTATCGAGTTTTTTTTTTGTTGAACTTTTTTGTTTGACAAAAAACAGCCAAAGAAACAAACTATTATTTTTCAAACCAAACTGTTAGAAAGAGGATTGTTTTTTTTTCACACAAACAAAAAAAAAAGGAACGAAAACTGAGAAAATGATAAGAAAGGAAGTTGAAGATGGAAGTAAAACATTTCTTAAAATTATTCAAACTACTGTATCAAACATAACAACCGTCTTTAAGGATTTCAGAAACGTTCCTTAAAAAAAAACAGGAGACCCCTTTATTGTAGGTTTATATAACTTCATATCACGTGTGTGTAACATTTGAGGGTAACACACCAGCAATTCAGCATCTGCATGAGGTGTAACTAAGCTACAAAATTGGAATTCAGGTGAGGATAAACTACCTTCACTTCCCACCTACAGAACCTGAACACCTCATCAGAATGGATGCAAAACTTATAACAATAGTAATGGTAACAAAATTTCACTTGAGTGTCCTTAGATGACTTTTCTCTCACGTTGATAGCAAAAAAAAAAGGATGCACGAAATATAAGACCAAAATGTGCTTACGAATTGAAAGTTGATGGAACTAAGCCAAAGGTAGGGTAGGAGAAAAAGAAGTGAAATCAGGAAGTCGGTCGGAACTATACGGCAATCCTTACAAGTCTCTCAGGACTTCAGTGCACACATTGTGTGATGGTGGTTTTGTATTATTGTTCTTTTTTTTTTTATTTCTCTCCGGAAAAAAATTTCTGTCAACAATGCACAGAGCCAGAAATAAAGATACGGATACAAAAGGGTGCGACACAACACATCATCGCATATAGTCATATAGTGAGTGCACAGTGGAAAATATTCAAAAAGTGCGAACCAAAAAAAAAAAAAAAAAAACAATGAAAAATATTTTGTGAGAAGTGAAGTTGCTCTATTTTTATTTAATGTTTTTTTTCTTTTCTTCTTCTTTTTCTAGAGAATTCCTTCCGGATGGTGCATCGTCTCCAAAGTCTAAAGTGCTAGCAATCTCCTTTGCAGTTTCACCTACATCCTATACACATAACTGGGTAAAGGAGTTGCTCATTTTGCGATTCCCTTTTTGTTATGTTGTGTGCAGTGTGCAGTGTGCATCGGGTGCACAAAGCTCGTAATGAGGTTCAATGGGATCGGTGGAAATAATTGAATTTCGTGCACTTCGACACAGTTTCATCGTTAGTGAATCGATTTTGTTTTTGCTATACATGGAACATAGGTATATCCAAAAGGGAAATAGTAATGGGAATTCTATTTCAAAAAGGAAGTCGAAGTGGCTAACAAACTTTCACCGCTATGTATAGGCGGTGCGGTGGTGATGGTGGCGCGGAGTTAGTGATGTGCATTTGTGTACAAGAGAAGTGCAGCAAATATTTAATAGGGTGGGGAATTGACTTGCTGACGAAATGCATCTTAAAATTTAAAGACTATAGAGTGGCTTTTTTGGAACTTTCTTCCTTTTTTTTTAAAGATTTGTCGATAATAACTGTCTTACGTTTTTAATATCCAAAGAGATTTTAAATATAACCTCACTTTAAGTTTGAACAGAAAACACAAAAAAGAAACCATTAAAAAACAATAAGATTTACACATTAGGCTTCTATCTTATTAAAAGGAACAAAACAAATAGTTTTTCCAAAAACTTATTTCTATAAAAAAAATCGGATTGATTTAATGAAGAAAAATTTATTGAATTTCCGAATCATTTTAAGAATATTACTACATCTAATAATACGAAACACTTATTGTTTTTATTAAAAACTCAATTATTGAAAAATGCAAACTTCAGGCTTAGACAGAGTCGTTTCTTTTTGTCTGTGGCTTAACGTGATTAACATTTAATATAATGGGATTTTCCATTGCGAGTTGCCAAATAACATTTGGAAGGTTCCAAGCTCATGACTTATGGCGTTTTTAATTGGCAATCTGGAAGCAGGAAAAAGCATTCTGAATGCGTTCAATTGGGCAAAAGTGACGGTTCTGATTCTGAAAAGAAGAGAATTTCTCTTCTGGATTTGAAATCAGAAGCAAAAACAGAATCACAAAAACATTTAAAGATTTAAATGTCACACTTGATAAATGTCATATTTTCTTAAATTTACTTACAAATTCTGCGAACTGTGAAGTGATTGCTTGAAATACTAATACAGTCACACCAAACTTCAAATTTTTCAGAATCGATAAAAAACTGTTCAATTGGGATTCCGAATCTGAAACCAATTCCGGATTGCCAATTGAAAACACCATTAGAAAAAAAAACTGACAGTTGGAAAAAATAGTGAAACTAAATGTCAAACCAATAGAATATTGTTTTTTTTTTTTGCTGGCGATTGTTTTTGTTTGATCAATAAGATTTTCTCCATTATCTCAATGCGACCTTCTTCTTGGATAAAAATGTAATGATCAATTTTTTAACATTTACGATAAAAAGTAAAAATCTAACACAAAGTGCCCACTGAGAGTCAAAAAAAGGTTTATAGAGCAGAGAAAAAGTTGAAAAACTACTGTGTTTGTTGATTTCGGAATATCCGTGAATGGGTTTGAATTTTTTTTATAAATATATTAACACTTGTAAAATTATGTCTTCGTTATCAACAAAACAATTTTGTAAATAAAAGACATTCAAAATGCATCACCATAATGCATTTTATAACATGCATTTAGTTTTCCAAAAAAAAATTGATAATTTTTTCAAAAATTTAAAAAAAATATTTTTTTTGAATTATAAACACTATATTGGAATAATGTTTGGCCATATTTAATATAAACTAAATTCTATTGTGAACTGCGTACTGCCAAGCTAAAAATCGTTTCTAATTAATCTTTGTAGGAAATTTGTACCAACTTTAGCACGATCTGCGTACTAGGCTTAAGGAGCGATAAGAGTGATGCCAAAGCAACCAAAAAAAAGTTAAGAAAATGGGGCATATTTATAGTCGTCTGACGAGTTGTTTCTTTGTCTCTTCTAAGCTAATTTGGAGCTTGTGTTATTCATAGACAATTGAGACCCCGGTCCAAAAGATAAACTGGAGCTCGAACTTTAAAAACGGCTGAATCTTTGACTAAGTTGGACTTTTCTATCTGACAAAAAATGGAGTGGATTTCAATGGATTAACAGGCAATTGTACTAAAATTGTAGTAGAATTCTGTTTTTTTACTAAGCAGAGCTGCCAAATTCTTTATGAATAGTAGTAGTTGTTTCTTTAGTCTGTATGTTAACTTTAGTCTCGAAGCCAGTTGAACTCATGTCCCAATAAAAATTTGAACTTACCAAAAAGGCATATTAGTCCTAAGACAAGCACATTTCATTGAAAATATATGTATATGCCAATTATTGGAGGACACCAAATATAAAGCTACTTAGGCAATAATAATAATTTCCGCAATTTAAAATTGACTTTTAATTTATTTCAAAATGATATGGCCCAAATATTGTTGAGCAAAATTTAATTAATATTAGAAAATTTACATAAACTCAAATGCCTAACCCTGGCTTTTTTAATTTTGTATATTTTTTTTTGCCGCAATGTTTAATAATTTTATTTTGCATCTATAATAATTTTACTATATACATATAATGAAGCATGATGAAAATTGAATTAACGTTGTGCTGATGGGGAATGACCTATTTGAATTTGTCATTATTTTCGCGTTTTATTATTATAAAATATAAACCCTTACCATGTCACTCTAATCGAATTGATTCTATATTTTTGCTCTTCTGACATATCAAATAAAACCGTTAACTAATTATAATATTGTATAAATTTTCAATTTCAATTCAACCAGTGCAGCTGCAGAGAGTCAAGTTGTGTATATTCAAGTCCGCTGGCAAAGAATAATGAAAATGTGCCATTTCGATATAACTACCTGCCATCAGCAATAAGTTCGTTAATTATGAAAATACACAGCCAGAAAAAGGTACATAATATACACACCATTTATTGCTAGGTACATAATATGAGACCTGCATTATATTACGAGTATGTATAGTGTACCGAATTTTCCCAGCTATCCATATCCAATATTCACACCATTAGCCCCATCCCCAAAGCCACATCCTCTTTGATAAGTTTCGCGCGGCGCGGCGCATCCTGCGAAGTATTGCTATAGTCGTTATTATGTGGAGCAGGTGTGCCAGTGGCTGCACAGTCAAATGACCTCTTGGCACATAGATGCGGCATGCGGGTGGTGGAAAGGCCATCTGGCTCGGCCTGATGAAATGGCTGTATTGGTTGATGCTTATGCGGATAATAATTCGATCATCATAAATATTTCTTTGATTGAAGTTCATTATGAGTCGATTTGGGTTTCGGAACAATTTCGACATTATTTTCTGTTTGATATACCCTACTCGTTCATATACATAGAAATTAGTTATATACCTAGATAATATATGTAGGTATAAGAGATATGATGATGTCCGTCCGGTTGACTCCAGCAAATGCTGGCCTTCATCATTGTCAGGGCGGTTATAGGTTGATGGGAATAAAGCAAGCAAATACAACATACGGGCCAAAAGCAAATAATCGATTTGGACTAAAAATTGATCGCCATCGTCATCGTCGTCGTCCTTTTTCATATTTATTATAAAAAAAAGTTCTCTGAAAATCAAAGCTTGGAATTGATGGTACGGATAGTGGAATGTGGGGGTAGTTGGGCTCTGTTTATAGTTGGAATGATTTATTATAAATTGGTGGGTGGATAGAGGATTATGAAACATTCAACAGGAAATACACTTTTCGATGGGTTTATTCTCATCTCATTCGTATTAAAAATAGATATGTTTCGTTTCGTTCTGTGTTTTGAAAACCTATATTCAAGTATATAAACACTTATACCTTATATCCTTAACCATATTGCATATTTAAAATTTATATACGAAATCAATTTAATTTATATTTGAATACGGTACGGGGTAGCTATAGATGCAAGACTCACTTTCAATTAAATTTTGCTTTGTTCGATAAAACCTAATGCTGAAATAGGGTGGTGCGTAGATATTAAGTGGATTTTGAAAATGTTGGGTATATAACTTTTATTTGAGAAGAAGCAATAGGTATCTGTTTCATATTTTGTTTATCTGATTTCGAATAATCGTCCACTGATTTAAGAATTAGGGAGTCTTATATGTTTTTTGGGTATAATTATAACAAGTGGAAGATATATTGAATAAACATTTTATAAAAAAACTGGACTTTTCATTTCTTTGTTCCTTGGAAAATGGTCAAATCAATAAAACTTAAATGCAATTTAGCAAATGTAAGGCCCAATTTTTTAGTACAAGTTTATCTTTGTTTCGGCCCATGTTAACTCATAAAACAAGTTTTTCAGAGTAAACTCAACAAATTTAAAGAGTTAACTCTTAATATTAACTGAATAAATATGTATATGACAGACCTATTTAGAAAATCGATATGCGACGCTATGGATATGGTGATTTCGATAGTGCCGCCATTTCAATTCTGATAGCAAAGGCGTGATTTCCATACCGTCGCACATCGATTTCGAAAGATTTTTGACAAATAAAAGTCAAAATTAATCCTCCACTGAAAAACTCTGGTTTGTTTGCATGATTGGCTAACTCACAGTTAATTTAGATTTAACTTATCACTGGAAAAAAGTGTTTAACCTCTTCTTCACTTTTATTTTTCTTGAAATTATTTCGATAACAATCGGAGGTAGTGGTAAAGAAAATGATTGCAATTACAAAAAATGCGAACTAAAATATTAGACTTTTGAAGTCTTGTCTCGGACTCGCCAAAATCGATAAAATGTCAGTATCGCCTGCATCTATCTCAGGGTGCTATTCCTTGCTAAATAAAGATTTCTTAATAAATATTGATTTTTTTCATGACGAATGGAACACAATTAATAGTTGATTTTTCATTTGTCACGGTGTTGGTGTTAATTCTTTTCGGTGAAAATACTTTCGGTGTAGCTGTCAAATCTGCATAACAAAAATATATTAAAGCAGAATAAAAAAGATATAAAAATTTATTAACAAGTAAATTTAGCCTTTTTAGAGTAATTATTTATTACATCCTTGACGAAATATTTTACACGCCGTTTTTTTTTTCCTTGTGAAAAGAAGCCTCATCATTTCAAAAAATGGAATAAAAAAAATCACAAACTACTTTAATTTAAACTGACAGATACAAGTTGTTTTAGTGTTAGTGGGTGTAAATCTCTCAAAAAATTTAAGTTTGCAAAATTGATTATAATGAAAAAAAAAAAATAATCAATTATTTCTGCCCAATGGAACGCTATAAGTTGTCAAAATCAGCTTTTTGACAGATTAAAATCAAACAATTATTTGATTATTTTTACCAATGAAAAACCCCATCAGTTTCGTTTAACGAACTCATTTCAGTGCCGACTCAACCACTTTTTTTTTTTAATTTAGCTTTTTTGTGCAAATAGCTTGCTGTTCTAATAAGAAATAAAGTTGAAAGTTCCCTGGTGAGCAAATATAGTTATGACTGTTCTTGATTGATATGACGATTTTCCAAGTAAGATTGAGAAGCATGTACTTGCCCGATTAAAGTGTTTATGGATAAAAAGAAGCTTTACAATAAAACAACTCAAAACGAAAACCTAATGTCGAAAACAGCAATTTACAAAAATAAGTGAGTGTAGATTAATTCATAGCATTTATGTAAAAAAATCATAGAAAAATAACTTTAATATTTAAAGCGCAGCGAGGAATAACGATCAATGTCAATTTTTGTCGAAAATGAAATTATGTTGTCATCTTGTAGGCCTCTAAAAACCGAAGAAGATTTGAAAAAAAAAAAAAATTATAACGGGTCACAGTACAGAGAGGAAGATCCAAAATAAATGCTTTGACTTCGTAAAACGATCATTGTCTCAAAAATTTATGTAACTCCACCACGATGAATTTTTGAAGAACACATTTTTCATAGTCTTTTTTTTATTCCTAATCCTTTTTTCAGATTTTATTTTTTTTTCAGTGTATATATTAATTTAATTTATAATTGACGTTGTTCATTAGGTAATTGGAAAGTCTATACACTAGTGACCTATAATTTGATGTTGAATTTTTTTTTAGATTTGGAAATTAAAATCAATTTCTTTTACAAAATGGTTTTTTGAGTATCTACGATAAAAAATATGCTTGCTGTATAGGTGCTGTATGAGTAGGTATGTTGATAGGCCAGGTCCTCTTAGAATTTAATAATTGTTCAAAGCGAATCATAACAGTTTTCGAGTAACATTTTTTTTATTTTAAAAGAAGGAAAAGCCATGCTTTGACCTATTTTGGTTGGTGGTTTTTGAAATGATTGCATTTTAATATTCTTGAGATATATTTATGTAGTTTAAAAGGTGTTTTTCAAAATCTCATAAAATTTGAGGTGGGTGATTTTGCATTATGAAAATTAATTTTTGACTCTGCCGACTGGCCTAATTATCTTTAATTTTTCTCCAACTGCCTTCTTAGATTTGAAATTTGAACAATTTTAGGCACTTACTGCCAAAAAAAATAGTCTCCTTTACGAAAACGATTTTTGATTTTTTTTGTTTGTTTTGATTTGGAAACTTTCATCTGTGATGGCAATAGTGGCTAGCGGGTAAAGAACATAACCTTTTTGATACACGAACGCCATTTCAGTTCACTAAATGGCTTCTACACCACATCCGGTTGGTATATGTGCTCTTATACATATTTACAAGTATTTTAATGTCAAATTTTCGCATGATAGAAACAAAGAGTTTCGCGGAAACCCAACAAAATACGAGTATGTACCTATACGATATACAGTTAACTCTCTGTAAGTTTGTGTTTTTGTTTCCATATACATACAATAACCTTTTATAACTTCTTGGTTGTAAGGGTACATTTACACAATCATTCGTTTAAACTTTAATGAGGTTATGAAAAGTTTACATCCGTTTAATCAATACATGATATTGTGCTTACGTTATTTTTGCTTGACGAACAAGCAACAACAACAAAAAAAAAAAAAAACCGAAACAAAATTCATATAGGTTATGTAAGGTACAAGAATCAGGTAAAATCTGTACTGCGGGAATGTGTGGATAAAGTTTTTTGTTCATGCGGTAAATGCGGGGTCGTATGTCAGCCTAAATCGTCCACTTTGTAACTGAAGTTTTGTACTGGTTTTCCATTTTTGTTTTAAATCTGAGTGTGTGTTGTGCGTTTGTGTACATACATGTATGTATGATGGTTTGAGCTTTTTGAGGACCTCGTTTTTATTTGTGTATATGTTGTTAGAGAGTGAGAAGTTTATTCTAGAAAAAGGAGTTTCCGGTTCAGATTTATAAATAATTTTGTAAATGTTTTTGTTTGTAATGTTAAAAAGTTTTTCTCTATTATACTCTCCCTCTCTGCAGGGTGCTTCGTCTGTGGTCAAGTGTGTAGGTTAACCGAGTTCAAAACGGGTTTTTTGGAAAATTTCAAAAGTGTGGTTAGAAACACATGGATCTACCTTTATACGTATTTTAGAAAATGCATAATGTTAATTATGGGGCAATATATTTATCAAAATATAATGCTGAGCGACTTTTGTGGTTTAAAATTTCCAAAAAAAACCTCATCGCGGGGATAGAATACAATGGATGGAAAAAATCTGGTAAAGATATAATTGAAGGATCCCGTTGTGCAAAAAACTGTAGATAATTCCTTGCAGTGCACAATTTTTAACATATTTTGAAAGCATAAAAATATAAATTCTTTTTACATACATCCCCATAAATATATTCAAAAGAATAAGGAGAGATTAATAGTTTATATTCTAAAACAAGGAAAGCATTTTTTTTAAAACAATAAAATTCACATATTGAGCTGTTTTACCTTAAAATCATTTTAAAATCAACAAAAGAAAAAATGATTGTCACTTCAGGGATACATCAACAATACAAAAAACTTATTGCTTTGAGAAGTTAACTTATTGACTCCTTACAATTGAAAGGTTCTGGCACAGACATATGGACAATGGACAGAGACAGAGTGCTCGGCTATTTAATCGCAAGATTCTAGATTCAGTACTCAGAAAAAAAAGAAAGAAATGATACCTGGAGAAAAAATTAAACTAAATGTCAAACTAATTAATTGTTTTTTTTTTTGCTGACTCCCATTTTTATGGAATGGCAAGTAAGATTTGTGCTACTTTTTTAATACGACCCTCCTCTTGAATTAAATCTTTTTTATTTTTTTCTCTGTGCATTGTCTACTTACATATATTCAATATTTTAGAAAGTATTGTTTTATTCCAGCCTTTTTTAAAAATCTTTTCAAGGTTAAAATTATTTTTTTCAATTAACTTTTTCAGTTCTAGTGCCTACGTGATGGGATTTTGAAATCAAACTCAAAGCAATTTCAAAGTTCATGGTAACCTTTAGTCAATACATTTACCTATATTTTCGACTTTTAAACTGCCTTCAATATAAAAGAAATGAAAAAAAAAATTATAGAAAAATAAAAATGATTGAACATTAATTCATATTTCTGTATACCTACTCCAAAAACTAAATTTTTTTACCAATATTATACACATATCCCTCTTCCTCCCTTCCCCTTTTCCACCATTTTAAGTGGTATAGAGTATACATATATATAGATTCTTGAAAATCACTCCTCCAGACACAAAAACGAGATTTTCTTTTTTTGCCTCACTTTTTCGTTTCACCTGCCTTCTGGGCTTTTCCTTCATGGCAATGGTTCAAGTACCACTTATTGTGGTCTGGTTAGCTAACTCATAAGTACCGGAAGCCAATCCTTCACGGATAGAGAGCAAAAATACAAGAGTGGCTGCAGGCACTTTCTCCATTCACTTCACTTTACCAATTCATCATCTTCATCATCATCATCATTGTGATTTTTTTTTTTATTGTTCACTATTCATTCGATGGCATCATACCTTTAGTCGTTTCTTTATACATACGTCCGGTTGTAATCCGAAATCAATGAAAATCGGCAAATTTGTGTCGGCGGTGTAAAGAAGGTTCAATGAAGAATCTTCTTGTCCCATTAGCTAAATAGAGTGATTTATTATGTCGATGTAAGGTAATTTTAAAGTTCTTAATAAAAGTCCTGGTAAATAAAGTCATTTATGGGGATATAGAATATTTTTATTTCTTTACAGGGTGACCAGTTTTTAGAAAATAATGACAAAAAAATTTAAACAAAATGATTATCAAGGATTGAACTATGTTAATTTATAGCAAATAGGGGTTGGTCGTGGCGCGATGGTTTGCGTGGTCGCTTGTCAACCTCATGGTCGCAGGTTCGATCCCTGCCGTAGTTCTATATCACGTTCTTATTCCATTATCATTGATCATTGTTGGGCCGCTGGTTTTTCAGGCATAACACTAACAACATGTGACTGATTAAATACTAGTATGCCCAACAAATATGACAATGAACAAAATAATACGAATTATAAAGGGACATTGATATAAGACACGGCATTTCTCCGCTTTAGCCCAGCCGCCAACCCTGGAGATACATACACCTTTCCCTTCCCATCCTAACCTATCCTTCACGCCCGCGCTGTGTTGAACATATAAAGGGTTCACTAAAAATCCCCTTGAGCGAAAAAAAAAACATTGTAAGTTTTAAAATTTTAATAATTTTCAGTAAATATTATATTTGTTGAGATTTTCGTAAGTAAAATAAAAAGACCTGTGGTTACTCTACAATTCAAACATTAAGTGTTTTATGTAGAAGAAGAACGAGAAGAGACTTAATTTTACTAGACCGAGGCGAGAATGAAATTGAAACTGTAAAAGCCAACAATTCTAGTATAAACGAACCACTGAACCAAAATGTCTTTTTGATCCAGATAAATTTTAAAAGCGAAATTCAGCGAAAATGCACCATCCCACAGAATATCAACACATGCATCATGTTTCTATACTTTTTTTGAAGTTTCAAATTTCTCTTATTGTTAACTCACTTGCACTGGTTTAAACTTTTTAGTTCAGTCTAAAAAACAGATGATTAAATCCAGGGATGGTTCGCAAGCAGTGAAGTACACTGGTGCAATTTATCATTCCGATAAATTGTATTATTATTATTTTAGCAAAAATTGTTTTTAGTGGATTTAGTGCAACTAATGTTTTAAAGATTTTCCCTAAAGCTGACATTTATTTTTTTATAGCTCAAACAAATATACCGGTATCTGTCATATAACCGTAAGGTGAAAATTTATTTAAAAAACCGTTTAACGATTTTAATGAAATTTTTTAAAATATTTAATTTAATTTTTTAATTAAAATTATTTGTTCAAAAAATATATTTTCAATTTTTTCATAAACGATTTAAAGTGCACTGAATTAAAATATTTACTTAATAATATTAATAATACAAAATATCAAAAACTATCCAATATTCAAAAATATTGGGTTTCTGGATTTTTGAAAAAAAAATTAATATTTTGAAAACGGGAAACTATTTTTATGAAATCAAGTTCTAAAGTGCTTTTAATACTTAAAACTTGCATACCAATTTTTTTTAAATGATACTTTAAAATATTTATTTAAAGAATTTATTCTCTTTGAAAAAGAGTTAAAACAATTTTTTCTTTAATTTTTTTGTTTTCAAAAATTCGTTTTTTTTATCATATTTTTATGAATTTTAGGCTTTCTAATATTTTATTTAAATATTAGTTAAAGTTTTTTTCAAGCAAGATATTTTTTTTCTATTATAAATTAAAAAAAAAAGAAAAGGGAAAATAGAAATCAAATGCGCATCTGATAGCACTGCAAGCCAATGCAATTAAAAAAAAACAATATTTCATGAACTCGGTCGTATATGGCCAATTCAATGCTTAAAATTGCGAATCGAACATTTTATAAGCAAACACTTTTTATCTTCGGCCAATAGAAATTCAAATAAATCGATTTAAGAAACAGCAGGATTAAAATATGGGAGGGAGTAGAAATACTCCAATTTGGTCTTCTTTTTACACAAAGTTGCGTAATACATTTAAAAAAAAAAACAATTTTTGAAAATCATTTTTTCAAAAACTATACACGAATTAAGGAACAAAAATTCAGCCTTTAAAAAACATCGAATGACAGCGTCAGTGTTGTCATTCAATAATTATTTTTCCATTTTATGTCAATTTTTTAAAATAAAATTTCCCCTTCCATAAAATTTCCCCTTCCTTTCTCGTTTCTATCTACACGCTCTTCCTTTTTATAATATTTTATGCAAATCACTCTGCATTTAAAATACAAAATTAAAAACTATTTTAGACTTTGTAATTTGTTTGGTAAAATTACTTATTTTATTTTTCAATATTTTATCATTGTATTACCTAAAACCAATAAGTAAAATAATTTGGTTTTATTTCACATAGTTACCATAACCATATTAAACACTGTTATGCCTTCTCCCTCCCCAATTGCTTAATAGCCTTTAGCAGGTACTTAAGTAAATCCGGGTCTGCTAAAGTAAATAAAATTATTTCAAGTTTTTAAAATTGAGGTGCAAACGAGAGGGGTATAGAATAGGTACAAGTATAGTAGTATATACCCCGAAGAAACATCCAAAGCAAGACTTGTGATGTTACATATAAAATAAAAAGATACTTTACTATACGTACATAATTTACTTTTTGCCCAAAAGGTATAGTTACAGATACAGCGCATACGTACATATTCATCGTCCTAGGTAACGTTGACAGCAAACGGAAGGTTCAGAATTTGTATCTTAGTATTTTTTGTTGTTTCTTAAATGAAATTGTCTTATGCCTGGGACTGGAACTGTTTTTTTCTTCCTCTCTATTCTTATTCTGCATTTCTTAATCGTGCTCTTCATTCACTGCTTACTAAATAAAAGTTATTCATCTTGCCAGGATAAGGATATACCTACACCTGGCATCTAGGTATCTATCTGTATCTATATTATGCAGGTTCTCAACTCAACCTATTTTTATTTTGTTTACCTACCTGAGAATTTGTTTCCTTCTTTAAATTGTCATGAGCATACGTGAACAGTCCAAAAAAAAAAAAAAATATACACCAGATCCTCCTCCTCCCCTCGCTTCTGGAGCCTTCTTCTTTTTTTTTTTGTCCTTAATTTTCTTCTGGCTCGATATTTTCCCACTGTCGAGAGGTGTCCTGTTTTATTTTTATTTTTGCTTCCATCTGCTGAGCTTTTTGTGTATGCACAAATTTTACTTTAAGCATTTTTTTTTTTAACTGTTGTGATATGAATATCAAAATGGTTTCTCAGGCTTTGAATGCCAACGTAAGAAAATTCGTAGGTACAACAAAATATGTATATAAATAGGAATGTAGCAATAAAAGCACAAAAAGCACGAAGAGCCAAACTATTTTATGACAAAAACTTTTAGGACCAAATAGAATAAAAAAAAAATCAACCAACACACAAACTCATAGAAATGTATGTATGCAGATTTGTCTAAAAGAAAAGAACCCCTGTCAGTTTTTGGTCTGGAGCACATTCATATGGAACAGGTCACATTTCTATCACTTATGACACTTTCACTTTTGCTCATCATAATATAGAGTAGAGACTCTTTTTATATTTTCCGCTTTATTGCCTGCTTTTTTTTGTTTTCTGTTGTATTCTATAGACCAGGTATATTGTCCTTATAGCATATATACGGCAACGGCATACCTATCTATTGTCTTATATACAAAATCCCCTATGGGGGAAATAATGAAAGTGAGATCAACATCTCATTGCTTATTCTCTGTTTGTCTTTTAGGTTTGAAAACAAAAAAAAAAATTGGATTCAATTTGAATTTAATAAGGCTCATATCATACTTTTGCATATTGAGGACACGTTCCTTAAAATATTTGATAGTAATTTGATAAAAAGGTTCAAAAATCAATTTAAGGACAAATGGCAGTGTATTAAACTTTTATTTTTTTCTTTTTCTTTTCGAGAGGGCAAAAAATAAGGCAAACAAAATTGTTAATACCAGGAACTTGATATGCGATTTTCATTTGGTGAAAAAAAAAATAAATATCGGCTTTGGGATTTATGGGCAGGCATTAAATTCGGAAATACCATCAAAGTGACATATTTTATGCAAATCATGGCATCCGTACACTCATTTGTTAGTTGATTGCTCTTCTCTGGTTTACGTTCCAGTTTCACACTATATTCGTTATGAACATAGCGTGGAGCATTTTTTTTTTCATTTAATTTAATTTTTATATAAGTATTTAATTTGTACAATATTTTTAAAGTTGAAATGTTGCTATGCCAATTATAACAAATAACAATTAATGCTTATAATAAAGTTTAAAAGAGATTCTCTAGAGGGGAAATTGATTTTTTTCTTTTAGCTCAAAAAATAACGGTACCTGTTGTATAACCGAACCGTTAAGACAAAGCATATTTATCTCGAAAACAGCTAGCGATTTTGTTGATTTTTTTTTTTCAATTGGGTCTTGTGAGTAAATAGTTAAAATAATTTAGTCATAAAATATTTTTCGAAAAACCGTAGTTAATGATATCTAACCTACCCAAGGAACCGCATTTTTGATTTTCGATTTTCTCAATAACGAATTGCGATATGAAAGATTTCCTTTAAAATCTTAGTAAGTAGACCTATTCGATTTTCAGCGTAAATACTTAAAACTTGCATACTTAACATTGTTTTTTTAATAAAAAAAACTTTAAACATTTTTTTATTTTTTTTTTTTGAAGAAAAACTGTTTTAAATATTTAAGCTTAGGGGTAGGAGTGTGGGTATGGAACTTATGTACCGAACTTTTGCCTTATTTTGAAGAAGCAAACGTCAGTGAAATGAAGAGCTCACTGATGGGGTAATTTGGCCTCAGAACAAAAATTTTCAAACTTTCAAAATACGAAATTTTCAAAAACATTAAAAAGAGTTTCGAAAGCATTACGTTGCGATTTCGCAACTATCGTCTTATGTAGAAGCAAAAAAATAAAAATAGTATTTCGTTGTGTTTTCAAATCAGACTATTTTTTTTTATTTGCTTGCGTTTATAAAGTACCATTAAAAAAAAAAAACATTTTTGACATCTCGGCAAAAAAGAATGCATAATTTTAATTTTTTTGGTAACTAACAAAAATTTTTCGCGGTTTTTCGGTTATTTTCTAAATTTATGTTCTTTTGGTCCAGATTTTTTAACAAAAATTTCTTTTTAAAAATTTATTTTTTATAAAATAGTAAATTTTAAAAAAAATTTGAAGTCTATCTTCAAAGAGTTTATTAAAGAAGTTTAAATTTTTTACAGCAAATTTACAAATTTAGCATTACTTTGAAAATTTAATTTTGAAAAATTGATTTTTTTTAAAGTTTTTGTAAAAAAATAAATGTATTTTAGGTTAATTATATTTACTTTTAATAATGTCTTTAAATCTCAACTGCAAACATGTATTTAAAAAAATTCTATTTTTCAATTTAAAAGAAATTAAATACTTGCTCTCATAACTCTTAAAATCGTTTGTCTAAAAAAATGTGCTTTCCATTAACCTCCCACTAAGAATAGTTTCTCATCTATTTTATTTGCAAACCATATAAAAAAAACCTCAAATTTGTGAACTGTATAGGTCACCAATAAGTTACTACGACTACCCTATTTTATTTACATCAAATTGGTTTTTAAAAAAATCCCGTCTTGTTCAATTGTAAAGAAAAATATAATTTACCAATATTTTAAAAATTTATTTTTAAGTTCTAAGTGAGTATTAAAAACAAAATCATTTTCCTATCATAAAAATTACAAACTCAATAAATTACAATTTTATTTATATTTATGTTATATAAGTTAAAAATTGGCAGCATCACTGCTCATAAAATAAAGTGGAAATTACTTCCATAAGTGTTGAACAAAGATTAAGAAATTTCTGCTCTCTTATCGTTTCGACCTCAATTAGTTAAATATACTTCCTGCTTCTGTTACATACCCGCTCGTTTATCATATAAAATTTCGAAGCATGAGTAAATTTTTAAGGACTAAACAATAGATAGGTATCTGCTAACTATATATCTTATACCTTTTTCAATAAGCCCCACTTGAAATCACAATCCAAATCCCCAATAAAACTCAATAAAGCTAAATATGAATAATGTTCCCAAACATAAAATCTACTCAAAAATTCAATACCTACCTCTCTTAATATTACATCAAAGTCCCACCTTGTTGTTGATAACAACAAAAACAACAACAACAACAATAGCACAAGAAATACCTTAATTCACCTTTTAATGCCTCTTCGTATTTCTTCCGTAATCATATCAAAATGATTTCCACTCAAATGAACATAAAGAAATCGACCGAACAAAATTGCCTCTACCTTTCACTCGTCTTGCTCCTTTTCTTCTTCCTGATTCCCATCCAATGTCCATTAACGAAATGCCAAAGCGAGCAATATCCGATTTCACTTCAATTGTAATCCAATTTGTAGAATAAATTCTACGCACCGATCAATCCGAATCCCAATTTCTATCCCAGGAATCTGCTTCTGCAGCTCTCCCAGCTCACAGGACCCAATCCCCAATTCACCCAAGCCAGACCCAATTTTCAAGTGGGGATGTGTTATTTCAAGCACAATAGTGTGCGTTTGTATATACTATATAATATTATATATATTTAGAAAGGTAGGGTCTTAGCTAGCGAAGCGTTTCCTTTTCATCCTCATCGGCGGCGGCAGCGAATTGGAGTCGGTCGGAAAATGAATGAGAATCCTTCAAAAGCCACCAGAAAATCCAGTGTAAACTATTTTTATTTTCCCTGCTGTTTTTGCCCAATTTTGTTATCAGTTATCATCCTGTAACGACAACATGGAAAGCAAGACCAGATAAAATGGCGTATAGCAGTGCCGGTGCGGCGGCGGCGGGGTGGGTGGGTATGGAGATGGACGATATGAGGATGGATGAGGCGTGCAAAGGAGCAGCACAATCACACAAAACATCTTGTCCTTGTCACAATAAATGTGATACGCTTTGTTTACCATTTCCTTCGTTCGCTGATTTTTTTTCCCTCGTTTAGTCTCAACAATGACTTCCGTTTTCACTTGGCATGGCCTGAACAGCTGTCTCTTCTTTTGGATGGGTTTCCGCTCTAGCTTTGTTTGTTTTCTGAATTTTTTTTTTAAAGAAGACACACACAAGACAAAAAAAAAATGCTCACTTAAGTGTCTGTTTCCAATGTTTCCTTATTTTTTGCACGATTAAATATATCCAGGCTTAGATTCCTCTGGCAATATTGATTTAAGAATACCTATCCTTTGGTTTCGAAAATTGATACACAGCTTTGAAATATGGTTGTAATTGTTGTTGTCTGGAAATATACATTTCTTGCTAATGTTACAATCCAGGTGAAATTATACGTACCTTAGTTGGAAGGCTATTAGTATCTATTAAATCGAAGATATATCTTTATTTAACGGTTTTGTATATAGAGTCTATAAATACCTAGGTACCTTAAAATTCACCTCAAGTACCAGTGCCATGTACTTAAAAATTAAAAGTACCAGTACAATTTCTTTGTACTTAACTTAAAAATTTCAAGTACCATTAAGAGTGCCTATACTTATAGTAATGGTACCAATAATTCCCCAAAGTAATTTAAAAAATGTACTTATTACTTACTTTTGAAAAATGCTGAACTTTTGAACTTTTTTTTAAATTCTTATAGTATTTAGTAATTATATTTTTTTTTGAGTATTTTATTAATTCCATTTAAAGAATTTGAGAAATTAAAAGAAATCGAAAGAGTACTTCAAAGACATTGTAAGTACTTGAAAAATTGGGAAATTAAAAGGATTTAAGAAAGAGAATTAAGTATACTTAAGGAACTAAAAAGTACTCAGAAATTATAAATACTTGAGGAACTAAAAAAAAAATAGTTTAATAATTTTCAAAAGTACTGAAGTAATAAGTACATTTGTTTGAATTCTTTTGAGGAATTATTAGTACCATACAAGTACTTATACTGGTACTTGTACTTGTTCTTAAGTACCGAAATACTTAAATATTTTCCAGGTCTGTTATAGACAAATGATCTAGTTGAGAGAGATTATAGGCTCAAGAGTAAATAAATGTTTTAAGATCCCTATAGAAATTTAAAAGTGAATTGCTTGCAATAAGCAACATTAAAAAAAAGAAAATATTATTAGTTCAACCGATATTTTTAATATTGTGTTATTCTTCTTTTTACAACGAACTAGCTGACTTGGCGGACTTTGTTCTACCCTTCATCTGTAGTTGGACCGATAAATTTGATTTAAAAAAAAATGCCCAAGTCATGTTCAACATGTTTCTTGTTAAATTTAAGAGCCAGAAAAAAATACAAATTTATTTTTATTGTATCTTTTTGTTCACTTTCCATTATAACGAGATGCTCAGTATTCAGGTTTATTCCATAGTTTTTAAATTATTTAACTACAGCCAGCGCGGCGTCCTCAATACATTTTCAACATGAGACATTTTTGACAATAAATTAAAAAGTTATTTAAGGAACTGAATTTTGTGATTTTCTTTTTTTCTCCATTGATAACTCGACTTCAGCGCCACCTTTTGATTATTATGTATCTATATGAAGATCATAGATTTGTTTTCTCAGGTTGATTGTATAGTTTCAGAGTATATACGTGTGAAGATTATTTGGTTTTCAATGTTTAAATTTAATTTGATAAATCTATATAAATAAAAATGTAAATGTTCGTTTGTTCCTAACCGCTAATCTCCGAAAGTTCTTCACCAATGGCTTTGAAATTTTGACACAACATTGCTTTCGAATACGGTAATGTTTATATATACTTAAAACAAAAAAAACTATGGTGTACGTTGGGCATAAAAAAATAACACTCACTAAGAACTATATTTATCAAAAAATCTACATAAATATAAATAAAAAAAAATCAGTTCGGTTGTCACAAAAAATTAAATTAAAAAATTTATTCAAATTCAATTCTTTAAGGAAAGATACACAAGATACAACAAAAAAAAAACGAAAAAATTGTGAACCACATTGTTGAAAGGTAGGTACGGTTTATTACTGCTTACTTCGTTAAATTACATTCATTCATGTAAATTTTGGGTTTTTCAAGACTTTGAAAATTTGAAGAGCGAAATAATCAATTTTGGAAATTTGAAGACCAAACATCATCGTTTAAACGTTTTATTATTTCCTAGGTATATACAATTTTGGTCAAGATTTGGAAGAACCAATTTCGTTACGTACAATGACATGACACATATAAGGTGAAAGGTGACAGATAAAAGTTGAAAGGTGACAAGTGAAAATTGATTAAAGTTTCGTAAGTATACAATAAAAATAAATTTATTCAAAAGCGACCAAAATCAAATCAAAATCGAAGCTCCAGAATCTCATGAAGAGAAAATAAAAACAATCTTCTGAAGATGAAGACATGGCATCGCTAGATTCATGACTGACACTCAACCTGGGGCAAAGGTCAATCCTGTCCAGATCTTAAAAACTCCATTCTACATACGAACAATCAAAGAAATCTTCGACGAAACTGGTTCCAGAAGAAGAAAAAAAAAACGAAGATGATTGCGAACGATTAAAGCAAAAGAAATCGTGCTTTGATTGCGATGAAACGGAGTAAGATTTCAGAATGTGTCCTAAGCCTCCAAACAATATAAAAAATTAACAAAACCAAGAACAGCGTTTTGTGCATTTACACCCGGGCCAGGTCAGCAAGTAAACTGAGAGAGGCGTTAGACAGTCAAAATTTAGAACTTCCATTCTTCTTTTATATGAGCGTACTGGAATATCCGCCGGGGTTGTAAGAGGATGCCAGGGTAGTCTATTCTGGGATATCGCTTTTCAATTTTGAGGTATAAATAAATTTCTAATATATCAAATTTAAATAAATTCTAGAACTTTAAAATTTTGAGGTCTTACAGTAACTGTGCACAAACGGAGTGCCTTAGTTTAAGATATTTAAGATGATTTTTTATCAATTTTTTAGGAAGCCTAAAGTTGATTGCCCGAGCGAAGCCGGGGTTGGCCCGCTAGTAATTGAATAAAATGTTGAATACAAAAGTTGTACTAATTAAAGTACAAATTTTTAGTTTTGCAATTTTTATTTGAAAAATTTTTTTTGATAAAAATATTTTTTTAAAGCAAATTTTTTTGCCTAGAAAAGCTTTAAAAAATTTAAATATTTGTTAATTGCTGTACGAGTGCAATTGGCCCTCCTTGCTTATCCTTCAAAAAATGGGCTCACAAATCCTATGCGTAAACAGTAGGTACGTGTTGATACTCTGTAAGGGGATTTCATTTCTCCCTGACATCCATGACACATATTATAAGCAGTGTTTCCGGCCATGATTATGAAATCCATCTCCACCTGATCCTGAACAAATAAAAAAAAATACCTATCGCACATATCAAAACAATTTGTTTGACAATGAAAGACGTAAGATCCGATGAAGAACAAACCAAATCACATTATATTTCATGTGATGACATCAGAGTCCCCTCTATAATATGACATATCAGTCCTATCCCAGCAAATATTCTGCCAAAAAAAAAGGGTGAATGTTCAAGCAGATTCAAACAGCTGAAGCGATGAAAACAAAAAATCCGCCTCAGTTTGTTTGCTTATAAACATGGGTAAGTATATGTATCTAGATATGTATACATTTTTGTATTCTAGGGTTGGCAGGATGTGGTTGACTGGGTGCATAGGTGGGTGACACCATCAACTAGAGGGTATATCCTTGTAAACAGTATTTTTTTTTTCTTTTTAATTTTATTTTTTATTTTCTTATTTATTTTTATCCTTAAGATACTTGGTACACAAAAGCTCTCTATATACACGACCCAACATCGCTTGCCTCCTTTTTCTGTTGGTGATGTTTGCTGGTTAAATTTTTCACCAACCCATTGTAGCCGTTTTGTTGACTGATATTAATTAGAGCGGCAAGAAAGTGCCACACAGTGCCACTGAAAAGAGGATATGGAAAGATGCAAAAGGTTGAGTGGAAAATAAGTGCCTTTTAATAGTGGCTTTATACACAGATTGCCACCAAACCGACCCAACCCGACCCGATATACCCGACATACTGTATATATAGAGCTCGGGTCTGTTGAGCTTGATGATGATGGTTTAAAATCAAAAAACGTGGCGTTTTATTTTTCTTTACACATTTTATTTTTCAAAATGTTCATTCGTACATATAGATACGAGTATGTTCGTAGATATACTCGTAGATAGAATTATATATTTTGTTTTTCTTGGAGAGCAAGCGTCCTTGAAGTTTGTATAAATATATACATATATTTGTCAATATTTGAGATAAAGTGTTGGCATTGCGCTATCAAACAAATATCTAGGTAGGTATAGAAATATGGGCTCATAGCAAAGAGGTTAAAGGTATGGTTTGTTTGAGTGTTTATTTTTTTTTTTGTATCATACTTACGTGATTGGTCTGGCATGTGTGTCACGTGAGATAAAATTTTTATGATTGCCCATGTCCTTGGAGACTACTATATGTACCTGCGACGACGATGTTGGGTATATAGAGCAATTCATTAAGCAGACCTTTCGTTTTTAGAGAGTGTTCCTATCTAATAAGTTCTTGAATAAAGATAAAGTGACCATATTTTTTAATATGATGCGCGGCTATGGTTGGGGTAAATGATACCAGATTATTTACATTATTATAGTAAGGGAGTTTTAAGATCCTGTTTTGGAGTTTCTTGGCAATATTTTGAACACTATGCGAGGGTACACAACAATGAAACGGAACAAAATTTCAAATAAAAAGTGTTCCAGAATTTAAAAAAATTAAAAACCATGTATGTATTTGTCTTACTTAAATAACATTTACTGATCCATTTAGATTTTGAATGCACTAATTGTTTTTTAAAAAAAAGTAGTTTTCATAATTTTCAGTTTTCACAAGAACTTAATGTCATGGAACATGTCTTGTTTTCAGTCTTCGACTAAAAATTTATAAGACCTTTAAAAATTTAATAAATGTAACACATAATTTTGAAACAAAAAAATCAGTAAAAAATTTATTTTCTGAGTTTTGAGTTTGAAATAGAGTTTCTCAAAAATTTTATAAAAGAATAGATTTTTAGGTTCGAAAAAATCTTTATCACAGTATTGTAATGTATTTTAATTTTATTTATATAATTTTTTATCAATTTTGATTGAACAATTTCTATTTAATTTTTTCCCGAAAAATGCTTAGTCTTCAAAATAGTTCCAAAAAAACTATTTTCTTTTTACAAAAAAAAAAAAAAAAGCGAAAAATAAAAATAAAATACCAAATGGTCACCATAAATTTGACATGCTTTGCTATTGTTGCATGTGAGGAAATAATTTTATAGTAGGTATAAAGGTAAGATGGATAAAGATAGATTTAAGGTCACTGGGTTCAACATAAATTGTAGATATGGGCATAAAAATGTGGCTACAATATAATTGCTTTCAGTTGAGTTATTTTTACAACAAAAAAAAATTAGGTCAGGGATGATGGAAGAAACTTACTTATGTGTTGGTAATAATGATTAAAAGTTTATTTAAATATTTAATAGAGATTTATTTTAAGGAATTATAACATTAAACAGGATGATTTGCATAAGGTGTAACATAGGGCTAGAGGTTGGACCAAGGTATGAACAAAATCATATGCCCGGTTTCAGTAAGAGGAGCAATTTAAAAAAATTTACTGATTCAATTTTGGCAGTTCAAGGTGTTCTTTGTTTGTACTCCTGGGTACCTACTTATTAAGCTTGAAATAAAAAAAATCCTCTTGAATAATTTTTCTGTATTTATTTGTTTTTGATGGTTCCATCTGATTCTGAAAATTAGCAATTTTATTTATGTTTATAAATCAAGTCAATCAAAAAAACCACTCTGTGGTTGATTATTTTTTGTTTTTTATTTTCCACACTTTTTACGAAATTAATATGAAAAGTGCATTAAAGAGAAGTCTCATGAATGGTTTGTGGTGTGTGTTTCCATTTGTAAAATAAAATAAAGCGGAAATAGAAAGAAATTATTTGAATATATTTGAAAGGGACGGTCATTAATAAATTCCTCATTACAATTTGATCGATATTCTTTATTTTGGTCAAAAAACTCACAATTTACAAACTTCAAAGTTCAGAGATATGATTTTACATATGTATACATTTTTTTTCTGCAACAAATATCTTATAAATTATTGAATTAATTCAAATTTGATTATTTCATTTAAATTTTTCGATAGGATAATGGATTCTTCACCCGAGTACCTACCAAAAGTATTTTATAAAAATACGCTTGCTATAAATTTCTTATTTTTTTAATTTTGGAGCAAAAAACTCAATTTCTTAAAACGAACAAAAAGTAAAAAAAAAAACACTACGAGCAGTGATCGAAGATTAAACATTAATACAAAGGAAAAGGGAATATCCAAGGCTATATGTTTTAGACAAACTTCATGTTGATCTCTCTTCGGAAAACATGGTGCAAACTATTTTCATATATTTTCATTTTGCTGGCGTAACAAAACTGAAATTTATATACAGTCGACTCCCTCTTAGTCGAACTCCCTCTGAGTCAAAGTTCCCTCTAACTCGAACACATTCTCTCGATTCTTGGCCTATTTTCTTTCCCTCTAAGTCGAATTTTTTTCTTTTGCCGAAAAGATTAAAAAAAATCATTCTCTCTCAAATCGCAACTCTTTATTGTTTTTAATTCTTATTAAAACATCAAGGCCAGCACACACTCGAACACTTTGATTCTCTATTTGATATAGAGAAGACAGTTAGACACAACATCCAACCATTTTGTGCTTTATTTGAAAACTTGTAAGTGTGTGTACTGGAAAAGAAAAGGGGAAGCTTAGCTTTATTTATTTATCTATGTTTAATTCAATAAAACAGTAAAAAAAAACTCTCGCTAACTCGAATTTTTCTAAAACTCCCTCTAACTCGAACTAGTTTTGATATCCCGTGAAAATTCGACTTAGAGGGAGTTGACTGTATAATTAATTAATTAAGAAATAATTACTTACTTAGTAACATTTAGTTTTTGTTTAAATTTTCTTTGCAATCAATTTGATAGACTTACCTAAAAAGAAAAAAAGTAAATAAAATTTGGTTAATTTACAAACATTTAAGTAAACATTTGTTTTTTTTATATTTTTATTTTATTTTTATTTTAATATCAATTGTCTAAAAATATCGTAACCATACGATTGAACTGTTGCAGCAAACGTTGCACCAAAAATTCAAATTTTTAAGGTAATTTTCAACAGAAAAATGGTCTCCACTGCAAAACTTTTGAGCGTTAGCTATTTTCGAGTAATCCTGGAAAAATCACCGATAATAATTGGTACAGTCATTTGTAACCGAGATATAAGTCTTTAAATGCAAAGGGATGATAGCTAACGTGCAACACACAAAGCCACAAATCTTCCTACTCCAATAAGATAATTTGAGATGTGTCTTTTTCTGTGAAATCCCCAGAGGACTGGCCTTGAAGATTTTGATCAACCTATAGATTGAAAAATGTCTTTTCCTTTATAGATCAAAACATCAGCAAGTAAGGACACTCTGGCGTATACGCACTCGTATTTTTATCTTATTTTCCTCAATATTTAGGTCCAGTTGCACAAATATTTAAAAACTGAACTAAACTAAACTAAAATCCTGAACCAGGATTGTACGGCCATTAGTATTACTTGGACTTGACTGGCAAACTACAGCGACCTTCACATTCTCTTTACTGAACTGACATACACATGTATGTTGTTCCACTCAATCCTATACTCAATCCTGTACAAAACTGAAATACCTACCCAATCAAAAATCTGGCAGTAAATGCATTTGTTCTGTTACAAGGACATATTTATTTATCTCCTCCTGCAAATCCACATCATGAAAACAAATTAAACGACCCATTCAAACAAGCCTCCAGTTGTTGTCATGCAATTTTTTGTTTCCCGCCTGCAACCTAATATCAACCTAATTGCCACCTCCTATACATGCTCATAATAAAGATAAGAAGTGTGAACATTCAAGCCTGATTGTTGTGTGATTTTTTTTTAATTTAAAAAAAAATATAAATACCTACAACGAAAACGTTTAATGTCATCATCAAGCCCGAAGTAGCACACTCAACTCATCCGAGACACATATACCACCTACAAATACCTACCAACTCCTCCCTGATGGGTCGGCCCTGCGGCCTCAGTGGATAATGATTCTATTTTTTTTCTTCCTCTCTCACTCTGCTGTGATTTCCTAACCCGATTTGATGGGTGATATCGTATTCTCTCTGTGTGTATATCGTGTATAGGACATCACGATTTTGTGCCAACAGCTAAATGGTTAGCGAAATTTGTTTAATGTGCACGTTGTGTTTACGGGTGCCAAAGTATCAAATCATTACGATCTAAATGACACTTTGACAAGAGCAAGCACAAGGAGCCTGTGATGATGATGGGGGTGGCACGACGGCACGTGAGATTGGGGTTAGGGTTGAAGTTGTTGCGGGTGTTTGGTTCAAACTGACTTCAATACTTAATGTGTGTTAGAACATATTTATGAATGAACGTATACATCATCCACCGTTAGATCTTTACCACCTTTCCAGAACTGAATTACATTTGAAAACTGATGGCACTTAAATATATATATGAACTTTTGAAATAGGCACGGAGGGGGGGGGGAGGGGTTGCAAATGGAAAGTGTGACATATAGAGCACACTTATCTGCAATTTCAAAAAAGCTGCTAGGAAAAGGCGGTGGTATGTACGATGTTACATCACTTAACATATCGTTATTTACATTTGTAAATTAATGCCTTGGCAGAGGAAAATGAAGAGGAAGAGACCTTCTTATTCTAAAGCAGTTATAAATGTAAAATTGTATGGTTTTGCATTTATTATTATTTGCAGTGTGAGAGTCGTCGTCGGTTTGGTATTTAATTGAGCTGCCTTGCAAAATGCTTGATGATTGTGGCCTATTAGGTTGGTAGGTGAAAACGATAAAGTGGCGGAATGATAAAACTTAATTTATTGCATGCTACTATATACAACATAGATTGAAGAGGATGGTTTATTACTTATGACTTAATGTTGATTCATTAATAGAGAGAGAGAGAGCAACATGAAATTTATGGCTTGAAAATTGAAATGTCAAAAATAATAAACAATAGGTTTAATTGGAATAAAATTAATATTAACACGCTAAGCTAATAAAATAAATAGATCATTCGCTCTCTTTAATATAATATAGTATAATAGCTGTAGAATTCAAAGTGATATTTATTTGTGCACTTTATTTAAACTGATATAGATTATTTCAATTAAAATTTTCTTTTTATCGTTTTTGAAGTGCTGTTCGTTTAATCGGCCTAAATGATGTTATTAACAATTGTTTAATCATTAGACTTAACATTAGTGCTTTTATTTAAGGAAGAGTAAAAATATAAGATGAAACCCGATTGAAAATTAACAAAAGACCGCTTTATTTTATTTTTGTTTTAATTTACGTTTGGATTTCAATTTTTATATATTTATTAATAAATATTTGTATATTATTGATTATATTCTTTTTTTGTTTTTTTTTCATGATTTTGAGACTTAATTTAATGTTTGTATTATTTTATTGTGTTTATTATGCATACTTAGAATTCTTTGGGAGGTTTTTTTTCTAAATTGTGCATTTAGGTATTGAAATTTTTTGGAGTTCCCCACAAACTATAAATTATTAGTTAAAAATTAAAAATTTGATATTTTTTGCCTTTTATTATTTGAGAAAATTGAAAGTTACAGAAATTTGTTTTCAACAGAGTTCTGATTTTCACCGATTACATTTAAAATTTAACTGAAATTTATTTTTGGAACAAGAACGCAAACTGAAAACTTTGCTGAGCATTTTCACCACTTTTTTCTACTGTATTTGCATAGGCAGTAATTTTATCCTAACAATTTCTGTTTTCCAAAATGTTGGGCTTAAAAATAATTTTTTCAAACATCTTACTTTTGCCGAGTTTTTTTGCGTATACGTATTAAATGGCCATTTTTACTTCCGAACTAAGAACTACATTTCAAAGTTTACGATTCTTAAAAAATAGAACCCGGCTGAGAATTGAAATTATGGTAGCTTAATTTTAAAGCGCATTCTAATTTTACTTAGAGAATAAAGTTCTCAAAGTAATTCAATCTAAGCTTCAAGAAATAGATCTTACATAAAAGTTGTGTTGATAGTCCTCTCGTTTTTTCTTCAGTGAGAAATTTCACTGCACAACACTCTTAAAGGGAATTGAGATGTCCTCCAAGATAGTCTGATAAAATGCTTCTCATTATTATTTGTATGGAATCGTTTTTGTATGTTAGTTGAATAGTAAAAAAGGAATAAAACTTTGGTCACTCTGGCGTATGCTTGATGTCTTTATTTAGTTATTTTAAAGATATTGATTTTTTTTTGAAATGATGATTTTATCATTCTATAGATTGATAAATTGTAAATATGAAATATTTTATAACAAGACCACAGAGAAAAACCCCAAAGGCTTTCTCAAAATTTATACAACTCCGCTCCTGTTATCGAAAAAAAAATTAAATTCGAATGGTTGCAAGAGGATATAAAACGAAAAATTCATATACTTCCGTTGTAGTTGTATATATGCATAGATATAGAAACAGTGGCTCGTATAGTAATAGTAATAGCAGTTAAGAGTATATATGAGCTGACCAAAAAGTCCTGGGTATATACGAGTAGATGAACATTTTGTGTACAGTATAGGTCAGGCATAAAACTGCGATATAAAGGATATAAATTTTCATGCAACCAACTTTATGTAGATACCTACACCAAAAAATGTTGTAGTTGTTGTTGTTGTTGTTTTTTTTTTTTTTGTTGGATAGAAAGTTCAAAACCTCTTCGTCCTTTTTCGGTATATGGGCACAATAATGAATTTGCAATGAACACCAACGTTAACCCAACTAACACACATTTCACTTGTCACATTCAGTGTTTGTAAATTATTCCGGAACATTTCTTGTGTATTTTTGTAGCTTGTAGCTTGTATCTTGTAGGAAGGTGGAGGTCCTGGCTGCTGCAACTTTTTCCCTTTGTTAGCCTTTTTTACAATCTATCCTTACTTTTCGCTATTACACAGTGTTGCGTTAACTTTATTTTGTTATTGTTGTTGCTGTTTTTTTTTCGTTTGTTTTATTTTTAAATAAATTATGGCGACTGCCACCCACATAGCCAAACTCCTGTTTCTTTTTTTTTTGTGTGTTGTGTTGTGATGGGAAGTAAAATTGGATGAATCGGTCTTGCGATGCATTGTTTTACATCCTTTTGGCGTTTACAACAGTGCGGGGCTTTAAATTGGCGCTGTCAATGGGCGTGTATAGTTGTGTATGTTTGTTTCCTGCTGATGAACAGAAACAAAATGAAAAGCCAAAGATAGACGGATGTTGCAATGACATGTAAAAAGCAAATATTTTTAATGTTAATCCACTTTTAACGGTCCTTGCGAATATGAATTGGTTTTTTTTTTTTTTTTTTTTGTTTTGATGTTGAACATGGGGATTTAAATTGGATAAGCCCTTTGTCGGATTGGAGGCTCTTGTGTTGAATGGGCTAGGCTATTTGCATATGCTGTACACAATATCTCGCTGAGAGATTTACATGATCCGCATATTTGATGTGATGTGGATTTGTGTTGTCTTTGTGACAAAGAGATAGTATATGTGTATTTGAATATAATGTACATATAGTGGGGTTCAGGATTTGATAGTGAAATGGGGCCATACATTTGATATAAATGACATTTGACAATGCGTGGGCCGACTCGAAAAGACGTAATGGTCTTCTTTTATAAATCCCACCGTGCCACCGTGCCGCCATGCCAATAAGGACATTTTTGCTATCACAAAAACTGAATATGTAAACTAAATAGTTTTCTAAGGACTATGTTTGGTAAAAACCAGCACGATTTTGTTTTTTGTGATTATCCTAAAAATGCAAATAAAAATTATAAAATATTTTAAACTAGCACGTTTCTCTAGACTTCTTTGGAGAATATTAAATTTGCACAAAAATAATTCGGTGGATAAAACTAACCCTGGGTAATTATACAAGAATTAAATTTGATTTTCTTCCACTTTACAATAGCACGATTTTCCGGTTAATAATTTCCCTTTGATCGTAAATTTTGAGCTTAACCTGACTTAAACAGACAACAAATTAAAAATGAATAATGGCACAACAGGATAAGGCAGAGGCAGCGAAGGGGAATCAACAAAACATAAAATTTAGGTAGGTTTATTATAAAACAAAAAAACACACAACAAAGACCATCGGAAATCCTCGCTAAGCCAACACTGACCCAATTTGAGTTTTGAGCTCATTACGAATTTATTTATTAAAAACACTAAAGGAACTTCTAGCTTACCTAATACTACCTACATACATACTACTGGTCATCTGGAATTCCTGTTTTTTTTTGCTTTCTCCTTGTTTTATAATTTTTTTGTTTGTTGAGAAGCTGGCATAAATAAAAAATCATAAGGACGCACAAAAGAGTGCTTTGGACAAAGGATACAATACAGGTAATGTTTGGGGCTTAGAATAAGTATATGTGTGTTGTCATCTGTAAGAACAAACTATCTCGCCTTACGCAGCACATCAGGTAATATTTATGGTTTATTTTGTCTGTCCATCATGAAAAAAGGACAAACGTTACCTTGGGCGCAAATTTTATCTTCGTCCTTAGGACCTTGAAGTTTATAGCTATCAGTCAAATTCTCGAATTAATATTTAATTTTAATAATGAACATTTTACACTGGTGGCTAGTGGCCAGTTTGAAAGGTTAAGAATGTTGTTTTCTTTTTGGAAAAAAAAAACAAGTGAGAAGTCGTAAACATTAATGTTGATAAAATTTCACCTTGAAATAAAGGATTATGTCTATTATATGTACTTAAACATAAATATAGGGACAATAAACATTTTGTTCTGATTTTTTTTCAGGAAGTAGATGTAATGTAAAATTTAAATCTATGCTGTGTCAAATTTTAATAAATCTTGTCTAAGAGATGAAATTTAAACAGGTGTGCTTTTGAGAGTTTTTGATGGAACAATTCATTGTTAACCAAACAAACCAAATATAATATATTTGTTTTTAAAGAAATTTTCCTTTTGAGTGTTTAAATGGAAATTTTTTTAAAATCCACCAAAATCAAAAATTTGGAAGATGTGTAGTAAATATTTTTTAATCAACTTTCTAGCAGGGTACAATACTACTCGTATTTAAATATAGTATATAAATATTTTTTCAGGCATCATTTTTTTTATTTTTTAGTTTTAATTTTTCATGTGTATTTAATTTCTTAATATTGCATATAATTTTACAATTTTATAAAAAAAAAAAATTAAAAAAAAAACTTTTATTGACACCTACCGTTTACATGTTACTTTTCATAAATTAAGCTGGGATAAATAATTGAATAAATAAGGAAAATTGTTGGCCCCATATGTGGGGAAGGACGATTCTGGAGATGGTACAATCATGACATAGTGACAAAAATTAAGATCGGTAGACTCTAGTGGGCAGTACACCTACCTCATATGAGCGAAGAGGAACCGGCTCGGAAAGTCCTTTGTGGTACATTCTATGGTAGACGACATCGAGGTAGACCATGCTTACGCCGTCGCTGGAGAGATGGCGTGGACCAGGACGCCTGAAGCCTTGGAGTGCGCAACTGGATAACGTCAGCTCGAGACCGCGATAGTTAGAGAGACTTGTTGAAGGAGGCCAGGCCCGGACCCCGGTTGTCAAGCCGATGATGATGATGTAATAACTGAATAAATCCCAAAATTTGATATCTTTCAATAAGCACGCAATTTCGATTTCGAGTCTGTACTTTAATAATTCATCTTGCTCAAGACAAGATTCACTCAAGTCATTTACATTGACTTTTAAAACATGGCAACACTTTTTTTTTTCTATAATTAGCGCGCACTTAAGGGGATTATCATGTACCCTTTATATGTCAGAGACACAGTGAGAGCTTCAGGTAAAGACAGAGCGTGGAAGGGCATTCCACATTCGCGTAGTACGGCTAAAGAACGAATCCCTATACTTGACAGTACGACCGAAATTGGGTTCAAGAGCAAACTGATGAGCATTCCTGGAAGCGCGAGTATTACGGTTGAATCGTTTAAGGGGAGGAATGCAACTGGCTATTTCAATAGGGCACTTACCGTAAAAGTAACGATAAAAGAGCGAGAGACAAGAAACATTACGCCGGTGTTCGAGTGACGTAAAAGTATCGATGATGTTCCTGTCTCCGATCATTTTGAAGGCTCGTCTTTGAATACTGTCCAAGAGGTTTAAGCAAGTTGCTGTAGCACCAGCCCAGAGATGGATGTTATACTCAAGCTTTGGACGTATATAACTTTTATAAATAATAGCCAGATCAGAAGGGAAAAAGAATTTCTTGCATCTCCAAAGAAAACCTCAACATCTTGCGGCATTTTTGGCGACGTTAAGTATGTGATCATTCCACAAAAAATGGTTTGTGATACACATACCTAAAATCGCAAGCTGATAAGTTTCCTCGATGCAAGTGCCACTCATAGATAATAGCAGGGGGTAAGTCTCGCTTTAACGACAGAAGGCAGCATTGAGTTTTCGAAGCATTAAATTCTACGCGATTTTTTAATCCCCATTGTACAATGCTGTCTAAGTCAGAATTTAATGTACTTATCATATTTAGCCGTTTCAGTTCCACGTCCGAAGAGCAGGGAAGGAAGGTCGTCCTGTGGAGGGATCTTTAACTAATAGTTCTGATGAAGCTAAGTGATGGTGTGAAATACTTTTTTTCAATATAACTGATTGTTATAGTTTCTATTAATTTATGGAATCTCAAACTTACCCTGCCAAATTGGAAACATTTATTTTTTATATTATCTATGCACAATATACATACATATCTAAGATTTTTTACTTCAATATTTTGATTTTCAAAGCTATGAACAGAAAGTGTGGAAAAAGAGGTAAGGTTAGCACAGTCAATCATATAGATTTTTGCAACCATGACATTAATGCCTATAAAAGTCCCTATTTGGAATTTTTAGAATCCTGAAAGCAAAGAATTTGTTGTTAAGAAGTATTAACAAAAATATTTTGTTTAAGCTTCAAATACAAAGTCCCATTGCTAGTTTCCGAATGTAATCTCCTCATATGCTCTCGTGTTTTTTATATATTGGCATTACATCAATAAATCAAGTTCTTATTGAAATTTGACCTTGATTAAAAAAAAAAAACAAACAAAACCATTTCACTATTATATTTTATTTAATGGGATATGTGACTCCTTTCCTCGTGTACGAATACTACTCGGATTAAAATTTTATATGCGCACACAATTCCAACTGGGAATGGCATTTAATTGCTTTGATTTTGTGTCAATTGTGTTCTGCCTCCCCAGGCATCGCCAAGACCAATTCACAGTTTGTTGTTCATCATTACGCTTGGATAACATATCCACAGGATATCCTGTGCCCTGCAGGAGGTTATATTTTTTTTTTTATAAAAAAAAAACATAAAATAAAATAAACCAGGTATAATATGCACACATTCATTTTCTGGAAAAAAAAAGAAAACACTTTTCTGATGTACCTATTCATAAGCATACTCTTTATGTAGGTATATGTATATAACATGTATCTTTGGATACACTCATCATTTGTTCAAAAATATACCTTGGAGTCTTTCTAGGATTTTTTTTTATATATATGTTAAAATTTTATGCCAACGGGATGTTGAATAAATTATGTGTGAACTTGCTGTGGTGTGTACTTTTACTTGCAATAATACTATCGGAGGTGGATTAGACAGCGAAGCTTAACAGGCGCAACAAGGTTATGAAAGCATTTTTGTAATGGGTCTCTCTATATATTAATGTTGAAAGGGGACTATTTAGTGTTCAATATATTTTGTGAAAACTCATTTTTTCGACAATTTTTCCACTATGCGACCATGACCAGTGCTACGTAGAACTTCGTCCTTCATAATAGCCCAAATGGGCATGTTAACAAATGACGTCTGCACTAAATTACAGAATCTTAAAAAAAAGCTTCATTAAAAACTATCGATAACAAGTATGAAAATATAACTGATTACCAAACTCTGTCCAAGTTTAAGTTAAGCCCCGAGAATTCTCTGGACTTTGCCAAGCCCCATTTGGGATTTGTTCTTGTTGTATTTTACTTTATTAAGCCCCAAGAGGCCTGTTAAATAAAACACGTCTTAGACTGGAGCACTTAATATACATATGTGTTGGTTTCAGGTGTGTTTTTAACAAACCCATTGGGGCTTAAAAAACGCATCTATTACAATCAGCACAACATCTTAATACTATTCCTTAATCTTTTTTCTTTAACTCAGTGAAATCATATTTTACCCATTTTACAAATTTTCTACACAAATTTTTACCTAAAGTAAGATGTTTAATGATGCTACAATGAGAAGGCACGACTATACACAACTCCGCTCATGTCATAAGATATATTTAAGCATTCGACACTTTGACTACGTGTCATTTCATTCAAACTCCAACATTATAAACACACCTCGCCTCATGAAACGTCAATTGAGTAACTTAGACAAGGAGTGCTGTGTTTACGAACGGATATTGTGAGCGCTGGCGTTTTTATCAAGTTATAATATTTTTTTTTTCTAATAGACATTCAACAAAAAAAAAACCAGCCAGCCCGTAAGTGTCATTCCTCTGCGCTTTACAAGAACATTGCAAATGTGAGACTTCCTTTCAAACAGAGCGGTAATATCAACGACGAAGACGTTAAAAGCTTTATAGGCTCAGTTATAATGTAATTTAACGTCAAAAGATATTTTTCTTGTTTTTTTCTTTTTTTTAGGAAACCTCATTAAATGTGGTGGTGCCGAAAGGAAAAAAAAAATAATGTTCGTTCAAATGAATTTCAATTCAAATGTGTGAACATTAACATTTACCTCTATGTTGGATAACATTTCTCTTAAAATTTATTAAGTAAACAATTTTTTTTAAGGATTGCGTTTTTTTTTATAAATTATACTTGAAACATGAGTGTATGTGTTTTGAAAGTAGGTAATATTTTTCGTTTCCGTTCAAAGTCATTTGTATAAGAGTTAAAGAGGATATATGGGTGAAGGATGGAAATTTATATGGGATGGGCACTAAGATAGTAAAATAAAATAAATTTTACGCAAATAAAAATATTCTATTAGAATGTTTTTGAAATCACGAGCTTTTAAGTATTTAGTATTTATTATTTATATTTCTTGTAATTTTTTTTTTCATGCAAGAATAATATTGTTTAAAAGGTTTTTTAAAATATACATTTTATTTGTTGCATTTGAAAAATGTTCAAGTTTTTTGAAAAAAAAAGTCAAAAAATGGTTAAAAAAAAGTTCCGACAAAAAATTGTCTAAGAAAATTTGGTCAAAAAAAATATCTTCAGAAGAAATCAGGAAACAACCTAATGAAACTCTTTTTTTGGTCGCAAGAATAAAAATTAGTCAAAACCTAAATTGTGAAAAGTCTTATCGCAAAAACAAAAATGTCCAAAAAAAATTTGAACGGAAATTTTTTTGAATCATTTTTTAAAAATCATTCAAAAAAATTTATTATGAAAAAAAAATGTTGACGAGAAAAATTTTTGTCATAAATGCCGAAAAAAATTTGTCAAAAAAATGTTAGGAACAAAATAAACTATGAAAAAAGTTTTGCCGAAGAAAATTTCCTCCTAGAAAAATATGGTTGCCGAACAAAATTGATCAAAAAAATTGGTGAGAAAATAAATTTTGAATAAAATGTTCACCCAAAAAATCATTTGTAAAATATGTTCAAAAATATAATTTTAAATTTAAAAAGTCCAATGAAATACTTAGTGCAAAGTATTCTATACTTGACTGATTTATTTCAGTAGTATTATAAAACTAGTATTTAAAAAAAAAACTGCTAAGAAATTTTTCCTGCCCTTTTTCTTCATTGATTTCCCTAAGTAAATTGTTATGACTTTGGCAAAATGACTAAGCATTTAGTTCAGTTAAAATCATTTTCTATAATTGATTTAATTAAAATCTATAAAAAAACTTTAAATAATTCATCAAAAATCAATAGTAGGTATGTGTTGATGATTGGGGACTAATGCATAATTTATGTGTCTCTTATTTTATGGAATTATAAATTTAAAAAAAAAAACAATCTAGACTTCCATTGAAGTTTCAGCTAAAAATAAACTCAAACAAAATTAAAAATGAGTTTTCAAAAAATTCAAATATCATGGTTATCATTCTCACTTAAAAAATAAAAGCAATTTGACTTCTATTTTAACCTTCACGTGTTTGCCACTACTTTGGGCATTCATTAAAACCCCTCTATTATATAAATACATATATATATGTATACTCTACACACAGAATAACACATACATACATAGATACCTACCTTACCTACTCAGAAGTAGCTAGGCAATGTACGTTTTTATTTTCAAATCTTTATGAAAAAATAAAAAACAAAACGCACATGCCTTGCCTTATAGCAGTTGAAACCAACCTTCTGTTAAAATTGGGATATCCTTGAAAAGAAAATGTCCCCTTCTTAATCTACCCTCGACTGTGTGTACGACAGCCAAAACGACGAATTTTCTTACAAACCTATGACGAAAAAAAAAGTAAATAAAAAAAAAAATTACAAAATCATTTCGTCATCAGACCAAAGTCACATTCAACAAACCACAATACACCAATGCTATAATAGCATACTTAACACAACAACACATTCATGTTTAAATAAGGTCCTGTAATCGCAATAAAAATAAATAAAAAAAAATTTGATATGAATAAAATCCTATGAGCAAGTTGGTCACATGCCCTTGCTTTTATGGTTTTCAGGGGGGCATATGGTTAATAATTTGAAAATCTAATTTAAGTTACATTTTAAAAGTCAAGGTTATTTTAAAAGACTTTTATAATGTGTCTGTGTATAGTTTTGAAAGTGAAATAATACATTTTAAAAAATATTCAGTTCAGTTCTTTAATTTAATTTCTCAAATGATTAACGTTAGTTGTTTGCAATAACTGGGTTGTGTTTTTTTTTAAATTTTGTAGATAACAAAGGTACCTGCAAATTATGAAAATATAATTTAAAAAATTTTTAGCTCTTCAAAAATATTGCATTTCTTATAATCATATTGGACGAAAAGTTTTGTAACTATTTTCATGCATTTCAAGGACCCAATCAGCAAAGACACGACGTTGTTGATAATTGGCCGGTTTGAGTTCTTGTGTTAACTGAACTTTATAGCCTTCAGACCTATGTAAGACTTTATGCAAAATACGGAGTTGCGATCGACGTTTGTTGTCCAATTCCAAAGAACGACGGGGAATGGACAAACTTGTGTTTTCATCAACACTTTGGGCTACAGCAACAATATTCTCAGCTGTTCTTGAGCGACGTACTCGAGTTTTATTCTTCACATCGCTTACTTGTCTTGACAGCTCAAATTGTTTCACCAATTTCTGAATCACGGTCTGAAAAGGTTCTTCACGACGACAAAAAAATGTTTTAATAATTTCAATGAGTTGTTGAAGCGTGTATAGTTCCATTTTTATTAATGGCGTCAAATTTGAAAAAAATTACAGCTTCAAAACTAACAACTTCTGAAATAGCGGTCTATTCAAAATAATACCCCTAGTTGGAAAAACCTTTATTATAGTTAGTTTGAGAAATAATAAAAAGAAGGTTTTATTTAGGCCCGTAACTTAACTAAGTTGGTGCCTAATTCTACTTCAACTCTTCTAATTGCAATAAAATTTTAAATTAAGATCGTATTCGACATTTAAATAATGTGCTGTCTCTGGTGAAAAACTTGTCAAGAATAAAATTTCTCTCACCTCAGCTGTTCAGATTTAGTATAAACTTTTAGGTCCCTTTCACTTCTGCAAAAAACACGCACACAGGAATGGTTCAAAGTTGTAAGCCACTTAAGCCGTGGTTCTTCATGGACAGTCGCGCCTCCAATTTTATTTATATATCTGACCAAATATTTGTATAAAGCATGTGTCCGATTGCAGGAACAAAAAATTGCAAATTCTGTGTTTTTTTTTCTTCAAATTTTTAGCTCATGAAGCTTAATATTATAAATAAGATTAAAAACTCAATTTCAGTTAATTTTCTACGAAACCATTTCATGCCTTTATGATCCCTTCCTCTTTGTGTTTATTTCAACAGAATCTATTCACTTGTACAGCCAGGTACATATAATATGTTCCAAGTAAAACTATAAAATAAAAACAAAACGAAGAAATGAGATAAATGAACAACAGGTGCGCAAAATCTTTTTTTTTTAATAGTTGTTGTGGAAACTTCGTATGTTTGCTGTTAACTACGAGTACAAAAAAGGATATCAAAGTAATTAGTTGTGTGACCTAGATAAGATCATGAAAAGACTTTTTTTTTATTTTTATAAACCAACTTGTTAACAATAAACTCCTTCAAGTTGGAAATAGATTACCAACTTCTTTAGAAAAATATAACGGTCAGAAATTTCAGTCGTTTTAACTTTTTTCTTTTATTACACAGTTCTTGTTTCTGTTGGTGCAAAGGAATTCTGTGAACTCAGCAATCATACGTTAAACTCTTCCAAACTGAAGTTCTAGCAGCGGTAAAAGCTGCCGAACAGATCTCACAGATGGCGACACACGGACCGATATCACCATTTATGTTGACACTCAGGCAGCGATAAAAGCTAGCTCTGCCACAAAAATAAAATCCAAGCTGATTTCATACTGTGGCGAAGAGTTATAAGGATTATAGCCATACAGCACAACTATTGATTCTGCTGGGTCCTTGGAAACTATTGAATATTAATAAATGAAAAAACAAGCAGGTTAACTGGCAAGGATTGGTTCAGCATCAGATCTTAGCCTTGCAGCCTCCACTGTTAAAATTACGTGCTGTGCCAGTAAACAGAAGAAGATATTGGAATGTACCACTGATGGATCTCACTCGCAACTTGTACCGCTACAAGGAATCTGTAGCCTAGCTAAATATAATAATAAAAAATCAGACAAAATCATGAACCTGAAAAATCGGTTGCAATCCACCGTCAGCTCATCAATCTAACCTAACTTAACTAATGTATCTCCATCTATTCACAAGAGTGGAAAGTGAAGTTGGGCTTAAGATCAATACTGCTAAAGCAAAAAGTATCGGACTTGAAACTAACTGATATCTATCCATGTAGATATTTCTTGACAACCAGCAAAAAATGGTAGAAAATTTTTAATACTTTGTCTTTACTGCCATGGAACTGAATCGGTGCTTCTTTAGGATGAAAATCATAACCGTTGCAATAACAAAACTGCAACCGTTCGTAAATAGACGACCTCAACACATATCTTGACGATTTTCCAACATACGAAGAAGTTAGTGACAGTTAGAATATAGGCAAAAAGTGCATTGCGAATCAAAATGGCGAATAAAGTGGCTGTTTCATCTTCTATGATTGAAAAAGAAAAACTTGATAAAATGAGAAGCAAGAAAATTGGACGAAACCTTCACGTCAAAAATACCATCTTGGACAAAATACAGCATGACTAACGTAGCATGGTACTGTCATGTCCAAAGAATATGCCTTCAGAACTCAGTTCAAAAAGCAAAAGTTTACGACATTTCGATAGTATAGCGGAAAAGTTGACAGATCCAAAAATTCTCGGATCAAGCACAGAACAATCAAAAACTGGAAAGTATATCGACGATTACTGAGGTCTCAAAAATGGAGCCATTGAGTGAAACAGTGAAAAGGGAGAGTTATGGTTTTTTTTTGCCGAAGGGTTTTCAAATATTACCTGTACTCGGAATTAAGATCTAATCTTCAATTTGATTTGATTTTTGTAAACATCAGGTGTTCAAAAATCAAAAATTTATGTTGATTTTTAGGTACTCCTGCATGTGAAGCAAATACTTTCAAAATAGAAAATTAGATGACCAACAATCTAATCTATTTGGGTCATCTCATATGTTTATGACAAAAACCTGCAATCACTACAATACTTTCAATATTGACCAGAAGTTGAAATAAAAAAAAAAATAAACAAAACACATGAATATAATCGAAAATTATAGCAATTCATAGCTCTGTGCCAATATAGACTATGGCCATTCATATCTATCCAGTTATCCACCTTCATAAATATAATGATAAACATTCATATGTATATGTAGGCAGTCCCAACTAGCCGGATGTGCAAATTAAATGAATATTAGCCCAGACTTTATTGGCTGTAAAATTTAATTATAGAATTAATCGATAACCTTTTGAAAGTTGTTAACTCCCTCCTCTGGTCACCCTCCTTGCCCTGCTTCTTCCGCCATTCTGATACTGGTGCCACTATACCATTACCATGCTACTTCCACCTTCCACACCGCACCGTGCCACCAAGCCTACTCTTTCAGTTCATTGGATCATTGAATCGTTATTTATGTACTCAGCTTGTATAGTCTTTGGAAAAAAGGGTGATTTAAACGGATTGAAATAAAAAGGGAAAAATAAATTATTATAAGCTTGGCATCGGCACCTATAGACTACAAGGTAGGTATATTCGCTTAAATCGTCAGCCCATTGCACAAAACCCGGCCATCTTGTACCATCCCATCGGCCACCAACCGTGTCCTATTAAAGGGAAAAACAAAAGGACATTAAGCCGCCGCATTTCGTCCTGTGCATAAAAATATGCATCGATAGTTTTTGTTGTTTTTTTAATTCTTTATCATGATACGACTGAGGAGGTCTAGAAAATTGAGAATGTGTGTTTTTGTATGTGTTTAAGGGTGAGTAAAACTTATGCTCTTAAGTCTTTAAGTCTACACCTGATGCAACTGGAACTGGAACTGGAACTGCAACAGCTATAACTGCACGATGCACCACATAACAAAACCAAACCATCATCTACCAGCACTCAAAAGTATCCTATAAGACTCCTATACAAATGCGGTTTCACTCCAATTATAAGCTTCGAGGTTGAGGTAAACGAGGAAAGGACACGTTGCTGAAAATGAGGTCGATGCTTTCTTTTGCCTGCAGCACTGTGAAAGGACACATCGCTCATAAGGTAAGAGGGAACTGTGAGGGGATGATGTTAGTAGGCTTGTTGTATACATTTTTTTTTCTTTTCTTTTTAATTGAACATGAACATGCTTTTTTTTCACTTCTATTTCTGCGGCTCGCTGCTTGCTGCTCCTTGCTTTTTGCTATGCCACTGCTGATGTCCTCTTGTGTAGGGAGGAAAATAAATTTTATACAAAGTAACAAAATTCAGGTTCTATATGCATGTGTGTGCTCATAGTCTATAGGTGTGTTTGTAGACGTTATTATTATTATGCAAAAGTAAATGTAGGTTATCATGACAATCGGAGTAGGCAGGTGGATGTATACAGGTTTTTTTTTAGGGATTTTTGATTTGATTTAAGGCTTGGAGTTTGTGACAAATTAAAAAAGGTCAAATTGAATTTCAACAAAGAAGACAAAGACAAACATATTAAAATAATTATGACTAAATAAATTGATGTTGTTAAAAATCATACAAAATGAGATGTCCTTTGATGCATTTTTGTGAATGAAGGAGGAATATGAATGTAGTTTTGTTTATAAATGTTAATTACCTTCTATAGATTAATCATTAGATAGAAGAGAACTTCTTATTCTCATGGATTACAGGTAATTTTATTGAAATTTGTGTAGTTGAATATCAGTTAATTTGAACCACTTCTTCAACAACTTCAGTGTCAATCAAATTCGAAATTTTTGCTAAGATAACCTTGGTCCTTAAAAATTATTAGATTTTTAACATTAGTTTCTGATATACAGGAATGGTGTCTTTCAAATGAAGCACTTTTGACTGCTACTGAATAATGAAATGGTGACTTCTAGTTCGTCAAATATTAAAAACTTGAAATTTTCAAATTATGTGGATATTCGCTCAATTTCAAGTGAATTTTTCCAGAAAACAACTTGGGCCAAGCCTAGGGAAACATTAGGCTAGGGCCACCACAAGGAGAGAGAAACACAAGGAAGTCAAAAATATGTTCAATGTTTTTGTTTAATAATTTATAATTTATACTCTTGCGATTTATTCTTTCTTATTCTTGTTTGTTAATAATTTTCAATTAAAATATTCAAAGAGAAATAAATCTTAAATTTAAAAATAAAAAAAAGTTTGCATCATTTCTTTTTTTATTTATTATGTATTACAATTTATTTTTGAGGATGGGTATCTTTCATTAACCAAGATGTTTGTATGTGCCCGATCAAGAATTGCTATGAGTTAATTAAAAAAAGTTACGTATACGCCTTAGTGTACCCATCATTTGATTGGTTTCATTAACTTTAAGGGTGACAAAGTTTCCAAGAACTATTTTTTGCATGTGTTCAACCTTGGCGCCCTTTAACACTTTGAGCATAAACTACAGAGGGTGAAAGAACTTAGAGTGGCCCTACGAAAGTTTTGTTTTTTAAGCTTTGAATCAAAATTTGAGAAAGTATAAAAGGAAAAGGACAGCCTGATACACATGTTTGTGGTAAATACCCCCCATCTCCTTCATTTTCAACTAGTTTGATTGAAATGTATTCCAAGTTTAAAGCAACTCGAAATATTGAGAGAAAAGTTATTTATTTACTGATTACTAACATTAATGTGGAAGAGGTTTTATTGTCAGTGTGTAATTATTCAAAATCTAGATCCGGAGAACTTATTTTTTGTCCTGTGTCGTGTTGTGCCAGAAATGGGGATATGTATTCTTATATAACATTTCTTTCAAAATATTTCCCATCCTTGAAAATTGGACACTGAGTTGCTTTCCGTAGATTTCGTAAATTTAAATTAAGTCTATTCAAATTATGGCCCAGTTTACCCTTTGGAATGCTTATTCGTGTTTCTCGAAATTTGAGAAATATTTCCAGGGAAATTTAATAATGTACATAATTATGTATTTAACAGCCCAAGTAGGCTCTGTGAAATTAGGTCCCAGGAAATAAGGCCCCAAAAGAAAAAAAGAAATATGGCCCTAAATTGGGGTATTTTTTCATAATGAAACTATGCCTCAATGAAATAAAGCCCCACTGAAATGAAAAAAAATGCCCCAAAAAAAAAGTGAATTAAGGCCCGAACTTGTTTTGCCTTTTTTTTGGAAAAATGAAATAAATCCCCAATTTAGTTTTTCATATTAAAGTTTATTTTCGAAAATGAAATTACACCCCAAACCATCAAACAAATACTTAAAACTGTTCATATGCTTTTTTGGTTCTTTTATCTATAAGAACAAAAAAAAAAAATGGTAAAAACCTGTTGAAAAAATCAATAAGTAACAAAATCGAGTGATCTTTTCAACAAGAAAGATGAAAACCATAAGGTAGATACAGAAAAGCTGAAAAAAATCGCGCGATTTTCCAGTTAAGAAAATTATTTAAAAATTGCAATTTAATAAAATATTGAATAATTGAATGTATAAGTATTAGCCAACCTTTCGTAGAACCAATTTGTAGTTCATTTGAAAGTAGTTGCGCGAGAAATTCATCAAGGCCTATAAGCTATTGAAGGGGAATAGGGAAGAAGGGAGAAGGTAAAACACAACAGCATGAGGTGTTATATTACTGGAAGTGCTTAGTCGCATTTATATATAATTAACATGACTTGAATGTTTCTATTTTTGGGCATCAATTGGATATAATAAACTACACTTTGTAATGAAGTACTCAAAGATCAATTTTATTGATTGAAGAATTTCACATATGGCACAATGTCTAGACCACACATAAAACATCAACCGTCAACAAACATATTGTTAAGTCTTAAGATGATTTTGTACTTTTTCTTTAGCTTTAGTCTCGACTTCATTTCAACTTTCATTTTCATTGAGTAGGTTCTCATTCAATGATTAATTTATGTGTCATGTCCTTACTCACATTGCATGACACAATACTTTTTGGTAAAGTAATTGAATTATAACTCAAATTGATGTCTGGATTAAATCTTAACTTATCCTTTTAATTTCTCTTAATTTATTTTATTAAACTTAAAGAAAGAAAAAAATTATAAATTTTTTTTACTGCCCAGGCGCATTTAGCCACATTTTATTCAAAATGTCAAACTGGGTAACAAAATGTCAAAACATTTTATTGAATTGACATCGTCCAGACCACAACACACACATCACCCTCTCTTGAACCCGAACAATATATGTAATGTATGATGACGACAGAGGATACAACACAGACACATCATGACTATGCATATTATAACCCCAAACGATATGCAGGACTTTCTAGGGCAATTCTGGGGCCATCACGACTCAATATGTATGTTGTCGTCGATGTCTCCCCATCCTCCCTCTTAGATGGTTCTCGTTGACGACCACCGACAACGCTCTATAAAATCGCATCGATTCCATATGCTTGTTCATGTGTGCTCTCACCCCTTGCTGGTACTCCACATCTTCTATAGAAGTCCTTCGACATAAACCATGATGACGTGCATTTGAAATTCGTTCTGGAGGACATGTGTTTCCTTTAAGAAAATCGTTACAGCTATTAGATATTCTGGTAATGCTGTTGTATCCCCACCACACTACAGCGCACATTATTATACTCTCTCTCTCTCTCTCTGCCTCTCTTTCTATCTCTGTCTTAGCTGAAGCTCAGGAACTTGGTGAGGGAGTGCATGATGGAGCTTATTAAAAAGTCATATTCTATTGATTAATGTATGCTTATCCTTTTGTCTTACATAATGTAGACTTTAAGAAATAATAATAAAAAAAATGACATTCTATAAGGAAAAACGTTTTTAAGGTGGAAATTCACAAAAATATCTCCAAGTAAACATCTTTCAAGCCATCAGCAGAGGAGCAAGAGGCCATACAACCCATTGGGGATGAATTTCCTGGGAAATTATGTCGAGTAGGTATGCTGAAGGCATCATCAACATCAGTTCCACGATAAAATCTTCGGCCATCTTATAAATTTTTTTTTTTTTTTTTTTGAACAAAACAAAATAATAAAACTTAAACTGTGCCATTTTGAAAGAGGAAGAACGTCCGTGGATCGTTAAGGATTTAATGGGTTGGATGGTTGAGAGCATTGCAACTGCAAATACACGAGTATAGTTATATTAAGAAGGTAACCTCTCTCGGTCTTTTTTGTGAATATGAACAATATTCCCACTTAGCGGTAATGGCAATTTAAAATTCAAAAGGAAATAATGTTGCGCAATTATTGTTTTCACGCTTCCAATCTTATAAAGACCACCCCATCGCACAGGCTTTTGACTCACTCTACCCATCCGGCCATCCAGAGAGAAACCTTTAAGGTGAAAACAACAACTTCCAGGTCAAGGATTTATAGTAAAATCGTAGAAAAACAAGAAAAAAGAAAGAACTTCTGTGAAATGTGCAATTTTAACTTAAGTATAGCAAATACTTCACATTCACGTAGCAATTTCATATCATTGCACCCTGTGTTGGAGTCCAATGCTATATCGTTCAACGAGAGTAACGGTGTATACACCATATCGTATGGAAAGAAAATTCCACCTAGGTACCTATATAAAAATAAGAAACAATTTAGCAAATTGGAAAGCTGGCCTACTCGGCAAACCGCACAATTTTTAAGGTTTAAGCGTTGCAACTTAAGACTCAAGTTGTTCATTTTTGAACTTGGTGGTTATTAGTTTTTTTTTTTTTTTTTTTTATTTTTACTTGGCAACAAAACACCGTCATTTATTATTATTTTTTTTCCAATACAGAAGTGATCTCATTATAATAATGGATTTCTGAAGTATCTTTAAAAATATGAAGGTTGGACGTGAGCAAACTTCAAATTTCAACTAATAATTTAAACTTGGACTGGCCAAAAGATCGAGAGCAATAGCAGTCTCGTCTAACTCTGAGGATTCTAAATAGACTGAGTATCAAAATCATTTATTCTAATTTAAGGTATTTTTGACTGCGTCGAAGGCAAATCAAAAAAATAAAGAGAAAATTATAAAAAAAAAACATAAAAGTCATTATTGGAATTGCTAAAATAATCCATAAGAGAAATTTGAGATGAAAAACTAACTGTGATGAATTGAAGAAATATTAATTTTTGAAAACAATTATTTTTAGAATAATTGGTATACAATTTTTCAGTATGTTAAAACATTTACGTAATCAAAAAACGAATTTCCAAAAAAATTATTCGAATGAATTTTTTTTGAAATTCGTTAAGATATTGAGTTGTCCAAAAGAAAAATGTTTTTTTTTTAAACTAAATTAAAATTTTTTTATTTTTTGAATTTTAATTATATTGAGATTGTAATCTGTTAGCCGCTTATAAGAAAATCGATAGTTAAATATACTGTTTTTTCAAAATATTTTTGAATAATAATTTTAATTTTTTACAAAAACTAACATAAAAAATTTTATCAAAATCGTTGGAGCCATTTTTGAGATAAATAAGTATTGTTTAACAGTTTTATAAAAGGTTTCGTTTTTTAGTTAAGCTTCTAAAAAAATATCAGCGGGAGTTTTCAATTATGAAAACAAATATGAAGATTTTTCTTTTCTGAAAAAAATTTTTCCACACTTTTTTGATTACATTTCTATTTTTAGACCATTTTTTCATTAAGATGAACATTTTTAGAAAAAAATTTCCCTTCACAATTAATTTTTGACCAATTTTTGTTTGGAATTAAAAATAACAGGAATTAAGAGTAACAACTAAAAATAAATACCGTAATAATTGTAAAACATGCAAAAAAAATTATAACAATTCTTGAGAATTTTATGATTTGTTTTAACGTTTTTTTTACGTTTATATGGTTGGCAACTTTTTATTGTTCTTAAATTTATATTTTTCTAAAATATTCTACTAAATATCCAAAAATGAAAGAAATACATAACGTGGTTTTCGATATATTAAATAAAAAAATAAAAAAAAAAATATTTAAAATAGATATTTAAAATAGATGATTAGATGTTTTTGAAAAAATACGGTACTATTAGGGGTGATTGTAGCCTCCATTAAATACAAAACAAAAGCTAATAATTTTTTACTTGCAAATATACGTACTAGATAATATGTACATAATTATATAAGGCAAGATTGGGATTCGTGCAAAAAATCGAACTCAAGATATCAATCAGAACTAACATTACGATTTTAGAGAACGCGATTAAAGTGGGTCCAATTCTGTCTGTCTGTCTGTACCTCGACCTACAGCCTAAACTACTGAAGCGATGTTCTTCAAACTTTGGACATAAGATTTTGGAGAGATTGCCTAGAGGGGAAATCGAATTTTTTTAGTTCCAAAAATAAAGGTACCTGTCATAATACCGTTTAGACAAAACATTTTTATCTCAAAAACGGCTGTAACGATTTTGATGAAATTTTCTAAATCGAGTTTGTCAAGTAACCTTAATAATCGAGTCAAAAAAAAAATTTGAAAAAACCTTTATTAAAAACCGGATTTTTGGTTTTCGGTTTTCTCGTAAACTATTGGACGGATTTCGATTAAATAATATTGTATACCAAAATTATTTTGCATATCAAAATTTTGAAAAAAATATTGTTTGTATTGAAGAAAAGAACATTTTTTTTTTGAAAATTTAATATTTTGAAAACTAATAAATATTTTTTTTTAAGTGTATGTTATCGAATGCTAAAAATGTACATACCAACTTTTTTTTTTATAAAAGTACTTAAAAATTATATATTATGGAGACATAAGAAAATATTTTTTGAAAAAACAGCTCTAATGATTTTTGAAATTTTTTTTTTTCAAAAATTTGAATTTTTATGATACATAAGATGGCTTTTTCAGTTTTAAGATTAAACTTCTTTTTTTGGCTAATTTTATCGATTCCAAAAATGAATTTCAGCGTTTTTTCATATTTTTACGTGTCACTATAATCGATAGTAGTGGGGTGATATTGTATTTTTTTTTTTTAATTTGGCTTTAAAACCAAGATGTTATCGCGCATAGGAGCAAGTACGTGCGACCCTGTGAAAAAAAAAAAAAAAAAAAAAAAAATGTTGTCAACAAAAATTATAAAAAAAAACTGCTTTTGGGACCAACTTCATATTCAACCAATGATTTCATGAGCCAATGAATCAATGATGTGCGTTTATAAATTCATTACTCCTCCAAGTAAAAATTAATTCTTACTTCTTCATTATACATAATATGAGCCCTCAAAAAAATCAGCTCCAGTTTTATTTGTTTTATAGGTATTTCGATTCAACGAATTTATTTCACTGTTTTTTTTTTTTTTTTTTAAGTAGGTAAAAAAGCTGCCCGGCAAAAATCCTCGTTTCAAACCCTCCTAGTGGGTGCCGGGCGGTAATGATCACCACAGTTGTCTTGTACGTTGTCAAGATGGGGATCAGCTAAGGTCAGGTTGAATCGCTGAAGTTTCCTACTCCTTAATAGTAGCAAGCCTTAGCAATGCAATTTGACCATAGATACGGGGTCCCTAATTTCAGTGGTGGTGTGAGCGTTTTACATAATCCGTGCCGAAGAATGAAAGGCTGGGGGGCAAACCAGTCGCTAACGAGCTCATTCGGATGCCTTGGCAGGGTCCGTCTTATTTTCTGCCTTACCCCGGTATATCGGCTCTGCCGGGGCTGACCTCTTTTTTCCGACCTACTCGTGGGACCAACATACAACAAACTTAAACAAAATGGACGAACTAGACATGACGAACGAAGAACCATCCACAGACTTGGAGGATGAACTCTTGGCCTCCAGCCAGGAGACCTTGAAGGGGTGCTCACTTAGCGCTGGTAGTTCCAGCACTTGTGAGCAAACCAAAACCACAGGAAGTATAGGTAGTGCTATTCATAGCACTCCTATACCTCCTAAACCGTATATAAAACCGAAACCCTCGAGTAGCAGTGCAACTCGAGGAACCAAAAAACTATCTGAAGGCGCTCTTCTCAAGAACCGCTTCAAAACGGCCTCTCACATTCTTGCCAAGATTGCCAAGAATGAAGAGACCGGAGTGATTCATGAGAGGGACGCCCAAGATAAAATAAAGTACCAGAAGGTTGTTGATGAATACAACAACCTTCTGGCCAACCGAGAAAAGGCCGTTAAGCGAAACAGATCTCAGGAAGAAATCTGCCCGTCTCAAAAAAAGAGCAAGCTTGACGGCCGGACAAAGCCAGGGAAAGCACCATCTTCTGGAGCAGCGCAACTGCGTACTCTTAGTGAGGTTGTCAGGGATGACCTCCAAGTAGCAGTTGTGGATGAGCTCTCCACAAACAGCAAAGGTCTGCTGAACGTGTGGAACTCTATCGAGGGCAAGCTCTCTGAGATGGTGTTTTCATACACTATATCAAACAGTGAGGGCCCCTACCCTAGTTTTGACTCTGGCGAGATGCTCAGGGGGTATAGGGTAATCAAGTGTGCGGACAGGTTTTCTAGGGATTTCCTTAGTGAAAGCATTGCTAAGGTTAGCAATGACTGGGAGGGCTTGAAGCTCAAGCTTATCCCAGCTAAGGACATCCCTAGACAACCGAAGGCTCGCATTTGGTTGCCGCTCATGAGCATAAAGCCAAGCGGACAGGATCTGATCCGCGGTCTTCAGAGGCAAAATCCGCTGGTCCCCATGCACGATTGGGCTGTAGTAAAGGCAGAAGAACCGCAGAAGACCAGCGCCTCTTACCTTCTGAGGATTAGCGAGGAAAGTCTAGGGGCTCTCGAAAAGGCCGAGTACAAACTTAGTTTTGGCATAAGGAATGCCAAAATTAAAATTCTGCAGAGTCAGGGAACAGACACCGACAAAGCTGATGACAACGTCGAGGTTGACGATGTTGTTAGCGGAGTCGAGGTCCCCAGCGAGTTGCCGGGCCCCAGCTCTGCAGCTAAAGACAATTAAAAACGCGCTGAAGGTCATCCAGATTAATCTGAAGCACTCTAAGTGTGCTTCAGATAATCTGAGAGTTTTCCTTAGGGAGGAAAACTTCGACATTGGCGTTATCCAAGAACCGTGGATAAACGGCCTCAAGGTGCGAGGCCTCCAAGACAACCAATACGACCTCTTTTATAAAACCACAGATCAAGACCAAGGTAATCCCAGAACTTGTATTTTAGCTAAAAAACATTTAAAAGGTTTTTTATGTCCAAATTTTAGCACTCCCGATCTGACAGTTGTCAGATTTGAAGATGAAAATACACAGGGTTTGCTGTTGGCCTCTTTTTACTCTGCCCACAATGCACCATCACCTCCGGGGGAGGTGTGCAAAATCATAACCGAAGCTAAAATCAAAAATGCAAATCTTCTGATCGGAGGCGACGCAAATGCTCGGCATACCCTTTGGGGAAGTTCTGAGATCAACGAACGAGGTGAGTCACTTTTTGATTTTATTATTGAACATAATATGACCATTTGTAACAGAGGCAATACTCCCACTTTCGTCTTTCCGAGCTCGGAAAATTATGATGGATGGGAGGATGTGCTTGATGTTACTTTAGTAAACAACCGTAATTTATTAGTGGAGAATTGGAGAGTTTCCCCTTTGAATTCGTTTTCGGATCACAAGTGGATTCTTTTTCAAATTAATTTCGAGCCGAAAAACCCTCCGCCCTATAGAAATCCCAAAAGAACTGACTGGAAGAAATTCAGTCAAATCGCAAATTCCAAACTGAGCAACTTACCGAATCTCACAGAATCGATAGTAGACCTTGAATCAAAAGTGAAAACCTTTGAAACTTCTATAAGTAAAGCTTTTAGAGTCTCTTGCCCAGTTAAATATAGCCGCAAAACCCTTCCTTCTTGGTGGAATGAAGAACTGTCCAGTCTTAGGAAAATGACGAGGACAATTTTCAATATCTGCCACAAACATAAGTTTTACCAACCGTACAAAGACTCTCTTAAAATCTACAAGCAAGCCCTATCATCAGCCAAAAGAAAAGGCTGGAGAGAATACTGTCAATCAATCGAAGACATAAAGGACTCCGCAAGGCTCAGCAAAGTTTTATCGAAGGAACATTGTAATCCTTCATTTCTAAAAAAGCCTGATGGAACCTGGACAGCCTCTCCAGCCGAATCTCTTGAGCTACTGATGAAGACGCACTTTCCGGGTTGCGAGAGTGATAACCCCGAACCGCTTGAAACCACAGAGCTAAACGTGGCTCATGTGGAGCAAGTCAATTCCGTTATAACCAGAGAAAATATTTTGTGGGCCATTAATACTTTCTCTCCATATAAATCCCCAGGCATGGATGGCATACTGCCAGTTATGCTTCAAAAGTTGCATGATGTGGCAGCTCCATGGCTGGAACAAATTTTCAAAGGATGCCTCCTTCTCAAACATGTCCCCATGTCGTGGAGACAGGTCAAAGTAGTTTTTATCCCGAAGGTTGGTAGGCGAGGTCACGAATCCGCGAAGGATTTCAGACCAATAAGCTTAACATCTTTTGTGCTTAAAACCTTGGAGCGCATTCTTGATTACCATATTAGAGAAATCCTAGTTGGACGACCTCTCGAAAGCTCTCAGCATGCTTATCTTAAGGGCAAATCTACGGAGACTGCCCTCCATGAGGTAGTGCGTACTTTAGAAAAAACAATCCATTATAAAGAATTTACTCTTGCCACCTTCTTAGATATTGAAGGTGCTTTTAACAACGTCCTTACCGAATCCATAGAAGAATCTCTCATTAAGTTCGGTGTAGAAGACTTCATTCGAGAATGGATTATTTCCATGCTCAGTGGTAGGAAGATTCAAGCCACTCTAGGCAATACAATCGCAACAAAACACGTGAGCAGGGGAACACCCCAGGGTGGTGTCCTTTCGCCTCTTCTATGGCTTCTGGTCATGGATACAATTCTCGTTAAATTAGAGAGATGTGGAGTGAAGGCGGTAGCCTATGCGGATGATTTGGTGCTATTGGTGTCAGGAAAGTACACCTCTGTGATTAGTGAAATCACGGAGTCAGCTTTGAAGAAAGTTAGCAGCTGGGCCACGAGTTGTGGACTAGGAGTTAACCAAAGTAAAACTGAACTGATGCTCTTTACCACCAAAACTAAAGTACCGCCCTTCACGCTACCTCGACTCAACGGCCAAATCCTATCATTGTCTTCCAGTGCAAAATATTTGGGAGTTATACTCGACCCTAAATTAAACTGGAAACTAAATATTGAAGTACGGGTTAAGAAGGCATGTGTTGCCTTCTACGCCTGCAGCAAAACTTTCGGCAAAAAGTGGGGACTTCAGTCGAAGATGATTTTATGGACGTACACAGCCGTAGTACGTCCAATCTTAACATATGGTTCGATTGTGTGGTGGCCTGCTCTTAGCAAAGCCTATAATATTGATAAGCTAAAGAAGGTTCAAAGAACAGCTTGCGTGGGCACCACAGGGGCCATGCGTACATGCCCAACGGACGCCTTAAACGTTATTTTGGATCTTCTACCAATCGACCTTTTTATTAAATACTTAGTTTCCTGCAGCGCTATTAGGCTGAAGGAATCAAACAGCTGGTTGTCAAAACCTTATGGTCACAGCAATACAACGAAATTGATTCCCTCAGATATTATCTCGGTAGACACTGACTACTGCACTCCTACTTTGAGCCTTAGTAAGGGTTTTAAGGTTATTTTCCCATCCAGAGAAGATTGGGAGGATGACATCGTGTCGATAGGTTTCAACACTACTATCTTTACTGACGGCTCAAAGATGGATTGTGGAGTTGGTTCCGGGATCTTTTCTGAGTCCCTAAATGTAGCTAAATCCTTTAGGCTTCCTGACTTTGCTAGCGTTTTTCAGGCTGAACTGCTGGCAATAAGGGAGGCTTGTAAGATACTTAAACAAAGCCCAAACCAAAACCGAAATGCGGCTATCTTCACAGACAGTCAGGCAGCTGTCAAAGCCATTAACTCGGCCACATCCTCATCTAAATTGGTCCAGCAATGTCGCGATGAGCTTGCGAGCCTGAATATTAACCTCGGTGTCACCCTGATCTGGGTTCCGGGCCATAGTGGTATCGTGGGAAATGAACGGGCTGACGAGCTAGCCAGGCAAGGATCGGCCCTTCATAGCTCACTTGCGGAAATGGTTAACATTCCTCTTGGTGCTATGAAGGGTAAAATCTTTTCTATCTACCAAACTGAATCAAACCGAAGGTGGAGCAATTTACCCAACTGCATTATATCTAGGAAGATATGGCCCACCTATAATAAAACCCGTACAAACGATCTTCTATGCAGGCCAAGGCAAGACATAGCCAGGATTGTCGCTGTTTGTACCGGACATTGGCCTATAGGAGTTCATGCGGAGAAGTTGGGTATCTCCTACAACACCTTTTGCCGTAGTTGTAGTGACCAGAGAGAAAGTGAAACGATAATCCATTTCCTCTGCAAATGTCCTGCTTTGGCAAACACTAGAATGAAATGCTTTGGAAAAGCATTCTTCCACGAACTTGATGAGCTATCTGAGACAAAGATTAGAGACCTAATCTTTTTTCTCAATGCGACAAAATGGCTCTAACATAATCGCTATGAAGCTTCTCTATAAATCTTTCCCTTTCTATCACAGGTCAAACGAGTTTTGGTATCAAAACGGCGCACTACAGCGCTAATTGGATCTCAGGCTAGGTTGCCTTGAGATCGCCATTTCTACCTACCTACCTACCTAGGTAAAAAAGCTACATATTTACATATATGTATGAAAAAATTTAATGAAATACGATGTAAATTAATATAATTTAACTTACCAGATCGTCCAACAGATATTGTCTGCACTGATGATGTTGCCACTGATTTCTCTGTGGGCATTGCCGGCGGCAGGGGCAGTGGCCCCACTGTCGACGTTGTTGTTAAATCGCAACATTCGCGTTCGGGAAATTCACTGCATCGTATTAAATGTGCCCCAAACAGTGCCACCCATATAAGGCAGCATGTTAATATTTTTTGATTTTTTATTTTAAATCGGGTCATTGTTGTTGCATTGATATATAATATTTATGTCAAGACTTTATTTTATTTTTTTTTTGCTGTTGTATATTTACAACTAAATTAAGGTTTTTTTTTTTCTTTTAAAATTAACTCACACTTGTTGAATAATTCATCACCTGGAATAATGGAGACGATAAAAAATAAAAATCATACTCAAACTAAATTCACTTTTTCTCTGGATGAACAAAAAAAAAAAAAAACGTTTGTGGTTGTCCTTGAATTGGTTTTGGACTTGGACGGTCAAAACGTGGTCAGAGGCATAAAAGAACAAAAAATAAAACGCGAAGCACAAAAACTATATAAATATATGTTTCGCAGTAAAATAGCAATCATGCAAAGCTTCCATCAAGTTCGTAAATATTTTTTTTTTTCTAAATTAAATTTTACTTTGATTTGATTGCATTTTTGAAGAACTTATAAATAGTAGTCGAGTAAGAGTTTGAATTGTAGGAACGATTTATGAGAGAGAGAGAGCGAAAAAAAATCGACCAATTGCACCCACACATTTTTGCCCTATGGAGATTGAAGAACTTTCTGTTTCAGCTAAGACTTGACTTTCTCTGTGAATCGGTTAATGGTATTTTATCGTTGAAGCCAAAGTTAAAAAAAAAAGGAAAAAAAAAAATATAGCATACCAGAAAACTTTAAATTGAATTCGTTCTTTTCAAATAACTTTGGCATTCATGGATGCATTTTTATACCTGATATTTTTTTTTTGTTTTTCTTTTGTATTTTTAAGTTTTTTTTTTTATAATTTAGTGATGAAAACATAAATTACTCGAAAATAAGAGATTGTTTATGATCTAAAATGGGAGTAAATGAAAGGAAGATTCAAAAACAGACAAATATTAAAGTGTAGAAGGACAGCGCTTTTATACTGGTCTACTTGAAAAAAATATGTTAACTATTGTTTGGAAAACTTTTGTTTAATTTAAAAAATTTAATAACTTTTTGTTAACAGAATCAAAATTTTTAATGGATTTTAAAATAAGTTTTTCAAATACAATGTTCGTCTGTCCATAAAAGTCTTGTGGTATAGATACCTTACCTGTAGACAATAATCACTAAAAATCATTGGAAATACAGGTCAAGGTTGGCCTTATATCGAAGTCGGTTAAAATTTATATTTTCATTACAAACAGTGTATAGTATGGAACTTTAAGTTGGCAACACTTTTTAAATTGGCGGCCATTTTAATAGCTGTTGAGTGATTTGTGTTAAGGTTGGTTTGGCATTTGAACAAAAATAGACTGACACCTCCTGAACAATGCTTCCAAATTGTATGGATGGTGGAATCAGGATGGTGGTCAAATCGTTACATTCAATGGTGACCGCTATGGAGCATGATTACTGACTTTTTCGTTCTTCAATTGAACAACCATGATAAGCAGGAGCTATTGTTTCAACAAGACGGCGCGACATGAAGGACACGTTTGGTAACCGGATAGCTTAACATTTCGGACCCGTGAATTGGCCTCCGAGATCCACTCCCAGACTTAAAGCCGCTGAACTATTATAACCTATAGACGCTAGTCTATGCCAATTAGCCCAAAACGATCGAGCACTTGAAGAACAACATTCGCTGCATTACTGCCGATACGGCTATAAATGTTGGAAAAAGTGATCCAAGATTGCATCTTTGGATTAAATTACGTCCGAACCAGGCGTGTTGGTCATATGCCAAAAATCATATTTATAAACTATAATCTTAATAGATTAAAAATCCATCTTTGATTTATTCTATTCCAAAATTCGATAACTCTAAAATAAAACCCTTTACAATCGAAAGCACCTTAATTTAACTTTTAACTCTCTCACTTTTAAACTAATTGTTATTGAGGTAATTCATTTTAAGGCTTTCTCAAACCAATGCGAAACATTCGGTGACGACAATGAAATAATAATAGCAATATGTTATTTTCAATCATAGCAACATGTTGTTATTGTTGTTTCGTGTGCATTATCGAATGTTTTCCATCGGTTTGGTAGAGTCTTTTCTCTTAAAATGCATCATTATGTCCCAAACCCTTGTGGAGAATAAGGGGAAAAATAGTATGGATGTGTTCTGTTAATATTTTTTACCTTCAGTTAAAATTTCAACAGACTCTGATATTCGCAAAACTAGACCCTATATTATGAATGTTTTACTGGAGTTTTGATTCTCTATAGAAAACTTAGAGTCTGAATGGATGCTCGCCTCGGTGAAAATGTGCGGTTCACATATCAAAATTATAAAGTTTTGATTCTCTGATGACCCGTAATTTCTGCTGCCATAACAACCTAACCTTAAAATTTTACTGTATAAAATCTCCACATTGTTCTCATATTATGTTTATACCCCTAATTGATGTTGTTGTTTTATTTTGAAATAAAATTACAAACTTAATCAAAAAGGAAACAAAATAACTGACGGAAAAGTCAGCAAAATTATTCCGTGTGTGTACTGTGTACTTTTATGAAAGCTAAACATCATAATCAAAAATCAACTTTACAAGTCCAAATACCTTTAACTGTGTTGCATGCCAAAGTCAAAGGAGCAAAAGGAGTTGTAGAGAGAGAGAGAGAGAGAGTTCATTTAAACTTGTCTTGTACATATAGGAGTTTAAATTCCTTATTTACTGCTTAAAGCGATGAAATGTGTACGTCCGTCGGTCGGTCTTCGTCAAGAAAAGTTTATATTAACTGAATTGGCTAAAATTACTGTAGAAAGATGTGAAGAAGTTAAATGTTTTGGTAGGTAGCCTCACTCTTGGAAGGTAAAGTTTGAAATATAAATAACAAGTTTTGAGGTCTTTTTCAGTTCTTGAGTTAATAACCTATTCGATTCCATGTTTTTTTTCATTTTTGTTTAAATTTAATTTTACATAGATATAAAGTATACTTTAAAAAGGGAAGGGTTTTAAGCATTCTATAAATAAAATGCTTTTTGTAAATTTCACAGGATGTGATGGCTTACTGAAAGAGTTATTCAACAACCGCATAAAATCATCAATAAAATGGGTTGGAGATTCTAAATCCAGCAATACCGAATATCAAACTTTCACGGGATTCGGGGTAAATGGGTTTGTGATAAATTCCTAATCAGAACCATCCAGAACTATTAAAGTATATTTCTGCTAGACTATGTTTTTTAAATACTATCTCATGCACTGTGTGCAACTAACGTTTTCTGTAATATTATAATCAACAAATAAATTAGATACATTTTGTAGCGCGATAGCCCATTATTGCAAAACTTACAACTCTCAATAATTCCTGTGTGTGTGTTATTGGAGCAATTTCGGGACCTACAATTACTGTTGACAATTTTTTCTTGACGAGCAAGGTCTAAAAAAAAAACATTTAAATACAAAGCAGGGAGAAAGTGAGGTTGCACCAATTTTTGTGGACTAAAAGTTTTTAAAAACTGTTTTGAATTAATATTGTAACAAGTTACTACTAATATTGTCTGCCTGTTGAGCTACAAAATGAACGTATAAGTGGATTTTGTTGACATTTTTTGTATGGTGGTTTTTGGGGCTTATTTCTACACGTTTTTTTGAATTTTTTTAGAACGAAATGAACTGTTCCTTCATACGATTTAAAAAAAATTGTGCACATTTAAAAAGATATTGGCTCACCTAAAATGTGATTTTCGATTTTTTCAAAAACAGTTCATCTGATTGTAATAATTTAGATCTGTAATTTACAAAAAGTATTCAATACTTAAACTTTCAACAAAACTAAATTACAAGGGTTTTGAAAGAAAATGTATTTTTTTTTAAATTATTATTATTATATTTCAAAAACGGCTAGATGTATATTTTTGAAATATATAATATTTTGAAAATTAATATTAGTTTCGAAAAAAAGGCATCTCCCATCAAAAATTTCAAATTACGGGATTAATTTTATATAGGTACTCTTTTATATGCTCTTCGAAATTATTTTATTTTGGAAAAAAATGCAAAATTGTCAATTTCGCTACACAAAATCAGTTGCAAGTTGACACATAATACTAAATACCCAAATTTGAATGTTATAAAAAAGGTAGGCTGGAAGGAAACTTTAATAGCTTGGAGACTTAGTAAGATATACGTATAGCTGAGTCAGAATTGACAATTATTGTGCACTCATTTTCGAAACGATTTTCAAAATTAAAACTTCATAATTTTTTTACTGATCAATATTTTCGAACCAATACAAAAAATGTACGAAATTTTGAGCTAATTCTTTGGACTTTTTATTTTATGACGCTTTTGTATGACATGATATAAAGTTTACTGGTATAAATGAAGGCACATTTTATTTTGCGTAGCATACTTTTTCGAGAACCGAATGTTTTTGAGTTAGCAAAAACCTATTCAAATAGTTAGTTTTTAATTGCAAGGAAATGTAAAGTATGTACCAACATCTCGCTTGATTTGACAGTAATATTTTTTTATAAAAGCAACTCACAATTATTTCGCTTCTGTTTTTAAAAAGTAAATCCAAAGTAAAGATGATCAAAATATTTACATACCTATTCTGTTTTGAAAAAAAAAACTTGTCAAATAAATGTCTTTTTTAAAGTAGGAAATTCCCTAACGAACCATGCACAATGTCTATGTCCCATGACTCGACAAAGTTAAACTTCTTAATTTTCCAAAGCAAATCCCATTACCTTCAAATATATGTATATACGGTACGTATTGTACATATATATGAATAAAAGTTAGTGTCTCTATGGCGTGTTTGTACAGCAAAGTATGCTCATACGGTTATATTTTTATATGCAATCCTTTTTCATATTACATGCTAAATTTCCTGATTACACTCGCTTTTCCCTTCAAGGTATACGCTATTTGCATCCTAGAACTATTGCTCGACAAAAAAAAAAAAACACGAGCAGCTTTATCTCCATGGAAAACGAATCGAACCGAAAGGATGCAAATATGCAAAAAAAAAGCACAAGCAAAAGCATACACTATATAGGAAGGCAGAATAAGATGGGTGTTCAAACAAATACACATACACCAATGTTAATACCTACTATTTTTATGAAAAAAAAATATACTCTCAAGAAAAAGTAACGAAATGTTTGCGTTCCTCGCGTTCATCATGCTATAAAAATGACGAACAAGCCAACTAGAAACTGCAAATATATACAACGACGAGAGTAGGTAAAACTGAAAAAAAAAAAGGATTGGAAAATGTTTTTCTAACTTCTTTGTTGACTGTCAACACAATATTATAAAAATATGGGAAGGAAGTATAGAATAACCAAATCACAGTTATAGAAAAATAAAAAAAAATAAGTACTTTAAATACACATCCTTTACTGCATGAGCATATAACAATATTATATAAAACACGTGAACAGGGTGTTTCGGTTTTGTTTAAAAAAATCTTTTATTTCTTCTATTCAGACCAAATGTATTTCGCATTTTCATAAAATAATAAGAAGTAAGGTTATAAAAACAAATATTGATGACACTACTATAATTTCACACCCCACGTTGGGCGCCATCTATATATGAACACCAATTCATTTTCTCATTAAACAACTATTGGTGGCTAGCATGCAGCTAACCACAGTAAAGTTAAAATCAATTTTTTTGATCAGAATTCTATTTCTATTGGTCATTCCTTAAGGTGAGCAAGAACACTTTCTATTGTAGGAAATATTTCATCAAATTTTTGCAAAGTTAAAATCAAGCTAAAGGAAACTGAATTTGTTGTCTCTCAAAAACTTTAATACTCCTAAATTTTAGAAACCTAGCAATTAGTCAAAGTTTTGGAAATCCGAAAATATAGAAAAGGAGTAATTATAAGCTTACGGGGGACAAACAAATCATACGATGAAAAAGCTTATTGTTATTCAAAATAATAATAATATGCTTTAGCTACCTTATAGCAGATACAATATAGCAGTTTTCAATGGTATAGATACAGAGAATCTAGAATTTGCTTCAGTGAGTGATTCAAGCGATTCTTGATACCGATCCAGTGTAAGATCTCTGGAAAACATCCTATTCTAAACTATTAACTTTATATATCACATCTTTAAAAGAAGCTAGCAGATTGTATCGGTTACTAAAGTTACTAAAATCCTATATAATACATATGTGTGTATATTGATATTACATCAAGTTTAATAATGGCTTTGATATAGTTGAATACAGAAATTCGAAGCAGGGTGTCTTACATTCCCAACAAAATTTTGCTTGATTTTTCTTCAGATTTTTTTTGCAGGCCAAAATTTCCGCCCCCTGACCTCAACGAATTGAATTGAAGACAGGTTATTATCATCAACCTCCAAAGGAGTTGTTGGTGGAAAATTTAGAAAAGTCTGAGAATAAGTTGGCGGCAGTTGAGAAGATAAAGCTGCTTTTCTTGACAGCAGAACTGATTACACTTGATGTAATAAGAACTAAGAAAGAGAAGCAAATATTTTGGACTACGTGACACGTGCAAAGAAAAGTCAGCCCTAAAAACTTTTGTGGAAATAGCTAGTCTCCTCGTTTATTATTAATTTTTCCAGTAGCTAGTCATCAATTTCAGTTAACTAGTGCTAGTTAACCAGGCCAACACTTTGACTATGAAAAACGCATCCTTCAATGAAATCGAGTTCTGGGAAAAAGTCTTAAGAAACCCTTGCGACTCATAAAAGCCATAATTTAATCCGCCACTAAATTCTCAACCATCATTAACAAACGTACATATGTCTTCTTTGTTTTAATGGTGTAGCTAAATTTGCCAGAATAATAATTTAATTTTAACATTTACGACCGACGCGACGACGCTACGATGAAAGCCAAACAAATATCCAGGTAAGTATACTTTGAATCAAAAATTATACAAAGTAAGTTATAAAATTAACATATTCAAGCACTTGAGAATAAAACATAAATTTTCTTTTTCAATTTGCTGTTACTAAACTCATATCTAGTTGCAATAACCATTTTAAAATTAATTTTCCAACCATTTCAATATGTAAACACAAGATTACCAAAAAAAAAAAAAAAAAGAAACAATAAAACAAAACAACCTTATAACAGAGAAAAAGAATTCCTATATATTCAAACATCACTTTTATATATAATATCTTTATCTTCAACCCAGCTTTTAGCTTCATCATAAGACTGAAAAATTGATATCAGCCATAAAATAAAAAATAAGTACACATAAGTACTCACTTGAGATACAATAAAAATGCTATTACACCATGTTGTATAGCCAAACCACCTTACTTCTTCATCTTATTATATAAAGTGAATGTAAGGGTTGGATGGAGTTGCCTAAAAGGATTAAAAGGGTATTTTTTTTTCTGTGTGGTAAATTTGACAAAAGTGTTAACATCGAAGTTCTTGGATTTCTTTTTATTCATTCGAAGAATTATTTTTGATCCCGCATTGGGCGCCAGTCATTAAATTTATTCAAAGCCAGATTTTTACTTTCAATATTTATAATATTGGTGACTATGGCAAAAATATGGTTTCGAGATTTTGTTCAAGCATTTGATGTTACTGGTGGCAAATAGCTAGGTCTTCTGCAGCTAAATCCCAGAGGCGTACGAGGATTTCCCAACTTTGTTAAAAAAAAAAAATAATTTTTGGAAAATTTTTTGATTTTAAACGGAAACAATTAAATATATCGATTTTTATTCACAAATACCTGTTTCGGCCAAAAATTTGTAATTGTATTTTCCAAAATGTTTGGTTAGAAAATTAATGTTTCAAAAACTACAAACTCGAGCAACCTGATTCAGAAGCAAACTAAAGAATGGAGTTTTAGCTTCAAATAATTAGTATGTTTAGCATGAAACCCACAGTTTCCGATGTTTTTAAATCATTGTTTACCACTACCTAAAAATTGGCCTTTAGTCACAATTTATGTAAATCACTCTGTGTTGAATCCGAATTTGATTTTTGCCAAAAGATATTTTGTAAAAAAATGTAAAAAACTCTTTTTAACATTAACTCGCAAACTATCGATTGTGAACAACGTTTACATCCTAGTGTACAGTAGTTTCGTATGTATGGAGAGAGGGCATCACAATTCAATAAAATTTAAACCACATTATCGATTTTGATGAAATTTTTAAAAAATTATTAAAATTGATATGAGAAGAATATCCAAGAAAACTCAAATCGTTATAGATAATTCTTAAATATTACAACATTATCATATTCTCATTATTTTACAGGTTACAAAACTACAAAACCGTTTTGGGTAGATTTTTAAGTCAACGTCAAAAAAGTTAATTTTTGAAAAATCGGACCTGGAAAACGAGTAAAATGTCTTAATTTTAAATAAGTCCTTGTTTTTGATTGTAATATAATATCACAATTATGTACTTTTCATTTGACAAAAATAAAAATATTTTCGGTTCGGTTTTTTAAATTTTATTTCCTATTAATTAAAAAAAAACCAATATCAAGACCCATTTTTTTCTAAAAATTTAAGTTTTTAGATTTTTAGTTAATTAGTGGTTTTTGTGTCACATAACTTTTTAATTCAGCTTTAATTTGAAAGTTCATCACAAATATCTAACCGTTATTTTGAAAGACACTGAAAGTTGGGTTTTGAAGCTTTTTCTTTTTTTTAACCTTTGCCGTAATTTTTCAAAATAACTCATTTTTAGTAGGTATTTTAGTAAATCTAGCTATTTCTAATTAACAAATATGCATTCAAATTCTCAAATTAGTTAATAGTTAATTATGTGAGATACTTTTGTTTTTTAATTTCGGGGTTTGTCGTCATAGATTTTAGAACAAACAAAATTTAATAACAATATCTTCAGAATTTTGTTTCTTTAATTGCTGTTCGTTCATATTTTTTTTAAGCTGCAATTCACTTGGATACTTGAATTAAATTATTTAAGCAAGTACCTAAGACCCAGTAATACCTGCATTTTTTTTTCAATATGAATCTTTATTTTGCCGTTAAGGTAAAATAACGTACTATAAATGTCAAGTAAAATAGGGAGTAAAATTGTAGGTACATACATATATAATACGAAAAGGATATAACGAGGATAAGGTAGTTATATCCATACATCCCGTGTCATTTTGTTTTGAAAGACAGACATACAGATAATAAAACCGAAGTAAATTAAACTCTCAAAATGAAAGATACATCCTAATAAACCAACAACCATACCACCCCCGATCTGTGGAGGGACTCACTTTTTGGATCTTGTGCTGACTGCTGATTCTGCTTGTGATGCTATATAGCTACCCACAAGAAACGTCTTTTGATGGCATAACGTTGACAATTTAAATCACCCATCCCAAGCACATTTTGAGTGCTTATAATATACCTACATACATATATATAAAAAAAAATTCTAATACATACAATATGGTATATCAAGGATCAAGTGAAATTCTTTATAAGATAAAACCGCAAAATACAATTTTAAGATTTTTATTCTTCTTGTTTTTTTTTTTTTTTTGTTCATTCTTTTAATATGACAAATTCAATTTACTCATCCAGCTTACACAGGATATGAACTGTACACATCCTTATCAATCAAACAGATTGCCGTAAACACAGACAGACCGACATACACACATTCACACAAATACAATGATGAACAAAAAAAAAAATCACATAAATCTATCAAGAATAATAGAGACGAAACCAAAAGTTCATCTTCACATTAATGGAATTTCATATTTCTCTTTATATTTTTATTATTTTTTTTCTATATTTTTAGCCAACGAAATTGATATATAGATATAGATTGTACATGTACAAATAGTTGTTGGGAGATGGGATCTTTCTAACAGGATGCAATTGACCCATAAATTGAATAAACTTTTACAAGTGCCTTTGCAGAGTCTAATTTTCATTTCAATTTCATTTCATTGCATTTATTTCTATGTGGTGCACTCTCTTATTACTCCTCCTCCTCGGTGTTCTCTGAATTACTGGGTGGAAAATATGTATAGCTGGCTAGTTTTATCCTTGAGAGATGAGACTGTGTGTCAAAAAGAAAAAAATCATTTTTCTGCACTCTGCAGTATATAATGATGATGACCAATATGTCCTGTTCTGGCCTGGCTGATGATGACGACCAGACCTTGAGTAAACATCACTACTGCACCGCAACATTGATTGAGCAAATACCTTTATATCTATCACGAATCCCCTCTCTTGTCATCGTCCATTTTCGAACATTTTTTTTTTCTCAAGTGCTCGATCTCATTTAATCATATAAAAGGCAAACATTGATATGTGAAAATTGAGAAATTGGATTGATGGCTGGAATTGGGTGTGGTATGCATGAATTTCCATTCCAACATAGACTTATTATTGCAATATTCTGATGTAGGACAGAATATTGGAATGGAATGAAGAAAGGGAAAGATGACGTGAACGGATGAAAGTATAACCCAGGTTCAACGAACAGGTCAAAATGCCACAACACCACAAAGTTCGTTTGAGTTGGGATTTTGAGAATTTTGGGCATGTCGAATGTTGGGAGTAGAATGAGATTTCGATTTGGTATGATTTATACCAAATGTTGATGGGTGAAGACATTTTAATTGGTTCAAATAAAATTGCCAGAACAAGAGTGTGTAATATTTGGAAAATAAACATTTCTGACATGTGTTTTCGGAAAGTTAGATTGGTATCTCACCTAACTTCCAATTCTCCAATAAAATTTACGTACATGGGTATCCGACTTTGAAACGATATAATGGACCCTGAAAAATCAAAGCTAGATGCTTGTGAGTTTATTATCTTAAAGATGGATTTATTTGTATATTGTAAGCCTCATTGAGTTGGGAAATTGAATTGATTTCGTTTCGAGAAATGTTTGCCATTTTATCTGTGACTTTCAACCTTTTTTTTTTGTAGGAATAGAAGGAATTATAAATGTATTTAGTTCCAAGGAATGTTGGTAAAGGAGTTAGTTCCTTTAACAGAATTTTTAAAGAATTCTTCAAAAGAATGCATATTGCATTCGTCAAAAAACACTTTATTTTTATTATAGTTAGAATTGTGGGAGAAAGTATACAACAATGATAGTAATAGTTTTTTTTTTCCAGGAAATATATAGACATTTGTGAATTGTGCACCTTTTAGTAAGAAATAATGCTTTGATATTTTGTTTATTTATTTTATAGACTCATATCCTCGCTCAACTTACAATTTTACTTTCGGATTCCAAGCTGAAGAGTTATTTTATACTTCTGAATGGAAGAAGAAATGATATTGGAGTAAAAGGTGATATGAATAATTCTGTAGAAATTTTATTTAGCATTGACGTTTTGAATTGACTTTTCGACATACTATGCATAAATTAATATTTAAAAATTTACAAAAAATGCTATGTATGCTTTTCTAAGATATGAATTTGGGTATAATAAATAGAAGAACCAGGGAGTATTTGCTTCAATAAGAAAATCGTTACTGGAGTAACCACAAAAATAAGGCCTACCTTATTCAATTGTTGGTGTATTTCTCCCATCTATCAAAAGTAAGTATTGAGGAAGCAGAAAGTAATTAATACAAAATTTAAAAAGGAATTCGTTTAACGCTGATTTGTATAAGACTTATTGCAGTTATTTATTGGATTATTTGCATCAATATTGAGTGTTTTTCACTAAGTTTTATATGCTTCCAATTTAAACGGTGCTTTAGTCATTTTGGAAAACAATTTCAACTTAATTTTTTTTTATAATTTATTTTTGAATTTAAAAATAAACGTATTTCGTTTTAATTTCTAAGTTTATAGTAAGCTACAAGATGTTTCCTGATGTTTTTTTTTAAACCCTTTCTACATTGAAAACGTAGTAGCCCGTGAAAAATGGTTAGTGAGTCAGACTGTCATGATTCTTAGCCTCGTCGATCGAAAAAAAAAACAAATCTTTTTTAACAAACAGCTGCCTCTTGTGTAAGAATCTGCAAGAATCCACCCTAGCTAGCTGTTTGGATTCATTATAAAATTATACGTCCCCTTAATTCCTGCAATTACAGGCACCCAGGAATGGTGAGAGTTGTAAGAGACTGTGGCCTTGATTCTTCATGTGCTGTTGCACCAACAAATTTATTAATTTACTTATATTGAAAACCTAGGACTGTAAATGTCGTTTTTGCCTTTAATTATATGTTTTTTTAATTTTTAATCTTTTAATGTTTAATATCCTTGAAGTTAAAATAAGGGTTGTTGTGTATTTGTTCTTTAAATCATATTACTGCGGAAAAAAAAAATATTCTTAAAGAAAATTGAACAATTGAGAAACATTTGCTTTTTTTTTTATTTTTAACAAAATTGCTTTTTTTTTACTAAGTGCGCACTAAAGGCGATATGACTACCCTTAAAATGTTTTAACACAGTACGAGCGTTTAGGGAAAAGGAATAGGCGTTAAAAGGAGATCAAGATGCACATTGGTTTTGAATGTCTGAGCATTGAAATGGGTAGGAAAAATCGAGCCGGTTAAAGCATTCCACATTCGTGTGGTGCGGCTGAAGAAAGATTCTCTGTACTTAACAGTGCATCCAAATTTGGGTTCAAGGGTGAACTGATGGGCATTACTAGCGGTTCGAGTATTTCTGTGGAATTGTTTAAGGGGTGGAATGCAACTGGATGTTCCAAGGAAGGCACTGTTTCTGTTATGCTTCTTTCACCTATCATTTTCATCGCTCTATATGCGAGCCCAGATATAATGCGAGTTTTACTCAAGCTTTGGGCAAGTGAAGGCTTTATAGATAACAGCCAGATCAGAAGGGGAGAAAAATTTCTTGTATTTTCGTCTTCATAACTGTCATGTTAATCATTGAAGGTTTCATATAAAACTTATGCATATTCCATGTAATAAGATAATCTTATTTCAATTATTTTTATATGAGTTAGCCAGAATTTGTTTGTAGTTCAAAACCATTTCATATTTAATATGAATATTTTACATCCCTTATTATGTATCCTGAAAAATTAAAGTATTGAATACTTTCAGAAGTAAAGAAGAAACTAAATTAAATTTCCATCCTCCCCATCTATAGCAAATTAATTACAAACATTTAGAAAAGTAAGAAAGTTATGAATCCTAAAATATCGGAAAGTTACGAATCCTAAAAGTCATCATCCAGTATGTACCAATATTTGTTTCAAGTCCTTAAAACACAAACAATCATTATGTGCAAATAACATAAACATAAACATAAAACATTCATATAACATAAGTTTCATTTAACTTTATTAAAATCCTTATTTTCTAAGTGTTTAGCGAGAATTAAATCAAATTTGCTATACCTACCTTACGTCTGTTTAAACTTTAACCTTTAACAATTAAATTGCTTGTCGCAAAATTTGTAATACACTCGAAAACCAATTTTTGTAAACGTCTCTCATTTACCTTAGTGTATATAATTTTACCACTTTCTACTTCCTATTACACGACAACACAATAACTTAACATGAACAGCAACATCAACAGCAACACACGAATATTGTTCCCTTGAGCATTTGACAAATTTACCAAATTATTCCTCCATATACTCAAAACCACACGTCAAACTGATATAAACTCTTATATGACTGTACCTGTACATATGTATGTGTGTATGAGGTATAACCTATGTAAATATAATATAAATATCAGTATCAAAAAGTCCCTTAAGTGTAATTCAATGGCAAATAATACACTCGTACATATATGCATGACAATTAGTTTTGAAAGCGGAAGCTTATTTTGATGAGCTGTAATTTTTAATTATACGTCAAAACTTATACTAGGCTAGGATCAGTTCAATGGAAAATAAAATAGTTGTATAATATATAAACAACATGATAGGTATGATTACTCAATTGTATGTATGTATGTATGTAGGTAGGTACTGAAGAACGACAAATTGTAATTAAGAGCGCAGAGGGCGTAAAAACACGTTTATACAAAACACAAATTTTAGAATCTACCATTTTCTGCGTTGTCGTAGGCATAAGAGCAAGAGGAAGAGTTAATTTTCCCTGACAAGTTATCACATTCCCTACATCACATGCATACCCGTACCCATTTTAAGGATTAAAACAACTCCGAATGCAGATAAAGGACGATATAGCGCCGTAATGATGTCGCGCCAACAAAGCCGTCTTGGTGTGATTTTGCAGTGAATTGACTGGAAAAGTGCTCATTTTCAGCAAAATACTATTTGCACATTTCACATCATTCCGCCTGACGCCTGTCTCAAACTGGTATACTGTGTTGGTTCGAGTTGAGATTGCCTCCATTTACGAGTAGCTGTATCAGTCAAGCTTATAAGGATGAAAGCATTATTATTTGTGCGAGATTGTGTCTTCCTTCGCACAATTTTTTAAACAATATACAACCAACTTTCTACCTATGTTACAAGCGTTTCTGACGGTTTTACTGATGAAGTCTAGGACAGGGAAAGTGAATGTACTTGAGCGAAAGAGATAGGGAGAGACGTCTCTATGCAGCTAGAGCTTGCTTTGTTTTTCAGCTGGGAAAACCCCTTTATAGTCCCAATACCCTTGCTCTGTGCCTGGGCCTCATAATTGGAAAAGACAGATTTTTATATTAAAGGAAGACAACTTTGTAACTGTGCGAAGGATATGCAAGGTATAATGTATAAGGAACAGAAAAAAAAAATTATAAATAGGAAAGTACTGCAAGGACTTTGCCAAGAAGTGGCATGGAAAAAAGGATTTTGATTTTGATGATGAAACAAGCCACTTGGGAATAAAGCAAGAGAAGATGATGACAGGGAAGAAGACGGAGACGACGAAGATGAAGACGACAACGCAATTGTGAATCGAGGTCGTGTTTGGGAATATAACCTACAATATTTACTTCTCCCATCCATATACCTCACTCTATATAATACCTTTACCTATCTATCCTTGGGTTTCTGGACGGTTGAGCTTTCAAAATCAACATTCCCCGACAGGGTTTGTGTACTGTTGTTGTTTTTTTTTATTCCTGTACCGTGAGGACACCGCACATCCTACCAAACCATACTTCCCAGACCAAGACCCAGACCCGAACCCCATAGCATCCTTGATCCTAATTACATCAACAAACAGAAATGAATTTTTAATCAACTCCGACAACGACTATGAGGGAGTACGACAACGACGATGATACCAAACGGTGTCGGTGGAAGACAACACACTTACTGGCTTTTTGAAGGTTATACCCCAACACCATCGCACACACTATAGAACGGAACGCTTTAAGCCTCAAGATATCTATTTCAACAGCAGCAGGAAGTGCGAAGCGAGCAATTTGTTGTTATGTAGAGTTTTCATGCACTTGATATAAGTTTTTGTATACGTACGACCGACACCGAGGGTGGGAGTGAGTGTTTTTTTTTTGTTGAGAGAGATTTCAATTTATTCAAAAAGGATACACTAATTCCACACAAACAAACAAACAAGCAAAACAACAACAAACACTTTTCCATCACTTTTGTTGCTCTTGGGCATTAGATAATTATTTGGTTACACACTCGAAGAATTGTTTTACAACACTTCTCTTTTCGATTCGAGAATATGTTCTGGATACGAACATCAGCAATTTCTAAAAAAAACAACAACAACAAGAACAAAAAGGACTATTTCTTAGATAAAGTCGACTTCTTGTGGTTTGTGCGGTGAATATATATACTTGTATGAAATGCAAGCTCATCAACAATTGGATTCCAAGTATATTATATATATTCTATGTCTGCCTATATACATAATGAAGATTTGTTATACCGGCAGCAGCAGTTGCGGGCGGCAAAGGAACTTTGCATAGATTGACAATTCCAAAATGTTTCGGAATGAATTAGTTAATTAAATCACATATTGACAAATTAAGAAATCTTGATTAAAATTTGAATTTTAAAATAAATTCTAAATCAATATGAAGATTTATGGTGATGTTTAAGAACTTAAGAGAATGCTTGAAACAAACTAAAAAGTTATAATTTAACTATTAGATTATGTAAAGGTTAGGTTTTTTTTTATTTCAGCAGGTCTGCTAGGAATTAGGCAAAAGGTAGGGAAAAAGTCCATACGAAGTAACCAACATCTTGAGAATGGCTTATAGTACAAGAAATTGTGTTTGAAGTATTTCCATTAAAAAGACCAAATATATTTCTTTTTTGTATTCATCATTTTTAAGTTAAAGTGCTTGAAGTATATTTTTGAATTTTGTTTGTCTGTATTTGGTATTTTTCCTTAAATGATACGAAAATCTTATTAAATTTCAAAATGTTCTTTTTATTATTCAGAAAGACTAAAAAGTTTATAACCTTTTTTTATTTATACAATTTTTTAAATATTTTAAGAAAAAAAAATTAAAATCAAGTTTTAGGATTTTAAAAATATACTCTGAAAAAAAAAATAAAGTTTTATAGAATTTTTTTCACCTATTAAATATGTATTAAAGTTAAAAAAAAAAACAAATTTTGATTCATATTTTTAAAAACCAAAAAATATTTGTTTGAAAATTTTGATATTTGAGTTATGACTTGAAAGGATTGGGGCTTACTTATGCTTCGTGACAATTGAGGAAATGGTTTTAACTGTCGCTTAAAATCTATACAGACATAATAGTTTTTGGCAGTCAATTCTGCCTACTGTAAATTTGAATTCAGCATATTCCTAAATTCTTAAATTTTTTTTTTCAATTCTAAATATTTAGTGATAGTTAAAACAGAGCTAATAGAAATATCAAATCGACCTATTTTCAATTAATTTCTAAAAAATTTTTTGTTGTGCTTTTATAGAACTTCGAAATACAAAATTTTCAAATTGTCGTGGCAGTGTTTTAAGACCTATTAATTAAAAAAATGTCATCAAAATTATAATTTTTCAAAAAAAAATTTCTAAAGTTGATGCGTTTATGAGTTGGCTGCACTACGTCTATTTTAATATTAATGCTAGCTAAAAGAAGAAGCTTTTGAACTTTTTTAAAAATTCTTTGCCTTCGTTTCGTTTTCAAATCATATTCAAGGTTTTTTTTTTAGTTTTTATACAACTTTTGATTTTTATCTTTTAAAAGGTTGATTTGAGAAACTTCAAATGATCACAGTATAAAAATAATTTTGCTCAAAGATTTTGGAAAAAATATTAAGTTTAAAAAAAAAAAATTCCTCTTGCTTTTTCTTTAATGTTTTTAAAAAATAAAATAATTGTATTCCACCTTCTTTGCGGTTTTTATCTTTCTAATTTTTATCTTTCTAAGGATTTCTTTTATAAACTACAAATTCAAAACGCTTCGCAAAGTTAGTTTAGTCTTCGTTTTTAGAAAAAAAACTTATTTTCAAAACATGAGTTTTTGACTTGTTTCCTAAAATTTAAAACTTTAGTTTTAGGTATTCTTTTAAAAATTGGATTTTTATGTTTTTAAAAGTTGATTAAAGAATTTTGGAGACAAATTTTATTTCAAAAAAAAAAATATTTTTTTTCACTTTTGGTTTTTGAAGAAAATTTTGCTTTGTTCAATTTTTATGTTTGATAATTTTAATAGTTTTCAGTAATCTTCTTAGTACCTATGTATGTGAGTAAAATGATTGGATTGAAAATGATGCTATTATACACGTCAAAAGAAAATTTTATTCCAATATGTTGAATCCTTTTTCGGCGAAAGCTGTTTTCGCAACACTCACCAAAAGGGGTTTCAAAATTAATCTTTTGAAAAACCAGAAGCGTTTCCAATGTTTTTTCTTAGATTTCCTCTAGTAACGTAAAAAACGAGAATATCGAGGAATCATAATAAAACTAAACCAGAAGATTTGGGTCCTATAAAATATTTTTTTATGTTTGGATTATTCAATTCGTAAGAAACAATACGTTAAAAAAAAAATTCAATAGACACGAAGTCTGATAGCAAAAATTAATTTTTAATTATATTCGTAAAAACTCGATAGCAAACTTCGTTAACAGTTTTTGGCGATATATTTTTTTTTTAAATTAATTTCTGATTCAATAAACATATACTACACATATTATGTAAAATTTTAAGTGTCCATTTGCAGGTTTTAATGTTTATGAGAATTCAAAATGAATATTGTTAGAAATATTTTTAATTAACTTCATTAAAAGGTAGTTATGATAGTTTCGTACACTATGGCGTATACGCACTTTTTTTTTATTTTTTTATTTTTCGTTATCTATTAATAATTAATATTGAATTTTAAGTTCGATTGAAATATTATTTTAAAATCTAACATTTTGACCTAATGCATACGCCGGGTACCCGCTAGTAAAATTCAAAGACACTGAAAAATGTTCTTATTGGTTTTTTTTTCAAATATTATTTTTTTTTAATTGAAATTGTCATGCATACATTTTAGAACAAATTTGATTTAAATCAATGTTTTCAAATAAACATTTCATTTGACTTAAACGGGTAGATGAACCCATATACCAATCAAACATTTGAATAAATAGAAGGATTAACATTTTCAAACGACAACAATTTTTTATTCGCCTGTGAAATTAGGATGCTTAGAATAAATAGGTGGTTAGGTAATTATATTCCATCTCAACACTCTTCTATGTATATACCCTTTCTCAATTTCTTAAATCCTTAATAAATTTCAAAATAATCCCATTTAACTTTCTTCTAAATACCTCAACGAATTAAATAAATCGCTATCATTATCTTAATTTTGTGTTGGTTTTATTTTTTCTTTTTTTTGTGTTGTGTGCAAACAATATTAATTATCCTTTCAATACTTTATCTTCTTGCTTGACAAAAAAAAGAAGAAGGATATATCTCTCTTCTTAATCAACAGCATTATATCATCAGTAAATTGTCATCAAATATTCAAGAGCTTTAGACATTTTACCACCAATTATTTTCACATAAAATCCATTTAAAATAAAAAAAAATATTCGTTCATATATATCTTTATCCAAACCATCTACCTACAACTAACCCCCTTCTCTCCTCTAAATGCATATAGACCAAAAGCTGTTGTGATTCTTCGTTGCAATTAATCGCATATTCATAAACACTTCAGGTAGATAAAAAAAAACAAAAAAAGAAAGAAATAGAAAGAAAAAATAATAAAAAACAAAACACCAAGCTTAATAATAAAGTCACAGTGCGCGAAGCAGACATCCTACATACCTACCCCACTTACAAAGGAACAAAAATAAAAAAATCACAATTAAAGGATTTTTTTTTCGTTTCCTGTTTTATCCAAGAGAAAAGTCAAGTCGTTAGGTAGAATGGTTTGAGGTACAAGTTGGCTGAATTTAGAGAGTCGTTACTCATAAATATTTATTAATTTATCGACCGAGAATAAAAATTCACGACAGAAAAAAAAAATTGAGAAAAAAAAAAACTTTTTTTTTATGTAATAATCCTCACTCAAAGCTCTCGCCATACTTAAGTATTTATCCAAAGAAGAAATAATTAATAAGTTTATGCATAAAACAAAAAGTGGATTTCATCTCTTTTATTAACGTAAACACCAATAATTACGACAGAACACCGATTAAGGCACGTTAATTTCACTCCCTCTCTCTTTCTCTCTCTTAATTTTTTTTTTGTTGAAAATTGGTATCATCACATATGTACGCGTGTGAGAATGTGATTTTTATTGGTAAAGGATAAGAGACCACTTTTAATCCGGTTCTTAACTGCAAAGTGACAGGTAACACCGATCATTATCATTTAAACCAAATATAATATTCACTTCTTTGCACTCTTCACCCCGATGCCGATGGTCGTCTGCGAAGCTAGCTCTGGCACTGATGTTATTGGTTAATTCGTTAAGTGCAGCACTTTGGTTTTATTAAAAAAAAATAACACGCACACAGAAACTGGAATATTGGTTCGAGTCCAAACTATATAATTATTATCTCACCGGGGAATCACAGAAGCGAACTAAAAAAAAAAAAAAATCGTTTTAGATCCTTATCACCAAAACAAAAAAAAAAACTTCCAACAAACTATCCATAAAGTATTCAATAAACGATGAGGATAATCGAGGACTTTATACATTTCGACGACACGAGGTGGTTGAAATGCGGTGTGCTAGTTGCTGGATCAAGAGGACATTCACGTACTACACTACACGATATGACCAGACCACCGCCAGGTATAAGTATATAGTCAGAGTTAAAATCCACTAGCAACTAGCAGGAACGACCTAAGGGAAGATCAAAATGGTTGTACGAGAGAGCGTTTATAAAGAGGACACACGAGTCGATTGTTTGTGTTTCGGTTTTTTTTTTCACGTAGAGATAGGGATTTAGTATTATTTTTATTTTTATTTTTTACGTTTTGGTGTTATTTCGTATAACGATGTGTCCTAGGATAAACCAATTAGCTTAATCGGTCAGTCAAAAGGATTAAATGTATTATAAGCCATGCTCCCTTTTTATATATTGTATGTATACACAGCACAGGTGTATTGTTGTGGTGTGCCATCAACGAAGAGAAATTGCTTTCAAAATTGGGATTTTGTTTTTCGTTGTTGTTGTTGTTTTTGTGTGTTCCAAAGAAAAAATCGGTATGACGGTGGGTTTAATTTTTTTGACAAATCACAAAGAAAAGGAATCAAGTGGAATCCTTTTTTTTTTTTTGTTTCGTTGGAAAAGTCAAGGCTGATAAATTTTATTTTTTTTTAAATCTCCAAAAGCCAATTTATTTAAAAAAAAAGGAGACGAAAATCCAGGTCTCTAGATTAATTAAATGTGACTGACAAATCAGTCAAGGCGTAAAGAAAATATCTCGTCACGTGTGTGTTTTTTTTAAAGAGAGCCTCATCGTTTATAAACATTGTCCTTTGTCACAAACGATGAGCACACATAGCTATTTTTCACCAGCCAAGCATTTGCAAAAGGTCACACAAAGCTGAGCAAAACATACAGCAAAACACCAGAACAACAACAACAAAAAAAAAAAATGAATAAGAAGCATAGCTAAAAAAAAACACTCCACGATCTAGCAAGGATATAAATTAAATAAAAATTCTTTTACGTCTCGTACTTTTCTTTTTTTTTTCCTCCTCTCCTTTTATACAATTATTTTATTTTTTTTTTATATTTTTTACACGAAATAAAATAAACTACGACACGTATTTATGTATACGTAATGGCACGCAAATCGCAAAAAAAAAAATATAAGGACACACCGAATGTATTACAAAAAAAAAAACAAAAAAAAAACAGCAACAAAATTAAGGTAAAATGGCTCTGTAACCCAGGATCACGGAACAAACAAACGATAAAACGTATAGAACCGCGACCGTGTATATTATGTGATTTATTTCGGTGCCACTGTTACGAGAATCCGTTAACAACTGACAGGACTAAAATCAGAGCGTTAGAATATAAAATCATTTCGCCCATTTTTTGGAAAATGATGATGAACAAAATACAAAAAAAATATCTACAAAAAAAAAAAACAGAAAAGGAAATTCAACACATTCAACCAACAAACGGGTATACACGATACGATGACGACGACAACGACAACGGCAACGACCAAGGACCTTATTTTTGTGCTCCGGCGGCAAACGGATACCCGGCCACCCCCGATTTGTATTTGAATGGAGCATGTCCTTTAGGAGACCCGCCAAAATACACACAACATTGTATAGTAAAGTGCAGTTATTCTCAAACTTTGTTTTTTTTTTCTTCTCTGTGTTGTTTGTTTGAATTTGAATGAGAATTATGAAAGTGGAAGCACGGCGAATTCGCTCCCTCTCTCAAAAATCAACAAAAGCTATATTTTCTTAGTCTCTCAAAAAAGAGAAATTGAGTAAGGACAGAGAGAGAGGAGAGAGAGAGAGAGAGAGAAAAAGCTTTGGTCCTACCGTAAAAGACAGGTGATTCACCCCCAACCCACTATACCATACCTACCGTTACCAGCTACCACCATCAGAAGCAAACCATCATAATCAGCTCAGCTGGGAATTTGTAATTGACTTTTATTTGTTTGTATACCTATGTGTGTTTATGTGTATGTGTGTTTGAATTTGTATGGAGTAAAAAAGGCGGGAAAAAATTGAATTCAACCGAAACGGATTCAAAAGGTTTTCTTCATCTTCATGTATAGACCATGGCAGGCAGTGTTGTCTATGTTGAACAATTTTCTTATTATTATTATTTTTTTTACCTCGCTCAATCCGCCTTAGTCATTATGCAATAAAATCATTGATTTTCTTTTTCTCTAAGAAATCCTTGCTGTTTGTTTGTTTGTGAAAGCAAAAGAAATAAAAAAGGACTAAAACCATGAAAAATAATGGTTTATTATGTTTTTTCGTGCGGTATAAGGATTGTGAAGTTTGTGTTATTATTATTATTATTATTATTATTATTATTATTGTCGGTGTTGTAGTTGTGGGTAACTGTAGCACCTACCTACGCTTATTCTATTATTGGAAAATAGCAGTTTTGAAATGAAATTGTAATTCCTTGTCAATTATAATATGCGATTGGGTAATTACATACAAATTAAGGACTTTATGACTGACTTAAGGACCTATACCTTATTATACGAGAAGGAACAAAGGATATTCGATTTGAAAAGTGTTGGGTGATTATAGAACTATTGTTTGTATGTACGAGTAAGTATAAGTAATGTTGGTACCATATTGAATTGTGTGATTCGATTGCCTTAGATTTATTTAATTATAGGTAATTAGTGGAAGCAAGTGTTTTAATGTGAATTGACGCTTAGATTACTGAATTGGATTATTTATTGGAGGAGAAGGTATAAACCTATCAATAATGTGATAAAACGATTTGATTGATTGTCAGGATGTGCTTTATGTAGCTAAATAGAAGTGGAGAAGTTTAGGATGGCGATAATAGTTTTGAATTTTTGAATGAATTAAGTATTAGTTGCTGTTGGGAGAATTAGTTGGAATTAGATAAAATATTTGACATTTTCTCGTATAAAACATAAGAATTCTACATTTCTATCAACAAAGTTCAACTTACAGTACCAAAGTTTTTGATTCGTTGAATTCGAATACTAAATCAGAAAAATTCCAACGAGTCAGATTTTTTTCAGATCAAGGTATGCGTTTAATGCTACAAAGAATATTTGGTATACGTTCGTCCTGCTGTGTGGATTCAACCACTCACTACACATCCATGTCCATTGACTTTTTTAGTTGTAGGCGAATCGAGTTTGTGGAAGCGTCGGTCGCTAGCCTGGCGGAATGCCTTTGTGTTAAGGTTATTGTAGTTTTCTGAACTATCCCCGAAATGTCATCTGAGGGTATCCTAAGAGTAGATGTCACAACCAAGAAGAAAATTATGCGACTTTTACCCTCCAGAGCTAAGGCGCATGATGAGGAAAAGTCTGATGTTAGTTTCAGTTCATACTCGTAAAATTTTAGAATACACTTGAATAGTTATGTTACAGGTTACAGGTCGCCTTATGCTGGATTTACATGCATCTGCATCTGAAGAACTTAACAGATAATAAATTTTAATAAATTAAACATTGAATTTGAGAGTGAATCGACGGGATTTTGGAAAAATTCAATATTTTGAAAATTAAATTTTTTGAAATTAAGTTCTTAATTTCATAATATTAAACACTTAAAACTTGCAAGCCATTTTCAAAAATTTTGTATTATAATTTTTTTTTCGAAAAAATTTATATTTCCTCAAAATATCTGATACATTTTCAATTCTGAATTGGTAAACTTATTTTTATTTTGCTTACTTTAGAAATTCAATAAATGAACTGTGTAATTTTTTTTTAAATTTTTTGTTTGTTTAAATTTTAAGGAACTTTAACATGGGAGTAAGTTCATGCGACCCAGTTGTGCATTTAATTTTTGTATCTGCTTAAGGTTGTTCGTGTGAAAACTGTAATCAACTCGTGTCATACTTACCAACCTAGCAAAATAACTCGGACTGATTGCAAGGGCTTCAATATAATAATTAAGGTTTTTTTCAAAAACGTTTTTTAAAAATGTCTAGCATCATAATGTTGTCTCCCAGTTTCATATATTTATTTACTGTATTTTCATAAAGTTCACTTCAAAAAGCCTGAGACTGAGAAAACACAAACTTTTGTGATATCCCATGCTCCCATACAACTTCTAGTTTCTCATTGTAAGGAGTTTTGTAATCCGCCCAAAAAGTCCCCACAAAACTATTTCACATTCCCCCTGTTGCTCTCTTCTTTCCAAAATCATTGTCTCGTAACAAATTTTCCAAAATAATTTGAACCAAAATTTCATAAAGCCAACAGATTAGTTAGGTTGGGAACTTGTTGAAGTTGAAGTATTCGAAATTGGTTATGGCCAAAGGCCGTCACCCACCCGTTTTCTCTTGGTCGTTGTCGTCGTCGTCGTTAGCCTCAGAGATTTTGCATTTTAAAAACACCTATTGATTGCAAAGGACAAACTACTTTGCACCTGACACGTATAGGTAGGTATAGGCATGTGTCTACTTGTACAAAATGTGTGTCTGTGTATATTCGGTTTCAGTTTGTATCTCTTTAAGGGAACCCAGACTCGGTCATAGTATATTATAGCTAAGGGATGGATCGAGAGCATGCTTTGATTCTGGTTAAAGGTGATGTTTTGATACAGTCAATGTGTGGTGTGTGTTAACACACATGTTTATAAACCCATAACAACTACAACGACTGACACGCCAGAAGACATTGCTAAAAAACCGAATTTAACTATCAGCTTTCACGTCAAGGACCTCACCCTTATAGCAGCTACTGGCACTCTGATAGCAGACGGAAATAACTTTTAGTATATGGCAGTAGCCTTTTCAAAGCCTTAAATATATCTACCTTCATTTATTGCATATATCCCATATATGTATGTGCGGGCACTGTTTTGGTAGTAATATAAGCAAAAATTATATATGGAAAATAGAGAAGAAACCTCTTCTCTAAAATCTTGGGTTTTCAGCTCGGGGGTCATGTCTACATGTAGGAATATACTCATATTATATGTTTGTGTTCTTTGAGTTATAAATGGAAACTAGGTTAAAGAAACAAAGTAGTTTTTGGTTCTTAGCCATCAAAGTGACTCCCTCTTTTGATTTTTGCCTATCATCCAGGATTGTATAATTTATAACCCCCTTTTTATATCGTAGGTAAATTTCTTAAGAAGGTCCTTTTAAGTCATCAAATTAAAAGTTGATTCATCAAACAGAATACCAGTTTTATTATGAACGTGTTAAAATGTAAGTGTATGGAGGATATAAGGATTTATTGGTGACAGATTTTACCAGGTTTTGGATGAATTTTATTAGAAAGGTGCCTATTTGAAGTTTTCTTGTTAATTAATATGACTCCAATAAAATTGAAAAGATCGAGTTTAAGGACATACCTACTATGAAAATATTTTTCTTTTAAATTAATTCGTTTTCCTTTTTTTGGGTAAACGGATTTTTCTAAGAAAAAGTTTGATTGAATTTTAAAATTTACGGCCAAAATAAATTAAGGCCGATACTCACAGAGCGCTCACAAATTTAAAAAAAATTTAAGGCTTATTAGCGCTCGTCAAATTCGTCAAATACATAACCCTTACCATATTTGAATATGTAATTGCGAATACTAAATGATTCTTTTATTTAGGAGAAAATATTCCAAATTATCTGAGAAATGGCTTATAACAACGTTAACTCCGTTAACGATATCCAAGGAATAATTGTATTGGCCGTTTTTCAAACAAAAATATTCGAAAAAAATGTCTTATGCCAGCGTTTACTCAAATAAAGATATCTGAAGAATGATTCTATCAGCATTTAAAATATGCTGCAAAAAACACCTCATTATATCAGCATTTGCTCCAATAACGATTTTGCTTCCATTCTAAAGCACTATAGCTTAAAATAACCCTTCATCTTATAAATCAGAACTAGTTTTTGATCAAACCATTCATCCCTATAACATATTGAGGGCGTTATAGTGTAGTTTTGTATTCCATGGATCTTTGGTAACCAGAAGATTAAATATAAATAATATGCAGGCCGATTTGTTAAAGGTGGATTGGCAAAAAAAAACCGGTTACATTTTTTTGTTAAAAGCAATTTTCTGAAAAAATTACTTAAAATTGAAAAATTGGTATTAAAAAAACAAAACAAACTTATACATACAATGTCATCCTATAAATTTCTTTCAATAAATTTTTTTAAATCAAGTTCTTTTAGTGAATAATTTGTAAAAAAAATTTCAAAGTTAAAAAAAAAAGTTTGATAATATTTTTGCTGCAGCAATTTTCGTTTGCAGTATAATCGAATAAAATGTTTAAAAAAGGGGCTAGTTGTGCAATTTGGAGCCAAATGAAATTTGAACTGTAAGTAGGGGGTATGAACAGAATATTTAGTTCAAATATCTTCTCCCCTCCTCGTGGACGCATTCACAGAATCAAGTTGATTATATACGTAGGTTTAAGAAAAAAAGAGAGATTGTTCCTTATAATAATTCCACTAAATTTTTTTTTTAAATTATTTTTTTCAAAATTTTAGTTAGGTACTGTAAATTTGTGAACTAATTTTTTGAGACACTTTTTCTCATAAGTCATTACTGTATCAAGAGATATTCGACATAAAGTTCACGAGAACAATGAAGAGAAAAAACTAAGTCGGAGTGTTTTCTCGATTTTGTCTACCTAAAGTTAAAATTTTATCGAACTCCGATCAAACGTATATAATATACTCGTATACAGATAGTTCGAATTTTTAATTGAATTGAATTTTAAAGGCATCGCGATTTTCATTTTGTCTCTTGTTTTCTCGGAACTAATTTCAAATTCTAATGTATTTATTTTCCTGGCATCGACATTTTCGCAGAATTTTGTTTCAATTTGATTTTGCGCATACAATTGGAACTGTGTATTTGCATTTTAAATCTAACTGAAATTATTCGAAACGAAAAACAAAAAAAGTTTTAAAAAATAAATACATACATATGTATGCTCTTAGATCTAGGTTTTGGGAAAAAAAGCTCTGCAGAAAATACAAAGCAAATTAGTTCATGTTTTTATGTTTTCTTTGATTTATGTACCTACATAAATGTGTATGTAAAAAAACAAAGTTTGGAATTTTCGTATTTTTTTCAATACAACAGAAAGCATGTTTATCAAATGACATTCCTGCTTTTAAAATTATTTTTTTTGGTTATTCTAAAGTACCTTTGCAAGTGGGAGTAGTGAATTTCAGTTTTTAGAAATGTTCAGTTATTTTATTAAATTATTTGATATTATTTTATTTAAACTCAAATGACAAACAAAAAATAAAACAACAGTTGCAAAATATACAAATGTTTTGACCTATTCGTAGAGAAAGGAGTTTACCCCTCTGATTTCGAATAGAGTTTCTTTTGTGTTTTTAATTTAACCTTCTGTCATAAACACAGAAATTTAAAAAAATTTATATTTATTAATCTACATTTTTTTTAATTAATAATTCAAATATATCTCAAAAGCAAACAATTATTTGTATGACGTACAAACATACAATCATACATATATGTACCAGTATGTATTCAAAGAAATATATTAATTATTAATTGATAAATTTTATTCCAAATCACACCTTTCAAAACCAAAATACCATCAGAAACCTTAAAAAATAAAAAAAGCAAAACAAAACAAAAAAAAAATTAAACGTTAACATTTAAAAGTCCGTTATTAAATAACTTCGCCCCTGACACATTGTGTCATCTATGTGTCAGATATTTTAAAAACCATTTATCACTGCCTAATTGTGGTAAGACCACCCATCACATCCCTGTCCAACACTCCATTATAAGTCTCTTTGTGTGGCACAGCCATTACGACACACATCAGTCAAAGCAAACCAAATAATATTTTGTAACTAAACTTTGGCATTTTCGTACTCCCTTCCCCTCGGGATATCCTACAAACGTACAAATATATAAATTTATTTACAAATGTTGAGTAATGTATGTTTGCACATGTATAGAACGAAAGATATTCGCATTGTTAAGCACACTAAGAGAGTTTTGTGGAATAAAGTTATTATTACCCTGCTGTGACTTGATTTCCATCAGAGGGAGTTAAGGAATCCCTAAAGAGGGAAATAGTAGAACTTTTACAAGCCAAAAAGTACTTTTAAATATGTGTTTGCGTTTCTTTAAGCTGTAATGTGGTGTAGGTGGAAAATGTCTGTCAAATTGCAGCCTGAAGGCATCAAGTGTCTTTTCCTTGAGGGAATTCTGATTTTTTTTTTTTTTAAAGATCTATTACAATGACTGAGTTGTTTGCTTTCATTTTATAAGTGTGCCGTTATTAAGGAAGGGTTCCAAGGAAGACTTTATAGACGTTTAAGAAGACATTTTTTAAGGTTTTTAAATGGGTTATAAAAAATGTTGTTTTGTTTTGTTGCCTTATTTTCGAATTAAGGTACTGAACAGAGTAGTCTATGAAATTTTTTTCAGAATTTTCTGTGCCTTTTTTTTTATTTAAACTTTTTTACAAGATCACAGGGTGCCCCGTAGCACATCACGAATATTTTAATTTATTTTTATGTTCAAATATAATATATGGACAGATTTTAGTAGATACGATTGCAATTTTTGAAACAATATTTTTAATTTTGAGGCGTGATACTCCACGAAGAACTGAAGGGTTCTGATTCCAATTGCAATAAAATTCTTTTTGAAGCATTCCTATTTTTTTTAAAAAGATAATATATACATATCTCAAAACACATTTTAATAGTGTTTGGCAAATTTTTGCTGATTCGAAATTTTAACATTATTCAAATATACCGCTTTTCATAATTGGAAGCATATCTAAAAATAGATAAAATTACTGAAATACACTTCCTCAAGCGTGAAAAAAAAGGAATGACTGTCAAGCTCCCGAAGAAAAGATAACTTACGGTGATGTAGAAGATTTTACAAGCTTCTTGATGAAGTTGTTTTGATAATAGCAAAAATCTTTCTCGAACGATTAAAAGATCACCTTGAAGACACATTAGACGATGAACCAAATGAAAACCATTTGGATAATCAATCATTGACCTAGGGCGTCGAAGATCGAACACTTACTTCACCTGCTATTCATCGACTTCGAAAATATGTTCGACAGTGTCAATAAGGAATCTGTCTGGCTTGCCTTGTAAAGAAGATAAATATATTGCAATGAAGGCTACATGTGACAGTTAAAGTGTCATGTTCAGCATTAAGGAAGGTTGTTAGAGGAGTTTGAAGTTCAGAATGAGGTTAGGCAAAATGCTGTATATTGTCACCAATACTGTACAATAGTATCAACTAATAAGAATTAATGTACTAAGTTTTGTCGACTGGGAAGATCAATACTGCAGAAGAACGGATCTTAAAATTTCATCAACTGTTTAAGTTCCGGACAACTAGTTGAGATGGTAGACAGTTTTTAATACCTTGGAAGTATCGTCTCTACTGTTTATTTAACCGGGGAAGCAAAGACTGCATTAGAAATGTTGTTCAAAATATGGAGAAACAACTTTATATATACTAAAAAGACCAAGCTACTCGTATGATTGTTCCCGTATGAACCCATCACTTGGGAAGTCACATCCGCTCTCACAAGAAAGCTGCAAAAATTCTTAAATAGATGATATGTCTCCAATGATGACTTACATACGAGAACAGTTTAGGAACACATTGACTCTATCATAAGAAGGCATAAGTGGCAGTGGATTGGCCATACACTTCGAAAGGTGAAAGAGTGCATTGATGGCCAAGTGATGCCATGGAACCCTCTCAAGTAAGCAGAAAAACGAGTTGGCTAACCTAAAAGTACTTGGGGAAGAAGAATCGAAGAGAAATTGGAATACACAAAATCATTAAACTCACGGACATGTATAAAGTTCCCAGAATCTAAGCCAACAAGTCTTAAAACTCGATAGTTTAAGTCTCTCAACACGTGAATAAATAAATTTTTGATTTTTAATGCGATATTTTGAATCTACAAAATACAATCTTTTTATTGACTTGCTTTAAAACTAGTTTTACTACAAAGTTAAATACTTTTGAAGATGTTTCGATTGAAATTTGTATTATTTCGAAATCATTAAACGTGTTTTCTACAGGTCTCGATAAGCAAAAAATAATTTTCAGAAGAATCAATAAATAATATTGCTGTAAGTATTAGGCTTCGAAATACCTTGAGAGAAAAAAATCTTCGCTTGGGAACTGGTTGAATATGTATCCCTTTCTCAAGCGTTTAATGAAAGTTGCTGAAACTGAAAAAAATGCATCTATCTGTTTTTGGACAACCATACATTTCAAATACTGCACTAGATTTTATAACAGTTTTATTTTTAATACTGAAAGCAATATTGTTTTCGTTATCATATTTTACTCAATTCCCATTCACCTTTATAGTAATTTTATCAAATGCTTAAAGTATAAGTAAAGTATCAAAGAAAATAAATTGGATGTTATTGCAACGCAAACTCTTCTAAAAACTGCTTCAAAATCATATCATAAATCTGTCATTTCCATCAACTCTACACAACTTATGCAATACATCATAACGTCCTTATTTTCTATTTCTGCTATGGTAGCTATAGATACATTACAAATAATATTCTCATACAGCCTCATGCATATAAATTCAAAAAATGTAAATAACTGTAAAGAAAGTAGATAAAATGAAATATAAATTATTCTCTTATTTGTCATTCCGATTGGCCTGACAATATATACAGTGGCATATAGGCTAGGCATGGATATGATGGGTTTTAGAAAAAGCTAACTCCATTTTATATGTAACTTCTTCAAAATGATATTATTTTTTCTTATAAGCTGTTTGGCTATGATGTGATGTATGGTTGGAGCAATATACCGAATAATAGAAAATGACGACGATGATGATGATGATGCTAATGTTGAAAACAGCTTTTCTTTAAGGATAACAATGTGTTTTTTTTTTGTATATACAAACTGCATCCGTGAAACCTCTTTAGAAGTTCTGTTGAACTTATAGGTTAGAGTTGGTAGCACAAGCACATGCAGATTGGAAAATAACAATAAGCCGCATCATACTGTCGTAAATTGAAAATGACAAAAAGCGCTTGTAACTCCCTGGTCTTTTGTGAAGTCATTCATCATAAAGAAACGATGGCAGGAATGTATTTGTCATATTTCTGGCCTAGGATGAGATATAGATACTGGAATACGTAGGAGGAGAATCCTTTCTTGTTCAGATTCTTTGACACATTTCATAAATGAAATGTATTTTTTTTATGTTGGCAACACTTTTTTTTTAAATGCCGGCCATTTTGACAGTTGTTTAGTGATTTGTTTTGAGTTTGGTTTGACATTTCAACATAAAGACTAGGGGCGTTCACATTCTCAAATGTATTTGACAAACGCCGCCGCCGTCCGTTTCATAAAAATTTGATGGTTTGATGGCATTAGCGTTTACATTTGTGCCGTCAAACGTCATTTCTATTTAAAATAAAAACAATGACAGACGCTTTAATTGCAGTTCTTGTAATAGATCAAATTTTAGAAAATGAAGAGCAAGAAAAAAAGAAATACAAAAAAAATAAGAGGAAACGATCAATTAGTCCAAGGAATGGCAAAAAAAATCGTTCAAAATTTGTTGGACGAATTAAAATTAAAATTGACTTTGCATGATGACTATAAAAATTATCTGACGATGCAGATAGTAAAAATTTCATAAGACTACCTTCATCTTAATTTTTAAAAATACAAAAACTTTTTTAAATACATTTTTTTCCTGGTTTGACGGGGATGCGTTCATATTCTCAAATATGTTTGTCAAACGAGCCAAATATCAAATTTTTTTGATTGTCAAAATATGTTGATCAAACCATTTGATGGAGCGTTCACATTTTCAAACGGCGAATGTCAAATATTATTGAGAATATGAACGCCTTTACTGACGCCTGAACAACGCTTCCAAATTCTGTGAATGGACTCAGAACAAGATTGCTGTTGATCCCGATTTTCATAAGACAATTTTGTTTAGCAATAAACCCCATTTTTGGTTCAATGGTTACGTTAATAAACAAAACTGCCGTGTTAATAGAGAAAATTATCCTCAAGTGTATGTTGAGACACCGTTATATCCAGAAAAACTGAGTGTTTGGTGTGCTTTATGGGCTAGAGGAATCCATACTATTTTTAAAAACGATGCTGGCCAGAACGTGAACGTGTTCCTCAATTGAACAACCATGAAGTGGAGGAGTTAGGTTTGAACAAGATGGCGCAACATGTCACGTACTTCGTGCTACAATTGATTTGTTGAAGGAAACGTTTGAACGTTTTGTAACCGCATAGATTTCTGTTTGGATATGTGAGGTCACTTGTCAACGCCGGCCAGGCCGCTGATAAAAATTAAACGCTCATTATGTTTGGAGGACAACATTCATTGAGTTATTGCGGATAAACGGTCACACATGTTGGCAAAAGTGATGGAAAATTAAACCTCCAGTTTAAATTACGCCCTGGCGGTGAAGTCAACTTAATGTCAATTTTAAAAATTCATCTTTCTATTTAAAAGTTCTATACCTTTAAAAAAAGCTCTCTTTACATCTGAATAAAAAAACCCTATGTCTTTACGCTGACAAGCTGTGCGTTATTGCCATCAACTTAATCGAACAGCTACTAATACGCCCCTGTTCAAGTATTAAAAAAAAACTGCAGTGCAAGCCAGTTCCAAAGCGGATTCCAACAAGATTCGGTTGACTTAAATAGTTTGCAGTATATGAACCTATACTGAGTGAATTTTTAAGGAAGGATTTAAAATACATACATGTACTATTTTTAAGGAGGTCACGATGTTGCTTTTTTGGTTGTTTTGCTGAGATTAAATGGATCATTTAAATTGAACCTGGCCAAGGATTAATTTTTTTTTTTTGCATATTATGATTATTCTTGAGAATATACAGAGAGAGTATATTATTGCCTTCCTTTATATTCCTATATAAATATACGATATGTGCATATGATTTCAAGCTAAAAAAAAAAATGTCGTAATTTTTTGTTTGCTCTTCACAGGATGTTTCATTCGGAAGCTGCTTTGTATAGTTTTTCTTTGTGGTTTATGCAGAAACAGCGGATACGGAGAAAAGTAGTTAGTTTTTGGTGGGTGAAAACGTTTGTGTTTGAACAATATCCGTGTGACTTGGGCTTCCTGCTGGGTTAGCATGTTTAATGTTGCTTCACTAGCAGGCATATTCATATTAGTTTTTAGTCTGGCTGGAAAAATGTATTTTTTTTTAGGTTATAAAATTTAGAAGATGGGAGGGGGGAAGAGGTCTGTCAGTTTTCAACTAATTTTTCAAAGCTCTTGTTGGTTGGTTAGTAAAAGCCACGATAACATAATTTAACATAAGAAAATGTAACAGTAAAATATCAATTTTCTTTCATACGAAAATAATAATTTGTTATATTTTTTCCTTTATTTGGAGAGTTATGGTTTCGTTTATATTCTTCGTCGAAAAGCGAGCGTCGTACCGTTTTTCTTACAGATCAAATGCGAATGAGGAAATTAAATTGATGAAACATTTGTATTACCATTTGAAATAACTAGGCCCTTTATATTCAATTGTATTGTTCTTCAAATTTTAAATTATAATTCACAAAATTTATAATGTCTATTGCAGAATTCGTAGAACTTCACTTTTGTCAAACCTAATTATGAAATTCATCGGCCAGATGAACTACTTTTTCGATACAAGAAATTAACTGTCCAGTTTCTTCTTCAACTTCTTCATTACATAAGGCTCTACCAAACCGAAGCAGAACATTCTTAGACAACGAAGAACAATTGTTTTGGTCAGATGAAATATCTGCCTACTCTTAATGTTACCAAATAGGGGAAATTGCAGTTTTTGTTAACTGAAAGTTTTTATTCTACAAAATTTCGTAACTAAAATAGGTCAGTGAACTTTGGATTTGAGTAGGTTGCATTCCTTTTTTCATTTACAGGCGATTGGCATGATTTCAAAGGGGGAAAACAAATCTCCCTCTCTACTGTTTCACTCTAAGGCTACACTTGTGGGGTTTACCGGGTTGACTTGAGTAAACGTTGGCAGGCCTTTCAAGTTTCGATGGTTCCATACCTGAGGCCAACTAAATGCAGTTGTCATTGCAAATGTTTGAGCTAGGAGTTTTTGAGTCTACGCTTTTTCCGCGAGCGTCGTGTGTGATAGTACCACGAAGGTATTTATGACGTGAAGAATTTTCTTGCTTCTAATTTGACCATGCTTTGTCACTTCTCCTGTCATACGAAGCATCTTAATTTTAGCTGCAGTCAATTTTCTCTAATACTTATGGTACATTGTACGCTGGACAAACAACTGAAGTATAGAGATTTCCTTTCCGCTTAAGGGACATTTTTCGATCAAAGATATTTAAATTTTTCGGACTTGGAAATCGCAATCTACCTTGAAGCAGACATGGGTGTATGGGTGGAGCACTTCGCTCTACCCCCTCCGCCTCACTTGATGTTCTGTTCCATCTATTACCGCTTGACCTTTTCAGTAAGCAAACGGCTGCAAACACTGCCGTACGGCTTCAAGCCTCCTCACAGTGGTTCAATAATCAGATTGGCCACTCTGCTATTCTGAATTCATTCAGATCAATTAATAGTAATATTGACTACACCATCCCCTTTCCCCATTTCAATAACAATAGCTTCAGAGTGACTATCCCTTCCAGGTCTACCTGGGAGGACACATCATTTCTGAACGATGATCCCATTAATTTCTTTACAGATGGATCAAAAACGGATGACGGGGTTGGTGGAGGCGTTTACTCCGAAAGACTAAACTTAAGTCTCTCTTTCCGTCTACCTGATCACTGTAGCGTGTTCCAGGCTGAAATTCTGGCTATTAAGGAAGTCCTTTCCTGGCTTAGAGAAAACGTTATATCAAAAACGGATATACGCATCTTCTCTGACAGCCAAGCTGCGTTAAAATCCCTGGACTCTGTCTCTACGAATTCATCAACAGCCTTAAACTGTCGATCATCTCTTACGGAGATGGCCAATCAGTTCAACATTCACCTTTGTTGGGTGCCGGGCCACAGAGACATTCCAGGAAATTGCAAAGCCGACGAACTTGCAAAAAGAGGAACAACGCTACCTCTGCTAGCTCTCAAAGCTGGCGTAGGTATGCCTTTAGCTACTTGTAAACTTATGCTGAAGCAAGATACAATAGGGAGAGCAAACTACAGATGGAATAACATCACCACCTGTGCAGCGACTAAACTAATTTGGCCTAAACTTAGTGCCAAACGCTCCAAACAATTGATCTCCCTTAGTAGATTGCACATTGGCTACGTCATCAGTGTCTTAACTGGTCACTGCTTAATAGGGAGGCATGCAATTCGACTTGGAGCCCCTGCAAATGATTTTTGCAGGAGTTGTATGGACGAAGAGGAAGAGGAGACGATCTCTCATCTCCTTTGCACTTGCCCCGCCCTGTCACAAAGACGAAAACTCCACCTTGGAGATTTCTTTTTCAATGATCCGAGTGATCTAATAAACTCCGACATTATTTGTCTCCTACGCTTCATTCGCAGCTCTAACTGGTTCAATGAGTGAGGTAGATCAACTGATCCATGTGGTATCACAACGGGCCTAATTTTGGTCTATGTGTGTTGGAAATCGTCCAACAGCCACCTTAACCTAACCTAACCTAACCTTGAAGCAGACATAATGACAAAATTTAAGCTCGGTAGACTCCGCTGGGCAGGGCACCTAGCTCGCATGAGCGAAGAAGAACCGGTTCAGAAAGTCTTTTGTGGTACATTCTATGGTAGAAGACAGCGTGGTAGACAATGCTTGCTCTATAGAGATGGCATAGGGGTGTGAAACTGGATGGTGACTTGGGAATAACTCTTTCATTCAAATAGATGTCCGGAATAGTCTTGGGTGGATCAGAAAATGGTTAGAATAGAATATCCCTCCAGTCTCGTTGCTCGTCGCAAGGATAAAGGATCTTCAGTTATCATGTGTAACTTGCCTTGGTATGACGTTCATTGCTTTAATATGTAGTTTATCAATTGATACATGTTTCGTTCTTGTCGATTCTTGGGCTCATTTGAATTTAAAAAAATGATGTCCACCTTTCTATGCTCATTTTGTCTTTTACAGTTGTAATTTTTCACAACTTCCACCACATCAGTTAGACTGTGCGTATAGCTTGTTTAATTTTGTTTAATCGAACCTATTTAGGTAAACATTCCTAACGTTTAAAATATTTAAGCAAATGACGATACAATAATTTCAAAAACAAAAACTGTTTTATTCTCTGGAAATCGTTGTATCTACACACAAAATGTTTTTAATAAGATACAAAACTTTCCCATATAAATTATTCATTCGAAGAACTTCCTAAGTTACCAAACAACCAACAAAAAAAAAAACAAAAAAAAACTTCGCAGACAACCCTCATTTTTGATTCCGAAAAGTTGACAGGAACAAGGAAATCGGATTTGGGATTTACATGGCTACTAGAAAAATCAGACCTAGAGAAACATGCGAAATGGGTTAAACCTTCCTGTCCTGATGTTAAGGTCAGTCCTTTGACTCTGAATCAAACTTTTTGAATTGATTTCAAAGTTCAAATTTCAAAACACCACCCTCCCCTATATACTTTACATAGCTATATACATAAATAGCTTAACACAAATAATCTAAAACTTTTTTGTATACATATATGTGCTCACTTTTTGCCATTAAGGATAATGTGTATTCTTTAAATTTGTATCCTGTATTTTTCATATAAATATGAATTGACAAAATCAACATAACTTTTCTTTTGCATTTTCTCTCTCACAAACAAACTGAGCATCTTCCAATACATATCTAATTCTCAATTTTCTTTTGCCACAGCCTTTCCATAATTCATATGACATGTATGCCGACGTTACCTCTACCTCTATACCTACCTTAACCCAGAGCCAACAGCCAGCCCATCCAAATCCAAAGGATATCTAATCAGAAATTCTAAGAAAGTAAGAATAATATAATAAAAGAAAGGAGTTCGAAAGTACAAGACGAGAAAATTCAAATCAAAATTGTTATCCTTCCTGCGTTCCGTTCCTTCGTTCCTTTTGAGCTGTCCACAGAACAACAACAAAAAAAAAAAAAAAACACTCATAATTTCATGGGAAATAATATATTTTAGATGAGATGATGGTAGATAGCGGGTGAAATAATCTTTTAATGTCAGATTTGACAAAGAGATGTTCTCAATTTTCAGTTCTCAGTTTTTTTTTTTGTTGTTCCTTTGACTTGAGCTTGAGCGTTTTAAAATTCTAAGTTTGTACATGGAGTGTGTTGGGTATAGTAGACCTGTAATCGTTTTTCTAATAATAATGCCGTACTTTGTTCTAAATGAGGTTTTGGTTAACAGGATGTTGACAAAGAACACCCCCAGCCAGCTAAACTGAAGAAGACAACCATTTTTGAACTTTTGTTCTGGTTAAAGCTTATTCTTCTTTTTTTTTTTAATTCCTACAAGATTATAAAGAAAGTTCATCACGATTCACGATGATGCTGAAATAGGTAGATAATCTATGTGGGTATGTAAAACACATTCCAAAGGATCCTATATATTTCTGGCAAAACCTGGATGAAACTCTTCTTTGATTTACAAAAAAAAAAAAAAAAACTACAAAGCAGCAGGGAGTATCATCATCATCATTGAATTTTTGAAGAATCACTGTTCTTGGAACCACTCAACTCGTAAGGGAGTCATGAAAGAACAAAAGTTTGTGTCAAGAATTCAAAGAATTCACACCAATAACAATGCGAAAAGAAAGAAATAAAAAAAAAAAACATACCATGTTTTTTATGAAGTTGTTCACAATCACTTGAGGAAGTTTGCCACTTTATGGTAGACTCCTTCTATTATATATCCTGAGCGGAGAGCCCTTTTTATTGAATATTTCTGCAGGTAAAAGATATCTTAATATCCTGATTGGTAGCTAAGTCAGTTTGATAACAATGGCTGATGTTGTTGAAAATCCTTTTGAGGAATTCTTCTTTGGATTATTGTATTTGGAGGTTTTTTGTCTTTGAAGTTGTTTCATTTAATTTTGAAATAAGAAAGCGATGTTAATGAAACATTACAAATTCTGAGTTTTAAGTTGTAGATAGGGAATTAATATTGAAGATTTGATTAGGAAAAAAAAAACAATTAAGAAAGGAATTTTAAGATTTTTAAGAGTGAGAGATTTATTGATCAAAACATTCCTTACTGGGGAGCAATATGGGCGTGTAGAAAACAAATCTATTTTACTGCAGCTAATCTTCATCAAACCACGAAATAATAAATGAAGTAGTTGAGGAAGGTCATATCTAGTAGGTACTGTATCCACATTCGACACCTATTCAGTAAGCCCTTCGGTGTTTAAGTTCTCATCTCTTCGATTTTTTCGGTTTTCGTACATTGATCACATCGTATTATAAGGGGAGAACATAGTGGGTTCTTTTTAAATGAATCATGTTTCATTTGGTATAGGCTGACTCTAGTGTTCCATAAGGTAGTCACCTTGGCCCTTAACTATTTGTAGTAACGATGTTGTTCTGCTAGAAAAACTTGAATCGATTCATTATCTCTTCTACACTTTGAGGTATTTTTAGAAAGGTATTACAGGGATGGTTCTCTAAAACCGAAGCGAAACAGTCGACTTGACGATGCTATCAATTAAAACAACACTTTGGTATCACTGTTTTTGTCACCGAAGCAAGTGTTTCCCTGCGCTTTAAGAGAAACTTAAATCTTGTACTCGTGAAAAAAAATGTGACTGGATTTTTGATCAAATTTGACATTACTGTGACAAGGAAGACGAAAAAGTGCGTTTCGCAGTTCTGTCGCTATAGCTACAGCATAAACGAGTTAGTGGATTTTTATTAAATTGATGTCGTGGAATTTTTTTTTGGGGGGGGGGGTCATAACACCTCATATGTTTTTTTTAGTTTTTTAAGATCAAAATTAACGGTACCATTTTGCTCTTTTTGAAAAGTCCTATTTTCTTTTTGAAAACGGTTTTACAGGAAGAACAGTATAGGAGTTGTAAAAAAAATTCACATGGAATAGGTGTTTGAATGTTCTCAGGCAGAATGAACATACGGTTTTGATAAAATTTGTTAAGATTATTATATATTCAAAACACACATTTTCAAAAAATCTTAATTTGACTTTGAAAATTTATTATGTACATATGTATGTATGTAGATATACCGAAAACTGTTATTCATACTTAGAACAAAAATACATAATTTTCAAACTAAAAAAAAAACCAGATCTGGAATTTTTTGAGGCAGACACCATTATATATTTTTTTTTTTTTTTGATTTTGTCAATTAGGCTCTTTTGGTCTTTTTGGTTTTGGTTCTTTTTTTTTGATTAAAAATATATTGCAGTTTTCAAGGAATTTTCAAACAGAAATGAATTTTACACTTAAAAAAGTTCTGAAAATAAATATTGTAAAAAAATGTCACAAAACAGAATTTGCTGAGAAAAATGTTGGAAAATTCCCCAAAACAATATCGGGGAGAATAAAAACTGTGGAAAAAACTTTTCAAGTAAAAACCAAATGAACATTATTAGAACCGCGGAAGAAAATCAAAAATTAAATTGTGAAAAAAGATTTATCAAAAAAAAAAACGTTTTATAAATAAATTGTCAAAAAAAAATTGTCACGAAAAACTCTGTCAAAAAAATTTCAACAAAAAAAAAAAATTTCAGGAAACATTTTTTGACTTCGATGTAAGGACTTGGTCAAAAAATTATATATGTATGTATAAAAATGATTTTTGTTAAACAAAATGTTCTGCCTCAAAAAAATGTTAACAACAATTATTTGTCGAAAAAAAATTGAGTGAAAAAACATTCGTCAAAATAATATTTTTCGGAACAACTAAATGGAAATTGGTTTGTCACTAAGTCCATCATCCGTCACTACATTTATTATATTCCAAAATTTAAAAAAAATTTAAAAGTATTGCCTTTTTTTCTCATTCTCCCCAAACTGCACCTGTTGGAAAAACTAAAGGATCAAAAGAATATTTTAAATTCCAAAGTGATTTTTAACAAGCTTTAACTTAAAGATAAATTATGACACAGACCACAATTGCAATCAAATAACTTGTTTATTCATCTTCAATTCCTTTTTTATAATTTATCGACGAGATATTAGTCTTTTAATGGTAAATGATCATATTCAATTATTATTCATATGCCAGCAAAGCATAATTTTTATTTTCTATTTATGTCAAAATTAATTTTGAAATATATATAAAGCACCTCCATATAACTCAAAGAATTTCAAGTGAATGTTTCTTATTTTTAAAAATCAATAAAAGAAATGCATATTATTCCAGTATTATAGGTACCCACCTAAACTCGCGTTCGTGTTATTCCTTTTTCACTTTATGCTCCATATGTTCACTTTAAACGCTATTCAACTGGCATAAGGAGTTTAACGATAGTTTTTCACCCTTTTCAAATCCTTTATTCCCATATCCTAATGTTGAATCAGGACAACGAGTGTTTTGTGGAACAACATCAAGTGAACGGGAATAATAGAACAGCACCGCACTTTAATTGTAGGGAGCATTATATTCACCGTTATAAGGAGCCCAAACCCGCCCGCCAAACACATGCATATATACGAACTCTTCATATCTCTCTCTCTCTCCTTGCTACCCACCAGCTAGCATAGAGAATTAAAGAAAGGAATTCAAGGAATTTATGGGGTCGAAAGGCACCATTTGACTGAGGAGCTTCTGCAACAGCGCAAAACATATCGAAAAAAAAACTCAGCGTGTGCTTGGCTTCTGTGCAGCACCTTCGTGCACAGGAAACCCCGTTTTCTCCCAAACTTTTCTATACTTCCGCCCACAACAAACTCTGCGTTCGATAGTAACTAATGTCCTTTCCTTCGTTTGTTGGATGCAGGATAATGCCGCCAAATCGTATGTATATGTAGGTAAGTTGTGTGTAAGTGAAGTTTGCTTCCCTTTTTTTTATTTCTTGTCGCCAAGCGACTTTAGCTCCTTCTATGAGCTCCGACGATGACGCCGAAGAATATTGGAGGTGGTAATCGTTAATTTTTTTTTTCCTGCAATGCTTACTCCTCAGCACTGCAACTGTATATGGTGCTGGTGCATTATGTAGATACAGTTAAGATTCCCGAATTGTGCATGTGAATATTGTGAATGTACACAAAAAAAAAAAGGATCCCTTTTTAAGCTTCATATATATTCCGGCAGAAGACAGCAAATGTTTGGCGGAAAGGATATCTACTTGGAAAAAGTAAGGTCCTCCAACAGAGATACAAATTAAATAATTCCACAGTGAATTGCTTAAGGCCTTGGCGGCGTCGTCGTCGTCGTCGTCGCCGTCGCTGACTTCTTCCTCATCGTCGACTTCGGTATACAAGTCTACTATAAAGGCTAGTGATGGGCACAAAAAAAAAAATACTAATACTATAAACTTATGGGTGACAGGATTAATTAAATTTAATTATCTGCTTTCTTATTTTTTTTGCTTCGACTCAAAGGAGCATGAACTAGGGCAAAAACAATCCGAAAGAAATACCTACATAGGCGTCATCAAGAGTAGGGTGGCGTTTGGGGTGGTTGGAGAGAAGGCAAATAATAGAATGTTGCGCCTAGAATATACGCTATACTATATAATGCCATGTTGCAATTGCAGCCATAAGAACCTCCTTGATAACTTGGTGACAGTGCGGACAACTTAAAAGCCAAGTAGTTACTAAGGGCTGATGGCGTTTTAAAATGGGTAAGGGTTGTTCTTTAAACAACGAACCGTTGGTACCTACTGTTTAAGTTGCATTTCGTTTTGCAGTTTTGTTTTCCAAGGATGTATATCTCTAACTCCTGCAACACAAAGAAGAAAAAAAAAATAAACTCAAATTTATTACATCAGAGGCAAGTATTGAAGTTTGTTGGCTTGGTGGTGGTGGTGGGGGTGCTCTGGGGGTTGAACGAAACACTCTTACCTAGGATGAAATGAGTTTCTACTACCCGCGTGTGTAGTGTTAGTTGTCGTATATTTTTAGTCACAGTTGGGGTATATGATGGCGTGTGTTATGAGTGGGCATTGTGCACGCTTTTGATAGACTGTCGTTAGTTAGAAGTCCTTCAGCAAAGGTCCTGCAGGAGGTATACCTACGACGACTACGAAGCGATGACTATGAACGAAAGATTGAAAAGTTATGACGGCCAAAGTAGGTGTAGTGGTGGGTTTTGGCTTAAAATTTTTTCTACTAACTGCTGGATCTAGCAACAACAACTAGAAAAAAAATCATAGTTTTTTTTTGTAGTTTTATGAGCAGAAATATTTCATTTATGTGTCGGGTTAATGTGCTTTTTTTTTTTACTTGTAGCACGCTCATTTTGGCTTGTTGCCTGCTACATGCCACTAACTTGTTTCGGTCTTATAACTAAATATTTTCTGAATCTGTATAACTCAATTTGACTTTTGATGAAACATTCAAATTTCATAGAGGGGGACTTACATAATACTGAGACAAGTCCAACTGTGAGACATTGCGAGTAACTTTAGAGAAACTGGCAAAAACACAGGTTTTGGAATACGAAATTATGCCTAAGTAAGTTTTGAGCGTCTGGAAAGAAATACTTAATTTCTTTTTCACCATCTGGATTGAGGCGGGTGGCCTCGAGATCCAGAAAAGTCTCAGACATTTTCCGATATAGTCTTTTTATTAAAGAAAAATGAGTAAAAGGAATTTTATTCCAGGGGTGGCCCAGTATTTGCAATTTTATGTTTTAAAACACACAATTTTCTTTGCTGGAAACACCAGTGAAAGTCTCCGAATGTCAGAATTTTTTGACAGAATTTTTTTCACCAATTTATATTTTCGGAATTTTTGGGTAAAAAAAAAATTTCTAAAACTTTTTTTTCACAAATTATTTATTGGACCAAATCTTTATTTCGCTAATTTTTTTTTTATTTGTGGACAAAATTAATTTTTGTAGGTGATAATTTCGTGTAAAAATTTTTGTCGTCTTTTTTCTTTTGACGTCCGAATGATGTGAGTGGTGCCCCAAAAAACTAGTTAGGGGTAAAAAGACACATGCACCTTGCCACACTACCAACTTAACTTATGTTATTCGATTTATTAAAACTTAGTAAGGTTCAATGCAAATAGAACACCTGATTCAATTATTTAGTTTGGTCGGTGCAGAATTTTGATTTTTTTTTTCACGAAAACGCCAAAAGTAGTGAATTGACTTGTAAAGTTGCGTGAACCTTTTTTTCCGAATCTGGGGAAAACTGATCAAAACCCAAAATGTTGGTATGCCTTTACAATGTTATTCGACGGTTTATATAGGGTGTCCCAGTAGTTATGGACCTCCTCGTGATAGTTTTATTTGTTTAAGAAATTGAATACCAGACAACAAGTCAATGAACTCCATAGTTTTTTCTTTTTTTTTAAATATTCTACAATATTTGAGAGAAAATAAAAGTGGTAGAATATGTATTTTTTGAAAAATTCAGTTCAATATTTTGAAAAGAAAATTTAAATTTTTTTGTTCAAACTGATTTTTTAGATTTTTTTTTTCATTGATGACTTAAACCAAAATTAATTTAATTTAATCCATTGCTAACCCCACATGTTTGGCAAGTTAGCTCGCACTAAAAAAGTGAGCCTTAGAATGTTAAAGTATCTTTCTAGTTTTTGTTTAATGCCCTCTATAAGAATATTTAGGACCTTTGAAATTTTTTTGAATAAATTTCCAATAACATGACAGTCTCAACATTAAATTAACATACTGTCAGGAAAGTGTCGTAGTCATGTTTCAATTCATTATAATTCTGCAATCATCATGCACACAATTGTTGTAAGCGCTTGCTCTTTCCACCTCTTGCGATTCTGACGGAAGTGTTAACACGTTTAACACTCATAATGCATTTTCATTGAGTAGGTAGGTATAGGTACCTACGCAAATGTTATGTCGCTTTTGACTGCATTAATCCTCGTAACAGGAAGTCATCAAAGAACCAGCGCCAGCGGAGAGAAGGTGCATGCAAAGAATAGTCTCAACAACCAAGTCAAATTGCACCTATTTGCGTATATCCTATATCTACTGCCACTGCCACATCGAAATAATAACAAGCTCTTATGGTTACCGCATATAAATTAAGTTTAAATCCTTCAATCAAGTCATACAAAAAGGAAATGTTGCCGTTGTCATCGAGGTAACGGGTATGCAATATGCATATGGCGATGACACGGGAACGGGATAGTTCGTGTGAGATCTGTTGGAGACCATAATAAACACAAACAACATATAGGCCCACAAAAAAAAATATACTCTCTGTTTTCGCATTCAAAGACTGCCTTGTATATTCCTACTCAATGGCACACATATAGTGCCCCTGCCCCGTGTTCACGATAAAAAAAATGCATTAATTCAATCGCTTTATAATTAAATTCAAATCGAATTCATGTGATTTTTATTTTCACTGCATGCATATTTTTTTTTCCCTTTTCGAGAGCGAATACGTACGTGACACATTGTCCTTAAATTTTTAGCTTTTTCTGTATATTAGCGAAAAACAGTCAAAAACTAGTATCTTGTTATCAAAGTACTCTTAAAACATAACAGCCTTTATGAATGAGGAATACAAAAAGTTTAAATAATTGGATTTAGCTTCTGTCCAGAACATTTGGTAGGTAATGATTTGTTTTGCTTGCTAATGCATTTTTGGTATTTCACTTCTGTAAAAAATTAATTTTTTTACCCAAAAAGTATGCTTAATGTTCCGTACAACCGTTAAAGAAAATTAAATTTATTTCGAAAACGAGCCTAACTATTCCTAAGAATATGTATCTATGTGTCTTCCTCTACAATTTTTCAAGAATTCCTTAGCATTTTTTGAGAAATTAAATTTAAAAGATCAGAAATTAAAATGTCCGAAATTGTATTTTATTTCAGGTTTTTCCTATTACCAAGAATTCTCGTTTTTAAATTAATTAGGAATAAAAGAAAATTAGGAATTTCTATATCAATCAAAGAACTGAGGAATAAATCACTAAAAAAAATATCTTTAAATTTCCATTAATTTTAATGAAGCAAAAAATTTATATACGATGTTTCGACTATATTTGATACATTATTAGTTGAAAGATGTAGGTATATGTACGAGTAGACATTGCATATCTATAACATAAAAGTCAGCTTTTGCTTCTTTCCTTTTCATTTTGCGTCGGTTGCATTTAACTCTGTTATTCATTGAAATGCCAAATAAAAAAAAACATGTTCCCCTACAATATTGTCTGTGTGAATATTTTTGTTTTATTTGATAAAAACAAAAAAAACAAACAATATTCATTAGTAGATCTATAGAAATTTGTTCACATTTTAGATACTGCAATATAAAAAATAAGGTCACGTATCTCTCTCTCTTCATTCCAGTTTATTCTTCGAGAATTATTTTGCCATTTTATAAATTGCATTGCAAATAATAATATTGAACTATAGGAAAATTTATATAATATTCATTTTGTTTTTAATATACACAGGTAAACTGATCATTACTCTGTGGGACAGCTCAAGGATATCCAAGCTAACTGAGTCAGGGTATACAAAATTTGTTCCAACATGTGGAACAGCTATTGAAATACCATTTAATCTTAATAAATTTGTTAAAACTAATAAAAGTGCGTATACGCCACAGTGCATCAATGTTTTACTGACGTTATTTTGTCTGTGGAAAGTACATAGCAACACAAAATTAATTATAATTTTCAGTAAAATATGATTTATAAATAAATATAATTTATGGGAAATTTCATTTACTAAGAAAACTATAGAATGTATAACAAAGGTTGAATTGGAACTGGTCCAATGATTAAAAATATTTTATTTTTATAATAATAATCATATTTGGATCCAGACAACAGAAAATACAGACAAACTGCTAATCATCCGAGACGAGACGGGACACAAACGTATTTTTTTGAACCGAGACTTAAAGAGAATTTCGATAGTCTTAACAGGAAAGCATTCGAAAATTGTGTTTTTAAAACATAAAATTGAATATTTCAGTCTCTAGACTTAAATTGTTGTTCCTCATTTTCTCACTAAAATTGACGAGACCGATAAAATGTTACGAGACCCAAACGAAACTGAGACGAGATTGAAACACTTCGCCTTTGAAAGATCGAAATTACTAGTTCGTCTCGATCTCGCCTCTTATTTAGAAAAAAATTGCCTCCATTTAGTTCATTTGAGTGATAGATTAATTAAGTTAAGCTATTCCACTAGTTCGTTGATTGTAGTTCAATTCAGTTCCAAATATATAGTTGAAAAATAAATAAAAGACAAAATTATCTTATTTGAATCACGTCTAAACGTCAATAAAATTCAAAAACGTTGTTTATGGCTGAAAAGCCTTTTAATATTTATTAAGTTTACTTTGAAAATTTATTTAAAAATTACAAATATAAAGCACGCTCTACTTTTAGAAATGAAATTTACTTTCTTGCAGGGAGGTTGAGGTTTGACAGGAGTAGTGACTTTTTTTTGGTGAATTATCTTTTGACAATTTTACTTTTAAATGCTGAATTGTGGAACATGTTGACGCAGCTGCTGCATGTGTCAATTAGCTGGTTATTTTTAATTTGAATTTTTTTTCCATAAGTACTCGTAACTAAGTTATGCCATAATTTTTAAACATACATTTTGTCTTACAATATTTTCCAAAATAACTTGAATTTAAAAACGAAGAAAAATGGTTTCTTGAGCATGTGAACCCAAGGAGTTTCTAATAATACAAAAAAACACCACACAATTTTAGTTATGATTCAATAGGTTGCGATGACATAGAGTCTTGTTTCTTGGAAGTTCGATGTGGGATTTGGGGATGCGATCTTCACCTTGTAACTTTTTAGGATCTGTACTGCATTTGAAAGGCTATATCATGTCATTTTAAGTGCTACCTTTAACTATTTCAGGGTTAGGAATAGTTCCCCCTCCAATATGATGTTTTCCTGTTTCATACATGAACTAAGAAATAAAAAAAAATATTAAAGAAAACAGAAATTAGGGAATCTTGGGAGCTGTCTTAATAACTTGGACCACAACTCCATAAGTATACACGTTCCTATTCGTACTTGGCCAGCACAGCCCTCCATAAATTTTTCTTTGCATTTTTATTCTTTTTAAACTACTCTTTTAACTTTTTTTTTAATTCGTTTAGTTTAAAATTTCGTTGTTTTTAATTGATACATTCGTTTTCATTGGCTTTTTATTTACAAACACATATGCATTTAACTCCTTTTCTATTCTACTTACTGTTTTTAATTACACTCATATTATTTGATGGGTGATAAGTTTGTTGTTTTTGTAAACTTACCTATAAAGAAAAAATAGAAAAAAATGTTACATTAATTTTTAGTTATTTTACAATATTTTTTTTTTTTTTGATAAAATAAATAAAATATACAGATATGCCCCGATAAAAAATATCATAGTTTTAATGTTTAAATTTATTACTTATAAACAATTTTAAATTTACCAGTGAGTAATAAAGCTAAGTACATGCTAAATGTCTACTGTAAATTTTATCTAAAATATTTACATACACAAGCAAGAGGACACCCTCAACTAAAAAAAAAAAAAAACATACAAAAAAAAAAACAGACTCCCATTACCGTCTCTAGCCATAAATAAAACAAATAGCCGAAAAGAAATGAAACCCGCCAGTTTTAGCTTTTCCTCGTTTTACAATTTTGTGGAACATTTGCTGTAAATTGCTTTAAAAATAGCATAAATAACATTTCAAAGAGGAAGAACAAGACGCAGAAAATCATAAGAACCCAACAACACTGAACACAACAACATTCTACAAATCCTAGCCAATTTGAAATTTCCGGTTGACTTTTCGGCTTTCCGCTAGAAAGTGATGAAAATGAACCGCACTTCACTGACAGCCCGCAAAATGCGAATAAGATCACAACAACAACAAAATAGCCCTCTATTTTGTACATAACAAAGGAATAGAGAACCCTTTTTATTTTTTTGAATTTGTTTTTGCTTTGTTATCGGTTTTTTTTTTTGTATAGAATTTATATAAACATTTTGTATTTACAAAAAAGGATATAGAGTAAGAAGTGAGCTTCTTTATTTTCTTCCTCCTTATTATTAAAATTAAGGATGCCTTTTTGAAGAAGAAGAAAACGCGAGCTGAAGTGGCAGGTTAATTTGTAAGGGAATTAGACATCAGCCGAAGTTGGAGGAGTTAGATTGAGTTTGGTTGGTCGGTTGTGGCTCGGTGTTTCTTGGGTAGAAAACAAAAAAAAACGGAAATGAACAATTTATTTTTGTTGCGGCAAAAATAAAGTTGATGTGACGTAAGTAAGTTATTTTAAAACTTTTCATTCTCTTCTTTTAAATTGATGTGGTATGAAATTGAAATGAATTTAAATAAGCGAAAGAGTAACACAAAAACAAGGAATAAAATTATTTTAAAACTTAATTTGGGGAAAAGAATTTTTTTTAAGTGATTCCATTTTTATAGGATATGTAGGTTAATTTGAAAAAAAAGTGAACACAACAAAAAATTGTGCAAGGATAATATGATACAGAAATTAAAAGGAGGAATCGATGCATATTGTTAATAAACTTCTGTAGATCACAATGATAAGGAAAAACCCCAGAGTAAAGTAAAGCATTCCACATACGTGTTGTCCGGCTGAAGAAAGAATCTCTTTACTTATTCCTAGACACACAGGCTTTGAGAAGGCTGGACAGATGCAGTAGAACAGACAAAAAATTACGCAGTGTTTTTAAAGAACACTTTTTTAGAACATTGGGATGGATACTATTCGGGTGTATGTCGAGGGCTTTTAGGACTCTTGCAAACTGTACGAGTGTGAAAAACTACTTTTACCTTAGAAAACTTCAACCTCTCTACTACAGAAGAAGTTCACGACTTCTGACTGGCTGTCAAATTGGCTTCCAAATTGGCAGTAAACTGTAAATCAGAACTCTGTAGAAAAGTTACAGTAGGAGTGTCATAGAAGTCAAACGTTGGAACCGAGGAAGAAAATTATTTAAATTTTTTACTACCATTGGCCCATTGCTTTTTTTTTGTTTTGCCTTAATTTGTGTGGTTATGCAAAAATTCGGTTCGTCGAATAAAACCGTTGCAGGTCTTTCAATAATTTTCTTGAACCTTTTCTGGTTTTCCTCAGTGGTGCTGGTCTTATAGCTTCACAAAATTTAATTCTCTAACCTTGGCTTTTTAAAGCTCACAATTGCAAGGACTACATCTGATCACGAGGGCGTGTTTTTTTGGCGGAGAGTTACTGAGATTATTGAGAACCTAGTTTTTAAAACATACAATTGAATAATTTAATGCAAATATTAGACAGCGTGTAGAATAATATAGTTGTTTCTCATTTTACTAACAAAAAAGACTAAAAACTTTCCCAAACCAATGTAAAACCGATGCGAAACATTCTGTGATGGTTAAGAAGCAATGTGTTGCTGTCAATATACAAGTTGAGTTTTTTTTTTGTGTTTCTTCTTCGAGAACCACATCACTGCTTCACACTATGAATTCACTATTGGGGGGCACCGGGTTGACCTTAGAAAACCTTGACAGGCCTCCCGGTCTTGGATTGTTTCATGTCTGAGGCCAATTAAATGCAGGTCTCGTTGCATTTGTTTGATTTGGAAGTGAGTTTTTGACACTGCCTTCTTCGATAGTGTTGAAAAACCGTGTGTTACTTATGAAATGGGTTCTTCTGGGCATCTCCTATTTTTAAGACATTACCAGCTGAGTTGGTCTTGTTGAATTTTGTCAACGATGGTATTTTTGACGTACAGAGGCTTCCTCGGATTTTGTTTTTGTTTCTTATTCAATCACGAAATTTCACTTCTGTTGTCATGTGAAGCAGCTTCATTCCATCTGCCGTCAATTTACTCCCATATTTCTTTAACCGTATGTAAGCGGAGAAATGATCTTCTTCGTTCATTTAAAGGAACTTGCTCACTAAACTTGTTCGTGTATGAGCCTATTTACTATTACGTTAAGGCACTACCGTTACGAGAATAATGTGAACAATTATTTTGGAAGCTGAAAAACTTGTCGAAAATGATTGTAGATTTTGGAAAATAGACAAAAAACTATTTTTAAATAACTGAGCTCATGGACTATATTTCTATAATATAATGTATTTCTCGTACAAAACAAAAAACGTCTTAAGCCCCTTTAATTTTCATTGAGTGTGTGCTCATTGAATAAATGTTTTTTCCAATTTCCAAAATTATCTCCATTCAACTAAACTATTTCCGCCAAATTATTTCAAAGATGAGAACAAAAAAAAAAAAAAACAAATTCAACTGAAAGTAAAAAAGAAAGCAGGGGTAAGTAGGAACCTTCTATAAACGAAGCGAAGCTTGCCATCACACGTTCATTAGAATAAAATTCCAATTCGTTTAAGATTTTGCGTAGAAAAGGTTTATATATCTACTCGTATATATGTTTCCTTTCTCTCGTTATCCTTTATCCTTTATTCCAGCGCGTACAAAATGCTTGGTGTGTGTTATGTTGCCGTTGCTTTTTCAAATAATTTATCAAAAGATATCCGGCGCTCCTTTGTGTTCTTCGTGCGCTGTGTTAAACTATATACGAAGCAAATAATAGTTTAAAAAAAAACAGAAAAAAATAAAATTTACAAAATAACACCAAATAGACGAACAAACGATTCGAATGCCTGACAAATCGAAAGGAAGAAATAAAACAAATACAAGTAGAACAATGCAAAATAAATTCCCCAAATGTCCTTGCCATGTTTTCTACCATCCAATTCTTCACTCTGCCTTCGTCGTCATCGGTCGTCGCGCCTCACCACACCATATACATACGTATCTATGATTCTTTTTGTAAAGCATTTTAAAAGACATAAAAAAGTGTAGATATCCTGCGGATAAGAAATGGAAAATTTTCATTCGACCCTGGAGGAACTTAAAATACAACATATCTATATCCTTTTTGTCTATATTTATATTTTAAATCGTAGCCTTTTCTTAGCAGCTATCACGCGTGACGCGTGAGGGCGGATATGATGCCATTGCCTCATAGCTTAAACAAAATCGCTTCATGTGGCTAAATTGTTTCATTTACAGCTTTAAATAACGTATCCCTTTCAATGATGCTGCTATTCAATTTGTTCTATATATCTCCGTTTGGTGATGCCCTTCCATACGCTCTGTTCGGTGCGTTGTGCGGCGGCAAGGAGTCTTTGAGCTTCCACATATAAATTTAAGCCGAAGAGTTCACGGCAGACTCAGAGGATTTCCTTAAAGTAATTCCCTTTTTTTTGTTTTATTTCTGCCATGAGTCGGCATAGCTCTAAAACCTCTACTATCTTGAAAGAATTCCCCTTTTGGCATTCAAATGACATGCAAAACGATTGAAACTGTGAAGATTGTAGTACGATTGGCAAAGGGAATTTATCCAAATGTGTGTATCTGTATAGGGGATGTGGTTGCGATATACGGAGATGCTATGGGGAGACGTTGAGAGATATGTATATATTGTAGGGAATTCCAAAAAGAAACAAAACGACGAATTGAGGTAATCAGCCGATGTGAAATGGGTGATCGAGCCCACATACGGTACCTAGTACCTACGTAACGTAGGTATTTTCCCTTTCATCAGTTTTTTTTTGCAATTCATTTGCTGGTGCAGAATAAAAGGGATCAAAGAAAATGAATAGAGTGAGGCACACACAGAGGATGTAATAATATATTCTTACCTGGTTTCTGCTTTTGAGCTTTTGTTTACCCCGCATGAGACTTAAATTTTGTTTTACATTTTTAATCTTGGAATCCACTTAAAATGTAGTAAAAGTCTAATATGCATATATTATTTAGAAAACTTATATAAAATTTGTATTTTTCAAACAATTTTTGCTTAATGGTTCAATTCAGTTGCCTCTGGATGGTGATATTCGAATACAAATAGAACAGAATAAATTTAGGTCGGAGGCTTTTAAATACGTTGTGAAGACGAGGAACTTTGTGCAAAAATAAAATTTTGGAAATAGTATTTAAATTTTTTAGGTTAAGAATTATTACGATGGATTCAACTGTCACCGTACTGCATAAAAGAAGATTTTCAGAGGATTTTGAAATCCGAAGTGGTGTTAGACAGGGCTGCATACTGTCACCAATACTTTTTAGTGATGACACCTGGGCTAAACAGATAACTTAAGCTTACTCTCTCATAGGGTCATGAATATCCATCAAATAAGAGATTTGAAATCTTTAGGTTAAAGATAAATTTGGCAATGAATCCTCAATGTTTGATCATAGAATAACACTGTTTTACACTAGAAAACCTTCCCACAAAGAACACCTTTGGAAGAAACCCTATGTAAACAAACTAGACGCTTTACAGAAATGAAATCACGGCTGACTTTAAGCAAATAGCTCCAGGTAGAACAAGAAGTAGTAACCTTGAACTACAAGACCTAGCAAATGAATTTAAAGTTCATAGCTTAAGAACTAAGGTACCTATACCTCATTAAATCCAATAAGAAGCAGAAAGGTGCTGCAAGGTGGAACAGCAATCTGTTGAAATTAAGATTCAAGCTAAGAAATCTCTTTCATGATAAAAAGAGGACTCGATAGTGGCAATACTTTATTCCTTAGAGTTGATCAAATATAACGAGGAATTAAGAAAAGCTAGAAGAAGAAGTGATATTTTGTATCTACTATCCCTGCATCCGCTAGACTGCATAAGGTTCTAGCAAACTTTCGTAGTACTTCGAAATTCCTAATGTCAGCTTCACTGAAAATTAGGAGCAGCACTTATTTTCCCTACAGTTTACCAACTGCAGGAAATGTAATAGAGCGAATACCTATCAAGCCAAACCGGGAATATTGTAAGATAGCCTTTATGATCTGTTCTAGTAATAGGATAAATAGGACATAAGCACCTTTTAACCTTTCGAATCCCAGGGTGTAGGTAGTAGCCTTTTACAAAAAGTTAAAGAAGGTTCAATGCCTTATTTCATTAGAATTCGAAGAAGTATTGCACTTGGGTATACACTAAGTCTATGGAGAAGAGTTAGATTAATTTTCATCCCCAATATTGGAAAAGAGGAACGCAGCAGATTCAAAATCATTCAGACCAATCAGCATAACATCATTCGAACTGAAGACTATGGAGAATGTAATTGATAGTTACATTAGATCGGAAAAATTCATAAAAATGCGTTTAAAATACCATCAACATGGTTACAGGGCGCGAAAATCTACAGATGTTTTCAGGGAATGGTGCTGTTGCATTTGACTTGGAAGTGTTAAGTCCTTGGGTTAACGGTCTACTAGAATGTCTTACATCTCAAAGCTTATGCTGTATCGGTTGTGCCGATGACGTTGGAATAACATCAATGGGCGAATTCGAAGAAACTCTCTGTGATATACAGGGTTTTCCAATGAGAACTGTTATTGATCGTATGTTTAATTCAATGTAAAAAGGAAATGGCCGCCACGGCTACGTGTACATAGTAATATGCTTTTCATGAAATTTTCCATCACAAAATCGCAAAGTACAGTAGCCACTTTGCCCTCAATAGCTTCATGAATTCAATCTTTGAGGTCTTGAATTGACCTGGGCTGTAGGCGTAGACCCAATCAGCAAAAACATGACGTTGTTGATGATCGGCCGGCTTGGGTTCTTGTGTTAATTCAACTTTATACATAATTCTTAAGATCTAAGTCTTTTTCATTTCCAAAGAAGTACGATGAATGGACAAACCTGAGTTTTCTTCAACATTTTTGGGCTACAGCAGCAATATTCTCAGTTGTTCTTGAGCGACGTGCTCAGGCTTTATTCTTCACATCACTTACTTGTCCCGAAAGCTCAAATTGTTCCACCAATATCTGAATCGCAGTTCGACAAGGCACTTCACGACGACAGAAAAAGTTTTAGTTTCACGAACTGAATTTTAATAATTTCAATGCGTTGTTGAAGCGTTTATCCTTCCGTTTTTATTAATGGCGTGGTTTCTACTTGTCAAATGTGAAAGATTACAGCTTCAAAAGTGACAACTACTGAAATAGAGGGCTACCGCTTATTGGAAAACCCTTTAATTCAGCAATGGAAGTTATTCTACGACTGACTCCACAAACTCTGCTAAGCCATCATCAGGTTTGAGGAGAAGGGAATTGTTACATGAAAAATCATAGTTCTTAGAGAAAGTGACTCTATACTCTCTGATCCTCTGAAACAGATATTTTAGATATTCCAGGAGATTTCGAAAAGTAATAAGCAAAAAAAGAGAGGTAGGGGAAACAGATGCTATCGAGTGGTTTAATGAATCGAAGACTTCTGACTTGACTGTTGTTGCAGATATTTTTGGGCCCTGATTCAAACTCTCTGTAATGACGGGACAATCTATTTTCCGGGCAGGGAAAAAAAAAAATTACAAAATTTCGGAATGCCAGGTTGTATTCAAAGCACTAAACTCATATGACTTCAGCTCAAAACTTAGTTAAGGTGATAACAAGGCAAGACTAAGTTCCTCAAGACGAAGACGAAACTGATAATTTTCGTTTTCGACATGACATCAAATTCAAATCAAAAAATATGTTCAAGTTTAATAATCAATTCCATTGTTTTAAAAATTCACCGTTGAAAAATGGATTTGGGTGTTCCACGGGTAATAACAACTTCCTAGAATGGTCCTTGCGATTATTTGTGTTTAGCTTCTGACTGTAAGTTATTTAAGTTATTTGTATTCAAACCAATTTCCATTTACGTATATAAATGCGGTGACAATAATTGTCAGCATTTATTTATTTTAAAGCCCTTCTATGTATAATAATTTACATAAATGTATGCGTGTGTTTATTGTATTGAGTTGAAATTGCATCCGGGCGATTTATTTGTATCATTTAAAATGCAATTTAAAATTTATTTTAAATCTACAGCACGAGTGTTATTTACTTGTCTATTATTTGTATATCTTGCACAGGCAATCAAATTAATGTTCATTCGCTTATTTTAAAATTGTTACATTTGCCTCTTTGTCGGAACAGAAATGAATAAAAAAAAAACAATAACAAAATAAAATAAAATAAAACACATTTTCTCCTCCATCAAGTGAAAACGAAAATTCTGCGTAAATTTCAATGTAATCCTGTGGAAATTCCTTATTTAAATTATCCAATAACACGACCCTATAAATCTCGCATAGTCTGGCGGGCGTCACATGATTTTTATTTAAATCGTAATTACCAAGCGAGAATGTATAAAATAGAAGCGTTGTCGAGCCGAGCCGCGCCGGCCGCGTCGCACCGCACCGAGCTGAGCCGAATCCGCTCAGCCATTGTTATATTTGAATAGCTTACATAGGATCAGGGACGAACCTGATATGTGTGGGAGCGGGTAGGCGGAAACGGATGTTGAGCGTGGCGCAGTGTGATGCGGCGCGGTGAAGGAGAATGATAGTAGGAACGACAGCGTCAGAGCTTTGTCACCACACACGTATCCTTGTGCGTTTTACATTGTGAATATTGCAATTCGGTGTTAGTTTGGGAAATTTATGGGATAAACATTTATCCTGAATTTTTTTTTTTTTTTAAATAAGTATTTTTATTTTTATTTTGTTTTGTTTCTTTTTTTCTTCTTATTTTGTCACTACGTACGTTTTTTTTTTTTTTTCTTTTAATTTATTTTGTATAGGCCGTTAGATGAAAAAAGGCTATTTATTTAAACATTTATTTCCTTTCTGTCGTTGTCTAGAGCTACATACTTACAACAACAACAACAAAAAAAGGATTTTATATGTGTATAATGTTCTAGATAGAAAAAGTAAACGTATATACACGATATTTGGCAAGCTGTAGGCCTTTAATGTGACATTCCAGATAGAGCGTGTTAGGGCTTTTTAGCAGGATGAATTTTTTGTTGTTGTTATTGTTTGCATACGTTCGGATATGGTATAGCGACGCCGCCGCCGCCTGTGATAGATTTTTATACATTTTTATTACATGCCTTAGATTAAATAGGCATTATTTTGATTGTAGATAAAGTGGTTTTATCAAGAGGAAGTGCGAAGGATTTTTATTTTAGATTTATAAGAAATGAGACGTTTTTATCTGCAGCGATTAAAGTTATCGCATGACATTTCTGAAACCTAATGGTTGTGTAAATAGTAAATATCTAGTCCTGCCTACATTGAATTTACAGACGGTTTTTGAATTTTTTAAAATTCAGAATTATTGATCAAAGCTGCGTCGATTCAACATCATTCAAGTTTTCTTTTGAAACACTCTTTTTTATCTTATTAAAACAACTTGCAACTTTATTAACAGAAATAAAATTTACGGAATTTTACTTCAAACAAATATGAAAAAGCATAAAATTATTTAACAATTACGTTATTTTATAATTACGTAACAAGCCAAGTAAAAATAGCCGCATTGCTATCCAGACCAATCATCATCTTTAATGGACTCCGACAAGGGGATGATTTGGCCTGCCTCCTCTTCAACCTGGCGTTGGAGAAAGCAATCCGTTGCTCTGGCACGGCAACAAGGGGGACCATCGTCAACAGGTCCAGCCAGTTACTGGCTGACGCAGACGACATTGACATCATCGGAAGAACCGAACAAGCTGTACACGATTCCTTCATCCAGATCGAACAGGAGGCGGCACAAAATCTGGGGCTGCACATTAGTGAAGGCAAAACAAAGTACATGGTGGCGTCGAATGCAAGAAGAACAGTTGGTCAAACAATCAAGGTACCGGAGCACGAATTTGAAGTGCCAGTACTCACGTATGGATCCAAGACTTGGGTGCTTAGCAAAAGACACTCCGACCTCTTAGCCGCGTTCGAGAGAAAAGTCTTAAGGAGAATTGTTGGCCCCATATGTGAGGAAGGACGATTGCGGAGACGGTACAATCATGAATTGTACGCAATCTACCTTGAAGCAGACATAGTGACAAAAATTAAGCTCGGTAGACTCTGGTGGGCAGGGCACCTAGCTCGCATGAGCGAAGAGGAACCGGCTCGAAAAGTCCTTTGTGGTACATTCTATGGTAGACGGCAGCGTGGTAGACCATGCTTGCGCTGGAGAGATGGCATAGACCAGGACGCCCGAAGCCTTGGGGTGCACAACTGGATGGCGTCGGCTCAAGACCGGGATAGGTGGAGAGACTTATGTTGAAGGAGGCCAGGACCGGAGCCCAGTTGTCGAGCCGATGATGATGATGATGATAAAATTATTTATTTAAATTTTAAAAACAATAAAAAAAAAGAAGTTTGAGCACAAAACTGAATAATCAAAAATTTTTTGAAAAATAATTTTGTTAGAAACAAATATTTCAGTTTTTAGTATCCACCAATTTTCAAAAGAAATTGTGATTTTTTTTTCACAAATCCAACAAATATTTTTTTAAGATATTATGTATTAACTTTGGACAGGACCTCTCTTTAATAAAAGCTTGTAATCGCAATCCATCAAAACTTTTATGAGAAAATTAAAAACCGAAATATATTTTTTGATTGAACAACTTAAGTTAGCTAAACTTAAAGGATATGAAAAGTACCGTTAGTTTTTGAACTTAATTAAAATTTTCAATTTCGTCCAAGTTCAAGTTCCAAGTCTGAAGTAAATTGATTAAACAGTTTCAATTCAATCAATTCAATTCAATGGCAGACAAGCCATCAGGTAGACCAGCTGATCGATATACAGAGAGAATTTCGGGACCCAAGTTTGATCAAAATCTCGAGTTCTCGAGTTAATAGTTGCCCTATTAATTCAGATAACGAACACTTATATAAATGCAATAAATAGGGTTCTTCTAGTTTTGACAAACGTTCACTGGGTGAATTTTGGTAAAAATTAGTCGCTCCACCCTTTTTTTTTGATAATTTTAAAAATCAAAAAAAAAAATGGTACTTTCTACAAATTTTCTTTTGAATTTTTGGAAGGTCTTAAAAATAGCTTTGTTGTTTATAATAAGTATTCAATACTTAAATTTTAAAATAGAAACAATTTTTTTATAACTTGGTAAAAAAACAATTTTCTAATTTTATCTTTAATAGTTTGAACAAAATTTAATTTTAAATTCAAAAATAACGGTACTCGCTCCCATACAAATGTTAAAAAACGATTATCTAAAATTTGGAATTTCTCGAAAACGACAAAAAAAGTAGTAGAATTTCAAAACAAATTTAAAAAAAAATATATTTTTGTCTGACACAATAATTGACTCTCATTGAATAATGTACTTAATAAATATGGTAATGTGATTAGAGAGAAAGTTGTGATGAAATTTCACCTCTTCTTTGAATGCATTTATACGAAAAATCAGAAAGATTAGGTATTTCTGGGGATTGTGCATATCAGTCATAAAATTTCACGAATTAATTATAAAAGGTTCCGGTTGCTGGGAAAATAGAACATTTAAACTCCCAATTTAACTGTGCTATGTACATATTAATAGCAAAAGTAGGAAAAAATTAATTGATGATTATTTCGCGAGGGGGTAGGCAACAGTTGGAGAGAGTGGTAAATTAAAGTGATGAAGATTTAAAATTATCCGATTTCATCAACGCTCTTGGCATTTTATTTTGTTCACTTAAAAATATTAAAAGAACAACAAAAAATATTGGTTTTGTAATATAATTAAGAGACCTTAAATTCCTTGAGCAACTTTTTCCGGCTTCTTTGTCCATACCCAAATATTCCAATACATTTCAAATTTTCATTTTTTTTTTTCAACCGTAATATATATTAGCACAGATATTTACAAAAACCAACAATTTTAAAGAAAAGCAAACAAAACTTTCAATATCTTAAAGAAGACAAACAAAAACGAAAAATTGTTAGCTTTGCATAATACCCATACCCGCACCCAACTCAATGAATCAATTTGAAATCAAATCGAAATTTGATGATTTGATTGGAGGGCTGTTGGAGTTTTCATCAGACGGAATTATTGGAGCGGCATCATAACAGGAGTTTCCTATACTTTTCTACCTAACTCGGGTGGGCACCTTTCTATCGTCTTCGCCTCCTTGGAGATTGTTTTCTCTAATAGTCTCTTAGAGCGAGGATTGACTCGCACTGGCTACCTTTTATAAATGATTATTTGAATAATTTTTTTTTTACCATAATTCCGCTGGGTATATGTTTTTCAGGGCACGATAAGATAATGCAAGTACCTATCTATGAATACCGATTTGATTGAAAAGTTTTCTTTGTTGAATAGTTGTTGTCTATCTTATATAGGAACCCAAAGAAGCGATAAAGAAATGGGTGGGAAGCTGCTTCTGATCCTTGGCACACAGAAAAACAGACAAAGAGAGGCACAGCTCATCATTGAACTTACTTCGATTTTCCAATTTGTTTTGCGGGGATCTCTACATTATTCCATTTGTTCGATATACAAAATTATCGAATATTTATGCTGATTTCTATGCTAAGGACCGCGCAACTCAGAGACTTTATTCTGAAATCGACAAAGTAGATATCTATGAGGTTATATTTCTTTGTGTTGTCTGAGATAAAATTGGGGGATGAACAATAATAATTGAACTGCTTCAATGGCAATAGCAATAGTATATAGGTACAAAGGATTTTCTAGAGAACTACTTGAGGTATATAATATGGGTATTATAGAAATTATTTGTTTGAAAAGGAAGAGATGTCAGGGATTATGGTATTAATGCGTCATAAAGTCTTCTGATTATCTGGATTGGTGCGAAGCAAAATGCAAAATAGATAACATTAAATTTTTGAATAAGTAAAAATTTATACTTTTACTGATTAAAAAGTTTTGAAGTAGGTGGGAATGTCAACGCAGTTTGTTATAATATTTTTAATGAACCTTATATTTTTTATGTTTGCATAAATATAATTATTTTATTCGTTTTAATACACAAATACATTATGATGAACATTTTTTAAAAATTTAATTAAGCTCTTCACGAGTAATTAGATTTATATATTTTACTGTTTTCAAAAAAGAATTCTTGATTTTTTTTTTGATTTTTTTAACTAGCCAAATAAAAACAAGTCTTGTACTCATTGTTTAAACATTTAACATTCAACATTCAACAAAAAAGGAAATTAAAATTTAATTATTTAATTAAATGTAACAACAATATTATATTTCATGTTAATACATAACATTTGTGGGCACAAAATGTTAAATAGATAAAAATACAATGTTTTATTTATTAAATTAAATGAACAACGCCTGAAGATGTCTGGAAAATCCGTGACCAAAAAAGCAGATTTTATTCAATACACATTAACAAACATAAATATACAATATTCATAAATCTGAAAACATATGCATATCGAGCTTCAGGAAGTAAACTGAAATAGCTATGTTACTATAAGTGCCTGTAACAGGATATTATTTTTTTTACAATGTAAATTACAGACTTGTTTAAAAAACGCTGTTTTATATTTTTGGTTTCCGGCGTTGATGGAGTTGACCTAAGAAGTAAAAACTAGAAAATTCGAGTTGCGGTTTTAAAAACACACCTAGGGTCTTATAAATTAGGCAATGTTAGGAGGAATAGAAGGATAAGACAGATTTTTGTTGGCACAGTGGATTGAGAAATTAGGTTTTTTTTTACTGTCTCATTAAATGCCAGGAGTGGCGTTTAGTTGAGGGCATATGGAATAAACTGCTGCCTACACTGGGGATCGAACCCACACAGCTAGGGTAGCAATCAAGCACTACCTCCACTGCTTCCTCACATTGAAAACCAATAAAATTATCAAAAATAAATATTTTTCAAAGGCAATAAAAAAAAAACAATACCTATTTTTCAAAAATGAGTACTCTGTGCAAATTTTTAGTTTCTGAAGAAGATAAAAAAAATGGAATGCAGATTGCTTTGTCGCATAAATAGCGCAAAAATTATTTCGCAAAACATTATTTTGAAAAACTGTAACTCTGGTGAAAATTTCAACATAATTTGATCACTTACATACAAAAAAAGGTTTTTCTTTGTTTTTACCCAACCGTGACTGATAGCTTGCAAAAACTTTCGTGTCGCTTTCATTTCACCAAAACCCCCTATTTTTTCCCAGTGGAAAATAATAATACTTAATACTTTAATTAATTTAATATGTTTTCCTACAAATCAACACTTGTCAGTTTCATATCAAACCAAAACTACACCACTTCATAAATTTCAAAAATGTATTTCACTATTTCCTAGATTCAGATTTAGAGATTATAGTGTATTTTCCATTTTTTGGAATTCTTTTTTCCATTCTTAAAATGGAAAAAGGAATTGAAAATATTGTTTGGCAAAAAAGACAGAAACAAAATTTTTGACGTGTTTTCTTTCTTGATTCGGAACTTTTGCCAAAAGACTCTGTCTTTAAATTGTTCTACAATCAGAGTGTGTTGAGCAATGTTTTTGAGAGTAAGGTTAAGTTATTAAAGCAATTATATCTTAATTGGGAGTTAGGCCTCATTTCCATTTTCTGGCTCGTTTTCCAAAAGTATCTTGTACAATTTCCAAACTTCTGGCATTTATTAAAAAAAAATTCTGTCGTTTTTTCAAAAAAAAAAAAAAATGCTGTCTTAGATTCTTCTGGCTTAATTTCCGGGTGCCAGGTAATCTTGGGGTATATTAAAAAAAAATACAATAATGGTAGTATTTACCTGGGAATTTTGGAAATTCCATATATCTACAAAAAAAAAATCAAAATCTCATGAAAATATTGACCTTATACATTCAAAATCGATATTTTCTTCAAATTTCAGTTGTTTTACTTGAGGAACTTAAATTTAAAAATAAAATTTGAAGTAGAGCTTTCATCTACTAAACCAAGTTTCGGAACCTATTTCCATCAGCACTCAACAAATATTCAAGGAGTTACACCAAAGGAACTCTTCCAATTAACAATACATGAGTATGTGCGTGATGATGTTTTATTTTTATCCAAAATCTCTGTCCCCCAACTATAACGGCGACGATCTTAAGAATTATAATTTATCCACACGCAAAACTAATTAAAAAAAAAATGCACAAGTTAAAATGAATTGTAAGCACGAAGTGTTTTCTTTGAAATGCCATCCACATAATATTATTTAAGGTCTACCTATAGTGTATATTGTTTTCCTTTGGTTTCGTGGACATTTTTGAATCCATAATCTAACTTTCACCACCACACGAAATGACGACAATATGTCCTCAGGAGTACCACTACACTACAAGTCTCCCCTTCTATAATTTAATCGAAGTTAGGAATCAAATCTGAGGAAATTAACTTCAGTGCCATATACAACATTGCGGTTTTGCCTTCAATTTACATTTATACACACAAATGACCCCTAAAAGTAGCTAGGTACTGGACTTTTACATGAAAAAAACATCAAAAATAAAACAAAAAAAAGAATGGTCAAAGAATGACCCACCATGATATCAAAAATCACAACTGAAGGTATATGTGTATGTCTGGATTCCCGCGGAAAGACTTTAAGCCAACTCTCCTTAAATATGGAAGGGAAAGCCAGAAATGCAGGCAACCATAAGGTGGAATAAAGTTTCTAGCTCCCCACCATATCCTTCGAAGGAAATGTAATTATTTTTTATTATGTCCATAGAGTAACGGAAATGTGAGACGAATTCCAACCGAGCTTGGAATTGATCGCATTTGTGTGCGAAACGCTTTAACGTGGTGTTTTGTATTATGCTTGTATATAGTGCAAGTATAGAGTTTTAAAGGACTCTTTACCTTCCTGAGCAATATACCTATGGACGTGTTTTCCTGTTTATTAACTTTGTTATGCCGCGTTTAATGAGTGTTCACAGTATTCACGTGTGTAATAGTCGTATGGGGTTTATTTTTTTTTTGTTATATGTATTTCCAACAAACATGGTTACAACAAATTGATTCGAAAGGGACAATTAGTAGGACCGTTGATATACCTGAAAAGTTTAATTATTGCAATTATATTGTTGAGTGCAGAACAGTAGGAACGATTTTCAGTGCCCTTGAAATGACGTGAAGTGGAATAAACTGAAAAACAAAAGAACTTAAAAAAATACTAAAATTAAAAAAAATTAGAAAATATCTTTAAAATAAATAAATTTTTAATTGTTGCTGGAAAAAGGCAAATCGAAAATGGTTTCGTCAAAATTTAAAAATTCAGTCTGTTCCTGGTGGTGTTTGACTAAGACTCGAATTCCTGGTGGAATTTATCCTATTTATTTTTTTTTTGTCAGAAAAATGAGAAACAGCCATTTTATTAAATATTTAATTTTATGTTTTGGATATAATTGAGACCGAGACCAACGGTAAGTTCCGGTCAAAAAATTGGACTCTCGTTTTGGGTTTGTCTCGGATGTCTTAAAGTAAGTCTCGACCGCGTGACCACCTCTGGTGTCCTTCAATAAAAAATTCTTAGCAATAGACAATTGATGTCGGAGTTCGCTAGATTGCTGTAGTTATGAAGTTGAAGTCTCCAAGGTGGAGTCTTCGTTTTTGTGCTAGGGTAGGACAGTTGCCTAGAAGATGATGAGAGACTGTCTCTTCTTCCTCTTCGTCCCTGCAGCTCCTGGAAAAATCATTTGAAGGAACTCCAAGTAGAAGTGCATGTCTGCCTATTAAGCAGTGTTCAGTCAGAACACCTATAATGTACCTAATATTATGCAATCTACTCAAGATCAGTTGGTTAGAGCGTCTAGCACTAAGTTTAGACCAAATTAATTTTGTCATCATATAGGTGGTGATGTTGTTCCACCTGTAGTTTGTTCTCTCTATGGTACCTTGCTTTAGCATTAGTTTGCATGTAGTTAGCATTGTGAGCCAGCAGAGGTAAAGAAGTTACTCTTTTTGCAGTTCGTCGGCTTTGCAATTTCCTGGAATGTCTCCATGGCCCGGCACCCAGCAAAGGTGAATATTGAATTGTGATGCCATTTCCGTAAGAGATGATCTACAATTTAGGGCTGTTAGTGAGTTAGTATTGACAGAGTCTAGAGATTTTAGAGCGTGGCTTGGCTATCGGAGAAGATACGAATATCGTTTGTAGATATAACCTTTTCTTTGAGCCAGGAAAGGACTCCTTTAAAAACCAGGATTTCAGCTTGGAACACGCTCCAATTATGAGGTAGACGAAAGGAGAGACTTAATTTTAGCCTATCGGAGTAGACCAACCACCAACATTATCATCCGTTTTTGATCCGTCTGTGAAGAAGTTAATAGGATCATCATTCAGAAATGATGTATCCTCCAAAGTAGACCTGGAAGGGATAGTCACTTTGAAGCTATTTTTGTTGAAGTGAGGATGGGGGATGGTGAAGTCGATATTACTGCTAATTGATCTGAATGAATTCAGAATAGCGGAGTGGCTAATCTCATTATTGATCCACTGTGAGGAGGCGTGGAGTATGTCAGTGTTTGCAGCCATTTGCTTGCTGAAGATGTCCAGCGGTATTAGATGGAAAAGAACACAGGTAGACTGTTTGTTGGACTTTGCTAAGTTTAAAGCGATTTGTCGCTATACCAAACCAATATCTATATCAATATTAGACTCATTTATACAAAATTGGAACCAATCTTTTTTCTGAATTTGACAACACAGATTTTTGAAAATTAAGAAAAATAAAAGTTTTTTTTGGACACTATCAGATTTTTAAAATGTTTAAAAACGTTCAATATTAAGAAGTTTCATTGAAATTTTACTTCATAATAACTATCGTCCAAATTTTTTAAAAATATGAAAAATAAATACTGCCCAAAGTTGGAGAACGAACTCCACAAATTTCAAAATATTTGTACGATATTTCTAATTTTCGTTCTTGGGCGATACAAAAATTGAGCTTTATTTTCACATTCACTATATCACCATTTACTCCAATAACATTATTTGTGCTTTCATTCAGAAGGACTGAATTGGCACTATAGCATAGAAAATTGTGGTTGTGGGTAGGGTTACCAACTTTGCTATTTCTGGCTGAAGAACCAGATGAAGGTTCAGTATGAAGCACTAAATATTGATGACATAAAATTTTTCATCTTAATTTCAATATTCTTCAATAAATCCATCACTTAACATTAATCACTCAACACAGGCACTCATGGATAATTCAATAAAATAAGCAATTCACTGCTCCTTAATTAAATAAGCTTGACCAATTTAAATAGTAAAAACTCGTCTAGATCACAAGTCTCCGATAGCCAGACAGGTTATGCAAAAAAAAACTTCAAAAAAATAAAACCATTGCCTTACACAACAACTGCATGGCTTTCATCTAAAACTGATAACTCAAAATCCATGTACTCACTGCAGTGAGTCATCCACCAAACCATCAAATCAACGTGACGTCCGTCCCACGGTGGAGGCAATGGGGCCATGCCTTTGCATATCTTAACCAGAAAACATGTAGCTTCTCTGGATTTGTCATGCCACGAATCAGTAACCCACCACCGCCAAGAGTTGAGCCATTCCGTTCCGTCAGTTTCTGTTCGTCTACATCAACAGCAATACCCCCACATTCCTAAGGGCAACAAACATGCAAGCAAGCTTTCACGAAAATTCAACGCTAGCAGAGGGCAGTGTATGTATAGCAGAACAGAGTGGAGACTCTGAGAGTCATAATTTGCCTTTCGAAAAATTGTCCAAAAATGTCAACAACGTTGAGTTCCTGCCGTTGTCCTTTACAAAGTCCTCGGGCTTTCCATATACCTACCTACGAAGACAAAGGTAAAATAAGAGAAAACTAGGACTAGAAATAAAAGACTAACTATTTTTGCATGCTATAATCCTTGAGCACAATGGATAGAGTGGCCACTTCCACTTCCCATCGACTAATTTCAAAATGATTCATTTATACAAAAGAAGTTCTTTCGAAATGTTTTATTTTGCCTTTTGATGCCGAGAATAAAAATAAAAAAAAAAAAAAAAAAAAAAAGGACGAAAACAAAGTCGATGGCTATTTTGACGAAGTCCTGGTTATCATATAAGAACTCAAATCTCTTTCCCCTTCTATGACCAAAACCTCCATGGAAGGGCCAACTGCCACACACAACATCACTAATATACGAGGAACCCATTCTCCAAGTATGGTCAATGGTCTGGTCATATTATGAAAGACACGTTATAGGATGGATGGTGGTAGCTGGTAACGGTATAGGTATATCCAGGGTTCGTGCTTCGTGCAGGACTCCAACAATTAAACCAATGGCAGTCATCTGTGCGGTGGAAGTGGCAAAAGGAAACAATGTCTTGCCCTTTACAATCGGGTAAGGGTAAGAGAGCAGAAATCAAGTATACGAAAGTCTGTTTGGTTGTTATAATATGGTAATAGGAATCAAGTGCCGTGTTGTATAGTACAGCAAATACAAGGCTTGTACAATATTTTTTTTATTTTTGTTTTTGTTTCTCTGAAACAGGGTGGTCTTACAATATTTATAAAGGTCAATTTGGAAAGTCATCAATCTGTTGGGAAACAAAACTTGAGTTCTAAACTTTTAATGTTTGTTATTTTATTTGACCTCTAACTGACCCTTTGGCCCTACACATTGTTTTGTTGAATGGGTTTTTTTTTTCAAATTATGACATTACTAAAAGATGTTTTAAATTCATTCACAATTTTAAACAAAATTTTTATCAAATCTGTTTCATTTTTGTACTTTTAGATATTTTTAATTTAACTATGAATGTATTGAAGAAGAAAAATCAAAATGTTTCGTAATAACTTCAAAAAACATAAAAACCAATGTCATCTAGTGGTTCACTTGTGCGTATACGTGTTTTTCGTCTATTCTGAGCCTGAACGGAAATAGTAAAAATCCATTTTGCAGCGTCTGTGAATCTCTTCTAGGCCACTTTTGGGAATTGAAAAACTGGTACAAGTACTCACATTATTCACGAGAATGATTCCAAAGGTTTTGTCTAGAAGCAGTTATTTTCTTGAGGACCTTTCAATATTGATTTGTTGAATAAGTTTCCCCTTTTATCATTCACTGAAGACTTGGAGTATACTCCTGAACATATGCAGTGAAAGCACTAATAAGCTGAGATTTATTGTCTCCCAATTTCGTCTGGTTATCAGAACTATCCGGTTATCGGAGTTTTCTATGAATTTGCTAACGTAGGTATTAAAATAAAACAAAAACTTTAAATACTGAAAACGAGCCTTCTATTTTTTTCTGTTTCATTTCTTGATAAAAAATAATTCCTGAAAAAAATTGTGTGCTCACATATCGGAGGTTTTCTATCTTGAATGAGCCATTTTAACAGAGTGTTTGTGGAAAGGAAAAAAATTGGTATGAGATTTTCGAAAAAGTTGTTGGTTTTCGAAAAACGCCAATTTTTTTAAACAGTTCAGCAGAGAAAAGCTAGCAACTTTTTATACTCTTTGTAATACATCATCGAAAAATATATTTTTTTAAATATTTTTTTTTGCCTTTATATAATTGAATCGCTTAAACTTAGTTAATAAAACGAGCTTTTGAATGATTCGGGTGTCAGTTTGGTTGTATCCTGACAAAATTTTTTTCCAATTTTGACAAATCCTTTTGACATTTTTTTACTATATTTTTTTTTTGCAGTTTTTTTCAGCATTTTTTTTTCGGCCAAAAGTTTTTTAACAATTTATTTTTTGATTTATTTTATTTTCCACAAGGTTTAAAAAAGATTACTCTTGATTTATCGTTATGATTTTTTTTACAATGTTTTTTTTTTGATGAATTTTTATTTTTTGACCAAAATTGTTTTCGGCATTTTTTTGTAGATAACAAAAATTGCTACGCCAAAAAAGGGACAAAAGATGGGGCCATCCAGAGGCGTATCCGAGGGGCGTCAAAAAGGGAAATGGATGAAATTTAGTTTTTAGGCAACATAGTTACTTTGGTATGATTGTTTTCTCTTTAAGTAATTTTAACTCAAATAATTGGCACACATTAAAATTGCATATTATTTGTTTTAGCGATTTTCCTTAACCATACAATTTCAAAAATATATATACTGTCGGGCAAGGTTCTTGTGCCACCCTGTAGTTGTGTGTTAGATTGCTTGTCGTTCGAGTGCACAAAGCATATTTAAATAGAAGCTTAAGAAAATGGTATGAAATAAAAATCATTACCTTGCTGATCCTTATCTCGTTCGATAGTTGCCTATACAACAGTACCAACAAAATATTCAAACACCCTCATACTCTTCTCTTTCTCCACCCCCACAAAACATTATTGCCATCAGCGCTGTACAATACGTATATAATGCCTCAAGAAACACATGAGTATAACATGACGTTATGTTTGGCCCGTTATCGATTAGTTTTACGTAAATTCTCATTCCAGTTTCTAATGATATCATGAATGGCATAAAAGAGAACAACAACTAAAGTACAGTTTTCTCTGGCCAACAGGTTTAGCAATCATAATACGAAAAGCTGAACGGGATATACATTATACATATAGCATACTCCATTTTCCATCGATATATGTATATGTATAAGGCAACCTCTGGAAACCAGGCCAACCCATCACCATCATCATCAACCTGGCTTACCAAAAGTCACTTTATAGCCCCATTTTAAGAATGTGTATTTCGATATATATGCAGAAATTGGTTTTATATGTTAACATAAGTGCTGACTTGTGCAAATGGGAATTAAATGAGAAACACTCCTTCGAATCAAAATTATAATATAAGAAGTGTTGATTCTGGCAATATATTGGAAAGGTCAAGTCGATATACATTTAAATGCAGATCCTAGATATTTATCTATTGTAGTTCAATTGAGGATGACGTCTTAAATACTTTGGCATTTGCTCTTAGATATATAAGAATACAAAATTTCGTGGCAATATTCTAAGGAGCAATTTCATTACTTATTTAGTTTTGACGTCATTTTGTTGATATTCAAATAAAACATATTTTTAGTCTTCATTTATAATGACTTTTCATAAGTGTGGAATCTAATACAAGGCTGAGAATTATTGGGGAATTGGGAAACATTCTTGTATGTACAGAAGTGTTTTAAAAAGATATATTGAATTTTTCTGCCAATCAATAATTGTTCCTGAACAACAGGATTTTTCCAGCAAAAATCTACGAGGACAAATAATCTTATTCAATTTACTAACCAACTAAATACAAATATGCAACAATCTTGAAGTACCACAAGGCAGCCATATTGGGCCACTTTTATTTATTTTTATTTAAAAAAAAATGAATACCAAACGACTTTTGGCTGGAATTACTAACTGTTTCAAGGTTGCCAAGCTTATTATCAGATTCCTTTTCGTTTCGTAAGTGGAGATTTGCCATAGTCAGCTCTAAGAAGGGAACAAAAGACTTGAATTAATAGTTCTGAAACTTTATTTAATAAATTGGTTTTTTTCTTAGTTTTTCAACTGTATGGGTCTCTGGCCATGTCAAGACAGTTCATACCGAAATAAAAATAAACTAAACAACAACAAAAATATAGATATACCAGTAAGATCTAGGGTCTTAAAATTAGGCAATCTTAGAAGATATAAAAGGATAGGATGAATTTTTGTGGGCACAGTGGATTGTTGAGAAACTAGGTTTTGACTATCTCCTTAAATCTCAGGAGTGTCGTTCAGTTGAGTGAATATAGAAAAGAATGCTGCTAGGGATCGAACTCAAACACTCAAGTTGACAATCAAGCACTACCCCAATAGCATCAGGTCCACTACAAAAAAAAAATTGCTTTTGAAAATCTTGAAACATCAAAAAATTGAGGAATATTAAATAAATGTCACAAATTATATTAATGTAGATACCAATTTTTCGCATAGGAACGCTTCGGAATTTTTCATTTGGTATGAAGTGTACCTGGGTATGAACTGTCTTGTTATGTATTATACCCAACCCATACCCATCCCTATCCTGGTCCTCAAACTTCCTATTAGGGCCCGACTGTATTGTTTGGGACTTTTGGGGCTCCCCTTTAACTGGGAACTAAACAAAATTATGTATTAATAATGCTAAAATTCTAAAAATATTCGCTATCTCACGACATAATTTTCATGTTTCTGGTTTTCCACCTGATGAATTTGATGAATTTTGAATTACTTTTCTTAATACATTGCTGAGCCGTGCTAATAAAAATTCTTTCTTACCAATCTATTCCTTTCAACTAGTAAATACAGTAAAAGTTTAATTCGAAAGGCCATAAGTCTAAAAAGGCTTATTAAATTCAAAAATGCATTATAAAATAAGGTATCTTAAAAAATTGCAAAAAAAGAAGAAAAAGACTTTTCAATTTTTTCACCTAACGATTTATTTAACCTTCAACTTCAAATACGCCAAAGAAATTTTTCAATTTATAAGTGTGTTTGTTTTTCGATGGATTTTTATATTTTTTTCATTCAATTCCGCTTTAATATCCTTCCCCAGGAAAACAAAAATACCTCAACATCAATTAGCTACATGCACATTATTCTAAAATGTTCTCCATTAAATATTAAGTCATCAATCAAAAGGTCATTAAAAAGCTTAAATAAACCAACAAATCAATAGTTACATTGATGTCATTATTTCACCAATATTTACTTTTCTCTATTAGGTTAGTGAACGGCGAGTGTTTAGACGTCTGTCTGCATTTGTTTATTTACAGCTTCTAACACCCACTGCTACTATTTAATAATTAATATATTCTTTTATATCTACACACACAAACATGAAATATAAATGTAAAGGTTATGTATGTACTTGTACAATCTATCCATGTAAAATGTTTTATTATTCAATTGGCTTCAACACAAAATATCATTTCCATAACACTGATTTCAATCATTCATCGGAGGTACCTACAAAACAAAAAAAAAAGTGAGAAAAGTCCTTGAAAGATAAACGAACAAAAATACCACTAATAACTCACTTACAGATAAATAAATTGCTGCTTTCGAAATTTTCTTTCCAATTTTGTTATGCATCCACCAACCAACCAACCATATACGCAGCCGAATGAACATAAAATTAGAAACGAAAAAAAAAAAAATCATTCAAATTGATTTAAGCCCGTTGGCAAAGTGTGCGCGTAATGTGTCGGCAGGTAATATGTATATTCTTCAATAACCCTAGATGAGCCAATTTGTATCCTTCCAACAACGCGGGCATTTTTTTTTTCTTTGTTATTTTGGTATCTAATACGTAAGCTCCAATTCATTCCTATACGTAAGGAAATTTCGAAGTACGTAAGTTTTTTTCTTCGGGACCGAAGATTTTCAACCTTTTATTGTTTTACATCTTTTTTTATAGAGCCAAAGCCAAAGGACGAAGGAAACACTGTTAATGCCACTATACAGCAACATTACAGTAGGGTTGGATATTCAACAAATTAAGAATAAATTCATATATTAAATCAAAGCTTCGTTTTCATTATAGAGCAAATAATTTTATTTGGTTGAATAATTTCAAAAAACAGTCCGAATCATCATATGACAAAATAACAATTATTGGAATGGCTAAAAAAAGCCAAAAAAAGAATCTGAACTCAAAACTGAAGATGATGTCATCGCAATCAATATTGGTGAGTGAAATGAGATGACTCACCTCACTAGCCGACTCATCTCACTTTACTCGCAAAACTTAGTGGTTTAGTATAAAGGGTAATTCCGACACGACTTTGTAGGTTGACCATGACCAACGTACGTAACAAGCCAAGTAAAAATAGCCAGATTGCTATCCAGACCAATCAACATCTTTAATGGGCTCCGACAAGGGGTTGGTTTGGCCTGTCTCCTCTTCAACCTGGCGTGACTCTGGCACGGCCACAAGAGGGACCATCGTCAACAGGTTTAGCCAGATACTGGCTTACGCAGATGACATTGACATCATCGGAAGGACCAAACAAGCTGTACACGATTCCTTCATCCAGATCGAGCAGCCGGCACAAAATCTGGGGCTGCACGTTAGTGAAGGTGAAATAAAGTATATGGTGGCGTCGAATGCGAGGAGAACAGTTGGTCAAACAATCAAGGTAGCGGAGCACGAGTTTGAAGTGGTGCAATCCTTTAAATACCTTGGTTCAATAGTAGTAGCCGATAATAATTTAGAAGAAGAAATACGCGGGCGGCTTCTCAATTCCAACAGAGCCTACTATAGTCTGTCAAAGCTCTTCAAATCCAGAAATCTCACCATAACTTCAAAACTGCTGCTGTACAGGACCATGGTCCTGCCATTACTCACGTATGGATCCAAGACTTGGGTGCTTAGCAAACGACACTCTGACCTCTTAACCGCGTTCGAGAGAAAAGTCTTAAGGAGAATTGTTGGCCCCATATGTGAGGAAGGGCGATTCCGGAGACGGTACAATCATGAATTGTACGCAATCTACCTTAAAGCAGACATAGTGACAAAAATTAAGCTCGGTAGACTCCGGTGGGCAGAGCACCTCGCTCGCATGAGTGAAGAGGAACCGGCTCGGAAAGTCCTTTGTGGTACATCCTATGGTAGACGGCAGCGTGGTAGACCATGCTTGCGCTGGAGAGATGGCGTAGACCAGGACGCACGAAGCCTTGGGGTGCGCAACTGGATGGCGTCGGCTCAAGACCGAGTTAGGTGGAGAGACTTGTTGAAGGAGGCCAGGACCAACCCCGGTTGTCGAGCCGATGATGATGATGATGAATTGATGATGTAATTCTGAATGAATGGTCAAACTGTCGGAATATCATTCACTCTATTTCACTTTACGAATCGATTTTCAACGAAAAGTCCTTTATCTTAGTCATTGCATTAGTTAGCTAAACCTCGTTACTGAGGTATCGAAGAAATGTATCGAAAAACTAAGAAATTAAAAAATTGATTTCTTAAAAAAGGAATAGAAATACTTCGACGTATCTTTTTTAAACAATGAAACCGTAAGATAAACAGATTAGCAGTAGCGGAAACATTTGCTGCAATTTCACCTTTTAAAACCTTTCGAACTTAAAAATTATGACGATAAAACAAAATGGTACACTCTTGCGGATACGTACTTTTTTTTAAATCGTATTTTCAAAACATTAAATTTGTTGCCTCATCCGCCCCACTGTCTTCCGAGCACCGTATGTGGTCTTTGTTTATCCTTCGTTGAAGGCCAAAAAAAGTATTGATATATTGCGTGCAGTGGGTATACGTGTATACGTATAGCACACTCATTTCGTTAGTAATTCTATTTGGCTTATTTATTTATGATACAAAAACACTTATCGCTGCAGGCAGATATTGTTGGTGAATGACATGACGGGCATTTTCAACATCACCGCCACGCCACCGCCGATGTTTTCGGTTAGTTGGTCGATTGGAAATATTCGTGATGGTAAGCGGTGACGAAACAGAAAATCAATTTAGCGTTTTTGTTGGACCGAAATATCTCCTAAACGCTGCCGTCGTCGTCGCGTCGCCGCCATATATCCATCAAATCGAACATCACTTACTTATGTGGTTCCTATAATCGTATACTATACTACCATATACTCGTATCTTCCAAGCGTGTCCTTCGGGCAGATTCTTATATTATTTTGATATATTTATAAGAAAAAAATAATCATACAATTTTTATGTTTCGTTGTTTAAGTAGATAGGTACCAGAACATTCCGCACCCATTACTGCTGGATGTTGCCAAAAAAAAAAAAACAAAATGTGAAAAGTTAATAAAGCCGTGAATTCTGCTCCCAGCGGTAAATCAAATTGGATTTTGATGAGCGAAATAAATTGAGAAGAAATTGATTTAGGTATCAGTAAGAAAGAGTGGTTTTTACAATCGAATTTTTCTTTGGGAAGAATGGAATAGTTAAATGGTTCTTTTATCTTCATATTCTTAGTCCTTATGGATAAAAAGTTATAAAGCTCAGATTCAAGGTACATACACCCTTACCGAAATAAAGGTCATTTCTAGGTTTCCGTATTGAGAGCTGAGGTTAAGTCCCGTAACTCTAACAATAAGGTTTTAAATACACCGGAAAATTAGACGAGTAAAAAGAACAATTGCGCTCAAGTGTTTTTACGATTGATGACTAAGGAAGGATTTAAGGATGCCTCAAATCAAAAATGTCACTAAATTCGCCTTTGCGTTTCTGGTTAATTTTCAATATTTTTGTCATTAATCGAAAATGTAGCCAAATTTCAGATTTCTTAATTTGTTTAACATTTACTTAAGACTAAATGAACTTAAAAATGACCTTTGTTTGTTTTTTTTTTTCAAAATTAAAAATCATTTTTTAATTTAATTTTTTTTTTTACTAAAAATGAAGACTAAATTTACCTAAAGGTGTATGAATTTTGCTAAACCAAATTCAAAAACTGAGAAAAACTGTCCTTCAATTTAAAAATGAATGTTTTCTAGAAATAAAAACCATAATCACCTATAATTTGAACTTAAAAACAAAATAAATATTAAAAATTAAAAAAAAAACTCTTAACAAAAGAAATAGATAGAAAACTACTTATTTCAAAAAAGTTTTTGAAGTTTTTGCAAAAATCCGTTTTCTAAAAATTAATAATAAAATATTTTTTTTTTATTATATGTTTCAGTTATTCATATTAATTAAATATTCCTTTTTTTCCGACAAGATCAATTGAACCGAGAGTAAAACCAATGAATTACTCACTGCACTACCATAGCTCACATCTTATCCAGAAATGTCTGGATAAGACGTAAAATGATTTATGCCAGTCCAATGCGTAGTTTACTGGCTCCGCAGCAGTTTAGTTTTGGTTTGAATCCTAGTGACGACAAAATAAAGTTCTTAAATTCAAAGACTAAGCACTACATAAAAAGAAAATCAAGATGGCGCTCGTTTGTAAAAAAAAAATTGAATGGGTTTCTGCCAACTTTTATTGTACATCTTTTTGTCGGTCCATTATATTAAAAACATGAGTATTTTACTTTTTTTTTATTTAAGGATGTCTGCATAATAATGGGGAATTTGGTCCAAAATTGCAAAATAGACGATTTTTCTATATTTAAATATTTTTATCATTTTTTTTCAAATCTTCTTTTTTAGAATCTTTGCCTCTGAAAAAAGGTTTCTTGAGTTAAACCTTTGAGATTTTGTTAAGTTTTCAAGCTATACCAATAATATATCAAAATACGACCATTTTGAACCTTTTCACGAATACAAATATTTTTCATTTAAAAACTGGTTTGAATCTTTGTCAAGTTGTTACCAATTTTGTATGCATGATGTGGCTAGGCTATACATCATTAAACATTATTATAAGTCAACTTAATCTTCTTCTAAAACTTATTTCATTTGTTCTTTTCATTATTGATGGACTCTCTTCTGTTATTCTAGAACTTATATATCAATCACCAAAACTAAGTACTAAGAACTTAAGCCACAATATTTATATAGTTTTTGTTCAAAGAATTGGATTTTTGAACTTTTTTGCCTCAAGTCAAGTTGCCATGTTGGCATTGGCATCAGGCGTTTACTATACCTACGAGTATACCCCAGAATCACTTAAATCTCCGAGATTTACAAGTTTGATCGAACAAAAAAAAACTCATCATTAGCATTTTCCATACCTAAGTATCTGAAATGCGACCATCCTAGAATGGGGTGGGGGCCATACAAAAAAAAAAGAAACTTGATACTTCTCTGCTTGTTTGTGAATTCCAATTCTAAAAGCAATCTCAAATTTCTGCATATAGTTCGAATCCCACCAATATACTTGGGGTACCGTACATATATAGCCGCCCATAGATTATCCCGTTTCGTCGTTGTGTGGAGCATCACAAATAGAAGATATAAATCTTAGGCTTACTATCTGTCGAACAGACACAACTCTTTGAATCTAATTCCCTGTTCGCGCGTTCACATCTCAAATCTCAATCCGTCCATCTATCAGGAGATAAATGGTTCGATGGTTCACCTTAAAATTCATCATTTATCTCTCTTCAGACTTTCAGCCATCAAACATATACCTACAAACACACGGACTAGCAGTTGGAGACGAAGGAACTTTTGCGTCGGCATTTGTCTGTAATCCATTATTCTCCCATGACTGTGTGCCTCCTGCTCCTGCTCCTGATTCTGATTCTGCCTGACTGAACTGATTATGGATAAACGGTACTACGACGATGGAACATGACTACGTACAAAGAAGCAGGTGGTAATAGGCAACCAACCCTTCGAAGCAAAAAAAAAAAAAAAACACAAACAACGGAATGAATTCAAATGAAGGCTCAAGCCGAACTAAGGATGATACCTCCGATTGATTGAATAGGTAATGATGATGGTGTTATGGGTGGTGGTGATGGAATTGGGCGAACAGCTATATAGGAGGGGATGATGCCTATTTGCAGGTGTTTGTTGTTTTTTTTTTTTATTTTTATTTTCTTTGTGCCTACGTACCTACCTATTTTTCGGGATTGTTATTCATGATTTCAATCCGCAACCGATATCGTCTGAATTTGATTAATCGTGAAGAATTGTTATTGCCGTTTTCATTCATTTATATACCTATATATATTTTTTTTTTATTGGAGATGTTTTATTGGACGGAATTTGATTTGTTGTTTTGTTGTTGTTTTTGAAATTGTGTCTCTGCTTTAAGGCAGAGTGATGTTGGGAGGCATCTCGTGGGATAAAAGATTGAGGTATTGACGTGCGATAGGTACCTAAAAATAAAGTTTTTTATTTCTTGTTTTTTTGGGTTTTTATTTTTTATGGAAAATGTCCTTCGAATCGGTCACAGTCTAGAAAATTACGGAAGAATTTTTTTTTTCCTTTCTAAAAGTCTCTTTCATGTCTCGATAAGAATAATTTTTTTTTTTTGGTTTTTGTTGATTTCGATAAAAAGATTGATTTGGTTTTAAGGTTTGTCAGACAAAATAAAACTTTTTTTAGTTAAAAAAAATCGAAGTGGTTTAAGAGTTTTGATTTGCAAATACCTAATCTTTTCATGAAGAGATTTAACAGTTTAAGATTTTGTTAACGTCTTCTTCTGAAAAAGATTTCAGTTTTTTTTTTTAGCGTTTCTGCGAATTCAAAATATTTTTTAAATTATAATATCAAAACGATGCCCAAAAAAAATTATAATATTTTCCAACAAAGCTGTTAATACAAATTTTCTTGTTTGCGTCAATCCTGAGATATAATAAAATTATGATTTTTACCCAGTATTCGTCGAGTGCAAATAATCGAAGTAGTATTAGACTCAAAAGTTTCACTCCACAGCTTAGTTCCAATAAAAGTTTTGTTGGTAAATTTTGTATGAAAAGTTGGGAATTCAATCACCCAATTTTTTGAAGTAAGTGTCTAAGAAAACTATGACCGCAACTGCTGAACTTATTGCCGTTCTTTAATCTCAAATTCCAGTTTGATGTTTTCAGTTCATTTGAACTTTTAATTTAGTTATATCCACCATCATATCATAACGACACACGAATGACATTAATTCTGGTGCGATAAAAATCGTTTATTTTCATTAAATAATTTTTATTTTTGAAAGTGATAAGTTCACTGAACTTTTCACGGTAACGGTTCCCTTATTATTGGCCCAGTTTCAACAAATAACTCGCTTCACTCCAAGTATAACAACGCAAAAATAAAACTCACTTCCCTAACACTTTATGGCTTTAGTCAGTAACATGATGTCATAAAAATCCTGAATCAGTAATTAATCATACTTTTTCGTATGCTTCGCTTTTGGATTAACACTCGCAATCCGAACCTCACTCTCTCACTCTTAATCTATCGCGCTTATTTTTTCTTTTTTTTTCTTTTTAAAGCAGCGACATTTTTTTTTATGTTATCTTAATTTATTCATGCCCGCCATAATTTGAATTCATGACGAAGAAATAGGAAATGGGCAAACGCCATAGAAATCATGAGTTAGAAGGTTTATACGGAGGTATTAGTGTGTTAGGTACCTGTCAAATTATAGGGGAAAAAGGAACACTTTTTTTTTAATTTGGCAGACAAAAAAAATCGCATATGGCAAAATATATATCTATGTAAACTTTGTTAAATGTTCTAAAAAAAAATTTAAAAATGGATTTATTTATTTTGATATCCAACTTGCTTTTTTTATTTTTTGACTGCACTAATATTTTCTAATATTGTACGGAACTAAAATAAATTATCCAAAACAGCAGTTTATTAAGGTAATCCACACCTAAATAAATTCAAGCAAATTAAGCAAAAACGCCTACACCAAGTAAAACAAAGCGAAAACTTAATTTTCGTTTGCTTCATTTCGCTTGGGCTATACAAATGCCCACGCTGCGCGCTGTTCCGCTGAGTTTAGCTAAAGAGGAGAAAGAATATGTAAATATCAGTTGCATTTAAAATATTTGTTTTATTTTAAACTGTATTTTGATGGTGGGATATCAATTAAAAAACGAATTAATAACCAGGTCCATTTGCTGTAAACTCTTAATCTCCCACGTTTGTTTACTACATAAACACCTTTTTCAAGCAAGGAAATGACCTTTGGCTCACCCTGTACAAAACAAACCGAAATTTCAAATCTTATTCTTAGGTTAACTGATCCATGGATTAGTTTTATTGAAGTCAAACGGAACAGTAATTGCCTTCGCTTTCAGTCCAGAAAGTTTTAATCCATTATTTAGTTAACCTGAGAATAAAGTTGAAAATATCAAATTTATTTTTATTAATTTGGCAGTACGTCCTTAAGTTCTTCATTCGTGAACTGAGCTTCTGAGCTATCCATCTAGTTCTCTTACTATCCAGTGTAAAGTTTACTAGTTCTCTGGGTTGCCATGCATTGAAATAGTTCCATAACCCAATTTAAAAATTTTTGGATCCCTAAATTGGAGTCGAAAAAGAAGCCCAAATTGTAGGCCAATACCAATAAAGAAACATTTTCGATAACTTCAATAATTATTTATTTTTATTAAAAAAAAAGACAAGATTAAATATATAATGTATTTAATAAAAAAGATGAGTTAACAATATAACAAGTCAGTATATGAATGCCTCATCAGAGTTCAGGGAATAAGATGTGGTTTCCAATTATGTAAGTAAGTTCAGTATTCACCGAGCGCTGTTATGTTTAAAAGCCTATTAGCTTAAAATGTACTCCCTCACTAGCCATGAAAGAGAAATTCTTATGACCTGATGAGGGAGACATTTTTGAGTAAAAAGGATCTTAAACTTAAAACCACTCGATGAATAACAGCCTAAGAGTATATTTGGAAGGAAAAAAGTGTGTTAGAAATGTGATTTTTTATATAAAATCGTAGGTACTTTCAAGTAATCGAAATCAACGCAATTAATCGCGGTCTTATTTCAACAAAAAAAAATTCTATTGGTCCAAATCTGAAAACTAAGCAAAATACGAAAATTTAGCTTTTTTATGAGTTCATGTTTTTGGTTGTTCAAAAATGCTTCACGTATTCACGTTATGGGCAAAAGTGTGAAAGAAGCTGTGAAATTTTTATGGTTTATTATTTTAGTAAAATCCATCAAAGTATTTTATCAGTTTACTTAAACTAAAATGGGTGTAGGTGGTTAAAATAAATCTTGGAAATTTCATTCAAACATTAAGGCTTTTCTAAGCAAACCTAAATATCAAAGAAGGTAAACGTAGCTGTGGGCGTGGAATTTGGTGATTTGGTGTAGTAGTGAGTGGGTTCTACTAAAATTTAATATTTAATCTTATTTCTGTCTTTGATAGTATATTCCCAAAAATTACATCAAAATCATTGAAACCGTCTTCAACCGTCTTTTTTTGTCTATACATAGTATATGTATTTATATTTCAAACATTTCATCCAAGTCATTGGAACCAATTCTTATTGATTAAGATATTAAAAACGTGGGCGTGGCAGCCGACAGATTTAAATTGAACTATTTTTTATATTTTTATTTTTGTTAATTAAAACAAAGTCTGAATATCTTATCCAAATCGTTGAGCCTATTTTCCAGAAAAAAAAAAACATTCAAAAAGTGGGTGTGGCACCTTAAAACTCACCTCCTGTGGGGTTTTTTTTGGTAAATTGAGATTTCCAAAATATGATTTTTACTTAGCGAATGAAACACTTTCAAATTGATTTATTTTTGTCTATATTTTTTTTAGACCTTAAACACTTCCAACATTCTGTATTTATGTATATGTATTTTATATATTTCGAGCCAAAGTAAGAAATAATTTTCAGTAAAGCATAAGAAATGTATTACAAAAAAAAACCAAAGTTTGTTGGACTTTTTTCGATGAATTAAATCATGTAGGTATAGGTACATAATTGGATTTTATTTTCATTCAATAATTTAAAAAAAAGTAGTATAAAAGTAGATGGAAAAGCAAATTATAATGGAATTGAGATTAGGTGCTGTTTGCAGATTTTCCCAGAAAAACCATGACGGCTTAGTAAGTTAAATTATAAAGTCACATCAAACAACAACAAGACTGATACAAAATTTACCCCACTATCCGCTAAGTTAATCTTGTTTTGTGATGGTCGATTTGTATGCGTAATTTTCTCCAATCAAAAAAAGAAAGGATTTTACTTGAGCTAGAGTTTTTTTCCTTCTTTTGTTTTTGTAAACAATGGATATGGTAAATTTGCTTTGCAATTGTTAGCTTGGATTGCCCGCAATGGTGACACGCAACTTTCTGTGTTTCTCGACTTATATTGAAAACTTCTTGTGTTATTATAATGCTTCGGTAAAATACATAAAACTTATGATTTGCGCCTGTTGGACCTAATATTAGGGCGGCTATTTCCTAATGAACGGCGATTTGCAATCATACAATATAAATGTTGTATAAATTAATTGAAGATATTCCAAAGGGGTCATATTAAATCCCTCTGATAAGATTTTATCAAATCTCGCAAAAGTAAATGCCAAAGATTAATTTAATAAACATTATTTTGTAAAACCTCTTAATTAAATAGGATAATCCCTTAAGGATAATTGCCTTAATCCAGTGTTAAACTTCAAGGATTTTTGTTCAGCTTGTAGAGAGTGAAAAAAATCAAGAAAATTATTTATTTATGCTTAAAATTTTTTGGTAGGTAGGACGCGCGCGGCGGTGGCGGCGGCGGTGGCGTGTTATCTGTAACATTGACAATAAAATTCCAATTCTTGTATCTAGGAGGCAAAAGTATAAATCTTCTCCTCAGATCGATATTGTGGCCTTGTTTATCTTGTCGTTTATGTATTTTTTTTTTTTTACAATGTAAATGTCCCATCACACACCCTTTGCAGACACGACTTCTAGTTCTACCCTCTGATCATTTGAATTTCTTCACTTCATTGCGTTTAGTAATTTGAATTTTTAAACTCGGAATTTATTATTTTCTTATTTTTTAAGGAAACATTTTTGTGGCGCTTTATGGTGTAGATACATGTATCTCACGTAGATATTTTTATATAGTGGCAAGCAAAATTCGCATAATATTACTCTAAGGGGTATGCCTGCTATTACTGTGTTTATGTTCGAGGATATGTTTCACATCCTTGCATGAGGTGTGAAATTGTTGTGATGGGGTGGTAAGAGCGAATATATTTGGGAATGAAGATGCCTTTAAGAATCAAAGATAAATGAAAAAAATTAAGGTGTGTGTGTTTTTTTTTAGTAAAGTGAAATGCTATTCCACCAAGTGACATGGAAATTGATGGATTAAGTATAAGGAATTTCCTCTGGGGTACATTAATAAAATTCTTATGGTTTAGGAAGGAATTTAAAATCACTGTCACTCTTACTTTCTTTGAAGTGATTGATGCTAATTTAAATTATATCTCTTCATTATGCTTGAACAAATCCTAAGTGTTAACTATATTTTTTGTATTTGCTGTAATTTATTTTTAAGTAAATAGGTCATTTCGAAGTTTGAAGAAAATGGAAATTGATTTTAAGCCTTATTCTTTCCAAGTCCAAAGATCATTATCTCAATAAAATGAACCCAAAAGAATTAAGTGATGAAAAACACAAGTTTTTAGTTTTTTTTATTAATATTTTGCTGTGCAAGAAATCTTAAAAAATACGAGTATGTTTCTCATACAAGGTTTATGTTGTTAGCGCAAATTATTATAAAATTTTTTTAATTTGTCAAATTTAACTCGTTTTAATATTATTTTTTCCTACATTATTGAGCAGTACCCATAACATAACAAAATACATCTGTATGGAATAAGACTCATAATATCTAATAAGCTTTATGTTTAACTATTTTTCCAATCATTATTATATATTATTATTAACTTCCCATAGGAAGTTATTGTAATCGGTCCGATTTGTCAAATTGAAATTTTTGACATTTCTCGACGTTTCAAGGTCCCTAGAGCCTATATCAATCATTTCTAGAGAGATGTCTGTGTGTGCGTGTGTACGTACGTTCGTACGTTCGTACGTCCGTACGTCCGTACGTTCTGATACCATTTTTCGTCGTCGATATCTCAAGAACGAGTAGGGATATCGACTTGAAATAAATTTTGTTATACAGATAATAACTTCGAAAGAAGCTAAAAGGGCGTTTATTAATATTCAATCAGTTGTTTTTTTACTATAGCAGTTTAAAAAAGAAGTTAAAATTTTGGTTAGGCTCAAATATCTCACGAACAAATAATGCTATTGACTTGAAATAAATTTTATTCGACACATTATGACGTCATACAAATTTGATACGAATTTGGAAAAAAATCAATATACCGTTATTTTTTAAAATCAAAAAAACTAAAAAAAAAATTTTTATAACTCGAATATCCTTAGATGGAAAAACGATATTAACTTAAAAATAATTTTATTTTACGAAAAATGTTGTTTTTGACTACTGGTGAAAATTTCAAAAAAATTCAATGGACAGTTTTTTTTACAAAAAATTAAAAACTACAAAAAATTCTACCAAAAATTGGTATAAATTGTCTTTCGACTCATATTTCTCAAAAACGGGTAACGATATTGACATCTTGTTTATTTTATTTTCTACATAACATAATTGTTAGCAACTGATAAAATTTTGACAAATATTGAATGGGCACGTTTTTAACAAAAAATCAAAAACTGTTAAAAATTCTAAAGAAAAGTATTTACAATTATTGTATTTCAGCTCGAATATCCTGAGAACGAACAACGATTGAGCCTTCTAAAATATTTTATTTTATACATAGTGCAATTTTTTATGCAAGGTTAAATTTTGACAAATATCTAATTGACAGTTTTTGACAAAAAATATAAAAAAAAATAAACTAAAAAGTGGTAAAATTGGTTTTTCGACTCGAATATCTTGTTCTCAGAAAATTTGGTTATTTGAAAAAAACTAAATATAAAGTTTTCATGATCACAAATGGAAAGTTATCAGTGTGGGTCGCACCCGGCCTCTTTTTTTACTTGTAATGAAATTGCATACAATTTTAAATGATGAAAATGCCAAGTGAACAACAAGTGTAAAAAGTTTGAAATTGTAAAGGACTCAAAGTTGACTAAAAATCTCACAAATGTTTAAGAAAAATACATAACGAGCATATTTAATATACTTTGCATATGAAAAGCATGGTACTATCATGGCGAGTATTTTTTAATGTTGCCCAACCCTTTTGGTGGAGCTGCAAAATTTTGGGTGTAGAATTTGATTTGAGGAGTCTTAAATCATCGGAAATTGGTGGTAAAAGCAAGAGGAGACTATTATTTGTATTATTGCTCCCAAAAAATATCAATATATGTCAATTAAAACGTGTAAATTTGAGTAAGGGTTGCCCCCATTTGACTTCCACCATGATATTACTATGTTTTTCATATACAAAGAAATAAATTAATAATAGAGGTTTATAAATTTTATCTGAAAAGTCCTCAAAAATTATAGAAAAGTTTTTTCCGTAAAGCTCTTTTGAATTTTAAATTTTCCTTTGTATATGAAAACTATAGTACTCTCATGGCGAGTTTTTTTTAGGGTTGCCCGGATCCTGGTGGTGGCGCTGCAAAATGTGAGGTGTAAAATTCGAATTGGTGAGTCTTTAAGCGTCGAAAATTGGTGGTAGGAGCAAGAGGAGACTATTTTTTGGATAATTGCATCCAAAAAATATCAATAAATATCATTTAAAACCTCCATAAGCTCTCCGCAAAAAAAAAAGAGTAAGGGTTGCCCGCATACATTAGATGTCGCCCCATTCGACTTCTACCATGAGAGTACTATAGTTTTCATATACAAAGAATTTTCTTAACTTTTCTGCAGATGGTTTGCAAATCTGCTAAAAAAAAATATAATAAAACAAATAAATACATACTTATAAAAAAAAAATAGAAAGTTCGACGGAAAATGCTTTCTTATTCCGTTAAATGTGGCATTGTTTAAATGAACTAAAAATACAGATTCTAAATTTGAAATAAAATTGAACCAAATTGAATAAAATTGAACAACAAGAATACATTAGCTTAGAAAAGCTTATAATCTGACTTGAATCTCCGACTTTTTGACAATGCATAAACCTAGGGAAAGCTTTTAGGCTTTGAATCAGCTTTGAGCTTTTTTTAATTTCAAAAGCTTGAGCACCAATCCAAAGTTCATAAAAACAGTAAAGCTTTCAATTATTTGAAAAAAAACTCCTGAAGCTTAAATTATTCAAAGTTAAAAATTAACTACAAGTTTATGTTCACACATAATGTTAAAACATAGCTCTCAACCTTCGGTTTTATTCTTCTAATTTTTATTTTCGTCAAAAAGTTTTTTTTTTTATCAAAACGGCATTATGTCTTAGTATTTGTATTGTAATCACGTTAAACATTTACTTAAAATTTTATGTTAAAGAACTACTCATTAAACAATAAATAAAAAAAAAAGTTTATTATTTCAAAGTTTTCCACAATAGAAAACATGCAAGTACCTACCAATTAACTTAACATCCTTAAACGTTAATTAGACTTACCCAGAATAAGAAAAAGAAATATATTTCCTAATGGATTGAGCATTATTCCAGTGATGACGCTCTGAAAAGAAAGAAAAAGTATTATTTTAACTTTAGAACACATTTTTCAAAATATATTTTTCTCTGTGTATTAGCAAGTGCTCAAACACAAAGCTTACATATATCAAAAGGATATAAATTTATAAATTAAAAGCTTTATGCAAAGTTTAAAACACTTTCTTTGGGTGGCTTTTAAAAGCTCCAAGGAAAAATAATTCAAGTTTTTCAAATCTACTTAACCCTTTGTATTAATGTGCAAAAGTTTTTCATATGGAAAGCTCAACTCATATCATTGGAAGCTTAAAGCCCATAGGAACTTAAGCTAAAAGCTATAAATTTCAAAATTGGAAAAACAGTTTTGTTTTTAAATTAACTGCTGCAGGAAGTTTCGTTTTCTTGAATATTAGCACCAGTCTGAACAACATCTATTTAAATTCATTAAATTCATTAACAACATAGGTAAAAGTTAGAAGGGTTTTGTTTTCATAATTCATTCCGCACTTTAAGAGCCATGCATGTGTGAATTTTAGTATGTATTAGAATTACTTTTCTGTTAGAAAGCTCTTTGAAACCCGCGAAACGTTCTACGCAAGGAACTTTTAATCAAAAATTGCTTACATCGGATTCTTCCTTAGGGGCTTATTAATTTTTAGGATTAGCCTTCTTTTGGTCCCCAATTTTCAAAGGTTTGTTTATTTCGAAAACTGTAGGTGGTGAAAAAAAAGTTAAAGGTCAACTTTTAGTGAAACATTTTACACTTCCATTTAGATTACCTTTTAAATATTGTTATGCATTTATGAACTCATCCACGCATACCAGTTCTTACCTCGCAAGAACCCGCCGACATTTTTCTTTATAATTTTTCTAGCCATCCTTTTATTGAGGACCCCAAAATCAGCATATTCGTAAGGCAATAATTTTTTGTTAAAATATTTTTGTAGCAAGGTAAAAGGTAGTAAGTAAAAATTTACGAAATCGTTAATTTTTAGATTATGTATATATGAACTTAAAAGGATTTTGATATTTTTCCTCTGGTACTGAATTTGTGGTATTTGAAAGCGCATACTCGGTTCCCGAGTGGTAGCCCCTAATTCGAGGACCTGTATTGAGGTTATTAAACGGTTGAAATCAAAGGCCCCATTTTATAAGATAAGAAAGAAAGTTTGTTTAAAACTGAACTATAAATAAATAAATAAATAAATAAAAAAATTACGTATACGCCTAAGTGTACATATCACTATGTTTATAACTACTATCAGACCCCACCCTCGAATTTGCAAATAAATTGCATTATTGGGTAGGGATTAGAGAATTAGTCAATTATTGATATTATAATTGACAAATTTTATTTCGAAATTAATTTAACTTTTTTTCTGCCATTTTTCAATAATTTGAAAGCAATTTATGTTAATCACTCAAGAAGATAAAAATGTTGAGCCACGGTTTAAGGTCAGTTTGTTCACAGTAGGTTAAGTTTCTTATGCAACTTCTACTTGACGTAACATGACTCGATGGCGTATAAACCAATTTCAAAAAAATTTTGCATATATTTTTTTTAATAACTAAACTTGTCACTTTTAGAGAGGGGTGAAAGAAATTCAATTTTTTCTATTACAACTCCTGCCTCCGCTCAAATGTACACTTATATGTCAAATGCTAGTGTAATCGGGGTTGAGTGGCAGTGAAAAAACTTAATTGGAATTTGTCTGCGATTAAATTCCAATTAAACCATTTGTTAAAATTATTTTGTGGCCTAGATTGAAGCACCCCAACTTATTCCCCTTTGTGCAATGGTGTAAAAAGTTTCAAATTAATTATTATTGATGGTCAACTATAAATGTTGAAATTTGAAAATGAGCAATTGAAATATTAATGAAATCTTTTATATTAAAGATATGTGTGTAGGTAGGTATGCAATAAAATATATATCTTACAAACATGTACATAAATACATATATATATTATATGTATTTGACATTTCAAATTTTTCTACTTACCTTTACCTTTAGAAATTTCATAAATAATTTAATTATGAACTCAAAGCTTTTAAAGACATCCAATAAATTTCGAATCATCAAAATTTATAATCACTCATATTAAATTATCAATAGAAACACCTTATCCATCAAATTATGATTTAACCTAAAATATTTATTACCTTATTTAAGTATGCATAAGCCAAGGACGCAAAAAAGAAAAATATAAAAATTCAATTAGCCTAACCCACATACAAATAAGCCCAAATAATATGATAAAGTGTATTATTCCTATCACACTCTTAGGGTATGGTAATTATTTTAAAACAGGACCTAAATTGTCATGTGTGTGTCTGTACAAGATGTCAGTTTAAGATTAATATTCCGATACTTCTGCATACGAGTATACTTTAAAACAATTATGGAGGAAATAATAAAACGTCAAGTGATGACGATTGCATGCACCCCGAGGCTAATTGCTTTTGTATATCGTATCGACAGGAGCACGCTATCATTCTAATTACAAGGACAAATTTCCGACAGCACTTCAATGTACCTATATACAAAAAATATAAAGGACACGCTCAAAGCACAAAAATGATAAATGCAGGACAACAATAACAAAAAAGAAAACAATTTCCAAACATGATAGGTAGCCAGGTATACCTGTATTTCAAAATAATATAGATAGAACAAAATAACAACAATACTCTTTCCTGTTTTCTAGTTAACCCTTCCTGACCTCAACGACACCTCTCTGCTTACAAGTTATTATTTTTTTTTTTTTTTCATCATGCCCAATTGAAGTAGGTACGTAACTTGCTACCGTTATTACTGATCGCACGCTATTTGAAATAAAACACAAAAAAATATTGTGTATCCGCAGGAGCTCAGGAAAATAACACAAACCTCACAGAGAAGAGGCACTTGTGTTTTTGGGTAAATAGTAAAAGAGTTCTCACACGAAAAAACACAACACCCCCACAAACGCCACTAGCACTTTGCCCACTAAATTGACAAAGGACACGAATTTTCCCGCCGGAAATACTCTACAAATATAAACGAAGAAACTTATTTTCATTGTTTTGCTGCTGCAATTTTGCTTTGGTTTGGGATTTAAGGGGTTTTGTTAAAAAAAAAAAACAAGTGAAATAAAATAGAAAAACAAAACCCCTTAAAGTCACCAACAGAAGGTATATGCGGAATTACAAAAAAAAAAACCAGAAATCCTGAAATTGCATTGTTATTCGGGTTTCTATTGTTCCTGTGGCGACTTTTCTTCTCTCGCAAAAGGAAATAAAACTGCGAAATAATATGAAAAGTTTTTTTCTTTGTGTAATTCTTTTAAATTGTATGAAATTTTATGAAGTGGGTACAATGCAAATACATAAATAGACAAACAATTTACTTCTGCGGAACTTTTTTTTTAATTTTTTGTCCAAAACTTGAACAACCTCAATCTTTTACGTTGACTTGGATTTATTGCATATTGTTTGGTTTCCTAACACTGAATTTTCTTCTAATGAAGCTGGGGCACTTTGAATTTCAACCAAAATTTTTGCGTGAGACATATTGCAGATATCCAACTATGAGGCATCTTCTTTCAAAAACATTTCTCTGCATGTTTGAAAATTTTAGAGAATACTTTTTTTTTGTTTTCAACGATCTTCAAAATATTATAACGCTGCAACAAGGGGGGCAAATGTGGTATTTTTGTCATGAAAAATAACGTCGAAGCAAAAAGTACCAAAATTAAATTGGATATATGTACATATCAGCCAAATATTTGTAAAATTCTTTTGGATAAATTGGGGGTTCATCACAATTCCCAAAAAAATAAAAATCAAAGTTCTCTTGTGTGGTGTGCTCTTTCGTTCCAGTTCCAGTGTATTACACATCACACGAAAGCAGTGTGGTTCCGGCTTAATATTGATTAAAGCCTAGTTTACATTATCATTTGGAGTAACAAACGTATGTTGTTTATATGTATATATTATTTATTTATTTATTTATTTATTTATTTATTGTTGTCCAAAAATACAAAATACTTAATAAAATAACTTAAAATCTAAATATGTACATTCAAGCATTGATAATAATTTACATTTTCACAGGCAAAAAATTAAATAAATATATATTATTATTGCTTTAAGTTAGATCATTAATTTTATTCAATTAAAATTACATTCATTATTTTTAAAAACAACTTTAGAGCATTCGAAATCGATTACGTCGGCATATTGATTAAAAAATTTACAAGTACGAGTTGCTTAATACCGTAGTTTGTTGAATGAAATGAAAGAGAAAAAAAGTGGTTATCCCTTGGCCTTAAACAACGAATCGGAGTGTACAGTTTAAACAGAACTTCTAACGGAGGACAATCAATACGACCAGTTATAACATCACGAGCTAAGGAGATCGAAAAGTAAATTCCCCTACATTCAAAACTTTTTATGTCAATTTAAACCACAATGAGCTTTATACACAGGCAGAAGATCGGTCCAATTGAGTTTTCGAAGCGAAAATCGCGTAAAACGTTTTTGAATCCTTTCTATTCTATTCGTAGCGTTTCTATAACATGGTGTCCAAACAACACAACAGTATTCCAAAAATGGTCTAACCAAACTAACAAAAAGTGACTTCAATGTGAAAGGGCATTTGAAGTTCTTTGAATTCCTCATCAGAAATCCAAGCATAGCCTTTAGAGATAACGTAATCTACGTGCATTTTAATATCAAGTTTTCAATTAAATATAACTCCTAAATCCTTATGGTTATATATTCTCTGTAGCTCATTGTTTGACAATCTGTAACCGTAAGTAATAAGAAAATATGATCTTGAGAATGAAAGAACACTACATTTTCCCACATTTAAAGAAATATCATTCCAGCAACACCATTCAAGCAATTTATCTAAATCTTCTTGAAGTTAGTTACAATCTGCAACTAAATTTTATGGTTTTATAAATTTTTGCATCAACCGAAAAAATTAAACATGATGAATTTGAAAAAAGTAGAGGCAAATCATTAATAAATAACAAGAACAGAAGCGGGCCAAGGTAACTGCCTTGAGGAACTCCCGAGTGGTTAAAAATGTTTTGAGATTTTGCTGGACCTATCACATATTGAACATGGTTAGTCAGGTAGCTTCTCAGCCAGTTTAATAATTCACCATTTAAACCTAAAATGTCAAGCTTTTTAAGCAGGATATTATGATTCACTCTTTCAAATGCCTTCAAAAAGTCCGTATAAATTACATCAACCTGATTTCATTTTTCAATCGCATTAACACAGAAATTTGTAAATAAAGTAAGATTAGTTGCTGTTGATTTACCACTGACAAACTCGTGCTGAAAGGGTGATATATATATTATATCTGTCGTGATGAATAATTTTTTTTTATTCGGTTTGGTTCACAGTTCGATAAAACGTCAAAAATAGAAACCGAAAGTTCTATATGAACATGATCGAAGAGAAACGAAGAGCGCTCTCTTACCAATACGTGTCAAGGCGGTTCAAGTCGCTTTGTTTCGATCAGTTGAGTTTTTGACAACAAAATTTTTAAACGAATTATTATTTTTATATTCAGTTATTTACTAGTTAATATATTTTATTTATATATTTTGTGTGTTTCATTAATAGCTTTTTCACATTTTGAATTTATTTTACCTTTTGGAACGCTTTTTTTTACTCTTCTAGCCCGTTATATTGGCTAGTTTTGTAATACCTGGCGTTGATCTAGGAGTCTTATTTACTATCTTTCGATAACAGCTCCATAGCTGTACTACAAATAGTTTGGAAATACAGTAGACTCGTGGTAACGTAAACTATTAAAAACCTAGCATGTTCACGTTTGCGAATTTGTCCATGTTTACGAAGGTGTAGTTCTTTAAATTTTCCAAATAAATCAGACATGTGTTTTAACTTAAATTCATATATTTTTTTGTTTTTACGTTTGTAAAAACGTAATTTGTAAATGTTTTGTTAAGAAAAAATAATTAGGTTGGTTGAAATTAGTGAAAAAAATAGGTTATCTTTCTCTGAATTTTCTTTTTTTGCAAATTGCTGAACACGGCCTTTTCGCGGAGACGTTTAAGGATATTCACTTTTTCTTTTAGAAACAAGAATTTCGGTATTTTTCCCGACATATTTCACGAAAAACTTTAGATTAGATCATATCAAATCAGAACCTCACACTAAACTAATAAATTACTAGCCAGGACTCACGAAAAATCATTAACTGGGTTTTTCCCGTTTTTTTTCCACGTTATAGCATTAACTAGGATTCTCCGTTTAGTAAAAATGATTCGGAAAATCGACAAAACGCATAAAAGAAAGCTATTTTTCCTATGCTGATAGATTTTAAATTTGTTCACGTTATAGGGCTTTCTTACCGTGTTCACGCTACAGAGTAGTCAGTGTAAGAAAAATTATGTTCACGTTGACACGTTAGCCAGTGTTCACGTAAGGCGGTGTTTTTGTTAACGCGAGTCTACTGTAATGAGACTTTTAGTAAAAAATCAATTTTCTTTTCACAAGTTAAAAAGATAAATATAGCCCATATTCACATTTTCTAGAAATCGTAAAATCCAATCCAAAATATTAACAACGTAAATTGTTTCTGTAAAATTGTGGCGTCAGATTTAATCATTTTTTGGCAATATTTCCAAACTATATTAGGTTACATTTCGATGAAGATGTGTGAATGTAAAATTTTCAAAAGCTCATATTGTTAGACTCATTTATAAAAAAATTGAAAAATCTTATTAGTTAGCATACATAGGGTTTTATTAATTTCTCTTAACTACTAACACGATTCTGATTTTGACATTTTTTTTCATAAGATTTGAAAGTTTATTTCTAGTTTTTTAAAAATTTTTTTTGCGATATAATTTTTACATAATAGACTATAAGAAATAAAAACTAGGTGACATAGTTTTTTTTTATTCGCATCTTTGGAAACATAAATTTGCCTCCAAAACACTCTCGAGATTCTAAAAGAACAAGAACAAATTATTGTCTCTTCCTTAAATTATTATAATGTGTCAAAACTTTAAGGAACTTCCCGTAATTTCAGGAACTAAAATTATAATTTTTTTTTATTCCACAGAACACAAAGCTCTAGGAAAAGATTTTTTTTATTATAGTCCTTTATTTTTGTAGGAACACTATTGTTTTTTTTTTACATTCAGCTGAAATTTCTTCTTCCCATTTCTATTCTTGGAGTCATTACAAAATTATGTCAGGAAGGCAAACGAGTTTTGATAAATATATGTAAATGTATGTGTGTACCTACTTATAATCGTTCAAAATATACATATGTACATATCTACCTGTAAGGCATTTTTCTATTATTTGTATGTACGGATATGTACATGAGAAACCCCGCTTTTCATCTGTGGTACTTTATTTTCTTCGTATTTAATTATTTCTTACAAGAGGGCTTAATTGTCGTTTGTTGGTCGGTTGATATCGTTCTCATTGTCATCGTCCTTTTCGTCCGGGTCCACTACTTTTTTTTTTGTTTTATTTTGTATTATCCACAGAAAAAGGACAATAAAAATTTTACCAAGGAATAATTTTTCTGTGCGTTAATGGGGCTGTTGACTTTAATGTCATTTTAATTTCTTTTGTGTTTTTTTTTTGTTGTTTTGTTTTATATAGCAAAGGGTTCTTAAGTTGCATTTGTGTTTAACCAAGTACCTTTTATTAATGAAATGGTAATTGCAGTTTTTAGGTCGTTGACAACAAAAAAAAATTAATTCATACAAAATTATAGTAAATGAGATTTTTGTGTAGGTACGTACAAAAATCCACACAAAATTTTGGTTAGGGTGAAGATTTTTCTTAATATACTTATGTACATACAATATTTTAATAAGACCCCATTATATGCAACCTACGATGTCACTTATAATCATATTTAAAATCATTCCTACTGTAAAATTATTATTTCAATTCGAAAATCAAGGACATTTTTATTTTTCAAATAATTTAAAAAATTTGTTTTACTTAACCATTCAAAATTAATGGCGCAGACATTTTAAAAGTTCATAGAGTACAAAATATGCATAGACATACATTTTGTGATGGAGTTACCTGAAGTGGAAATTAGATTCCTTTGTATATGAAAAACATAGTACTATCATGGTGAGTTTTTTTTTTTTTTTTTGATGTTGCCCCGACCTTTGTGGTGACATTGTAATATTGTAGGTGAAGATTCGATTTAGGGAGTCTTTAAGCATCGGAAATCGGTAGCAGGAGCAAGAGGAAACTATTCTCTGGATTATTGCAAAAATATCAATAAATATCAATTAAAATCTCCATAAGCTTTCCGCCAAAAAAAATTGAGGAAGGGTTGCCCCCACTTCTTAGATGTCACCCTATTCGACTTCCACCATGATAGTAGGTACTCTGTTTTTCATATACAAAGTAGATTCAGTATTTTTTTTTTTAATAAAACGCTTTTCAAGAAATTTAAAGGGATGCATTTTTGTAAAAAGTTGTTTTACTTGAGAATGTACAAAATTTCGTTAAACTTTTATTTTGAGATACCGGTACTGTACATTGTACTATCACAAAAAAAGCAAAAATGTTAAATATTCGAAAAAATTTTTTTTTTAATCGTTGTTTTTTTTTCAGATAAATTATTCGTTCAGCTCTAATTAATCTTTGTTTAAACTTGAACTAAGGACACCATTTTGTATTTCATTGGTTTTAGGTAATAAATTCAAAAGAAAAAGCGCGCAAATCAATTTTAAATTATTGCTCAAAAATTCTTAACAAATTGTTGTCCTTTTTCATTTTTATTTTATCTTCTTTTCGTTAAAATCCGGAAACAAATAATTGAAAAGTAAAAAAGACAAAATATACAAAACTGGTATTTTTATCCATAAATGTAAAAAAAGGAAATGACACACAAATCATAGGAAAAACGCTCAATTCAAATTTCTGGGCAAAGTGTTTACCAAAAAAGCTTTATTTCACTCCAGTATTTAGTACTAATTTTTTTTAAGGAAATATTTATTGAGCATATTAATATTGTCCATAGTATGGAATTTAAAAAATTTTAAATTTTGAAGAATCTAAAAAATGTTGCATTTGTTTCTACAATGATCTTAACAAATTTAAAAAACCCTTAACTATTGATGATGTATAAGTTGGTTTAGGTCCTATCAGTATTTGTTAAGATATCGGTGATAAAATATAAAACTGTATCTTTCATTTAAGGTCAGAAATCTTTATCAAATCGTCGGAAGTTAGAGCCGTTTATAGATTTTTTCCGCTTTTCATTTTGCAATTATTCTTTCGCAATTTTCGCATTTCTCATTTTATTGTTTTGCGATTTCAGCTGATCAAGTTCCTATTTCGCTGAGTTTTTCGCTGAGTTTTTCGCATCATCTTTTTACAAATTTCGGGAACAGGTCAGAATTCTGGTTTTCAAAATTCTGTTTGGTCAAAACTATGTTTTTTTCTTTAAATTCTGTCTGGTCAAAATTCTGTCTGTTCAAAATTCTGCATTTCAAAATTCGGTTTTTCATATTTCTGTATTTAAAAATTCTGTAAATCTGTTGTAAAAGAGTTATCGTTTCGATAACTGAAAAGCAGAATTTTGTACAGCCAGAATTTTGAAAAACAGAATTTTGACATGCAGAATTTAGAAAGCAGAATTATGACCCAAGCAGAATTTCACATTCCACTAAGATATACATAAAAAAAAAACAACTTCAAAGCTAAATAATACATGGCAAAATAATAATATTGCGAATCTATCAAAATCGCAAAAGTTTAACTGTGACATAATTAAACGACGAAATAAGAACAGGGAAATTCACAATCAGCTAAATAAAACTAAGCAAAACAAAAAACTTGCAAACTTGTAAAATACTATTTAAAAAAACGCAAAAAGCTTTTGCGAAATGTTCACTTTGCAAGTTTTCGTTTTGCATAAGAGTAAATCCAATATAAAAGTTGCAAAAAAAAAAGTATTGCGATTCGATTACAATATATTTTGATAGTTGCGAATTCATATTTGCGAAACAAATTCCGTCCAAAAGACTGACACCCAACACCGGTAGATCAAAATTTCTCAATTGAAAGCTTAACAAACAATAAAAAAATTTAAGAAAATACAGCTCCTTATTTTTCGTTTTAAGTTTCTGCATACTATTTTTTGTGGCCACGCAAAATAGAATGGGGCCGGCATATTCATAATTGTCTGACAAGTTGTTTCTTTGTCTCTTCTAAGCTAACACGGAGCTTATGTTATTCATAGACAATTTAGACCAGGGTCCAAAAGATAAACTGGAGCTCAAACTTTAAAAAAGGCTGACTCTTTCACTAAGTTGTTTTTTCTATCTGTCAAAAAGTGGATTGGATATTAATGGATTGACAGGCAATAGTACTAAAATTGTAGTAGAATTCCGTTTTTTACTAAAAAGAGCTGCGAATTTCTTTATGAATAGCCAGCTGTTTCTAATCTGTGTGTGTTAACCTTAGACTCGAGGCCAGTAGTTGGACTCGGTTCTAAAGTTTGACTATGAATATGCCTCAATGCTTTTTGTTTCAAACGATATCAATACAATCATTCCTCACAAAGAGACAGCTTTTCAAAAACAAAACACTAAACTCCATTAATTTTTGTATGACTGCTGTTTAATTATCCTTATGAAAGTAGGTATCCCAATTAGTATTTTTGAAAAGAGAAATTTCAATTAAATTGTTTTTCAGCCTTAATACTTTGTTCTCCCCATAAGCTGAATGATTAAATTCAAGTAAATGTGATTCCAGCTGCTTTCTAACATGACAAAAAAAAATAGTCCTTTTTGAAGAAATCATTTCAGTAGTTTGTTTTTGTATTTATGCGCTTTCAAAGGGAATATGTTCCACCTTTTAGCAATGTCTGTTTGCATAATGTATTTGCATGAATGTATGCTCAATTCGATAGCAAGGGGCAGCGCAGGTTTGGTTTGTAGGTACCTATTTGTATGCCGCTTTGTGTGCCATGCCATCGAATTTCAAATTGGTCCTGTTTGTGGTCGTCTATATAGGTAGGTCCTCTGGTCCATCACAGAAGCAACACTGGAATTGTTTACTTACTGCAAAACATAGAAACTACATTATGTCTGTCTGTCTAACTGATGTTTGCATGCATATAGTACCCAAAGCTTTGAATTGATGGTTTTAGTGCAGCCCTTGGATGTATGTATGTATGTATGGTATAGAAGGAAGTGATGTGGCGATATTGTGTTGTATAGATTTGCTGATGGATATTGGACAGGGCAAGGACATGAGACATGACATGCACAATAACATAGCAAAGGAAGCAAAATTTAATTTGGCTTGCGTTCAGTTGTCAGGAAATTAGTTCCTACTGAGAGTACAATTATTGTCGGAGGCAATTGAGGTATTCCTAGTCATTCCAGTTTCTGAGTTCTGGAGTGACAAGGTGCGCAGTATGAGCTGCTAATTAATTGAATTAAAAAGGGTGTTGGCAGAACATTTGTCTGATCAATTCATCGTTCTTTGCTTGGCTGGTATTTTACTGGCTTTGAATGAATCCTCTAATGATGATGATGGAAAGACGAAATCAATAGAAATGATGAACCATGCTGTTTCTTTTATTACTATTTACGGTATTACCACCCAACTATAATAAGCTTTTAGAAACCCCATAGTTGAAAATCTTTTTTGAAACACAATTTAAATTTGAACAAAATGAACCACTACTTGTTATTCAAAAAAGCCAATTAATTATATGTATTTTATACAAAAAACATAGTTTACTGCCTCTAGCTAAATGCTTTTAACTTTTGTTTAGTAAAATCCAATTTCAAAGCTTTATTTTAAATGGCTTCAATGCGAAGTGAGAAACTCGTCAGAAACTTTCAAGTGATTATTTTCGATGATTGTTTTAAAATTCGATATATTTTTTCTTTAAATTAAGTTTTCAACTCGCCAAAAAAAACCTGATTATTCTAAATAATATTAAATATTCTAAACTTTGTTGAATTTAGCATTTTATTTTTTTGTTAAAAATTCATTTATTTATTTTACTTAAACTAAAACAAAATTTACACAAAAAAAATAAATAAATGAATTTTTGACACAAAGTAGTTTGTTTTTTCTTGAAACTTAAAATTTTTGAAAACAGTTTTTGTATTTGAAGGTTTTTGAATCAACAACAACAACTCGTATGTGTTACCACCAATCTCAATGGCTGATGGAGTTAGAGCTATTTCACGGGGACCAACCCAATCATCAGAATCCTTTCAGTGGTGCTAATTCGCTTATGTTCAATTAATTTTGAAAATTGCCCTAGCGAGGCTTGAACTCACGATCTAGCGATTGGGAGGCCGACACACTTTTTTTTTTTAAATTCATTTTTATTCATATCTCTTAACCTAACTAAAACTAGACAATGAATCTTAAACTAGTGTACTTAACTAAGACTTTAATATAACTTACTGGCCCCATTGGGGCGCTCTAAGCAATTCATGATAAACTTAAAACTAATGCCTTTCGGCCTATGAACTATTTATTTATCTATTTGATTTTATTTATTTATTTTTTATTGTTAGAAAAAAAATGTTATAAAAACTAACTCATTATTTTACCTTACATACTACTTAAAACTAAGTCCTTAAAATAAAACTTAATACTACTTAAAACTAACCTAATCTACCTAAAAAACTACTTACAAACTAGAACACCCACAGCGGCAAAAAAATTTAAATGACCACTTTGATCTTATCACATATCTTTTTTTTTGTATTTTTTCAATTTTTATATTTTTTTTTTTTTTTTAATTTTTATTTGTTTTATTTTTATTAAAATTTTTATAATTTTTTTTTTTTTTTTTTTTTTTTTTTTTTGTGCCACCACCTACTCTACTTAAAAACTAAGCCCTAAACCCTTAAACCAAATATGTAAGCCGGCCAAGGCTCAAAAACAAACCCAACCCGACTACCCATTATCAATCGCAGCTTGAAGCCACCAAAACTGGTTCTCCTGCTTCACCCTATCTCTTCGATCCCGTTCGGACACAGCCCTACTGAACCGAAGGAGCTCGGCTCCGTCTTGTGCGAGGACGTCTCGACTGTAAAGGAGCCGCCGGTCAACGGTACTTCGTCTGACGTGGTAGATCAGCGGAATTGCCAACCTATCTTGGATCAGACCGCATCTGTCTAAATAGAGGAAGGCCTCTGGAGGAATGAACCCACTCAAGCGCGCACTTTCAAAATATTGTTCGTTTGGATAGTAGGCTCCAAAGATCAAATTATTTGTCGAGGTCATAGCTCTGGCAATGTGACCCCGAACCAGCTTTATGACGAAATTATCAATTCTGTTAACCCGGGCCCTGTTGTATAGGACTTCGTTCGAGTAATATTTAATGTAATCGGATTCCGGTGTTCGATACAAACCGAGACAGCGCCGAAGACTCTGCCTCTCGAAAACCCGAATCTTCTCCATTTGAGATGGGGCAACGTTGAACCACACGGGACAGCCATAAACGATCATCGGCCGTATGAGGGCCATGTGGGCCGACACACTACGCATCGCACCACCGCACCGCAGCCACTCTTTTTGTATTTATTTTTGAAACTAAAATTAATTTTTGTTCAAATTATTTAAGATAATAATGAGAACCGTTGTGTGTCAAATTTCAAAATCATATAAATTTGTTTTTGAAAATTTAAGCATTGAACCATTTTATAAATTTTAGATGGTTTTACATAGGTACTTAATTTGAAATCAGACCGATAATAAGTTTTTGAGAAAATCGAATATAAAAAAATTGATTCTATGGGAGGTAACGGTACCTCCCATATTTTGGATATTTTTTCATTTAAAGTAAACTATTCAAATTTATAGAATTAAAAAAAAAATTCGTTAGAGAATTTTTTGAAAAATTGTTCAAATAAATGTACCAATGGTAAGCCATTAGGTATATACCGTTATTTTTGGTCTTAAAAAAAATTAAAAATACGGCCCAAAAACCACTATAAGTACACAAAGTTTCAAGAAAATTACCCACGCATTATGTTACTCCAATTTCCCAAGAACTTGTTAATAGTATCGGACTGTGTGTTCACGGATTACTTGAATGATATTGACCTTTGTGCGTTTGAAACTTTTCCGAATTTTTAGCATAACATCGGTCCTTCACAGTTTCTCAAAATAATGTCCGCCGATGTACACAATGCTGACTTTCTGTCAAGATTTCGAGTGTGAAACAGTTGTCAGTATCAAAATAACCTATGATTCAAAAATAACCCACTAGATGGCCCACCCATTGTATAGCAATGTACATTCAGTCACGAAAGTAAGTAAACACTAGACGTAATAGAAATAAATTCATGGTAGGACCGTTTATAGAAAAAAAACGTTATCTCTCTTGTGAAAACAAGCTTTCCATTTTCTATTCTTTTTTTGATAAACCAGACAGTCGGTCTTGTCGTGAACTTGCTTTCTGTTAGGTCTAGTGTATACTTACTTTCGTGATTGAGTGTATGTCAGATTTCTCAAAATATAATAAAAAATTCTGGCAACAATTATGTAGATAAATGATGGTTTCTTTGTTCTTAATTCCATTTAATCTGTTTTTTTTTTTTAACTTCCCATAGGGAGTTATTGTAATCGGTCCGATTTGTCAAATTGAAATTTTTGACATTTCTCGACGTTTCAAGGTCCCTAGAGCCTATATCAATCATTTTTAGAGAGATGTCTGTGTGTGCGTGTGTACGTACGTTCGTACGTTCGTACGTCCGTACGTTCTGCTACGATTTTTCGTCGTCGATATCTCAATAACGAGTTGAGATATCGACTTGAAATAAATTTTGTTTTACACATAATAACTTCGAAAGAAGCTGAAAGGGCGTTCATTAATATTCAATCAGTTGTTTTCTTACTATAGCAGTTTAAAAAAGAAGTGAACATTTTGGTTGGGCTCAAATATTTCACGAACAAATAATGCTATTGACTTGAAATAAATTTTATTCGACACATTATGACGTCATACAAATTTAATATGAATTTGGAAAAAAATCAACATACCGTTATTTTTTAAAATCAAAAAAACTAAAAAAAAATTTATAACTCGAATATCCTTAGATGGAAAAACGATATTAACTTTAAAATAATTTTATTTTACGAAAAATTTTGTTTTTGACTACTGGTGAAAATTTCAAAAAAAATTCAATGAACAGTTTTTTTACAAAAAATTAAAAACAACAAAAAATTCTCCCAAAAATTGGTATAAATTGTCTTTCGACTCAAATTTCTCTAAAACGGGTAACGATATTGACTTCTTTTTTGTTTTATTTTCTACATAACATAATTGTTAGCAACTGATAAAATTTTGACAAATATTGAATGGGTAGTTTTTTAACAAAAAATCAAAAACTGTTAAAAATTCTAAAGAAAAGTAGTTACAATTGCATTTCATCTCGAATATCCTGAGAACTACCAACGACTGTGCCTTCTAAAATATTTTATTTTATGCATAGTACAATTTTTTTATGAAAGGTTTAATTTTGACTAATATCTAATTGACAGTTTTTGACAAAAACCTCGTTAAAAAAAACGCGTGGAAGTTTACCTCCTGGGTCAAGTGGAAACAACTTATACATCAACAATCTCTACAATATATGTGCATTTCGTAAATCTCTTCAAATAATTAAAATGCTTTGCAATCTTAAAATAATGATTGTTTGAATTTAACAGCTAAAGTTTGTTTCGCAGAAAATATGGTTATTTGAAAAAACCTAAATATAAAGTTTTCAAGATCACAAATGGGAAGTTATCAGTGTGGGTCGCACCCAGCCTCTTTTTTAGAAAATGAATGCTTCCAACTAAAGGTACAGTCTTACATGTATCTAATAAGTATACTAATATTGCTTTACATTTTGTGTGTGTCCTTTTATAACCAGACACAACAAGAGTACAATATTATGTTCTTGATAAGTGCTTTCAAACCACACTAAATGAGCTTACTTGAAATTCCGTTTATTCAATAAAGGCTTTCCATCCAGCATTACACGAGGCCATTTAATTGAAGATACAATGCGTTTTCAAAAAGAAATAAAAGCTCCATCCAAGGACTACAAGCAATGTATGTATTGTATACCCACCCGTTCACCAGAAATTGTGCTAATGCAAAAGATGGTGGATTTTATATTTAATCACGCAATCATATTGAAATGTTATCCCTGCACGTTTTCAAATGAACCTAAAATGAGTTGTTTGAAGAATTCTGTGGAAGAGCAATGAATTTACTGACTGATAATAATTTTACGTTCGGAATTCTAAAATACGCCAACTCTCACTCTAGTGGACTGAAAGAAAAATATAATACCATGGATATGTTAGTATTCAATGACCTATTTCGATTCGCGCACGTAATTTTGGTTAGTTTCTGCCCTCGAACACTTCGCTCAAACCAAGGATATCGAGGAATAGAAAACATGGGGAAGAGAATAGCAAAAAAATAGTGTTAATATAATTTATATTCTATTGAGGTTTAAAGACTTTAAATGGAAACAAAAAATTTGGTAAATTCCTGTGACTTTAATGAAAGTACAGTTCTGAAGTTTTTGAGTTCTTAAATCAACAACGGAAGAAGGGAACAGAATTAATTTCTGTTTTTGAGAAGTTTAAGTTGGATTGACAGGAAAACCAAAATGAAGAAAATTCGACTAGTTAGGATCTAATTTTTCAGTAATTTTTGGTGAGTTAATACGCTACTATGGTTCAAGGTTAAATTGCAGTCAAATGCATTTTGATTTTTTGATTTTTTCTCATCTACTTCATTTATCGGAAACTGTTATCGACCATAACTCTCCCACTCCTCTGCTTCACCCTAAGTCGCCGGGTTGACTTTAGAAAACGTCGATAGGCTTCCCGGTTTAGGGTTGTTCCATGTCTGAGGCCAACTAAATGCAGGTGGATTTGTTTCATCAAGACGGTTCTGCTCCTACCTGGACAATGGAGTTTTTACTGTAGGTTATAGGTTCTGGGTATCACTGCTACTAAATTCCCAGAGCATCGAAAAAACAGCAGTGCACCAAAGTCAGGTTTCTGGCGTGGGTATGAGATAAACAAAGTTGGCTCAAAATAGTAACAGACTTTTGAAGAGGAGTAAGCAATTTTACAATTTTTTTTTGTATCCCGTCTTAAACAACAAGCACGTTTTTGAGTTCGATTTTAAAATTTCATGTTTTTTATTAACTCAATTAGTCACCCTAACAACAATATAATTAGGGTGGGTTGGAGTTCTGAATACAAAAATTCTGGATGTAAAAAATTCTGCATGGCCAAAATTCTGTTTTCAAAATCATTATGTGCATCAAATTTTGTTTTTCGAAATTCGGTATTTTCATAATTCTGCTTTTCAAAATTATGTTAAAAAAATAATGCTCACAAAATTCTGTTTTCAAAATTCAAATTCAGCTTTTAAAAAAAAAGTTACCTGTATCTCTGAATTGGGAGTAAAGATTTTTTTTTTGTAATTCCAACCGTTCGGGATCTTCTTTAATTGTATTTTGTAACTACCAGATTTTGAAAAGAATTTTGATAAATTCAATGGAAAGGGAACATGTTTGAAAAGCTATTACTTTCAATGAGAATGCAGAATTTTGAAATTTAGAATTTTTGCTTGTGTGTATGAGAATTTTTTTGAATTTTTTTAAGAATCTGTGCATCATTCTTAGAGGTTTCGAATTGAAAAATTAACTGATTTTCAAAGTTATGCACTACAAAAATTGAGGAAAGCGGCCTTCTCAATCTGTAAATATAACACTAGCCTAAAAATTAAGCATTTCCTACCACAGGAACGAATATATTTTTCATTTCAGTAAATCTGACCTCAGAATTGATTTATTACGCTAGCCCATCGAGATAAACTTACCCTGAACGCCTGAAGAACAAAAAATACCGTTATTTTAATGACTTTTTAAGTTAATTAATTTCTTCGTACAGTCGTTATCCAGCTCCCATCTAAAGTTTTTTTTTCCCCCAAAGTGCAACCTCTTGGACCACATTGATGAAAGGGTTAAATATATTTAATATGAGAGGGCAAAGTTTACAAAACGTTCGCGAAACTATACAACATGCAAAATTAAATGCCACATAAAACGAATGGATACACTTTTAATTAACTCAATATTTATATTATATTCATTTCAGTGTGTGAAAAAATACATTATTTTTGAGTTGAGTTCACATCGTATGTACGTGCATTTATATAAAATGGCAGATAATAAGCGCTCTAGACCTCTGTATGAATAAAATGTTGCTGAAACAAACATAATGACCCTATGTTTGTACGGAAACATACATAAATGACAGTGACAGGGTGACAGTTGCTGGTAGTGCTGGCTGGTGTTGCTGCAGTTGTCAGCTGAGTGTGCTATTAAATTTAATGCTTTTGAAAGATGACAGAGATATATACTTTCACCTGGGTTCCGGACGGGATTGAGTTAAAAAATTTAAAAACACACATTGGTTAATGTCACTGAGTGCGGGTAGTTTAAATAATTAATAATGATACCTACATAAATGGGAATGTGGTATGAATGAATATGTTCGTCTGGTTATTATGAACTTTTATATGTGCACAGTTATAGATATGGTGACCATTCTAGAAAAAAACTTCAGTCCACTTTGAAGTGATTCTGATGCCATTCAACTGGAATCCAAATTCCCTGAAATTCTTTCCTCAACCAGTTTTTTTTCTAATAAAATTGTGTTTCTTCAGAATTTTCTTCTTCTTCTTCTTCTTCTTCTTCTTCTTCTTCTTCTTCTTCTTCTTCTTCTTCTTCTTCTTCTTCTTCTTCTTCTTCTTCTTCTTCTTCTTCTTCTTCTTCTTCTTCTTCTTCTTCTTCTTCTTCTTCTTCTTCTTCTTCTTCTTCTTCTTCTTCTTCTTCTTCTTCTTCTTCTTCTTCTTCTTCTTCTTCTTCTTCTTCTTCTTCTTCTTCTTCTTCTTCTTCTTCTTCTTCTTCTTCTTCTTCTTCTTCTTCTTCTTCTTCTTCTTCTTCTTCTTCTTCTTCTTCTTCTTCTTCTTCTTCTTCTTCTTCTTCTTCTTCTTCTTCTTCTTCTTCTTCTTCTTCTTCTTCTTCTTCTTCTTCTTCTTCTTCTTCTTCTTCTTCTTCTTCTTCTTCTTCTTCTTCTTCTTCTTCTTCTTCTTCTTCTTCTTCTTCTTCTTCTTCTTCTTCTTCTTCTTCTTCTTCTTCTTCTTATTCTTCTTTTTCTTGGTCTCCTTCTTTTTTTTCTTCAATTTTTTCGCAAAATTTCTCCAACTACCATTCACATCAAAAAAAAATAATTTTTGGAAAAAATTCATATTTGAATCAATTCAAAATGGATGGTCACCCTTATTTTGTATTGTCTGAAAAATATTTTTTTTTCTTTTCATAATTATGATAACTTTTGACATGCAGACTGTGACAAGAATCCTATGGGAACTTTATCGTAAATTTATCGCATAATAGGCCCTTGGAGGAACCTTAAAGCAAAAACGAATGTTTAATGATTATTTTAAAAATGTAGATACCTACGACTATGTACATATACATTTATACAAGTATGTATGTACCTGCATCATACATAAAAAAAGATTTGATCAATGGCAAATTGAAAGCTTTCAGAATAGAAAATAATGGTAATGGAAGATGAAAATTTATGTAGTAATTACATGTGAATTGGACAGAAAACATTTATATCATTGTAGTTCGAAATTCCCTCAGCACAAATTTATTTTTTATGTTTTATGAAATACATTTTAATATTTTTTGTTAACGATTTGAACAACATTTTTATAATCTGCTTCAAATACCAAGAAAAAGGTCAAAAAAGGAAGCGGCTAAAATAGTTTGGAGTTGGTATTTAGATTTTTAAGATGAAAAAAAAAGATTTAGGCATTTTTTTACAATGCACTCACTGCCACTTCATTTTTCTTTTACTTTTGATAAGACTTCTTATCTTACATTTATAACTCTCAACCATTCCAGTGTGCTTTCTATTGAATTAATAGATGGGACCTATAATTTATGCCGAATTTAAGAAGAGATACTCTTGGAGAATTTGTCAATTTCTCCCAAGACGCAGCAGCCTGGGAATCGAAATTAGACCTCTACGGCATGACAGTCCTAAGCACTAACCATTATGCGACTGCAACGGGCTACTTCTACGAGCAACTTAAAACAAAGAGTTCGAGTCCTTGACTTCGAGTTTGTCACGGTTTTGTTTCTCATACGTTAACCTTACTCCACATTCAATATCACTTCAAAAAATTGATGAAACTATCTACATAATAGCACACCATCTTGAAAACATCTTCGCATTTCGCAGCTGATAAATTATAAAGTTCAAATATGGTTTAAACAGAAAAAATCTAAAAATTCCCAAATCCCCTTGACATAATGCCAAATCGAAATCAAAAAGTGAAAAGTATAAGTTTTGTTTAACTTTTCACGTCGACGTCTTGTTGTTGTAAAATTAATCTCACTTAACAGTTTACAATATTTCTTGATTCCTTGGGAGAGAGAGAGAGAGACAGAGAGAGACAGAGAGACTTTAGCAAAACATAAATGGTTTCTTTTTTGTTGTTGTGTTTTCAAGATTTAATCCCCAGAGCAACCATTATACATTTTGAGTTTTTTTTTTATTCTCCAGATTTGACGGAAATGCCCCCATTGAACGCTACACTCAAATTGAACAGCCATCTGTTACGCAGTCATGGTTTCGTACACCATCATCCAACTTTTTGGATAAAGAGATAGAGATAGAAAGAGAGAGAAAGAGATAAAGTCGATGGAAACAATTTTAAAAGAGCAAGAGCATCGAAGTGCGCCAGGGATTACACGGCAAAGTTTATATTTTCCGCCTTATCGTGTTTCTAAGCGTCTATATGATGAGAAACTTTATCTTAAATAAACTTTTTACTAGCTGCAGCAGCTGCAGCCTCCATATCAAATGCAATACTTCAGCCCATTCCATCCACCCAGCACTCATAAAGTAATGCTTGTTGGCCAGATTCCCATTTTCCCATTGCTGGTAAATCCTAAGAGTACTCATCCTGCTTAGCTGCATCTGCCTGCATAGTACCTTGTGTTTTAACTTTTGTTCCTTAAAAACTGGACAATACAAACTTTTCCTATATACGTATATCTTTATATACCAAGGCGAACATGTCGAAATAAAACCAAAAGGACGAACACTTAAATTTCGAAAACTTTTTGAATCTTCCTTACAAAATACAACATCCTTCAATTAAACGAAGTGAAGTGAAGTGAAAATCTTATAAATACCTAATTCTTGGTAGGTACCTATACCTTAAAGCTAAAGTAGATAAATTTTAATTACTGCATCTTCATTTGGATCGGATAGGGCATCAGAATTGGTTTTTATTTAAAACTTATCTCTTTCCGATACGAGCATTTAGCAAACTTAAGATTGGTTAGGTAGGTATATAAAAGGGGTGTTCGTTATTCGGTTCCACCCATTAATCTTCTTCGGCTGGATTGTTGGAACTTTTCGTGTACAGCATCAGGCAGGTTTTAAATGAACTTGCTGAGGTTTAATGAAGTGAAAGTCACTTAACAGTTAACACCTTGTGGCCAAACTTACATCAGTGCAGGTGATGAGGGATTGATTGGGAAGAAAAAAAATCAAACACAACCGAAACCGCTAAGCTTTAATCCGTTGAAAATCCAATTAAGTGTTTTGTTCGAGCGAAAATTTGTATGCTACGTTAAGCAAATGACGGTAATAGGTCGTCCGCGTCCCATCATCGTCTTCCTTTGGATTCATTGTTTAAGTTTTTTTTGTTGTAAGGAGTGCTTAGTGTGCATGGCATTTTATTAGCGATATTGTGTGGTTTGGAAGTGTTCATGTTTTATTTCACTGACAAAAGAATCTAATGAGACTTAATTTGATGACGCAGAGATATTGGTGATGTTTTGTTGGAGTAGATGTATGCCATGTAGTGTAAGGAAATTATTGATAGATATAGATTTTAGTTTGATTCATCGATGCGTTTAAATTAGGTTAAGCCTTAAAAGGGAAAACAAAGAATCGTCAAAATTTCTAAGCCATGATCTAAGGTTTAAGAAGTTTGAAACTTATATCTAAAAAACTAAAAGAAAATCTTAATACATTATTCAAATTTTTGATGAAAATTCTGTTAAAAGAAATTTTTTGATCAAATCCATTTACCCACCTTAAAAAAGCACACTACAAAGTGTTCCTTTGCATAAAAGGCGAGTTAAAAAAAAAATATGCTTGTTAAAAATATCGATGTTTGGGCTGAAGGACGCCATCTCAGATAAAAAATGGGGTTTCCATACATGTTATCGATAACAAGTTTAAAAATATCATTACTGGTCCAAAACCATATATGTGGCCTGAATTGAAACAATGAGAAATCTCTGACCTAAGCAAAGCTGTAATAGCCTCATGTATTGTTGGGTGGGGTGTTTTTTTTTTCTAGCACAAGGACCATTGAGGCTTTAAAAAAACACACCAAATAAAATGTTTTGCTTTTGTAAACATGTACAGCCATATTTAAAATCAAATCTTAAAGGTTGCTTAACTCTAAGAAAGCTCTAAGAATGGTTTAAGTAGAAAATCCATATTTATAATCAATTTGAAGATCTAAGCAACGTTACTTAAAGGTGTCTTAAGTTAAGTACGAAATTGTTTGTTTAAAGCTTACTTAAATGTTGACTTCGAAATAATCATTTTCTTATTTTGGTGAATTTGATATTTCTATTATTTTGTGAAATAATAATTTTGGTGATTTTAGTTAAAGAAATAGAAATGGAATATAAAAGAGTTTTGAACGATTTAAATGTGTTAAAATCCTTAAGTGATATGAGGAGAAGAAGGAGGGTTGTAAAAATATACAAACCTCGTTTTAACCCAATGGGGCTGGATGACAAATCTTTCCGATTGCGATACCGATTCTCTAAATCCAACATGAGAAAAATAATCGAACTCGTACGAGCTGATTTAGTTGGTGCCAACAGGGGTGGCCATATCGATCCTGATCTACAAGTTATGGCTGCCATCAGGTATTGGGGAAGGAATGAGGTACATACTCAATGTCAACTACTATATTGCCTTGGTACTTCTTTTAACAAACTATTTTATATATATTTCAGATACAGGATGATGGAGCGGATATGCATGGTTTTAGTCAAGCTACACTTTGCAAAATAACTCAAAAAGTTGCGAAGGCATTGGCCATGAAAATGCCTATGTTCGTCAAAATGCCGGAACAAACTAAAATAATGGAAGGGTTTAGGAACATAAGAGGTTTTCCAAATGTTATGTTTTTTTTTTTGTTTTTGGCAACTTTCAATTTGACAACTAAAACCTAATAGTTTCCAGTAATAGAATCCTCGTTTCTATTACTTTTTGGACAGAGACGTCGCTTAACTAAGTAACAGTCGAAAATCGATTATGAATAAGTATTTAAGTAACGTTACTTAAAAGCAACTTAAATATTTAAGTATACTTAACTAATTACCGTCTTAAATTGCTCTTAAGGAATCTTTATAAATATGGCTGGTAGTGTATTTTTTTTAATCATACTTTGTTATGATATGAATTGCCTCGTACGTATATGATTTAACACCAAAATCGCAAAAAAAAAATTCAAAATTTTTGGTTTTGTGTTTTTTTTTTTCAAAGTCTCAAAAACTATTTATTTTTTGAAGTGAACTACCCACGACAGAATTAATCATTTAATTTCACATTATATAATTAATTCACAGTTTTCAATTGTATTTTTTTAAGGATTGCAAAACACCAAATTTATACAGCGTATATGTATATCATGAAGCGGGCGCTAGTAGGTGCAACAGTAGAAGCAGTATCAACAGAATTACCAAAGAACTCACATGTGTCCAAAGCTCAGAGTTGAAAACTTTGAATTGAGCCCGACGCCTAATGACCTGCCAGAAATAAAAAAAAGTTCCCAAGTACGCGCTGAACATCGAGTGAGCTCCTGTACCTACTCATTGAGAAATACTGGGAAATTGAGAAATACTGGGAAATTGAGAACTTTCTTTAAGATTCGAAAAGAAAAAATGATTGTCAATCTCCCTAAAAATGAGATATACGAGTAATAGTGAGAGGGATTTGTGTGCTTCCTGGTATAACCAAAGTTATAGAACACTCGTCACCGAATAAGCAGGATCTTTCGGTGTGGACCGCATTATTTACAAGCTGTTTTTCAAAATTCTGTATTTCATATTCTAATTTTCATAATTTTGTTTTTTAAAAGTTTTGTTTACATGTTTTAAAAGAAAAATCATTTTGATAATGTAAAATGTATCGTCGTCAAAAGTATATATGTACTTCGTTATGTGTTGCACAAAACTGGTTCATTCTTACTTTCAAAATATTTAAAAAAAAAAAAAAAAAAATAAGCACCATTTTATTCTTCAACTAGAATTTCGATAAACATAGAAATTTTCAGAACAAAAGGAAAAAAAGAAAAAATAAAAAAAAAAGGATATGTGTTGGGCTGTGGGCAAAGGCAGAATTTTGAAAATCAGAATTATGAAATTTGTAACAATATTTTGATCGTTCCCAAAAAAAAATCTCGATTTCATTCTCTTGTATCATTTTGTATTAAAAGTTATTTCCAATGCTCTTCCTCCGGTCCATTTTCAACTCTGTTAATATTCGAACTTTACCTTAAATTAAACATACAACGTTAAATCAATTTAAGTACTTTTATAATCATATTTATTTTTCAGCAAAAAAAATAAAAACAATTTGTGACTAAAACATTTAAATCAAGAAGAACAAAAAAATGTCAATTATTAAAGAATTTATGATTTTACGAATTAAATCTCTTTTCAGCTTATAGTAAGTACCTAGCGTTAATTTTAAATTATCACAAAATAATTCTTGTTAACAAATTGAAATCAGTGGCAAATTTCCAGCCAACAACCATAATCAATAAAAAAAAAGGTTAACCAAATCAAAACACTTAACTGCTTGCTTCTATTTAAAATCATTTTCATTATAATTAAATTCAATGACTTACCATTCCAATTATAGGATTTATATAATATAATCAATCAAAAGAGCCATTTTACAGATTCCATGGAAATTCATCAATCAACGCAATTACCAAAATAATAGAATTTTACATTTGAATAGATGAATAGGAATTTAAAAAAAAAATATAATTCAATCATCCGCAGCAGACCGAACACGTTATCAGTCAAACCATATCACACAAAGTCATTACCACAAAAGTGCAACATTTCAATTGCCACAAATTGATGCAGGACACCATCACTATATTCTGCTTAACTTCGCATATAATGCAAATTGCAGTGAAACAATATTTTGGACTCACAGTTCTCTCTCGGTGCTCAAGTGAATTTCCCCAAATTAACATTATCGAAATGTTTATTTCGAATGTAATTTTAAAACAATTTGATGCAGTGGCAAACCACTACTGGCTCAACTGACGCTCCCAGATTGTGAATTGTGATATCGCTCAACTTTAAGGACACACCACGTTTCTCTGAATCTGCCAGTGGATTCGGGTTAACCATAATTGTGACTATTTGATTTTAAATATAGTTAAATTTGAATGTCAGTGAAGCTTCATCTGCTAATTATGCAAGCATACAATTTATTTAGGGTTACCTATGGACATTTTTTTAGCAACTTTTCGTTCGATAATAATCGATAATTTTCGATTAATCGTTAGTTTTTCGTTGAATAGTTGTGACATTTTTCAATTCGTTATTCTATTTAAATTATAATTATAATTATGCAAACATACAATGTATTTAGGGTTACCTATAATAGACATTTTCTTAGCAACTTTTCATTCGATAATAATCGATAATTTTCGATTAATTGTTAGTTTTTCGTTGAATAGTTGTGACATTTTTCAATTCGTTATTCTATTTAAATTATAATTATAATTATGCAAACATACAATTTATTTAAGGTTACCTATGGACATTTTCTTAGCAACTTTTTATTCGATAGTAATCGATAATTTTCGATTAATCGTTAGCTTTTCGTTGAATAGTCGTAACATTTTTCAATTTGTTATTCTATTTTACTACGTTTTTGATTTGTTTGTTGATTTCATGTGTTGTTATCAAGTTGAAGAAGTGTTTCGCTAAATTAATATCAACTTAGAAATACAGCACAAACATTATTAAACGAATTATTGCTGTAAAAATATTTAAATATAAACTATGCCATCTTCTAAAGCAGTCAACAAGTAAAGAAGCAGGGAGTATTGGCTTCAATAAGAATATTGTTATTGGATTAAATTGTAAAGCTTTTCTCATATACTATTTAGAATATTTGCTTCAATAAGACAATCGTTATCGGAGTAGATAGATGATATAATGTTTATTTCAGACATTTATTGGAGTATTTGCTATAATATGAATGCAGAATGAATTATTTGCATTAAAATACCAAATATAAAAAAACTTATGATGCCATTTTTTTATATTGAAGAAAAAATTCAATTTGAGTGATTGCATAAATATTTCCTTTGCGTATTTAACATTTTTTTCACTGTAATTAATTTTGCGTTGGGGTCATGATTCTTTATAATTCTCTGAATCCAAAACTTAAAGTGAAAAAATTAAGTTTCCAAAATTCTGTATTTCAAAATTCTATAAATCTGAAATTCTGCAATCCAAAATTCTAAAAAAGGTGAATTCTGTATTTCAAAATTTTCTATTCCAGAAATCTCTAAATGACAAAAGCCAAAAATTGTTAACTTTAAATTTTTGAATACAGAAAACTTAAGTTTGGGTCGGTTTAAAAATAGAACCACATTTTGGAAAAACTGTTTTCATGGAAATAACACATTAAAAACAAAATGTTTATTTGATTTTTTATCGGTTTATGATAGCCCATCAAGAAGTAAATAGACTTTTCCTAGAACTCTAAAGTACAAGTAACCAGAGTTCAGAACACTGAACAAATTACGAAAAGTTGAAAAATATACTTGGAGTAAAAAAGAATATTTAAGAAGGTTATACAAGATTTTACATTTTCATTACATTAGTCATTAAATTTTTTTTTTGTGTTGTTTGGTTTTTGTTTTACTTTTTGGTGTTTTGTTTTCTCTTGAACGTTTTTCTTGTTTTTTTTTATTTTGTTTTTTAATTCGATTGCCAGAAATGCAAAGTTCAGGCATAGACAAAGTAATTATCTTTGATTTGAATTGATTACTATAATATTGGAATTTTCTTTTGCAAATTGGCACCGCAAATTGGTCCCAGTTTCAATACGCAGAAGAAATAAAAACTGACAATTGGCAAAAATAATAAAATATAATAAAAAATAATAACTTAATGAATTATAAATTCGTGTGTTGAATTTTTCTTAGATGAAAAATGTATAGGGATCATTTCATTACTAAGTCCATCGCTATGTAAGTCCATCAAATGTTTGACTGAACGTACGAGTACATATAAATACAGTAAATTCCACATTCGTTGTTTTTGTTTTGTTTAAAACTATCCGTTTTTTACGCTTGTTGTAGTTTCGGAACCACTTTATCCACACCACACGTTATCTACTATAGCAAAGGAGTTATTCTGACGAAGAACCCCCATCCTAGATTGTCCGACTCGTAAAAAAAATATCAAGTATAGGACTCCCGAGAAAACGACTCCATTTAAAAAGTCTCGATTTCATTTCGTTGCCAGCCCTATATTCGATACAAACCTGAACAAATAAAACGAAAGAAAAACAATGAATTTATTTAATTTTGTGCAGGCATTTTAAAACATACCTCGTCAAGTGGTAACCCTTTAGGTAGAATACATTCTACTTATCCACTTTTATGCCATAGAAATTCACAAAACAGCATATTTACAACAATATTTTCACGTCGCACAATTCAATTTCAATTTGGTGAACTTTTGTGATGCATCTACGTAATTCTGCAGGACAAAGCTACGCAAATGCCTGTTCCACCGTGCCGCGCTGTTCTGTTGAGTGCTTACGCAAAAAAACATACCAATTCCAAACATTATGTGTGCCGTTGAACTGTTTTCGCATTCCCATTCCAAGTTGCAGTTAAGGAAAAAATAACTTAGTTTTGCATAAAATTCGCATGAACTTTTGTTGGTTGTATAGCAGGTACCTTGTATAATAGGAATACCAGGAATTCCCCATAAGGGGCTCAACATTAATCGACTCCCGTCCGATCGACCAGAATGGAGCGGGAGACGTGACCGTAGGTAGGAGGTATACGATAAACGGACGAGACGAGAAGAGAAGAGTGAAATGTTTACCATGAACATTTAGTTCTCCACAAAATGGGTTGGATTTGGTGCAGCAGTTTAAAAGCACACTGTTCCATTTAACTGTGCAGCAGTGTAGCATCATATAGTCCAGGTGGACCACAACACTGACAACCAAAATAAATCGTACAACTTTCTTTAAGGATATACTCGTAACTTGTTAAGAAAACGGAGACACTAAGAAATATATTTACCAAGATTTTTATCTATCATCTAATCAACAAATTAACTAAAAACTTCATCGAAAGAAAATTTCACACATTTAAATTTTTTGATTAGTAAAAAGAAATATGGAATGTAATAATAATGTGTTCTCTATTATGAAATCAAATATATTGGGATGAAATAAAGTAAATTGCTAATGAATTAGAATAAAAAGGGGAAGTGAAATGAAATGGTATGAAATGGAATGAAATGAAATAAAATGAACTGGAGTGAAATGTAATAAAATGTAGTAAAATGGACTGAAATGGAATGAAGTGGAATGAAATGAAATAAAATGAAATAGAATAAAATGAAATGAAATAAAATGAAAAGCAATCAAATGAAACGGAGTGAAATTAAATGGAATATCAAACTCATATTAGTCGCGTTTTATTATTATAAATAACCTATACAGGTTTTCTTATCCGGTTCTAGGTTATTTTTTTAACATGTAATACAACAACAATTTGGGATCTTGCTTTTTATCTAGGTTATCTTTTGTAACCCAGAAAATAGTTTTAACTTCGACGGCTAGGTGGCCACTTTCATCGTAAATGTTGATATTAGTGTGAAAAAAAAACAAGAAAAAGTGAGATGTCAACAAACAAAAAAATTAAATCAACGATTTCAGTCAGCCACAGCAGACAAACACAAAAATTTACACCATAAACGAAAATTCCCATAGCAGCAACGCAAAGTAAAAATTTTTCATAACCTTGATCGTTTTATTATCACAGGGTAACCCATCCAGGTTATCGGTGATAAAACGCGGCTATTGTCGTCAAAAAATAAAAGAAATATTTTACTTATTTAATATTTGGTATTTTTTTTATACTTTTTTTCACGACTGTGCCTGTGCATCAAAGGAGACCAGGAACATTTTATATCCTCCACTGGGCACCAGAGGACGAAACACAATCAGTTAAAACTTGGGGCAAGTGTTTTAGTAATGAGTTTTGATCCGATCATATTGGAGTCGTCATTTATTGGATTAGATATAAGGTCATCCATGGGAGTTGGATATCCATAGCTACATCTATCCATACCTATATACATACCTAGGTTTTTCGCAGCAAAATAGAATATCGTTAGGAATTTTATAGTTCAACAAAATTACATCATGGATGGATAAACAATTTGTGAGGAGTGAAGTAAGTAATTAAAAAAAAAATAAACAAAAAACAAAAACAAACAAAACAATATAAGATATGTACATCGATTTTACTAATTGAATTCTGCATGAATAAGTATTAGTTTTGCTCTCGAATTAAGGAGGATGCTAATGGAAAATTCTCTGGCCTCTGTTGCCCCTTAATTCCACTGTCCACATGGCCACTCATCTCTATTAGGGATTGTATATGAATCGAAGGGTTTGTGATTTTGTTTTTGAATTTGGTCGCTTATGCCCATTAAAATGGAGTACCTACTTATTTTTGTTTAGGGAAATAAAAAAAGGCAGAACAAAAATGGTTAAGTGAGTTTAAAAAAAATATCAATATTGAATAATAATAATTGTAAGCTATATAAAAAAAAAATCAAAAATTTAAAAACTTGTGTTTTATCGAAGTTTGATGAAATTTTAATTGCATCTAGTCAAGGGGTCAATATAAACACGACATTCTCAGTCATGTCGTTTTCCATTGGTTCTACTCCAATATTCAATCATTCTGATTTCTGAAGTCCAATGGAACAATTTTATTTGCTTCCACTCATTTCTGAAGTGTTCCAAAAGAAATGGCTAACTTAAAATTTGAGGAACTTGAAGTCTCATTTAAAATGTACTTGTATTTTTTTTTATTGAATTCTGATTCCAAATCAAGAATCATTTTAATTTTTTCAGAATTGTCAGTAGAGTCAACAATGAAATGGTTTCAGACTGGCGGCCATTTTGAATTTAGTGCTTTTTAGACTGGGACATGCTTTTAGAGAAAAAAATTTAAGAAAAAAATTGTATTGTTTGGCAACCAAATGCAATGTTTTTGTCACTAAGTTTAATTCTTAGTGCCTTAAAAGGTGGACTGCTTAGACTCGGTTTAAATCCTGGTGAAGCCAATTAATTTTTTTTTTCAATTAATATGAATAGAATTAAAAGGTAGAGAGAAACAAAGATGTCAATCACTTCTTAGTTAAAAATTGAAGAAAATAATGTTTGAAGACTTGATTGTGAGACCAATATTTCATTATCAAACACCTTTTTTCTTTCACCAATACGAAATTAAATAAAGGTCATACGATCTTTTTGCTATGCGTGGTTACATCTTGTTTATCAGACTGAGTAAAAACACTTAGTTTGATATATAAAAGTTATTACATAGTTATTAGGGCCGGCCCCACCATATGTGCGAGATATGCAAATGCATAGGGCGCAGAGCTGCAGGGGTGCAAACTCACAATAAAACTACACTCATATGTTTTCATTCTTTTTATTACCTGCTTTTTTTTTATTATTATTTTTTTACTATGTCACTATCAAATACTAATGCATGCGAATTAAACCATTTTATCATTTTGCAAAAAAAAATCATTCGTATAAGCTTCGTATATATAAACTATAGTACTCTCATGGTGGAAGTCGAATGTGGCGACATCTAAAGTATGCCGGCAACCCTTACTCTTTTTTTTTGCGGAGAGCTTATGGAGGTTTTAATGGATATTTATTGATATTTTTTGGATGCAATAATCCAAAAAATAGTCTCCTCTTGCTCCTACCACCAATTTTTGACGCTTAAAGACTCCTCAAATCGGATTTTACACCTCAAGTTTTGCAGCGTCCGACGCACGTAGACTGTGCAGATTTAAATCTTGCACACAAGCAAAATCTCTCAATCTTATGCGCTCACCTCTTTAAAACGAAATGAATGTGGGTGGTTTTGTTCACTGTCAAGCACGATTTTCTCTTTTTGTGTCTCTTGGTAGTTTGTTTACGTTTCGAATGAGAAAATATGAGTAGAATATTTCAAATAGGAACCGTTTTTTTTTAATGGAAAGGATGAGAAAAGAGCAAGGTGTGAATTGGAAATAATAACGGTTATTCTCTCTGCACTTGTTTTTTGTTACTGTTTTGAATTATGTAACCTATTATCTTTGTCACTTGATTTGATTTCTCTAGAAGAAGTGGTAGTTTTGTTTTGTTTGTGATAATTTGTAGCTAAATAGATAAATTAAACTGCAGTTCTCTGATTAAGTTTTTGAAAAATATATTATTAATTAAGAAGCGTGTGTTTTGAGGGATTTGTGTTTTGTATTTGTACGTACCAATAACCCATTAAATTTAAAGCTGAAAACACTGGTGGAACTGTGAAAATGCTAGGTGAAGTGTTTTAGTTTTTTTTTAGAATTATTTTTTATTTTTTTTACATTTTTTTTATTTTTGTTTAAATTCTTTATTATTTTTGTTATTGAGAACTAGGCCTACAGGGGATACCTCATTCAAAAGCCTACCTCATGCGTAAAGTGGAAATGGCTTAAGAAACGAAGTAGGTAATGAAAATAAGAAGCGCAAAAGCTAAATTTTGCACAGGGTGCTCGTTTGGGCTGGGCCGGCCCTGATAGTTATTGAGCCTATATATTAAAGGTCACCTTCAATCCAAACACGTAGTTTAAATTAGACTTTAGTCATTTGTTTTTTTAGTTTTTTTTTCCTAGTGGTGCAGACACAGAAAAATTATTTTTAAGGTTAATCCAGGGTTAACTCAGCATATTTGGTCATTCTTACAATAACACGCAAGGCTTCAGCTTAAGGTGTTACAAATTTTCTTAATGTCAGAGTTTAGTATGACTTTTACCCTGTTTCTCACTTCACATTCCAAGCTTCAATGAAATTGGAGTTACATCTTATACTATTTACCTGGTGAACAATATCTATACAAAAAAAATTGTTTTTGTTTCTGTTGTGCTAAAGAAATATTTTCGGATTTTAAGATATACCTTTCGAAAATTGAAAACTCTTTAAAAAATGTTTTTAAGGTTAATTTAAGTTTAAGATTGGGTACTTGTTTATAAGATTCATAAGAATAGTGTGATTTTTTCGTTATTTTTGAAGCTATGCAACGCAGGGTTATTTTATTCAAAATAAAATTTTATAAATTCCATAAGTACGAATATTTGTCTTTAAAAATCAATTTCGATCCATTCAAATTATCTTGTACTTTCGGAGAAATTCACTAGGTAGATTACTTTTTGCAGAACATTAATAAATATATTTACACACAACACTGATGATTGACTGATTGTATGATGAGATGATTGGTTGTTCCGGCAAAATTTTATCTGGACTTTTTTTTTTATTTTTGACACCATGTTTTTCGTGTCCTCTAATTCTTTTAGTATTAAAAATCATTTCTATTCGAAAATCCCTTGAACACGTAAAATACTTTTCCCTACTGTTTCCTAAGCCGAAGTGACTTGATAAGCAGAGTCAAGTTCTCATTTAGACCAAAATTTTAATTCATCCCGCTAAAATTTGTAATTAAATTAATATTTTTATATTACTACTATTTCAATTCATGCAATTCCTAATGTCTTATTGTCATAAATTCAAATTTGTATGGAAGTTAGTATCATCTATCCTTCTTCAAGAGTCATTAAATTACTCTGCAAGAGTCATTAAAAAATCAAAGCTTCAACAATATCCTATATAAATAAGAATTTAAAGAACCTCCTCAAAATTTTGAATTATTAAATAATAAATATTACTTAAGATCCAAACGAACAACAGACTTAACATTTAGCAGAAAGACTAAAAAAAAATGCTAAGAAAATAAATATAAGAAGTCATATTTTTCCCTCTTAACCATAATAATTCCCAATCCATGATCCAAACGCAAAAACATTTCAACCCTGACCTAAGTTCCATTGTCTATTGTATTGTTCATACAAAAAAATACATATCAGGTTATGATTAGGTTTGATATGACCTTCATTCCATTTTACAACAAAAATAACAAAATAAAATGCAAGACTAAATCGCACGAACTCGCTTTTGGAAGTTCAAGGTTATAAAGGAAGCTTTCTTTTATAAAAAAAACAGCTCTACATTGTTCACAAAAAAGTCAGCATAAAAATCAAAAGTATAAAGCTACTCGTACGTAAATAAGTTTTTACCAAAAATGTATTCCTTAGTTTTTAATTTATTAAAAAAAAATCAGGAAATGGGTACAAAATTATTAAAATAAGCGACGAGGCCTTGGAACGGGATTAACCTTAAAATATGTCGATTAACTCAAGGAAATTTTGAAACCATTATTCCCATTGTGTAGTTTTTTGACAAAAATATTGAAAGCTGGACAAAAATATGTAAAAACAGGAGTTCTCAAAAAAAAAAAAAAAAATTCGAAAGTTTCCTTAAAATTTTTTTGTACCAAATTTGAATCAAATCGGTTCACCTGTTAAATGTTTATCTGTTCTTTTTTTTATAACTACGTTACTTGTCTTAATACAATCTATGGATACGTTGGTACTATATACTACCCATGTATAAAAATAAATTTTTCATAGTGTTAAAATTTGTTCCTCGTTCGACAGAGCATTTTGGCTTATAACAATTGCGTCTGGCGACTATATAGTCATAGGTAGGTACTTCACATGGATGTAGGTACTTCGGTAAACAGAGGGCATTTTATGTTTTCACACAGTGCTGTCATCTTTGCTTTCATAATTTTTAGCAAAAAAAAAAATTTAAACCTAATAATTATACAAAATCGTTTTGAAATACATTTTTAAATGTTTATTACTTATTTCAAAAAAGGTTCAAGGAGAGAAATGAAGAAAATATAAGTCCCAATTTTTGATGTCTTAAAATTAACATAACTTACCTAATTTTAAAATATTTAATTAATTTTTTCGACTTGGAGTGAAAATCTTACTAATTTTTATTATATTGAACAAATAAAAAAAAATATCAGTGTTCTACAATGCCTGAATGAATCCAAACACATATTAAGCATGTTACTTTGTATATATGGAAAAAATAGTACAAACTATCATGGTGGAAGTCGAATGGGGCGACATCTAAAAAGTGGGGGCCTTATTCCTTTTTTTTGCGGAGAGCTTATGGAGGTTTTAATTGATATTTATTGATATTTTTTGGATGCAATAATTCAAAAAATAGTCTCCTCTTGGCCCTACCACCAATTTCCGATGCTTAAGGACTCCGAAAATCGAATTCTACGCCTAAAATTTTTCAGCGCCACCACAAGGGTCGGGGCAACATTAAAAAATACTCGCCATGATAGTACTATAGTTTTCATATACAAAGATTGAATTTATAAAACGAAAATAGTTCCATTACTTCCCATTATAAATCTCTACAAAATGCTTATGATTATTTTTTTTTATCATTTTAAGAAATTTTACGAAGAGTCCGAAAGGCACTGAAAAAATTTTTTGGTTTTGGTAAAACGGTTTTCAAAAATTAAGATTTTTTTTAAATGGTAAAATTATGTTTGTATATTGGTTTTGAAAAATTTTATAAAAGTTTCAATTCTAAATCATGCCTTGAATACTAGACGGTTTTATCTTCTTCTAATTTTTGAAAACTAGAAATAAGTAAATCCTTTAAATGAATGAGAGTCATGATGGCGGCCACACCTTGAGGAAAATGCAGGTAGAAATAGTTCTGATTATTTTAGTTTAACTCTTATTTTAAGCAAACCTAAAGTACCCACAGATTTGAACTAACAGTAGTTTTGATTTGCTCCATTTGGTTTATTTACGTTTAAAAAAAAATTCTACTTATAGATTAGACGGTTTCGACGGTTTTATTGAACTATTACTAAACGTAAAAAAAAACTTTTAACATCTGATAACTTTTGCATTATTGAACAATTTTAAAAATTATTATTAAGTAATAATGGTGACAATACAGTGGAATTAGCAACTCCTAAGCCGACGAAAAAAATTTAACTAATCAAAATAAAGATACGAAAAAATGTATTCAGTTTGCTGCAGCACTGGTAAATTCTTGCTGCAAGACAAATATGAATGTAGGTACCCAAGAACCTCCATATTTCCATATGACTTTAATGCGCCATAAATTAAATAAAAAATATTCATAAAATTTATAGCAACATGCTCCGAGTTTGCTCTTCCCCAGGGGTGTTCGCGATTCAGCCAGCGAGCGAGCGAGTGAGCGGGTGGGTGTCTGTTTGGTCCTTGGTTGAGTGTGCATCAACCGGCATAAATATCTATTTAAAGAAGATTACACTGCTATATAGAGTAAGGGTATTACTTGTAAACAGAGGTCCTTGTGGAATTGCGATGCTGAAGGAGAATTATATGTACGTTGTTGTATAAATTTCTTGTGAAGATGTAGCAAATAATAGAGATTTCTGTTTTTTTTTTTTTTTGTATGATTTATGTGAAGAGACAAGAATAAAAGAAATAAAGAAAATACAAAAAAAAGAAAAAAGAAAAGCCATATAAATGTGACAGGTTTTTGTTTTGAACTAAGTAAACATTATATAAGACTTTACTCTAGAGCTTGTAAAACAAACAAAAAAAAAGGCTAAACAACGAAAACATTGTGTTTAATTGTTGCATATTATTATAGCGGTTTGAGAACTATTGTTAAATGGACTTGTTTGAAGAATTTTGAATGAAAGAAAAGATAAGTTGCTCATGTTGTAACTTAAGTTGAATACATGATAGGTTAAAACAAATTGCACATTATTCAAGTTAAAAGTAGAATAGTTAGAGCAGAAAATTAAATACTAAACTAAAAGGTATCTTATGTAATGTGAAAAAATTCATGAAATAAGCAACAATAATTCCTTGAATTTCAAATTTGTTTTTTTTTGACTTGTGATCCCACAGTTGTTACTTTTTCAAAAGTTCGAAATTGAAATTCTAAATGCCTTTGTTTTAGGTACTTACTTGCTCCTGTTTATCCTGATTGGAGTTATCTCATAATTAATTTTATTTTTTAAATTAGTCAATAACATAATCAATCATAGAAATTATCTAAATTCTTTCTAACAATGTATAATACCTAAATGGTTTAATGCTGTTCAGATACTTGATTGTTTGGTCTGTTTAATTTATACTTCCGACTAAAGGTACTGTAGGGCAAATTTTGGATTCGTGGAAAAATTCAAACACCAGATTTTGATCAAACTTGGCATTACTATAATAGGGAAAGTCGAGAAAAGTGTCTCACACGTTTTTTTATGACATTATCGGCCCAACATTTTTTTTGGAATTTTTAAAGAATCATATTATCTTTCTTGAAAACAAGGGTGGAATCGGCTAACGCGATTGTTGATTGTCGCTTTGTTGATAGTCGTTTTTGATTATCAACTCTGATTTGCTCTGTGTAAAGTGATCAATAAAACAGGCTGAGTTTTTGGCAGCACTTACAGTGAGAAACGTCATTTTGGTTCTCTTATTTATGTATTTGCTTTTATTTGACAATATTCTACACACAATTTATTTGCTTTAGAAATTGAATCCAAAATAACGATGTTACTCACAAAAATTTATGAAAACGATACCTAAATAGCTGTCACTTGAAATACAAGGAAAAAACGATTGTCGATTTGATAATCACCTTACATGGAGCAAAAGTATCGTTTTTGATTATCAACTATCAACTATCGAGTTAGCCGATACCACCCCAGATCTGACGATTTTTTTGAAAAAAAATTCCATTAAATTTAAATACATATTGGCTCACTTTTTTTATTTTATTTTCAAAGATAACAGTAGTACCTAAAGACCGTCAAAACCTCGTTCTCAAAAATCTCAAATTTTTTGAAAACAGTTCCTATTATTTTGATAAAATTTTTTGTGTGTAGGTAAATAAATAAATGTTAATAAATAAAAATATTATTAATCAGTGAAAAAATCAAGTAATACATTATTAACGGTATAACTCAAATAAGTTTAAAAAAAAATTTGTTTTAAAAAATTTCAAATTTCTCGTAAAAAAACTAAATTGTTTTCAAAATACCAATTTTCTAAAATATTCAAATACATTGAAATACATACATATGTATGTCATAATAATGTTAAGTATATGTAGAAACAAAGATTCAAACTAATAATAATCTCGATTGGTGAGATTAAAGCAGTACGATGCGTTCAGCAAATCTGGGCGAATAAAGTAGCCTAAATAAAATGTTTGCATTTCTCAGATTGAACGGTTTTTCTCATAATATTATGTATTTGCAATTTTTAAAAATCATACGATTGCTTTTCTGATAATATTGATTTGAATTTCAAATTTATCGTATTGGTAATTTTGGTTAGGTTTTCAAAAAAAAAATATTATTTCAAATCAACTTTATTATTATCAACTTCAAATTTAAACACCGTTTAGGTGATTTCAGTGTTTATTTTAGGAAGTAAATTTAATTTAAAAAAAAAATTAAGACTTTTTTCCAATTATACAAAAAAAAAAGATTATGAGATGGGGTAAGATGAGGGACTCATTTCAGTACCTTGCCTTTTGATATCTACAATATTATTTAACCAAAGTCATTCAATCTTTCCTCAGAATTTTTAAATCTATTCTAAATTCATAGATTTGATAGATGGACTTCAAAATCAGTGTTTTTGTTTGTTCTTCATTTCGCAAAGATTTTTTCATCTATTTTCTCATCTAACTGTTCAACAAGTTGTGTATACATGTATATATAGCGAAAGATATGATATATGCAGATCTCAGAATTTTAATAACAAAACTTTCAAATAATGCAGAATTATATAGAGAGAGTTTCGAACTAAATCTATTACATTAGAATTAAGTCAAATTTCAGTTAAAGGTATCCCTACCTCGCACAGAATCTAAATAAAGGATAATAACTCATATGAAAAATCCTTAAAATCGCAAACGATGAAAACTCATTACATATGTATGTACATATGTACTGTTGTGTTCTATCATTATTTTTCATAAGAAATTTTAATTAGAAATCAATAGCTTTTGTGTAATCAAGAAATTCAAATAATCTACCTTACTGATTGCTGAAAGTATTATTCCACCTTTAGTTCCAAAAGAATTCCTTCATTCTCTCTTAGTCTGGCGGAATTCAACTCATTTGAAGAATTCATGAGAAAAATGTAAAATTATTCCTTTTTAGGAATATTAACATCAAAACAAAAAAACTTGCTTTTCGAGCAATTTTCAAAATCAAATATAAAGTCTTCAGTCCCCCAGTTTTGTTTGCTAAGATATTTTGTATCGAACGCATAGACATACTGAGAAAGGATAACAAATAATTTACCCAGTAGGATTTCCGTTGACACACAATTATGATCTGACAGTCAAAAACAAGAACAAGGATTTTAAGAGCAAAGTGAAACTCATTTCAAAACATACTCAAACTCATATGGGGAGTATCATTACATCCTTTCTATGAATTTTTGTGCAAGTGACCTTCTCAAGTAAAGCCCTTAAAATTTTGTATTCGTATACGTAGCTTAGAATTTGCGAAAGGATATCTCATATAGGATACATATTATTTTCACCTTTGCGCTCCGAAATCACTTTTCATGATGTTTCTGTGCCACATGTCACTGAGTACACCTGTCTCTAATGAACTTACAAGGACATTCATGCTGCTGCTGGTGATGCTTAAATGTGGTCAGATGGTTGAGAAGTTGAGAATGCTATATATGTATATAGAAGAGGAGCAGGGACACACCGAAATATTGCTAGAAGATGAACAGGGTTAAGGGACATCGTACATGACGTTGAATTATTAAATCTACGGTTGAAAGGATGATTCTGACGCGTATCTTATCCTTGATGTAACGAAGGTTATATATTTAGATTAAAACAGTTTTAGATAAATTTTAAGTGAATTTGGTTTTGAATTTAATTTAATTTTTTTTTCTTGTAAGTTACAATAATTTATGAAGGTTTAAAATATGTCAAGGATGTTTTATAAGAGTGTTAGAGAAGATTTAAGAATTATGTCACTGCTAAGGTAAAATTTCGGATTCTTCAAACTTTAATTAATTATATTTGTATCCCAAAAAAAAGATATTGGAAGTTGAAAATAAAATCGTCTCAGCTCAGGAAACACTTGTTTTTTTAAACAAATGTAACTGATCATTGATGTTACGAGAAATTATTTAATTTATAGAAATTCAATGTAGATATTCATAGACGTAAAAAAAAAAAGTTTAAAAAAATCAAAAATTCAACGTGGCCAACACATTTTGGGCAGAAAATACATGAAATCGATTTGTCATGGCAAATAAATTTAATACTTGAAACGATATGGAGGCTTAAAAACGTAGATAATTAATTTTTTTTACAAATTAAAACTTAAATTAAATTTTATTCAACTGCCTTTAATTCAACTGCCTAAAAATATTTCTCCTCGAAAATTATCTCACTTTTGAGGCAAAAGTGTTCAACAGTGTGAAACACAAGTTTGCTTATTTGATTTAAATTTTTTTTTTGCTAATTTTTCAAATGCAAAAAAGAACCCAAAGTATGAATTTATCTTCTTACAGATACACTTAAACATCACCCAAAAACTAGATTAATTTTTTGGAAGAGTTATTTTAAAAAAAGTGTGCCATTGTTTGAATTTTGAAAAAGAAACACTTAATTTAAAAAAAAATACATTTTAAATAATGTCAAATTATGTTTTACAATCGATTCAGCAGCACAGATGCTTAAATTTGTTGAAAGAACTTGGAAAGAAAAAAATTGATGTTTTTGAAAAATTATAATAGTAATTTACTTATTTATTTATTATTTATTATTTATTTATTTTATTTATTATTAAGATCATAGATTAACTGTTTCCTAAGATTTTTCATTGAAATACGTCGAATCGATTATAAAAAAGGCAATAACTGGTCTTTAAAAAAATAATTTTTGACAAAATACTCTTAGAAAAAAATATCAAAATCGCTAGAGCCGTTTTCGAGATAAATTAGTTTTTTTTAAACGATTAATATTAATATTTTTTTATTATTATTATTTTATTTTCGAATAATTTCAATTTAAAATATTTCAAACATTCCATTAAAATTGTTAAAGAAGTTCTTGTATAAGTTTATAAGACAGTTTCCGTTATTTTTGGAACTGAAAACGAAACTACCAAAAAACTTTAAGTCCCACGCTTGGGATAATCGCTACTGTAAGTCATGCTGTAGGTCAAAGCACAGACAGTCAGACCGAAATTCAGTCTGTATTCTTTATATCTCGAGTTGGTTTTTTTTTTATGAATCCAAAACTGGCGTCATTTAATAAAGCGTTTCAGAATGTATGATTGTGTTTTAGATTGGTTTTTAAAATTTTTCCTGTTTAAATATTTTCATGATTTTTTTAATCAAATTTCATTCTTTACAAAAATATTGAAACGCGATCACTGAGATCATGATCTTAGAAAGAACGTACGTTACTAAAGATGTATTTTTGATTTAAAACCATCAATCAAAAGAGCTCTTGAGCAATAATGTTCCCTTTTTAAAAACTTTATTCAAAAACCGTATTAATATAATATTTTTAAATCATATTTTTATATTCTTCAGGACGTATTATCTTCATTAATTTCAGAATACATTTTCTTTTAAAAAGTTAAAACATTCTATGTTAAAATAATCCCAGTTTGTATATATCCATACTTTGAAGCCAATTAAAATAAATGTTTGACTTGTACCTCGTGCATCCTTTTTAGCTAAAGAAGAAATTCTCTGTTATTTTCATGAGAGTGCATAAAATTCATGTACATCTGTTATGTGTGAGAAATTCGATTTTCAAAATATCTAACCAACCAGAATGATGCTGAAAATAAGCATCCTTTTTTCACTTAGTTAAATCCACAGATACCGAATCCTTCGGTATTCCCGAAGATAAATTTTCATTATTAATTAAAATGATAATCAAAACTATACGAATGTTTACTCAGTATACTCCTTAATTACATAAAGTTGATTTATTGAACTTACGTATAACTAAGCTCAAGAGTTTTCAAGCAATTACATACAAATTCAATGAGGACGAGCACCATGTGGGATGTGGGATGTGTGAGAGGTGAGCTTTTTGCTCTCCAACAAAATAATGAAGAATAACACAAAAGGACATTGTTTAACAAAACACTATATACTCTACATTCTAACCAACAGTTGTCACCTGAACTAAAAAGGATGTATTCAAAGCGCTCTTGAGCAATTTCCAGCTGCCATCAGCTTCTTCCTCAACACACCACATACTGCATGCAATGTTCATGTTCATATATTCATGCGGCGCGACATTCCAAGAAAAGAGTAGATATGGAGGAGTATAGGTTGGTTGGTTCTTGGATACCTTTGGGGCATTTACTCGGTTTTCATTTCTATTGTTCCTTTATTCTATTGTTATTTTATGGATGGGTTGTGTAGTCTTTTTTTTTGTTTTGTTTTGTTTTGTTTTATTTTTCAAAATCCTTTACGAGCTTTTGTACTTTACACTTTATTACACAAACACACCATATGACCTCTTCTTCTTGCCAATATGAGGAGGTCCTGTAATAATAAATTTCCATAAAGAGCGTATTTGTCAAGGTGTTTTCATAACAGATTTGTAGTTTTAGAATTTTTTTTTAAAGAAACATTTTACACAAAAGAAATATTTATAGAAGGTATTTCCTTAGAGTACTTAAAGGTGTTTATCACATTTAATCTGTGGTGGTTAAATAATTAGAAGTTATATTTCCCAAAACAGACATAGATGGTAAACCACAGTGTGTAAAGAAGAAATATTTTTCATTTTACTCGAAAACTATAAGTTGTCTTGAAAAAAAGTTAAAAAAATATAAATTGTTCCTAAATTTTATTCTACGCAAAAAAGATTGTGATCCTTTTTTTTTTGTATCAACAGATTTTGAGAAAAAAGAAATTTTTTCTATGGCGAAAGCGTAGAAACATCCACCATTTGAAAAAGAATGAAACTTTGAATTTGTTGAATAGCTGTTTAAATTTTTTTTTAACAAAATGACTTACAAAACAACTTGTAGAGAGTCATTTATTATAAAGCTATATACGAACAAAGATTTGCTTTTTATTACATTGGCTTTCTGTTTGAAGATAACTTGACGAACCGCATATGGAATCAGAATTTCTTTACTGAAGATGAAGCCATCATAAGTCAGGAGTAGTACAGACAGATATTCGTTTATTGAGTTTAATAGAAGTTAAAGTTTATTGTTTCTCAATTGTATAAATGTTATTTGAACTAAAAAATGTTTATCACTTTTTTCATTTGTTAAAAAAGATTTCTGTATAAAAATTTATTTTTTTCATGACGAATGGAACACAATTAATAATTGATTTATTTTTTGTCACTGTGTAGGTGTTATTTCTTATCGGTGAAAATACTGTCGGTGTAGCTGCCAAATCTGCATTCAAATTTATTTTCATTTGAAAAGTGTTTAACAACAATTTAAAGCAGAATAAAAAAGAAATAAAAATGAATGAACAAGTAAATTTGGACTTTTCAGAATAATTATTTATTATATCCTTGATGAAATCTTTTACACGGTATTTTTTCATTTCAAAAAATTGGATGGGTAAATTCTCGATAATTTAGATCTGCAAAATTGATAATAATCAAAAAAAATAATCAATTATTTCTGCCCAATGAAACGCTATTGTTGTCAAAATCAGCTTTTTTACAGATTAAATCCAAAAATAATTGATTATTTTTACCAATGAAAACCCCTATTAATCTAATGGTTATGCAATAGTATTTGAACAGAAAGATGAGTTTTACTAATTTTGTAGACATTTTTATGCAAGGATACTTTGACACTAAGAATATATCTAAAAGAAGAAACAAAAGCTTAGACAAAATTATATATACGGTGTTTTTTTTTCAGAGATATAGAACTCTTATAAAATTTTGAAATGAAATAATATAAACGCGAACTTTTAAAATACAATAACGTGGCCGTAAAGCAACTTCATATATTCCCACAGAAAAAAGTCCAACGGCGGCGTTCAATCACACGATCTAAGAGGCCAATTCAACGTTCTGGCCAGCACATTTATTCCAGCACACCAAACATTCAGTTTTTCTGGATGTAACGATTTCTCAACATACACTTGAGGATAATCTTCTCTCCTATTACGGCAAATTTGTTTATTGATGTGACCATTCAACCAAAAAATAAACTTCGCTTATGAAAATCAGAATCGAGATAAATTTACACATTTTGGAAACGTTATTCAGGTGTCAGATTATTCATGTTGAAATGCCAAACCAAATTAATTACAAGTAACTCAACAGTAGGCCAAAATATAAATAAGATCTTGTTAAAATCTCAATCAAATAAATCATCAGGGGCCAATTTCACAGAACATACACAACATACAATGTATGAAGTTTATGTTCTTCGAATTGGCCTCATATGATGCTCAGTGCAAATTTGCAATAAAAAACTAAACTATTCGCATAAACAGAAATCACAAAATGCTTTAAAAATATAAAATTTATGCTGAGTTCTCTGTAGTCAATCATACATTGTATGATGTAAAATCTGTGAAATAGGCCCCAGGTCTTACAATTTTGTTCTGCCACTTCAAAACCTCCATTTTTTCAAACTAGATCGTTTTTTATAAGTTTTTTTATGTATTTTTATTAAAAGATAAATTATATTAGATACTTAAAAGAACTCCACCTAAAAAATTATATCAAAATCATTAGAGCCATTTTCGAGGTAAAAATGTTTTGCCACATGCCAGACTTTTTTTTAAACATGCCTCTTTATTTACTATGAATCAACATTTTACTAAGATTTTTTGATATTTCTGTATAAATTGATCAATGAAACTTCCAAATTCGAAAACTACCATAATATTGTTCCTACCGAAAATATGATTCATATATTTTTTGTGTGAAATTTAATTTTCGTTCATTTTATTTTCTATTTTTATACACTTATTTTTCAGAATGTTTACAAAAACCTACAAAATAAGATCTTCCTCTCACCTCTTGGAGTAAAAGATTTTAATGTGTGACAGCTTCACCTTTGATATAAATATTTATTACAATATCCTTGCAAAATTCCTTCCTAAGTGTCACACTTTAACGGAAACAACCACAAAATCTTGTTGTCTTCACAAGCTAGAAACACATATATCACAGCGGTCACATCCTCTATTACACATCTCATCTTTCCAAAAAAAAAAAACATCTACGTCCATTATAAACATATATCCTCCTAAATGTGATGGTTAGTCGTGGTTAGGTCCTCAAAGCAGGCCGTCGACATTAGTTCCTCATCACAATAAATCACACTTGCTCTCGCCGTTGTCATTGGATCGAATAAATCTTCTCCCGCCTTCAAAGTAAAAGGACCTTTCTAAAAGAACAATCCACACATTAAACACATACTTCTACCTATTTTCAAGACGAAAAACTTGACTCGTTAGTCTAAGGATCCTTTCTTCTCTATTTATCTATCTTAGTGCGAAAATGGCTAAGCATTTATGTACTATGTTTTTTTTTCTCCTGTTCTCGCATTGAAATTGAAACATTACTTTTAGTTGGTGCAATTCAAAATGTGTACACCCGTACCCGTCCCGTCGTCGTCGGTCGGTCGTACAGCGTCGTTGCTGCTGCTGTCATTCAGGACTCAGGAGATGTCATTGTACGTTACGTAAAGTAGATATACAAACATACCTACTTTGCACTTTTTTTTGTGTCTTGTCATTCATGTTGAAGTTTTAAGGGCACTATCTCACTAGCTGGTCTTCTTTGTTGGAAACAGAAAGAAACAAAAAAATAATAATGACTATGGTACATTTTTAAATAGCTTGAAAGTGCTTTTCTAGAGAGATAGCACAAACAAAAAACATCGACAAAAAGGATAAAGTGATGAATTAAGAAACAACCACATTATGATAAACTTAGAAGGAGATTTCTAAAGGACTTCTATTATAGGGTTGGAGTGCTTAAATGTGCCTCGTTTATTCTGTTAGTGCTGGCGCTAGCGGTGGTGCTGGCGGTGCGGTGGTGCTATAGATGACTTTTTTTTCTATGTCGCTTTCTTTCTCTATACCATACATGGGTAGCATATCACATTATCACATAGACGAAACTAATGGATTTCTATATTATGAGAAAGCACGAGTTGAAGTTTTCCAGTGGATTTCGAGGAAATCATTTAAAATGGTGAATTTCGCCAGCTTAAGTAATTATTAAAATCTAATGAATTGAGGGCTGGGTAAAAATATAAAGGATATCTTTTTTATTTGAAGAAATTCAAGGGGTGGAGCGCCCAAAGTTAAACAATCACCGAAACTGCTATCGAGGCTTCAACTGAGTGTTTGCACCCATCTGGGTGGCAAAGCATTAACAAAGCTATACTCATTCTACTTCAAACTTTGAGAAAATTTAATTTTTAAAAAAGTACGCATACGCCTGAGTGTGTGGAAATGCTCAATTTGGTTGCACGTTCTTGCTCCTTTGTGCGATATTGACATAAAATAAAAATGTGAACCTTTGTTTCATGGAATGGGCTCTTATTTCATGGCACGGAAATGCGGAAATGAGGCTTGAGGCTAGAACTCTACAGTAATTCAATGCATATGTGTGTACTATGTTAATATAAAATGTGTTGTGTTCATTTATGTGCCTTTGAATTTATACTATATTTTTTTTCATTAAAGGATTTTCTTAACATTTTTGTGTTAATTATGCCTGAACTCCAAAAATTTATCAAAATTGTAGGTTCTGTTTACGAGAAATTTGAGATTTTTGAAAACCAATTTTTTCAGCATTTGCGTGGGAGATACCATTTATAATGTCTTGCTTGATTTTTTTACTAATACGTTTTAAAAATACAAATACAGATACAATATTTTATCAAAATCCTCGGAACCGTTTTCAAGTAATTCGAGATTTCTGAAACAGTTTTTTAACGACATTTGTATGAGAGGTACCGTTATTTTCAAAGATAAAATTAATTTTTGTTCGACTTATTAAAGATAGTATTAAAAAAGCGTTTTGTTTCAAATTTTAAGAATATGTAAAGGGTAATTTTTGAAAAATTAAATATTCAAAAAATCTTTTTTTTTTTCAAAACTCAACATATTTTTTTTAATTTAAGTACCTACTGAATACTTTAATAGATTTTATATGTTTATGCATACAAATTTTGATTACAATCAGATTAACCGTTTTTTGAGACAATCGAAAATCATAAAAATGAATATATGGGTAGTAACGGTGTCTACAACATTTTGGATTTTATTTTTCATTAGAAGTGAACCAAAATCTATTTAAATTTAAGGAATTTTTTTCCAAAAAAATCATCGAAGCCATTTTCGGGAAAAATTTGAATTTCGGTTCCGTTATTTTTGAATTAAAAAAAAAATTTAAAAAAAGTGTGGGAATTCGGCTTAGTTTCAAGAGTTTGGCGCGTGCCCCACCGTCTCGTGTCTAAAAAAGTCACTAAACAGAGCCTCGGAAATTTAGAAATCCCAACAAAATTATATGGTTTGGCGAAATACACCTTTTTATACACGTAATAAGCAGGACAGTTTGGAAATTTTTTTTTTCTGTTTTTTTTTTTGAAAATGAAAAGGCTTCTCGTATGAGAGCACGAAAATATGTTGTTGCACAGAATGTTGTGTTGTTTCTACTTTACTTTCAGGCTATAATGACAATGAACGGTGGTGTTAATGAGTTTTCCAAGGTCTGACCCAGCCAGCTCAGCAGCTGGACATGATTACTTTTTGATCTCAGCTGGTCGTAAATGTTAATGGCCAAAAATGCAGAACATTTTATTTATCGAATCTGAGCGTATTTAACACATACAATATCATCATCATCATCATCAAACATATATTTATACAGCTCGTATGTGTAACACGCATTCCTTTTAAATAATATACGAGAAGGGAGAAAACTCAATTAAAGTCTATCTATATAACAATAAGAAAATCTATAATGGCGTTTATAGATTTTTGCGTTTATGGTTTTTCTTCTTTTTTTTTTGTTCATACATACTCGTACATTAATGGGTATAATGAGCACAGAGTGTTGGGAAGTTTCTTTTTAATTTAATTTGTATTGAATGTCCTTAAACCAGCAGCAGCTTTTAACGATATATGGTCATGGTCATTGAAAGATTAAAAATCCAAAAGGAGGTCTTTGGCTATAAATTTCGATATTGAGTCGCTGAAATTTTTGAAATATCTTGTGAGATATACACTGTCGGTATATTAAAATCATATCATAAATAATTAAATGATTTTTTTTTCTGACAGAAACCTTTTTAGTCTTATTCCAAGAAATCAGATGTTGCAACAGAATTATTTTGTGAAAAATTATAAAAATGATGGGCCGTTTTTTTTCTCACATATTCTATATACACTTTCCGTTGCAAAATACAAATTTTGGCAGCTGGAACCTGGTGAAAAATGGCCAACATTTCCTATTTATTTAAAAACTCAGTTTTCTATTTTTAAAAACTGACCAAAACAATTATTACCTGAAAGCCCGTTAGGCAGTTCCATTTCCACATGGTTCTTCTGACAATTTTTTATTGATAAAAATTTTTTTTTACAATTTTTTTTTTACAAGTTATTTTCTGCAATTTATTTTTTTTTACGGTTCAAACTGCATGCATTTGTCCTTAAATTTTTTTGACGTTTATTTTTCTGTCCGATTTTTGTTGACAATTTTGACAAATTTTTTTTTGGGACAGTTTTTTTCCCAGTTTATTTTTCGACTAAATTATATTCTTGGGCTGCACAAAAACCTCAGTTTTTCATAATTGTATTCTTTATTGGCAAATTTTTTTGACAGTTTTATTTTTAACAAATTAAAAAAAAAATTAAAGGACAAGAATTGTTCTTGTTTAAAATGGCGCTTATTGCGCAGTTTGACTGCATATCTAATTAGATAATAGTATGATGGAGTGATTCACTAGGCAGACGGTTTAAATTTTTTTCGGCATTTTTTAAATATTTTTTTTTTACCATAAAGACAAATATTTTTATCGACAGAAATTTTTAAATTTCAACAACTTAGGATGTAGTTTTTTTTAGTACTAAGACAGACGGCAACATTGAAAAATTTCTAAAATATGATTAATTGTTTAGAGTTACGAGAAAAATTTGACAAATTGTTAAAAATGTTGAAGCTGAAGGAAGAAGCGAAGGTAGATTTCGGATAGTGACCCAAAATAGTTATTGAAAGAATGAAAAAAAAAAACTACGAATATTTTCGTGAAACTGGTACCCCCTGAGACATAATTATTTCAACCTTTTTTTTATTTCTTAAGCAACCTCGTATCCTTTTTGTTAACGAAGAATGTAATCATCAGTTTCCAAGTAAATATTTTGAAACAAAATGATATCTTAATTAATATACAAAAAGGATTCTTTGTGGTGATGTTTTCAGTCTATTGTCCACATGTCCCCTCATTTTGTGAAGTCAAAGGAACATATCGCAACAGCTAGGGGGCAAACAATACAAGCAGAACTTTACACAAATTAAATTTCCAATAAATGGCTGAATCCAACACAGCGTGCTGTATTCTTGATGGTCCACATTTGCTGCCCATCTCTCTATCATTTACAAAACACCATTGCCATTCAATTTATTTATTTTATTTTATTTTTTGTCTTATTGCTGTTTCCGATTCAGGACTCTTCAAAATGTATTCGAATATGCACACAGCATTCGACAGCATCGAACTGAGATTTACCTGTCAAAGGCCGCAGAACGAGGACAAGGATGAGCACGAGGACGAAGGCAATCCCGGATGCTGGGACACAGAATGTCTGTTAATGATCTCAAAGGAAGGTAAATAAATTGTAGTCTTTTCGGTGTTGCTATGTTTGTGGCATCTGTATGTTTATATCTATAAATAGATATTTCCTATCATTGAACGAAGAGCGTATATTGGCTGCTGGCTACTAGTTGCAAGTTAAAGAATATTGATTAAGTGAATTATTTGTGACATTGGCGTTGTCAGCCCAAAACAATAGGTTATCGAAATTCCAGCAGTCACACACAATAAAATCCATTATGTTTCCACAAAAAGCATTTTCCAGGAAAAACAATGTTATTGAAAATAACAAATAGGTAGTTAAGTTGCTACGCAATACAAAGGCATAATTATTGTCTGTGTTCAGATGTTTTGTTCAGGGCTAAAGATGACCTACCAGCGCACAGACAGTGGGGCCGAAACATATCGATTTTGTAAAAATAAAGACCGCAGCTTTCTTCACCTTTTCTTATTTCAATCTCGGTTTAGATGACGTTTTATAAAAGAAATAGTTAAGGAGCTGGATACGTATTTTTGAACCAGTTCGGAGGCTTACTCAATCAACATTTCAACTTCGTTTGTAAAATTTCGTTAACTATCTAAAAATGAAGTTTTTTGTTTCTAAAAAATTAATAAGTTTAAAATTTGACATAAAGTTAATAAATTATCGTCTGTCTACGTTGTAGACAAAATATTTTCGACCCAATTTTTTTTTTTTTTTTTTTTGAAAGAGGTTCTATACCATCTCAATAACATAGGATGTTATTACACAAAAAAATAAATTTTCAACAACTTTTTTTAAAAATCAATATGTTGAAAACGGGTGAATACTTTTTTTTTGGCATTTTATCTTTAAGTGCATATTATTGAATGACGAGAATTTTTTAAGACCATCCCATAAAAATTGTCTAAGAATTTCGAAAACTATGCAATCATTTTTACATTTTCTAAAATTAAAAAAAGGTTTTTCATGGCGTCAATTTTTCAAATTTTCATTAATCATTCAAAACTATGGGATATTTAGTTAGCACTTGAAATTTCTAAAAATACTAAATTTTTTTTTGGACAGGAATTTTTTTTTAATTTTTTTTTAATTTTTAAATTTTCTAAAATAATTTTTCATTATATTGTTTTTTTTTCAAAAAATTGTAAAATTCACATCGATAGAAATTCGTTTATTTATTTTGAATGAAAAATATTTCTATTTTTTTTAAGTTTTTCAAACCTTAAGTACATATCCTATCTATTTTTAAAATGCAAAGTTTGTTCCTAAACAGCTCTACTAAATCAGAAATCAATTATATTCTTATCATAAAAAATTGAAATGTTGATGAAATAATACCAACCAAGATAACTGATATTTAATTCCAGATTGTTTTGAATACTTGTCCACTGTTATAATAATGTTGTCCTTTCAATAAGAAATGCCTCTTTGGATTTTGATTGCGAATGTTTGTCATGTGAAATGTGATAATGGCCGAAAGGAATAAATTGGCTTAGCTCTAGATAGCAATTACAGTACGGAATAATAAACAATCTTGAAAATATGTTATGTTGGTACTCCATGTGTTATGCTGGTTACGCTGTGTGTTGAGAAGGTAAGATATTGCTTGAATAATAATATGAGAAAGATCAAAACACAGTTTACGGTTGCCAAGGTACCTGTCATCGCGCTCGGCCTCTAAAAGAAATTGACATCATTATTTTTGTTAATCACAATTTCACAACACGTTGCAATTGTTGTACGTGAGGAGTTAAGTGTATGTCAGTAGGTTTTTGGAAGAGAATTATATATGTGAATCTTATAACTGAGCTACTGCAGTCAATCATTTCAAAGACCTCTGTCTATACCTACTAGGGCTAAAGGATTTTCAAAAGACTTGAAAAAATAACAAACGGGATTAGTTTATATGAATTTGAGTTCTAAATAATCTTTTCTCGAATCAGGCAAAATTCTATAAGTTAAGTATTTTTGAAGAGTGGCATAAATTGGGTAGGATAGTCTCGAGTAAGTCTTTTTTTGGTTTCACCATGTTTTTGTGAGAAAATTGGGGAACAACTATTTGAATCAAGAGGAACACTAAAATATTTATTTAAATTTAAAATAAAGAAGACATTTTTAATATTTTCCATTACTGATAAGACTATCCGGCACGAATAAAAGCCATCAACATTTAACAAAGAGCAGTTTAAAATAAGCATTTTCTAGTGCGGCAGGGGTCTAGCTCCCCTCATTCAAGTCAAACTAAATATGGATACAAAAATATTTATAAACAAAGTTATACCTACAATTAAGTGTTACATTTTTTGTAAAGCTAAGTTTCTGTTCTAACATCTCGTTTTTAAGGCACGTGATTTCTATAAATAGCTTTTGAAAACTCTATAGTTTCAAATATCAAATGAAAAAAAAAACGATAGGTAAGAACAAAGATTTTGCATCGATTTTTTTTTCAAAACTGTGAGGGTATACTTAAAATTTTATTTTTGGTTCAAACCCACGTTCAAACCCACGTAGAAAAAAATAAATTTAAAAATAAGTTGAATATTCTTCTATTAAAAAATATTCAAAATGTTATTAAATTAATTAATTAAAAATGTTAACTTATTTGTTTTCTCAATATTTGTTAGATTTATCTTAGAATAAACGTATATCCATTTTCTTTATTTTTAAATTAAGGCAAAATCTGCTCATGCTTAATATCTAATAAAAACATTAATGCGCTGTTTTGGGATTTCCATGTTATACAATTTATTTTGAAGAATAAATTGATACGCAAACATTGAAGAACAGTTGGTCAAACAATCAAGGTAGCGGAGCACAAATTTGAAGTGGTGCAATCCTTCAAGTACCTTGGGTCAATAGTAGCAGCCAATAATAATTTATAGAAGAAGAAATACGCGGGCGGCTGCTCAATTCCAACAAAGCCTACTATAGTCTGTCAAAGCTCTTCAAATCCAGAAATTTCACCATAACTTCAAAACTGCTACTGTACAGGACCATGGTTCTGCCAGTACTCAGGTACGGATCCGAGACTTGGGTTTTTAGCAAAAGACACTCCGACCTCTTAGCCGAGTTCGAGAGAAAAGTCTTGAGGAGAATTGTTAGGAAGGACGATTCTGGAGACGGTGCAATCATGAATTGTACGCAATCTACCTTGAAGCAGACATAGTGACAAAAATTAAGCTCGGTAGACTCCGGTGGCAGGGCACCTAGCTCGCATGAGTGAAGAGGAACCGGCTCGGAAAGCCCTTTGTGGTACATTCTATGGTAGACGGCAGCGTGGTAGACCATGCTTGCGCTGGAGACGTGTCGCAGACCAGGACGCCCGAAGCCTTGGGGTGTGCAACTGGATGGCGTCGTCGTCGGCTAAAGACCGGGATAGGTGGAGAGACTTGTTGAAGGAGGCCAGGACCGGAGGTTGTCGAGCCGATGATGATGATGAAACATTGCTATATTTTTTTTCAACGTTATAAATAGCAAACTCTATTTTTTTGAAAACCTGAAAAATTCTGGTAGACGCATACAAATCTAGTTCCAAATCAAAAGTAAAAACGACATTTTTGGTACACCTCAATGTATGTAGATATTGGTATTTAGATTATAGATATTTTTAGATATTTTACATCATATAAATTTTTTTTCAAACTGTTCTCTTTTTGGTGTAATATTTTCTTTCAGTATGCACTTTATAGAAGCATAAGAACAAAATCTATCTTCATAACTTACAAAATTATGCTCATTTATGAAATAGTGCATATACAGTTCGACATTTTATGACTCCAAACTTGGCAATAGTTTTATACTGGTCAGGTGTTTTTTAAGTCAATCGATAGCAGTCTAACGCTCAAAATATTAGATAATTACATAATAGGCGGTGGCCTCGGCGCAGTGGAGGTAGTGCTTGACTGCTCCCCTGGATGTGTGGGTTCGATCTCCAGTCTAGACAGCAATTTATTCTATATTCCCTCAACTGAACGCCACCCCTGGCATTTAATGAGATATTCAAAACCTAATTTCTCAATCCACTGTGCCAACAAAAAACTGTCCTATCCTTCTAACATTGCCTAATTTATAAGATCCTTGGTCTTACTTAAGATATTATTACTACTGAAGTGAGTGCACAAAATATTGAATCAATTATGTGGTTCTATTTTAGCCATTTAAAATTCTGACAAATTTGAGGCATTTAAGACAGAATCTGCCCTTTTATGGGACTTCTTCTATGGTAGGGTCCCATTTTGTTTTCTTGTTTATAAAATTAATTTTATTTAGCTAAAAATAATTAAATTAACTTTTAACAAGTATTTTAACTTTTTTCATAAAAATGTATAAAAACAAAAGTTGCCTCAACAAAAAAAAAAATCATAGAAACCAAAATTTTTATTGGAACTTCCTCCAGAATAGCTACATCGTTTCCCCTTTCCGCAATAAAAATAAATTGAAAAAGTTCTCAATATAGCAAACGGCACTGATTTATAGATCCCATTTGAACCACAGAAATTTGATATCAACTCAAGATACTCGTACATTTTGTTCAATCAACCAAACACATTTAACTGAATACCAAAGTATATGCTTGAATGCATCAAAGCAAAAACAATTGACAGGAAAAACACAACTCAAATAGTTTGTGTTTTGAAATGTCAACTTCCTTACAAAAAAAAAATAAATGGAGAAGTGTTAGCTTCCTTGCATCTTGTTTATCTTTTATATTAAATCAACTCCTCATGTTATTCCTCACACAGAAACACTTCTTCCACTTTTTAGTTTCCTTCGACTATTTTACAAAGTCTCGCTCTCGATGAAAAAGAAACAAACTATATAAAGCGAGTCGTTGAAATAGGAGGACAAAATTGCATGCTTGCATTAGGATATCGTTTTTTCTGTCTCACATAAAAGATGTAAAATCATATGGAGCACATTGCAGATAGAAGAACGTGGTTTTTTAGAAAATGATTTGAGGTTATCTTGCCACAAAGGAATGTACTTTTGCTTAAATTGGATATTTAAATGCAAATTGGTAACAGCTATTAGAAATGCATTTGCTATGTAGAGAGTAGATTTTTAGGCGTTATTACCAAACTATTATTCTTTAATTTTTAAATTAGGGTTTTGAACATTTTAAAAATCTGATGATATTAAGAACATCCGCAAATTTTGTGGGATTATCTTATCAGATTTTTAAAAAAACTCAAAATACCATATTGTTGAAATTAAACTCATTGAAAAAATAGATGATATTAGACAACAACCCGTTTTTATGGGTTTTTGAAAATTTTCAAAAATGGATGAATCGTACAAATTTGCTTGATTTTTTTGTCTTATCAGATTTTTTAAATCTAGCATTAAGATTTTCAAATATTCATAAATAATTCTAATGTTGACATTATGGGTCATATTTTTCAAAAATTTACAAAATTCCATTGCATTTTGTAACTACAGTAGAATCTCGAAAACATGAACGGTTCTAAAACATGAAGAATTCGGAAAGATGAACGCTTTGACGAGACTTCTTTGTTCCGGGCGACAGGCTACTATAGAGCAGTTTCTTAAGAAAAGGTCTAAATGAGTGTATATTTTGTTTAACTCTTTATTATTTTATTTTATTTTTGTTTATTTTTATGTTTTTTTTTAAATAAAATGAATTGATAGTTTTTTAGATGCAATGTTTTTATGTATAGTTATATGTTTTTCTTAAACTTACTCTCGATGCTTGGAAAGATGAACAGTTCGAAAAGATGAACGGGGCCTGTTTTATATCTGTTCATCTTTTCGAGATTCTACTGTATTTTGTTATTTTGTAATTTAACAGAGAAAACAACCAATTTTTTTTTTTGAATACACATCTATGTTTTTTTTCTCTTTTTTAGATATTGAAAAATGCATGTGTGCACATCAATCGTTTTCAGAATTGCTTTTCTTTGTGACACCATACAAATTTGGTGCCGTGGGCGTCATGCTGGTTAGTTTAGCAAACAAAAACAAATCGTAACACATTTTTTTTTTAAAGAACAATTTGGTCTCAAACTGTGTTTAGTTAGGTACTCTTAAATGCCCCAAATTGAGTTTAATATGTGTTAAGTCGAAAACGAAATATTAAGTAGCATTATTTACTTACCGGTGTGTTGAAAAACTAAATGTTTTTTGTTTACAGTTGAATCGACACTGACCTGAAAAATAAAAAATTATTTAAATTAAAATAAATATATTAATTTCAAAATTGTATAGAATGTTAAAGAAATTTAAGTACAATGCAACCCATGGTTATGAAACATATCATAATAAAAGTTGCTTGTGAAAGTATGGAATATTGACAGAAAGGGTAAATTCATAAATTTCATGTCTTTTTAACAATAATTTGAAGAAAACAAAATAGTAAATTAAAAAATATTTTAGGCAACAAAGGTCACGAGGGAAAAATGTTATTCCCTAAAAACTTATAGTTTTTTTTTTTAAACTGAGTTTTCAAAAACTCCACACAATTGTAAATATAAATCATTGCTAAATAATTTAAAATTAAAAAATTAAAATGTACAAAATGTTAAAAGTGAAATCGCGATTTCACATCCTAAAACTAAAACACATGAAAATAAGTCAACTTTCAATTTTATTTGGAACCGCTATAAAAAAAATAAAGGAGCCATTTCATAAATTAAATTTTACTAAAAAATAAAACCTTGATTTTTCAGTTCGAAAACCTTGCATTCAATTTTAGGATCTTTCTTTTTGAATTTAACATTACTTCAATATTAAGAAATTTTTCATCTGCTTTAGAATTTTTGATTTTAGTCTTTAAAAAAGCTTACTTTGACAACTATAGCGTTTCATTCGGCAGAAATAAATTGATTATTTTTTTAATTATAATCAATTTTACAGATCTAATTTTTTCGAGAGATTTACCCCTCCATGCACTAACACTAAAACAATTTGTATCTGTCAGTTTGATTAAAGTGGTTTGTGATTTGTTTATTCCAAATTTTTTGAAATGATGAGGCTTCTATTTCACAAGGAAAAAACTCCATTTAAAAGATTTCGTCAAGGATGTAATAAATAATTACTCTGAAAAGAAGTCTAAATTTACTTGTTCATCCATTTTTATTCTGCTTTAAATTGTTGTTAAACACTTTTCAAATGAAAACAAATTTTAATGCAGATTTGACAGCTACATCGACAAGAAATAACACCAATACAGTGACACAGTGTTCCATTCGTCATGAAAAAAATCAATTTTTATTAAGAAATCTTTATTAACCAATGAAAAACCCCATAATATTGATCTCTGCTTCAAAGAGCATAAATTTGTTGCCATTTTGGAATTTTTTTAAGTAGCTTACCTTTTAATCTTGAACTATTGATCCCAACCATAAATAACTGACTTGTTAATTTAGAAACCATAGAAAATAGTCAAATCTTCATTTTTTTAAAAGTCTTATTAAATTTTGAACATTCCACCAAAAAAAAAGTTTCAGGGGTGGTATCGGCTAACGCGATAGTTGATAGTTGATAATCAAAAACGATACTTTTGCTCCATGTAAGGTGATTATCAAATCGACAATCGTTTTTTCCTTGTATTTCAAGTGACAGCTATTTAGGTATCGTTTTCATACATTTTTGTGAGTAACATCGTTATTTTGGATTCAATTTCTAAAGCAAATAAATTGTGTGTAGAATATTGTCAAATAAAAGCAAATACATAAATAAGAGAACCAAAATGACGTTTCTCACTGTAAGTGCTGCCAAAAACTCAGCCTGTTTTATTGATCACTTTAAACAGAGCAAATCAGAGTTGATAATCAAAAACGACTACCAACAAAGCGACAATCAACAATCGCGTTAGCCGATTCCACCCCAGATTTTAATTTAAATATCATGAACTTTAATCAATTTACCCACTAACACTATAAACTTTTTTCTCCAAAGATCAGAACTAAATAAGAATTTTTCCAAACTACGTTCAAAACTCAATCTCTTTTCCTTAAAAAAATTCGCATAACTGTATAAAATCTTCAATATCACAGGACACAACCGAAGGCCCCCCTATAGGTAAAATATCAACGCTAATCCGCTTAAGTTAGAAGGAAATTGTATTTCGTTTGCTGTTTTCGTTGGAATTTTCGAGATACAAACTACAACAATCCTTGTGTGTGGTGTTCACTTTGTTAAGTTATTTTTCAAGGATACTCTTGTAGAGTATGTTTCAATAGAAAATGCTTTTTCAGAACACACTACACATATGTGAATACCTTATATTATGTTCATACTTTTCTGCTTTATTTCGGATTTCGCTCTTTTGAAGTCTGCGTAGTTAGGTTTTTCTTCAACATTGTGTCCAGAAGAATAGTTTTGTTATTTATTTTATGTATGTCCTTTAGTTGAATGAAAGTAAATATATTGACGAGATACATTTGTGAAATTAAGAAACACCGAATATAAGCCTAAATTAATAAAATGCAATGACAGTACAAAGAAGCTTTATTAGGATAACAATTTGCTGAACAAGCATCTTTTACAAAACTTTAATCGGGTAAGCAGTTTGCTGTAAAGATAATTTTCAAAAAAAGCTTCTTAACCTATTTCAAATTAGATTTTTATTTGATGATTTTTTTTATTTTCCTTTAAAGTTTATCACTTCTTTCTCATAAGAATTTTTTCCAAATAAGTCATTTACCGTTACCAAGAACGCCCTGGAACCCGTGAAGCAGGCAATTTTGTGTTTGAAGTAAGATTTTTGAAATAAGATTTTTTACTTTATTACTTGATTTAAAAAACAAAATGATAGAATAGACAACTGGGTTTAACAAAAACGTTTAATACTTTATTGTTAGTGTAACTTTTATTTTTAAATATATTTTAATCCATTTTAGAAAGTTGTTATTACGTGTGAGTTTTGGGTCCTTTGAAAAAGTTTTTTTTCCAAAAACGGTACAAAATATATTTTTTTTTTTTTTGCAAAAAATCTTTTTTTTATATCCGACTATGAATTTTTTTATTAAACTTTGGTTTCAAAACCACGGAAATTTAAATTTAAGTTGTTTATGATTAGATAATTCCTTAGAGATGAAATTAAAATTGTTTTTTAGCTTCAAAATGACTGACGGTACAAAAATGGTTTCCCCATTAATATTGGCGCGTAAATGGTTATTTCAAAAGTATTCTGCAATTCCACTTTCATCAAAATTATAAATCACTGGGACACTTGGATCTATACGCAATTCTATATTTTATTGAAATTAAAAAAAAAATCTATAATTGCATGCGCCCATTTTCGTGGATTAATTAAATTGAAGCATTATAAGAGTTAATTTTCTTCCAATACTATACTTAGGTTTAATGAAACAACTATTAAAATGGATCATCTATTGGCATTTAACCTTTTTTTGCAACAATTCACAATATAATTTATTCTTTTCCATATACTTTGAAGAAAAACTTTCAAGAACATTAAACGAAAGTTCTTTTACTCAAGTTTATTTATTTTTTGTACTTATATCTGAAAAAAACTTTTCGAATCAGCATTAAGAAGTAGATTCCAACATGCTTATAAATTATCCAAAGCAACGCCACCGCCACCGCCGACGACAACGACGTTCTATTTATTTATTCTTTATTTAGTATCGAAATTTCACCACAATGTGCTTATAAGCAACAACAACAACAAAAAAAAATATATATATATCAAAGATCAGACAGCCACAACCTCCTCCGCAAGACTATAAAATACACGCAATTAACTCTTGATTATCTAAAGACAGATGATGACACATTTACGTTTTAACAACACCAGCAATAAATTCTTATTTTGCCTCCTTTGGCATCGCACTTAACGAAAGTGTGGTGTCTTTGGTATTGTTGCTCTGTCATCATTGCTGTCGTTGGTACTGTGTTCCTTAGGTTTATTTCTCAATAGTAGATAAGGATATGTATAGTTGAGCAATTATTGCAAAACATTAAACGTCTAATCGATTTGCAAGAGATAAACATCTTCCAATTAAAATATCGATTCATTAAGTCTAAGGGCTGTTGAGACACTTCATTTGAATAAAATTTTATTCAACCCTGAATAACATTATTATAGAGGTACAATAGGGTAACTGTCAGGCTGGGGTGGTGTTGAAGACTCGTTGGTAATGTAATTGAAGGACATCAGAAATATAAATATTAACAGGATTCTTGCTGAAAGAGGGTCTTCCACTGAATATATTTTATTGATCTTCAAAGTTCTTTTCAACTTGTATCTAGGTTTGATGTTGCAAAAGACGACCATCGGAAGCAGACGAAGAAGAAGAAGAAGAAGAAGAAGAAGATGAAGAAGAAGAAGAAGAAGAAGAAGAAGAAGAAGAAGAAGAAGAAGAAGAAGAAGAAGAAGAAGAAGAAGAAGAAGAAGAAGAAGAAGAAGAAGAAGAAGAAGAAGAAGAAGAAGAAGAAGAAGAAGAAGAAGAAGAAGAAGAAGAAGAAGAAGAAGAAGAAGAAGAAGAAGAAGAAGAAGAAGAAGAAGAAGAAGATGAAAAGAAGAAGAAGATGAAAAGAAGAAGAAGAAGATGAAGAAGAAGAAGAAGATGAAGAAGAAGAAGAAGAAGAAGAAGAAGAAGAAGAAGAAGAAGAAGAAGAAGAAGAAGAAGATGATGAAAAGAAGAAGAAGAAGAAGAAGAAGTAGAAGAAGAAGAAGAAGAAGAAGATTAAGAAGCAACAGAAAAAGATGATGAAGTAGAAGAAGAAGACGAAGAAAACAAGTAGGATACAACATATTCTAATTCAAGGAGACGAAACCTATCATTTTTAATTTCTGTGTTGAAGAATATTAAATTTATGGTCATCATCAGCTTAACATCACCACATTTCATACCAGTAGTCATCATACCAACCCAGTACTGAGGGACACTTCATACTCAGCCACAGTTCATACCATAATGGATATTTTGAAAAATGCATAAAAATCTTGTAATCCAAAAGTGAGATGCTGGCCCTTGCAACACACACTATAGGATTGGTACAAGGTTGGGTGTATGGTATGAGTTGTGCCTGAGTATGAAGTGTCTCTCGGTATGAACTGGCCCTGGGTATGAAATGCCCCTTGCAATGAACTGAGTTGGTATGGTATAAACTGTGGTGGTTTGAACTCTGTAGCCTCAAATAAATTATCTCGTAAGCGCTTTTTTTTAAATTATTTGCTTCTGTTTTTTTTTATTCTTTAATCTTCAATATTTAATTTAAGTTTTAGAACAATGCGGGCACCACCGACTGGGTAAAGTAGAAATATGACGTGATGTGCCATCAGATGAGTGCCCACTTTAAAAAGTACGCACAGAAAACAAGTGCCCTTCACAACGTGTATATACCTCCATCCATAGAGTCGGATAAGGGTGAGTATCTACATTGAGTGCCATCTAAATGGGTTTAAAGTCATTCGGAACATAGCATAGAGTCAAGTGTTTGAATTCTTTTTTTTACTTCTACTCGTAGTTTGTGTAAGGTACCTACCTTCTTTTGCGAGGATGGTAAATATTTTTTTTTTCATTGAATGAATTTACCATGTAAACATTGAAGTCCTTACTTCAGTTAAGGGAATGTTGGTACAATATTTAAGGGTAATAAGGGACGTAACATACACACAATGTAGAATGATAGAGCTTTTTGTTGGGGAAGAGTGCAAAATATAAGGCAAAAATGGTATTTGCTGCAATGATTAAGTATTTTCTGACCATTAGTTGAATGTATGTTCTTTTTTGAGAAATAGAACGAGAAATGTAGTTTGTCAAATGACGCAGAAGTTCATATTATAATTGGAAAAAGAATTCTTTTACAAAAACTTCAAAATTTAAAATCATTTATTAACTATGTGCTGCAGGTAGTCTTAGATGCAATTTATTGAAGTTTTTGGTAATTTAAAAAGGAAATTGCATGACACCTCCAAAGTTGTTAGTTCAGTAACACATGTTATGGTAACTTAAAATTAGTTTTAAAATCTTTTTTTAAGTGACATTCACTTTATTGGTTACATAGTGTTGCCAGACCCGCTTTCATCAATTATAGAGAACCAGTGGAAACATTGCCAATTAGCCATCAAAGATGCTGCTTCTGAAGCACTGGATTTCATGCAACTACCACAACGAAATCCCTGGGTTGACAATGAGTGCTGGCAAGCCAATGCATCTTAACAGGAGTGTTACAGAGCGCTGCTGCACAAAAAGTCTAGAACTGCTGAGCTCCACGAGCAGAAGAGGAGAGACGAACACCGGCTTCTTAGACTAAAAATTAAAAGCTCGCGTTTAAGGAGATGAAGAACCTCAAAGCAAAAATGGGTTCGGAAGTTTTACCAAACACCGAGCCAAAGCCTGCAATGACAAACAAGTGCACATTGTAGTAGAACCGCAGTCAATGCTGAAGAAAGACTACTTCTTCACAACGATTCTGCTATTCTGCTGCTAGAGAGATAGAATTATTCGAGTTTAGGCGACGTAGACTAACAACTAAGCTCAAGGGAAGATATCTATATCGAAGCTCAAGTCTAAAAAAAAACTGCTGGGGCTCGGACTCACTGCCGAACTCTTCAAACTGCAGGCAATGACTTGCTTATATGACTATGCACCAGCTCATCTGCAAAATATGATGAAATAGCCCGATGAATATAACCTCAGCATAGCTTCTCGGTCCTCAAGAAAGGAGACCTTCCGAGCTATACCAGTTTTTGATTTTAGGACCGCATATGACTAGCATCTATATAGAGGAGCTATATAAAGCCATGCTTAGTTTTGGCATCCCTGTCAAACATTAACTCACTTACGTACTCACTTCGGTCCTGGGACAGTTAATTTCCCTTTGCTGTTCATAGAGCCTCCACTACTCTTACGTAACATCGTGTACGATTCCTGGAGATATATTTCAGCTCTGTCCAACTCTTCCCCAGATGTCCTGACTCCTCTCACATTGATGTTCTTCGATAAGTACTTCTAGGTGGGTCCGAAATTTTACAATTTCGCTTACAAATTTGAAATTTCAATCAGGTAATCTTCAGACCTAACTATTGGTTTGAACGCTTTCAGTTCTGAACCATTAACCTATTTTATTTCTCATTTACTTCTTGCATCCGCTCACGCTTACCTACAAATTGCTCACTATATTTGATTATTTTCAAAACCTAAAATATTTAATTGATACTTTTTCGTTTTGTTCCTTTCTCTTATTACTTCAAAAATAAAAAAAAAAATATTACGAAAACATTTCTTCTGTAAAAAGTGCCAAAGTGTTCTTTTGATTGACTCGTCGTCATGTCTCATGTCAAATCTAAAGTGATACGCTTCATGTTTCAGTCTTAATTAATTGTTTCTTACTTTCATTTCCATGTTTTTCCTCACGCACAAACTCCCTACCAACCCAAATAATAAAAAAAAATAAAAACAAGAAAAAACAGGAAAAAGCCTTTAAAAAAATTAGTCCTTCAGTCCGTAAACGAAACATTATATATCTGCGACAAACATAACTCGATAAGAAAAGAAAAAAAAAATACAATGCCTCCTTCCACCGGCCAAGCTGGTGGTATTGTCCCTCAGGAACAAAACTTGTCCTTATACATTTTTCCATAGTATACAAGTATATCTCCCAAAGGAATAAACTTGCCTCAATATAATATTCCACCTCACTGCTTTTTTAAAAACTTTACACTTTAATAGCTGCATAGAGAGCACAGCACGTCCGGAGCCTTGCAAAAATAAAACAAAAAAAAAAGGAAAACGGAAAATCGCTTATTAAGATGGAAAACGTCCGAACAGCAACGACAAGCCGCGATTTGCCCTTAACAGTTTCCTCGCAAAACACATATATACCTTGACTGCTATGTCATTTTCTTAAACTTTTTCCAACAGCAGGTATAAGGTACACGTTCGGTTCTTCGCCATTTTGTTCCGGGTTCTATCTGGCGTATTGTTGTTTTAATGTTGTTTTTCTTATTTTGGATGTTTATATCACGTTTTAATGTCGAACCAGCAAAATGCTCCTGGAAAATGTCCTTTGCGTGTGCTTGCTAGCTATTGCTCTAGCATGGGGCTGTGGAAAAAGCCTTGTGCTGGATAACCCATTTTAATCCCCCTGCTTGTATGTTGGCTATAATACTTCGGTGCACTTATGGCTTATTACAGTATTCGAGTACGTAAATATAGTGACCCGGGAAGACAGGGGTGTAGCCAGCTGTAGGAACTTGTACGAAATACGATGCGCCAACATCACACAGTCGGCTACACAATAATGCCCCTCATTCTGCATTGCAGCAAAGTGCACCTATCAGGCATGGCAGAGTGAGCACGGAACAAACTGTGTCCGTGTTCATGGTCCGTGTCCAGGGATGTGGGAGCAGACGGCTGGCCGACAACGACGACGACCACGACGCGACCGACGTGGCGCAATCTGAAAGTTTTTCCATTTCTTCTATTTATAAAAATAATGCGAGCACAGAACGTACTATATAGTAATATCGAAAGATGCAAAAGCACCTTATTGCTGTGTAAAAGAAGAGGAATGGCACTGGTTGCAATAAATTGCTGGGAAAATTGGAGAAAAATAAAATAGGTTCGGTATATGTAACTAAATTAAGATTAAATTTCTTCTTCTTCTTCTTCTTCTTCTTCTTCTTCTTCTTCTTCTTCTTCTTCTTCTTCTTCTTCTTCTTCTTCTTCTTCTTCTTCTTCTTCTTCTTCTTCTTCTTCTTCTTCTTCTTCTTCTTCTTCTTCTTCTTCTTCTTCTTCTTCTTCTTCTTCTTCTTCTTCTTCTTCTTCTTCTTCTTCTTCTTCTTCTTCTTTTTCTTCTTCATCATCTTCTTCCACCAATTATCAATTATCGATTTGAAAGAGTCTCCTGAAGCTTTTTCCTTCTTTGTGCAGTAATTTTCAAAATTGTTGTTCCCTTGAGTCGCAGTTCTTTAGCTCCGTAAGTATTCTCCGTTGTCCGTTGTTCGTTTGGCACACTTTTTCTTTGCTTTCTTTCCTGGCACATTGACCAAGCTTTGAAACCCGTTTTCTCTTATTCATCACTGCTATGGTTGTGCCGTTTGTAGTTTTGATTCCACTTCTTCTGTAAGTGCCACGGTGTTTCTGTCTTCACCAGGAAGCTTTCTAGTCCTGTATCCAAAACCACCATGACAGTCCTCAAAGTTCTCGTTATATCTCCCAATAAATCACAGCCGAATTGGGGAGTATAAACTCCAACAGTATCCTTGCATCATTAATTTCAGATATGTACATAAGAATGCAATTCTTCTGCAAGATCGATACCGATTCCGTTCTCTGTAGTAGAACATCCTGTATGCCTTTGTCAAAACATTGTTTCATCATTTTGATTCTTGGACGTACAAGATGTCTATTCGTCTTCTTTTCATCTTATCTTCCAGCTCACAACTTTTATCACT